>ML681973.1:36940608-37024352 GCA_007922195.1 Podocnemis expansa | reverse complement strand
GTTTGTTTGTTTGTTTGTTTGTTTGTTTGTTTGTTTGTTTGTTTGTTTGTTTGTTTGTTTGTTTGTTTGAAGCAGCAGCAATCTGGAGTCCAAATACTTTAAACGGTGTTTTGAAAATCTATCCCTAGGATATTGCCTTCATTTACTATGGGCATTGTTCCTTGTTGACCCTCTGCCTAGTGTTGTGAGGAGCTCACAACACCTGGCTAGAGAGCAAGACCTGCCCCAGTTTTTCCTGACCATGGAGTTCTGCCTCCTGTTCTGAATGTATCACAGGAGCAGTATTCTTGCTTGCATCTCCTTCACGCTGGGCAAGGAGAGCCTAAGGCAGGCGCTTGACTCTCCTCACGCGCTGTGTGGGAGTGCTAATGTGGCCTGTGCAGCACCGCTTTAGGAGAATGAAGGAAAGGTCTCTGTCAACACTCCACTGAAGGCCTTCCCAGAGGGACAGAATGTAAGCTGCTTGAACCTCAATCACAAAAGGGAAGAGGAAACTAATGTTTTGTAACATTACTCTACTCAGGGCAACAAAAATGACACTGTAATAACAGTGCTGCAGGCTGGGCACTTGCTGCTTTATTCAAATAAACTACAAAATGTGTGTTGGTAGAGACGGAGGCTAGGGGGGCCCACTGACAAGTAGGTAGGAGGGAAGAGTGGAACGCGTTTCAATCCCTTAAGAGCCTGAATAATCCAGGTGATCCCATGATGACTATTTGACTACAAGACCAATCCCCTCACTCCCTCCTAGCTCCCGGATGTGACAGAGCAAAGAAAAAACATATGAGATGTGGTTAAATGTGGTTCTATTCCTAAAAGTAGCTGTAAAAATAATATCATGGGTGTTTTCAGTCGGTCATGCATCCCTAGCCTAGTGTGTCAACAGTACTACCAATCCAAGAGCTGCAATATTATGAGTCAGTCCTCCAAATATCATGAGATTTAAAGATTTTATTTATGTATTGCCTTCTGAGTACTGAGCCTTGGGTATTCATGTTTTCAGCTTTTCTTTGCCACCAAGAGTGCTAGAAAGAAATTTTTATTTTAAAATGAAAGCTAAGAGACTCATGTGACTACAGGGCTTGTGACTTTAAGGAAAACAGCATACATTGCGAGACTTGCGATCAAATTATTTGCAGTGCCAACACTGTGTCGTGCTGGGTTCTTTGTTTCTTGTGTGTCACTGTTGGTAATAAACATTCAGCAGACCAGATGAGGCCATCAGTCACACCTGTGACAGCCTCATTGTCACTATGGGTTTGCTCTTACAACATCTATGCAGATTTGTTACTTTCAGGGTGCTTGCACAAGTGGAGTTGATTGGAGCAGTTTGATTGGTGATGCACAAGGAACAGCAGGATCAAGCTCACTCCCTCCTAATCCTGTTGGCTTTGCAGGCCTAGCAGAAATAAAAAGCATTAAGAACTTACTTTTTCAGTCAGGTCAGCAGATGTGACTGAGCATATACAGGGAGATCTGCTGGGTAAAGAGTGGGCCAGGGAGGGGAGAAACTTTATATCATCACATTTCAGAATGAAATAGGACTTTAAAAAAGCTTCTAGTGAACTTGCACAAAGTTTGATGTGGAAGTCTTTATGGGTGATAATCCAGCTGCTGTCAGGCCCACCCACAGCAATTCCAGGTCTGAGGGCAGAGCATTCTTGCCTGCTTCTTTCACCTATGGCCATGCCCATCTCTCCAAATTGGTCCTCCTCCCTTCACAGCCCCTCTTCCCCCAGATGGTGAACAACAGCCAGGAGTGTGGCGTGTGCGCAGGGGACACAATGAGCAGAAGCAGGAGACAAGAGGGAATGGAAAGGAAGGATGCAAGCAGTGAGTGATGGCAGGGAGGCCAAGTGGAGGGGAGAGTGTTGGGGCCTGGGATGGTGTATAGGCAGGGCCCTTTTAAATTGATGAGGCCTTGGGTAATTGTCCCTTCCTCTCCTCTGCCCCAGCTGAGGGCCTTTCTGCTGTACTTCCTGCAGTGCCCAATTTTACTGTTGGTATGTAACGAACAAACTCTGATCTTATTTACACTCTTTAGTGTTGGAGTTATTCTGGGGGTTACATCAGTGTAAACGAGATCATAATCTGACCCACTGTATTTAATCAGTTGTGGAATTTGGTGACTCTCAGCCTAAAGGATACAGGGGTAATAAGAAACACATCCTTTAATTATGATAAAACTAAGTTTGTGAGGTCAGACTTGTTTTCCAAATAATAAAAATATTTTCTGGCATCATTTACCACTTTGTCTTGGTATTAGGTTCTTCCTGTTAGGATGTTTGACAAACATTAGTTGTTTTTTTTTTAAAGGTATTTCAGTATTTGTACAGGCTTGCATTTAATGTTGCCCAAACTTCCTGCTTTTCAAAGACAGCTGATTCATGATAAATTAGGCCCCAATTGTACTAATATGGATTCATCATAAGCAGTTAGTTTCAGTTGAAAGGAATAAAGCAAACACATTAAAAGTATCTAATTCTGCTTGACTGACAAGGCAGCCATACTGAAATTATTAAGTAATGCTGCCTGCATTTTTAAAGTTGAAGTTGTGATCGTTGCTTATGGAATTTTTATTGGGAAGAAAAGTGGTGATTTCTTTAATTTCTAAATTTTTCCTAAAATAATGCACCCCTGAAATACAAAAAGTAAAAAAAAAAAAAGAAAGTAGATTACTGCAAATTCCATCTATGTATATACTGATATACTGTGGTGCATTATAATGGACCAGGTTCACTAAAGCAGATACAGGGAGCTATAAAGTGCATCTCTGGTGCCTATGGAGAACCTTGAAATCAAAATTAAGATTTGGTCTAAACAAGGGCAGGAAACGTTACCATTAATTCTCTCTCTGTCAGAGCTTCTGATATGGAATAGAAGAACTTTTACTTCCAAAGGGACTGCCTAGGAGCTCTGAGAATGTCTCCACTGTGGGGAAGTGTTGGCAGCCTTGCCATACCCCCTCTTAAGATAATACTGCCCACAGCTGGGTAACCCTGCCAAACAGGAGATTACAGTTTCTTTCTGCCACTTCAGCCTCCAGTCCTCATGGACTGTCTAATACAAGTGGCCCCTCCTAAGCCAAAAGAGGAGATCCTGTGGTGATTATAGCACATTTGCTATTAACCTGCAATATTGTGGGAGATTCAGAAGGCTCAGGTATACAGAATTTTACACATTCTTTTTCTTAGCATGTCAGCACTCTTTAGGCTTTTGAGGAAATCTTAATTATCTTCATATGTCTAACTATGGTCAATTTTTAAGGCAGAGTTGTTCCCAGGGAACCAGGCTTTGGTATTTTATCTGAGATTCCTGGAAAAGGAGTTTGCCTGTGGATGTTTGACCACCTTTCTTCAAGAACAGAGTGCATGAGTGAGCGCGTGCATGCATGAGAACATGAAACTACCCAGACTTAGCTTCACTTATTTCTCTTCCAGTGGGAAAACCACAAGGCCCTGATATCTGTTACTGCTAATCAATGGGACAGCATTATATACTAAGGAATTACTCTAATGGATTTTCAGAGCAGAAACTTTTTCTCGGAGTGAGGTGTCTATGTATTGCTGTGTGTCGGAAGAGAGTATCTAGCATATTTGTAAGAAAGCCAGCTGGACTCTTGTCTGAGGCTGGCTCCACTGAGCCAGGAGTGTGTCTCAGCTGCTCACATGTGCCCTCTCTTACCAGCTGTTATCAGTGTGACTGCTGGAGCATAAAGATCAGTGCAGCTGCAGTAGAACAGGTAGCAGCAGTGGAGGCTGGTACGGCTAAGCCATGCCTCTGCTGTTGATGCCCATGGTACCAAGGCTACACTTCTATTTATATGGGAGCTAGCTTGATAATAGCGAGTGAGTGTGTATATGCAAGCAGGGAAGTCACACCCCAGTTTGTTACTGTAGATGTAGCCTGAAATTCTTCTATGGCTTGTATCCTTCCCATAGCATCCTCTCTTCCAACAGTAGCCAATGCCAGGTACTTCAGAGGGAATGAACAGAACGGTGATCCATCCCTTGTTGCCCATTCCCAGCTTCTGGCGAAAAGAGGCTTTGGACACATCAGAGCATATATTTACATCTCTGCCCTTCCTGGTTCTGTGCCTCAATCAATAACAATATTTTATTTTTGTATTTCAACTCATTTCCTCTTTCATAAAAAGCTATTTTAATTCCACTGTTATCCAACAGTTCCTCTGACAAAGCGTCATTTTTCTCCCACGAAAGCTCCTGAAATAAATAAATTTGTTAGTCTTTAAGTTCCACAGGAATCCTTGTTTTGTTTGTTTGTCAGAGGAAATTAATTTGCTCATTGCCTAATAGATATATATCCTTTTCTCTCTAGATCATTCAGACCTGATTTTGTTCTTGTTCGACAACATTCATTCAGCATGGCTGAGAATGAAGACTTCCGTAACTTAATCATTGGAATGCACTATGCTGGCATCCCCAGTGTCAACTCGCTAGAGTCAATATATAATTTTTGTGACAAACCATGGGTGGTAAGTGACACATTATAAAGCTTTGAATGTAAATTCCTGGTGCAAAAAATTAAGTGGTTATTTTCTTCTGGGTTCGTATTTGTAGTAATTTAAGTTCCAAGCCATCAAGTCACTTCTCAGATTGCCTGACCTGCAATGAAGGGGGTAGGAAGCAAACAAGAAGCTGCAGTCCTGTTATGTCACATTATGCATGAGCCAGTACAGCAGGAGTAAATGTTCAAAATAATGAAATAAACGTGGGCAAATTGGCTAAAAGCTCACATGTTGCTACCATCTTTCCTTAAATGAGGAGGACATGGTTATTCATGGCTTCTTTTGGGAAATATGAGTTAAGAATTTTTTTCATAATTGTGGTTGTTAACATAATCTGAGATATTTCTCAACCAATGTTTTCTTTCTACTCATGAACAGTTCTTAAGCAGTGCTTGAGCAAGGAAATATGAAGCTATTAGCTTCCGTTTTAAGAACTTCTTTCATAAGCTTGTTTGTACTATCAGGGATCAAATTTTTACCTTCAGTTACACTTATGGCATCTGATGGTGTCATTGGTGTTTTGGTGTTTCAAGTATACAAACCAGATATGTCAGATCCTCAAGGTTCTCTTTAACTTACTGTATAAAGACACAGGGGATTTGAGAGAACATGGTTCCCTTCTTACTGCGGTGCAGAGCCTAGAGAGTTATGTGTTAGCCAGTAATATTGTCTTAAAATATTTTCTTATAAAAGGCTCATTTGAGAGTGGAGATGAGAAGATTATGGATGGTGCCTTTCCTTTTCGTAGGTAGAGACAATGGTTTAATAGTGAACAGAACTTTTAAGATTACTGTAGGTTATAAACAGGAAGTGATTCATAAGATTTTCATCTGAAATATGAATAGGATGCCTACACTTGCATTGCCCTCAAGATTTTAAACATTTTCTAAGAAAAGCCTTCCAAAGAAAAATGACAAACCATTAATGTATACAGCACACAGCTAATTTTACACATTTTCTGTTTTGATAAACTAAAGCAGGAGCCTCATAACTGAGGTATTATTTACATCTTATAGGAAGGATATTGTCTTTTGCTGCACATATTATTTTAAGGCATCTGTTATTTTCTACTCTAGTGGCATTTCTTAATGTTTTGATTCATCTTATGCCGTAAAGCTGGGCAATGAGGCAAAAGCACTGACATATATCTGCAATAATGATATAAAAATGTTTCAATCAATCGATCAAATCAATCAAATCATAGGGCTGGAAGGGACTTCGTGAGAATAACAGCTCACTGTCACCTCCTAATGCTATCTGAGTGATGAGCGGTTTGAAATACTTAGCTATGTTCTGAGCTTGCCAAGGCAGTAGAAAGCTTTTGTAAGCACGTTGTGCTGGACTTCCAATTGTCTGTGTTCTTCCACCTAACAAAAAGGAAAGATTTCAGTTTCTCACAACTGATCTTGTCAGATATGAAGAATCATCAGGAAACTTTGTTAATGTAAGTAAGTCTGAGTATGACCACAACAGTTGGGATTTGTCTTAACCTTCCTGCATTCTAGTAAATTCAAAATAAAGTTGTATTTTTAAAACTAAGTTATCGCAGTCACATTGCACATACTGCTTGTTTAATAGCATGCATATTACATGACAGCTATTAAAGCTACATTAACTATGACATATTCAGCCAAAGTCACTTCAGGCATTTGAAATATAGAGTTTCCAAATGTTGTTAGAAGACTGAGGTAGTAACATAACAGGTAATAATAAGATGGCACTTCTCTTCAAAATCCTATTTTTTGAGTCTCAAAAAATAACCTTGTTGACTGACATTTACCATACTAATCTCAGCCAAGAAATAATGTTTTTTAAGAAAAATGACATAAAGTTTTTCAGCTGATTTTTTTAACTTGCTTGAATACCAAAGAGGATTTTTTTCCTTTCTAAATGCTGATAACCAAAAGATGCCAATGTTTTAAATATTGAAATCTGCTCCATACATAGCCCACAATGAGTAATAATGCCTTTTGACATCTCTCAGAGATTGCTATTTAGAAATAAGTAAGATAGTGGCATTTGAAAATACCACATATATTCATCTGATTCCCCTATCATCTTAATCATCTACTATAGGCTACTGCTAAAAAACTGTTTTCACTAAGAAGCACATCTCAGGAGATGTTTTGAACCTATAGATATTTCCAACTGATATACAGCTATCTAAAAAGCTAGAATGGTTTAGATGAGCACAGCTGAGTGCCCTGATCCTGCATCAGTTATCCTTAATTTCCTTGCAGTTCCTTATATTGATGATACCCTATATATCTATGCCCATGTATTTTACAATACATCTGCAGAATCCATTCTAGAAATGGAATATGAACTGTTAAGATCTTAGGTATGCTTTTGCTTTAAAGAAGGGTCTTCAATAAGTAGGCTCATGCATCTGCCAATGCTCCCTTTTGTTAGGACCACAGACACACACTTGAGTTAAACTTTCCTACTGACTCAATTGAACCATCAGCAGATGCATCAATAATATTCTGTTCTGTCAGCCTCCTTCCTTAAAAACTAACTTGTAGGTTTACATAATAAGTCTGTCTGTCTAAAAAGAAAAGGTGAGAACCATTCTATTTGTTGGAGCAGAAGTTGAACATCTATAATCAAGAAAATTTTTGTTCTTAAATTCCTGCCCTTCCTATTTAGCTACAATATATACTAGATTAAAAATTATAATATATAGTACATCCTGAGCATTTAGATTGTATTTTATATTATTTTTAATCTTAATTTATAGTAAGCACCGTTGTATGTCTAAATGTGTGTGTTTAATAATGATGATTGCCCATGGAAATTGAGTGCATTTTTGTGAGTGTAATTGCATATGTTTGTTTGTTTATATAAGGATGACCGTACAATCTACTGTATAACCCCTCTTTATATTGTCCCATTTATGAAAGTCCTTCAGGGCAATTCCCTTGCTAATATAAGCAATTCAGTATTCTTATGTGAATTATTCATAGAAAAATTATATGAAAGTTCAGAAGTTTAATATTAAATTATAAGCCAGGTACCCAGGTATTTCTATCATGAACAGTTGATGGGAAATAGCTATAGCCTGCCTGAGCAAAGCCTGAGGTAATTTATTTAGCCAAAAGTGGTTTATAATGTGATTTGGGTAATTAGTAAAGTATACAAGACACCCAATAAGCTCCAGTGCTGAGTCCATAATAATATATCTTCATGATATCAGGTGATGGATTTAAGAATTGTACATTTTAACAGAGGTCACGAATAATTGAGTCAGTGTGATAATACCAACACCCAAAAAACCCCAGGATAAATTCCCTTCTTTCTTCTTAGAACTGGACAAGCCCCATAAAACATTTTAATCAATAGTCACCTACAATTTTTAGAAGCAAGTTGCTGCTGCCGTGCCTCTGTTGTCATGTGCATTTCCTATGAGCTTTCTATGGTTACATGTACAAGTGTAAAATGAACTTCAAAGCCATATTCATGGGTATTTATGGAAACTGAATTACAAATATGCATGTATGATTTTTGCACTGGAAATGTTTATGCTCATCCAACCTGCGCATTGTGACTTATACTCTCTCCAGTCATATCTAACCAAGATAACTGAAATAATGACTAGTGAATACTGAATACTTGCAGTGAATCCTTCATACTCATTCCACAGTTAAACGCATAAAGATGTCAAATACAGATATACACACATAAAATTCTCTAATAATTTAAAATTAACTAATAAATTTGAAGAGATTGCTATAAATAGCTGACTGACAAATTTAACAAATAGCCTTTCAGTTCTTCTTACCACCATATCTGGGATATGTAAACAGCTCTTGACAATCCTGGAAAAGAAAGGTGGACTTTCCTGTGGTCCGAAAAAAACCCCAAAACACACATCAAAACTGATTTCCTTAAACCTGATTCCTGAGGGGAAAATCTCCTCAGGACTGGTGTGAATTGTGTGAATAACACATCTAAATAGATGACCACCATGGGCAAGCTGCAGTAGGCTAAAAATCTAAAAAATGGGGGATAAAACAGGTGTATTAAAAGAATACTCTGCAGGAGAATGTGACACCTTCTTCAGTATGAGATATCCAGAGACAAATGGAAACGCTAAATGTCAGTTCCTACACAGATATTCATTACGGTAGTGCTTGTTTTCCCCAAAATGTGAATGGTTACTGAACTCTGTGTCTAGAATTTACTCAACAAGAAATTATATTAGTTCTTTCTCTGTCATCACAGCAGCTTTAAAAGTCCATCCTCTAACTAACATGATCTAGCTGAACCAATCTATAATCCTATCTGTGACCTTTACAGTTAAGTCATTCAATTTTAGACTGAGCTAGCTGGTATTTCTCTGATTTAATACATGGAAATTAGTTTACTGAGATGTTCACTATTTTTTATACTGGTCCAGTCACTAGAAAACAGGAATTAACATAAATTATAAGAAATCTCTGAAGCAATTCTATGCCACCGAGTATAATCAAGATGAATTGCAATTCCAGGGAGCCTTGCCAAACCAGGCATCTCATTATCTGGACGCTGAGGACAGCCTCTAATGGACAGCCTTTTGAACCTGAACAGACCTTCATACATGCTAGTGGCTGTTTAGCCCTACTTTTGGGTCTTCTAGCATCATTTGCAAATATTGTTCTAAAGTCATGGAGTCGTCATACTGATCCATTAGCTGTTCGTGTCTACTGTATGCAGTTGGTCCCAGTCCAATAAAATTAGACACAATTTACAGCTGGTGGGTTTAGTAGAGTGCAAACCTCTGAGCTAGTTGGGCGGGAATACTAGTTTTGATATCCATAGCCCTTATGACACTGCAAATTGGGATAAGTACACATATTCATACAAATATTTAATTTTTCTTAAACCTTAGCTATCTAAAACTAATTTGTGCATTGCAATAGCTGGATAGTCACTTCTGGGTTCAGACAAAAGGGATGGAATTTTTAAAACTGAAAAAATGAAGGAACTGTTACAGTTATTTGGTCTATACTTCTAAAATTTAATCTGGAGAAAAGGAACATCTGTACACGAATTAGAGTAAATATAATCCTAGAATGGCTGTTCTGTTTTCTTTACTTTGTAGGTAAAACGTGAAGCTCCTGTGACTGCTAGTGGAGCTGCTGTCAATTGCATTCTGCTCATTGTTGATGTGTCTTGTGAAAGTTTTGTAGATATGGCTGGTGCAAGAAAAATGTCTTGGGTTTGTTGATAAATTAATTACACATTCACCCCTGTGAGAAAGGTGAGACAAACTGCATTATCATAGCAAGCTCTACAATAAATGCATCAGAGTATGGTTGTAATTGGTAGCTGCTAGGCAGTCAGGTTCTGGCAATAATTACTGATTGTAGCTTGAGATGCTGATGTGAAGTACTCACGCAAATGGAAACCCATGTAGTCTTTCATCCCGCTGCATGATTACAATACTATGAAAGATACCCCCTCCTTTTATGGAAACCCTGGTTTGCTGGAGATAGTTACTTCGTACTTGTTTGTACTTGTTTCTGCTTCTACAGTTTCTTCTTGGTCATGTAAGAACTAAAAAGAATGGAAGATATGTTCCAGCTCTCAACTTGAAGGTATATTAGTGGAAATAGAATTTATGCTGTGTGAATCTGCAGAACTGATGTAGTGTTACAGGCTCTGAAATCTGTAAATTATGTCTGCATTTGGCCACTGAGTAATGTGTATGTTTGTGCCCACAAGTAAGAAATATTCAGACTTCATCTTGCAAGACAATGAAATGAGCACAATACGTTTCACAGGCCTAAGACCTTGGAAACTGCTGTTAATTATGTTGTTCAGTTAAACAGAGCATGAGTCTTACATAAATTGAGTTATGAGTCTGGCTCTTGATCAGATTTAAATATAAATCCATTTGGCACAGTCAACATGATGAGGGTTGTGGCACTGTTATCTGCCATGTACTTCACCACATTATTAAATTGGGGGGGGGGGAAGCCATTAGTGGTCAGCACTCAGAAGAGGACTGGATTAAAACACAGAAGCAACTACATCAACATTATTTTTCGAGGCAGTAGGCAACTAAAAGCTCTTGCCATTATATGTGGAGTGATCCAGAATATGGGTCAAGCTCGTACAAAATACCTGTAAAGATCACTAGGACTTCATTTGCTTCCTTGTAAGAAGTTACTGTTACTAAGCATTTTAAATATCAGGAAAGCTTTGTTAAAGCAAAACTTATTTCCTTTCAGTCTTGTAATTAATCTGTACTCCTAGCTGATGAAATGTGCTTTAGTTTCCAAAAAAGTTCTGGTTGTGGCTTTCATTTTGGCAGTAAGCATCTCCCTCCATTAAAAGAAAAGAGATATTAATTAATCAGATAAATTTTACAAATTTCATGTGCTTCTGTCCTCAGTTTTGCAAGTAGAAGGCCGCATGCCCTGTTAACAAGTTTGTTGACATTTTTCCTCCATTGCTCTTGTTGCCAAGCTCACATAACACGGTGCCTCCTTGTGTTGCATTTTGCTGCGTATCTCTTTCTACAGAGCATTTTCACTTTTTGGCTGTCATGTGTCTCTTCCCACTGAGCACTTTCTAATCCGATATATATCTTTCTTTGGATGAGCTATTTTAAGAGTCTTTTCTTTCCTGTGTGTTATGTTGTTGTATTTTTCCTCACCCTTTCTGGATATATCACTATTAGAAGTTTGCTCTGTCTTGCCTTTTTCTGGTGAAAGGTCTGTACTCTAATAATCTGAGCAGCAGGTTGGCATGAAACTTGTAGGCACTCTGCAGAGAGAGAATTGAGTTGTGTTTATTCCAGCTTCCTGCTGACCTAAATTGTTGAAGCCGTGCTAAATAGGCAGAACACAACTATAGAGATAAATTCCATCTTGTGTCAAAGTCTCTGTTGGAAGATAAAGCATAGCTAAAAAATAAATGTGCATGGGGGAAAGAGCATTTTTAAAACATTCTATTGACTGCATATTTCTTTTCATAATGGATTATTCATTGCTATTTCAGGCCTATGACTAAGCCTATAAAACACAAATACTTTATCATATATCCGTTGCTGTGTATGGATAATTCTGTGGTCAGTTCCAATGTACAAACTCCAGACAAAGAGCCATAATCTGGCTGGCACTTGCAACTATCTATATGCCAGGAAATCTTCATTGCATAAAGGCATGGGTAAAAAATGTCCACCCTAATTATGGCTTGCATTTAAACCTGAGAAAGAAGAGCTTCTCCTGTCTCTAAAATAAAACTGTTGAATGTTATTTCTGGGCAGGGCAGTCAAGTCACGTTATTTTATTGCCTAAGACCTTAACCCAGCACTGGGCTCTCTACAGCCACCTGCTCTTTCCATGCTGGCAGGAATTACATGCATGTGAAGATGCTGGGAGACAGACTGGAAGGAGTCAAAATGAGGATGCACATTAATCCTGACAAAGTGGGGCTTTTTTGGTGGCTATTTGGTTATGTTTTGCAGAGCAGCTACAAGAAGACCACCTCCCCTTGCAGTCACCCCTAGAAATGCTGGGAGTCGAAAGCTCCATCTCACTCCTCCTGAAGTTATAATGTACCTTAATTCCAAGAGTGTCACAGTGGCACAGCTGCTGAGGTATATAGATATGCTTATGGTGTTGTGTCAATTACTTAATGAGATATTTTGCATAGTGTGTACTGAATGCATAGGACCATCAATGTGTTCTTTAAAAAGAGTTGTGTGGATTTAGTGCAAGTGAAAGGTAACAAACAAGGAGTCCTATGGCACTTTTAAAGACTAACAAATTTATTTATCACATGAGCTTTTGTGGGAGAAAATCCCTCTTCTTCAGATGCTTGAATATAAGAAACTTAGAGAAACTAATATGGCTACCTAGTGAAAGGTGTTAAATTTACAGCCCTTGGGAATGCAGTCCTTTGCTTATCAACAGAGCAGCAACAGGCAAGTTTCCCACACATAGTATGCTGTTAGCATGTCTCAACCCTGATCTGAGGGGAACTTTCACTAGGAGGTAAAATGTAGTTCAGGTTTTAGGCCATTCTCTAGTCTGCCTGTCTGTTAGGGAAAAGCATGTTAGGCAGTTTGTGCTGTCAGAGCAGGCCTATCAGACTCAACACACAGAGGGGTTTACCCTCTATATTAGATTTAGCAAACTCAGCTTATAGAGGGGTTTACCCGCTATATCAGATTTACCAAATTCAACTTATAGAGGGTGGTTACTCTTTATATCAGACCTACCAAACTCAATTTATAGAGGGGATTACCAATCATTAGTTAAATGGGAACAGTTTTTTAAACCCTATCAAGCTGGGCTAAAAATATACTGGCGACTTACAGATGAAAGGATCTGTAGTTCACAAGCAGTGCACCTGCATACTATACAAAGTTTTGTAGGTAGCTGTCACATATCTAAAAGATGTTAGAACAAGTTAAGATTATAAAATCAAGCGCCAAAAATTAGGAAATACCAGAATTAAAGTTATCTTTCACCTTTAAATCTTCCCGCTTGTATGATTACAATATGACAGTCTTTATTTACATAATTATACACTAATTTTTTCCACGTGGGTTATAAGTGGGGTTTAATTCTAGGATCTTTCAGATCCATAATCCAGGTCTGTTCTAAAGTGTAACAGATAGATTGTGCAATAGACAGAATGTTAGCTCACAGGATTTCTGGATTCTTCTCTGTTTAGCCCTTGAAGAAGTGTGGTTTAGTGGCTTAGAGCAGTGGCTAGAGAAGACATGGCCATGCAAGTAGATGTGGCAAGTTCATTCAGTTCTCACAGGTGGTGTGGGAAAGTGGATAAAACTGTTTGTCAGAAATATTAGAAAGGTAGATTATTTTTCCAGTTCAGCCTGGAGCGACCTTGTACAACTCATGAAGTAGTCTTATTTGTGCAAGAGTAAAAGATATTTGTCCATCTCACAGGGTGGAGGTATAGTGTCAGTAATGAGGTTGTGAACTGCACATGGTCTTTTGGCCACTCGCTGAGTGCACCTTCCTGTATGTTGTGGGTTGGTGGGTTTTTTTTGTGAAGTGTAGTGTGTCTCTTTGTTGCTCAGGTTTTGGCTAAGCAAGTAAGGACTTAAAATGACTCTCTGAAAGGAATGAGAAATGCCAAAGGAATCTGGGACTTTAACAACTTGGCTTCCTTGACCATGGAGTCCTGTTTCAGGACAGAGGATTGATAGGCAGAGATGGCCTTCACCTTTCCAAGAAGGGGAAGAGCATATTTGGGCACCGACTGGCTGACCTGGTGAGGAGGGCTTTAAACTAGGTTCAACGGGGGAAGGAGACCAAAGCCCACAGGTAAGTGACAATGTGGGAGATCTGGGGGAAGGGATGGAACTTGGGGAGTGCTGGGACTGTAGCACCAGGAGTAAAAGAGAAGGTAGTTGGAACATGCGGGGGGGGGGGGCCAATCAAACAAATGTCTTAAGGGCTCTACTGAAGCCCTAGTACGTGAGGAGAGTTGGGGAGGAGAACTCCTAGAAAAGATGCAAGGAGGTTTATGTAATAGAATTGGAAATCAACATGACAAAATAGGGCAATCGGCCGGGTATCTTAGGTGCCTGTACACTAATGCGAGGAGCCTGGGAAATAAGCAAGAAGAATTGGTAATACTAGCGCAGACAGGGAACTATGATATCATAGGAATAACAGAGACGTGGTGGGATAGTCTGCATGACTGGAGTTCTGCCATGAATGGTTATAAACTGTTCAGGAAGGACAGGCAGGGAAGAAGAGGGGGAGGAGTAGCACTATATGTAAAAGAGCTCTATGACTGCTCAGAGCTCCATTATGAAAGTGGAAGCGTGCCAATAGAAAGTCTGTGGGTTACACTGAGAGGGGAAAGCAACGGGGGGATGTTCTGGTGGGTGTCTGCTATAGACCACCAGACCAGGAGCAGCAGGTGGATGAGGTGTTCTATGGACAACTAGCGGAAGCTTCTAGATCACAGGCCCTGGTGCTCATGGGGGACTTCAATTTCCTTGACATCTGCTGGGAGGCCAATACGGCAGTCAATGGGAAATCCGGGAGATTTTTAGAGAGTGTTGGGGACAACTTTCTAGTACAAATGCTAGAGGAACCAAATAGGGGCCTTGCACCACTCGACCTGCTGCTCACAAACAGGGAAGAATTGATCAGGGATGTAGAGGTAAATGGCAAACTAGGCAGTAGTGACCATGACATGGTTGAGTTCAGGATCCTGATTAAAGGAAGGAAGGAAAGAAGCAAAACAAAAACCCTGGACTTCAAAAAAGCAGATTTTGGCTCCCTCAGGGAACTGATGGGCGGGATCCCTTGGGAAGCTAATCTGAAGGGGAAAGGAGTCCAAGAGAGTTGGTTATATTTTAAAAAAAACCCTGCTAAGGGCACAGGAAGTTGCCATTCCAATTAGGAGAAAGAACAAACGTGAGGCAGCCAGAATGGCTTAGCCGAGAACTCTGCTCTGAGCTTAAACATAAAAAGGAAGCTTACAGGAAGTGGAAGCTTGGTCAGCTGTCCAAAGAGGCATATAAAGATATTGCTAGGGACTGCAGGGATAAAATCAGAAAGGCCAAAGGACAAATGGAGCTGCGGCTAGCGAGGGATGTAAAAGATAACAAGAAGGGGTTCTACAAGTATGTTAGTAACAAAAAGAGGATCAGGGATGGTGTAGGCCCCTTGCTGAATAGGGCAGGCATCCTTGTGACAGAGGATGAGGAAAAAGCAGAGGTGCTCAATGCATTTTTTGCTTCAGTTTTCACAGACAGGGTCAGCTCCCAGCCCACTACCATGGGTGTGGCAGATGGGAGAGAAGGAGACAAGCCCTTGGTGATGGAAGGTCAGGTTAGGGACTGCTTAAAGAAGCTGGATGTGCACAAGTCCATGGGGCTGGACGAACTGCATCCAAGGGTGCTAAGGGAATTGGCCGACGAAATAGCAGCACCGCTGGCCATTATCTTTCAAAACTCATGGAGAACGGGGGAGGTCCCAGAGGATTGGAAAAAAGCAAATGTACTGCCTATTTTCAAGAATGGGAAAAAGGAGGATCCGGGGAATTACAGACCAGTCAGCCTCACCTCAATCCCTGGAAAAATTATGGAGCAGGTTCTCAAAGAATCCATCCTCAAACACTTAGAGGAAAATAAAGTGATCAGGAACAGTCAGCATGGATTTACCAAGGGTAAATCATGCCTGACCAATCTCATCTCCTTCTATGATCAGATGACTGGTTTTCTGGATGCAGGAAGAACTGTTGATGTGCTATACCTTGATTTTAGCAAGGCTTTTGATACAGTTTCCCACAGCATTCTCACTGGCAAATTAAGGAAGTATGGGTTGGATAGGTGGACTATAAGGTGGATAGAGAACTGGCTAGATCAACGGTTTCAGCGTGTAGGAATCAATGGTTCCATGTCTAGCTGGCAACCAGTCACGAGTGGTGTGCCCCAGGGGTTGGTCCTGGGGCCGGTTCTGTTCAACATTTTCATCAGTGATCTGGATGATGGAATAGACTGCGTTCTCAGTAAGTTTGCGGATGACACCAAGCTGGGGGGAACGTTAGACACATTGGAGGGCAAGGACAGGATTCAGGGAGACCTAGATAAATTGGAATAGTGGGCCAATACAAATCTTATGAGATTCAATAAGGATAAGTGTAAAATCCTGCATTTGGGACAAAAAAAAACCCATGCACTGCTACAGGCTGGGAAACATTCAGCTAAGTAGCAGCAGTGTAGAAAAGGAGCTGGGGGTCTTGGTGGATGGGAAGCTAGATATGAGTCAGCAGTGTGCTCTTGCTGCCAGAAAGGCCAATGGCATACTGGGCTGCATCAAAAGAAATGTTACCAGCAGATCAAGGGATGTGATCATTCCCCTCTATTCTGCACTGGTGAGGCCACATCTAGAATACTGTGTTCAGTTTTGGGCTCCCCACTACAAAAAGGACAGGGACATGCTAGAGAGGGTTCAGAGGAGGGCAACCAAAATGATTAAAGGGCTAGAGCACAAGCCCTATGAGGAAAGACTGAAAGCATTAGGCTTATTTAGTCTGCAGAAGACAAGACTGAGGGGGGTTTTGATAGCAACCTTCAACTACTTGAAGGGATGCTCTAAGGAAGATGGAGCTCGACTGTTCTCGGTAGTAACGGAGGACAGAATGAGGAGCAATGGTCTCAAGTTGCGGTTAGGGAGGTCGAGGCTGGATATTAGAAAAAACTTTTTTACTAGGAGAGTTGTGAAATCTTGGAATGAGCTGCCGTGGGAGGTGGTGGAGTCTCCATCTTTGGAGGTGTTTAAGGCCCGGCTTGACAAAACCCTGACTGGGATGGTTTAAGTGGGAGTGGTCCTGCCTCTGGCAGGGGGTTGGACTAGATGACCTATGAGGTCCCTTCCAACCCTATGATTCTATGAAAGGTTTCTTTAAACAAATCCCACTGTATTTGCCCCCAGATTTTGGTGTGTGTTTGCCAGTTCACTTCTGGGCTATTTTATGCTGTTTTCCCTTTTGCATTATGTATTCCTGACCATCAGCTTCAGTGTTTCTTTGTGTGAAGTTGTCGAGAAAGATAGTTCAACAATATGAAGGTGAAAAATTGTTAGGTTTCCTTGCTTAAACAGCATTAACCAGTGGGTCCAGACTTTGATTTTGGTAGGATTTCACCACTAAATATCAGTTTAAATAGATAACCAGGAGCACTGTTACATTTAATGGAACAGTATTTTTCCTCTTTGCTTTGATTTACTTTGATAGTTCTAGTTAAATCTACTGTTGCAACAAAAGGGGAAATAAGACTGGTTTGGATATTGTGAACTGCCTTTATTACCAGTTTAATATCCCTGAAATATTTAGTATCATTTGCAG
This sequence comes from Podocnemis expansa, assembly GCA_007922195.1. NCBI lineage: Eukaryota > Metazoa > Chordata > Testudines > Podocnemididae > Podocnemis > Podocnemis expansa. The sequence goes on along the minus strand of ML681973.1, from coordinate 37,006,996 downwards.
CTCCCTGAAAACATTAGGGAACTCTGAAAATGGAGTAGGCTGTTCTGACCCTGTAAAACACATCTTATTACAGAACAGACATGACATTACTAGGAGCATGTATACACATAAATGGGATAGATTTGAACATTGGTGCATGCCTAGGCATCACTATTTTTTCAGCATTCTATTGAAGGATGCCTGGTATTTACACACGTCCTCATAAATTGTTTCATAAAGGGCATTAATAATCCATACCAACAGATGTGAGTGCCCACCCCTGCCTGAGACCCAAACCTAGTCTTACAATCTTTGATGAGATTCCCATTTGAACCAATTGGAATGTGTTCACATTTACAACTAGCTATGAAAACTACCTTTCTTGTTGCTGTCACCTTGGCCCAAATCATGGGAGAAAGCTTGGCCCTTCTTGCACACTTACACATATATACCATTTTTCTTAAGGACATTTCACCCACATCCAAAATTTCTGTGCAAAGTCATAACATCTTTTCATTTGAACAAACCTGTGCACAGGGCCAGCTCAACCAATAAGCAAATGAGGCCCTGGCTCAGGGCATCATTTACACAGGGGTGACTGCAGTGCTGTGCCATGGGTGGGGTGGGGCAGCCCAAAAACCAGGACTGCCCTGCTCCCACCCCTCCCCAAACCATTCAACCTCCCCTGGAGGCAGAGTGGGCCGGCCCATGGGGCGGGCTCTGCTCTCTTGCCCTACCTCTAGGCCAGCCTACCCGCCCCACCCCTAGGAAGGAACAGCTGGTGCAGGGGAGGGGTGAGAGAGTGAAGCCCAGCCTGTGGGCTGGCCCATTCTACCCCGGGCTGGCAGTTGCCTGCCTTAGGGAGGGGAGGAGCCGGCCTGGAGCAGAGACCAGGTTCTGCCCCACCACCACCACCACCCACTCTGTAGGGGGCCACAAAATTGAAAGCTGGGTCAGTGTGCTAAAGCCCCTTAAGCTGGCCCTGCCTATACATGTGTGATTCTTCATCTGTGTCACTTTGATATGACAGATACCACCGTCATCTGTATAAGAAGATATAGAATGCTCTTACTCGTGCTGTGCTTCAGGATGCTTAAAAGATTTATCTTCCCATTCATAATTATATTGTTCCGTTTTTGCTCTTTCACTGTCACAATGGGAAACACTGGATGGATGTCAAGTTCTTCTGTCAGCTCTGCATCTTTTAGATACTTCCTCAGTTCAGCCAAACTGATTTAGGAAGCACTGTTTCATTATTAAGCTGTTAAGTCAAGGATTGCATAAACTCTGAATATTTATTTACTTTTATGACACTGTCTATCATAACCAGAAATAATGATTAAAAGAAATAGGTAAGGCACAGCCAACACTGTGCACACTGTAGCAAGGAAAACAAGCAAGGAATCCTGTGGCAACCGCTTTGATTTTCTGTAACAGTCTGACCTGATCCTCTGGCTTACACTTCCCTGCATTTATTTTCCTCCCATTCTGCAAGTTTCCCATCTTCAAAGCATCTGACGAAGTGGGATTTTCTCCCACAAAAGCTCATGGGTTAAACAAATTTGTTAGTCTTTAAAAGTATCACAGGACTCCTTGCTTGTTTTGCTTAACTAAACTAATATGGAATATAGCAAAGAAAGAAATTACCTTCTCCCTTTGTTCTTGCATTCTGTATCAGATAGCAAATAAAAGTATGCGGACTTGGCCTTTGCTAAAGTATGTTGACTAAAGCATAACAAGAGTAACATAGGCTTATCACAATAGAGACCCAGGGTCATGCCCAGCATGACAAGAAAAACATATGCTGCACATAACAGAAAGTAAAAGAAAAACAACATGGATATAGAATCCATAAATATGACACACACTGAAAATATTACATGCCCCAAGTAAAGCCACCTCCCATGATAAATCACATCACAAAGATCCCTGTACAGCATATGAGGACTTTATTTGCTTTCTGTTTGAAAATGCATAAGGCCTGTTCTTAAATCTGCTGAGCACCTTAAATGTTTGTATAAAAATGCAAGGGGAATGGAAAATAACCAGGAAGAACTGGAAGTGTTGGTACATTAAATTAGTAAATTATGACTTAAATGACGTCACAGAGATTTGATGGGACAAGTCTTATGATTAGAATATTAGTATGGAAGGATAACACTTGTTTGGGAAGGACAAGCAAGATAAACAGGGAGGAGGGGTTGCCTTAGATATATATATATATATATTCATTTGTTTTGAGGTCCAGAAGACAGTGAGAGACAGACCAGTTGCAAGTCTGAGTTGAGATAATGTATGCTAGAAAATAAGGATGATGTCATGGTAAAGATCTACCGTACACCTACCACCGTATCAGGAGGTGAATATGAATAAGGTGTTTGACATATCCAAAACACAACATCTGGCAGTAAGAAGGACTTAAACTACCCAGGTATCTTTTGGGGAAGTAATATAACAAAACAACATTTCCAATAAGTTTTTGGAATGTATTGTAGGCAACTTTTTGTTTCCAAAAATGGGTGAAGTATTTGAGGTACAGCCATTTTAGGCTTGATTCTGACCAACAGGGAAGATTTCCTAGTGAATCTAAATGTGGAAGGCAATTTGGGTGAAAGTGATCATGAAATTATAGATTTCATGGTTCTAAGAAAAGGAAGGAGTGAGCAGCAAAATAAGGACAATGGACTTCAAAAAAGCAGACTTCCCCAAACTCAGAGAATTAGTATGTGCAGCAGGGTGCAGACTACTTGAGTCCTAAAGGTCAGGGGAATGGACCCACTTGAGAAAGCCTGCGGAGAAATGGCGCTGATGAGCAGTTGAGCGGCTCACTGAGCCAATCTCTATAAGGGCCCCCAGTAACAGCTCAGGTGGAGGAAAGAAGGCTGACCAGGAAGCTTCCAGGGAGTGGTACTTCAATTCTAAGGCTTCTGGAAAAGGGGCACGCAGCCAGCCCAGAGGGAAGTATGGAAGCTTCCAGGAAAGGGGGCTGCCTAGTGTAAGGAACTGTGAGGTCCTGAGCCTGAACAGTGACTATATGTAGTTGGTGGTGGGAACATGTGTACATGAAGACCACTCCTGGGAGCACTGAGACGTCTAGGACATGCTTTGTGCATGTGGCAGACCAGAACCAGAGGGAGTGTGTGTGGAACCCTGTTATAGTACGTAAGATCCCTTGGGAAGAAAATCTAAGGAAAGAGGTGTTCAGAAGAGCTGGGACTTTCTTGGGGTGTTGTTATAAAAGGCCCAACTGCAAACTATCCAAATGAGAAAACAAGATAGGGAAGAATGGTAAGAGTCCATGGTAGCTCCATCCAGAGGTCTTTAATGACCTGAAAAGCAAAAAGGAATCCTAACATGGACAAATTACAAAGGAAGAGTACAAAAGAAGAGCACAGCCATGTAGGGATAAAATCAGAAAGACTAAGATACAAAATGAGGTACATCTAACAAGGGACATAAAAGGAGACTGGGGTCTTTAATGTCTATTTTGCCTCAGTTTTTGCTAAAAAATGTTAATGGTGACCAGATACTCAACAAAATTAGCATTAACCATGGGGAGGAATGCAATCCAAAATAAGGTTAGATCAGGTTAAAGAATATTGAGGTAAGTTAGATACATTGAAGTCATGAAAGTCATCCTGTGGTACTCAAGGAACTAGGAGAAGCAATTTCAGAACCATTAGCAATTATCTTTCAGAACTCATGAAGGAAGATGGAGGTCCCAGAGGAGAGGAGAACAAACAACACAGTGACTATTTTTATATATGCGTCGACCCAGGAGGTCATGGTTGTCGCCGTGCTGAATTCTATGGTCCTCTGGAATCTAAAAATAGCAGTAGGGACACAGTGTAGATCCTCCTGCTCAACAAATATAGGCGTCTATCAGAGAAGATGAAGGAATGTTTATTACATGTAGGTCTTCATTTTAGAATGCAAGAAGAAATTGCTCTTTGATATATACAATAATTTACATTACCACCAAGATGCTAGGATTATAAACTTGTATTTGTTAGAAATAGCCAGTGGGGGAGTAACTCACTTCAGTATTATAGTTAAATATAAAACACAAAACACACTCAGTAGTTTTAGTATTACTTTTAGCCTTTGACTGATACATACCTGTAATTAAGTTCATTTTAATAAAATGGAAGCGGTAAGTAAGGTCATTATCCAATCCCTTAACTGTGATGCTAACTCAAAATGAATTCTGTAACTGTTAGCTGCTTGCTTGCAGTACATTATGTGCAGTTAAATATACAGTGTCCCATTTACTTTGTAACAAAAACCATGAACCTTTTATATCAAATCAAAGAACTCCCTAAATGCTTCCTATTATCAGTATGATACATTGTTGGAGGAGTAGTGCAGCTGGCCGTCCACTGCTCTCTCACCGAGAGAAAAATCTATAGGCAAAGATGAAAGAGACTTTGCAAAAAAGTTCAAGGTCATATTTTTTAAAGAAAAACCTGAAAACTGTTAATATAGTTAATTATGACTCTTTCTCATCCCTGCCACAGCTGTAAAGGACAAAGACTCGGTCTTCAGAGGAAATTCAGTTAACTAAAATTAGAACCACAAGAACCTGAACTTCTTTCGCCTTTTTGATTCTTTCCTTTTTAAGAAGTTGAAAATTTTTCCTAGTAAAATGTGAGTCCCTGTGGATTATTTTGTTTTCAAAAGATAATGGTTAAAAGCACCCAAAGCTACCAAGATCTGACAGCACACTTTCAAATCCTAGTCTACACATAGTAGTCAGGGAAAGGAAGAGCCAATGAAAGAGCTTGTGCTACATCATCTTAAGCCAGTGGTTTTCCATTTTTCTTTCTTGGCACCCATGTGAAAAAAAGTTATTTACATCCATGACCCAACAATTACATCTTTGAGCAATGCATTCCGGTCCTTTGGTGGGGGCAGCAGGGAACACCACAGCCAGGTACCTGAGGGTCTGTGGCCAGGGACTGGGTTCCAACACATGGTTTGAAAAGCACTGTCTTAAACTGTGGTATCAGAGCCACACTGTCTCTATTCAGCTGGATTCTCCAGGAAGGGCTGCGCTTCCTTGCATCATGGTGTTTTCTGGGGCTCCCACCTGTACTGTTCACTTCTGCATCACTGGGTCTATTACAGTGCTTGAAGTTAAACATACTCTTTGTGGTTTTGCAGGTTTGGAGCCAAAAAGCCCCATACAGTCCAAAGATAGGCTCTCTTTATGAGCAAGAGCTGCACCACTGGGTTTGGACTGAGAAAATCTTCAAACTCAGAACTGATTTTGTTTGCTTTTCTTTGAGTTTGAATAGGTCCTTTTAATGGTTCTCTCTAAATGAATGAATGAATGAATGAATGAAACATGGTCAAGATAAAGCTACCCTGACTTTATTAGGTTATCTCATACACACATGAGTGACAAATTCCAACAGGACAGCCGTGTTAGACTAATAAAGCAAAAAAAGCAAGGAGTCTTGTGGCACTTAAAAGACTAACAGATTTATTTATGAGTGACAAAGTTCTTCCACCTTGGTGGGTCCCATCCTTCCTTCCAGTGCTGGTTTTGCTTCCCTCAGGTCTGGGAAAGGTTCTTTGCCCCCTCAGGCAGGGTTTTCCCCTTTTCCCAGTCTTCATACCTGTGGGGCTGTTACTGACCAGCACTCTGTTCCTTCTCCAGATCTATTTGCCTTTCAACCGCATCTCAGCTACAAAGGGAAAAGGGACTTGCTGAGCCTGGAGCTAGTATTCTGGCTTTCGAGAACTCTCAGAAAAACCTCCAATCTGATTCTATCTATCTATCTATCTATCTATCTATCTAAAATCAGATCAGTACATTACCACTTGTGAAACAAAATGTTATGGCTATAATTTATGTGCAATATCTTGCTTCTCTGCCCCAGGTTTTCTTAACTGTAGAGTACTTAAAATGCAATCACAGCAGTAAGAGCTGGGCTATGTTAAAAATGAAAGTATAATATAATTTGAGACAGAAGGTTTTGTGAAGAGAAGTTTAAGTAAGGCAGTATTTAGAAAGAAATTTGGCAGTTTGGTTTAGGCATCTATCTCGTACCCTGGTTTTAGAACTTAACATTTTTTAATGTAATGTAGCGACTTAGACCAACATGGTTCTTGTTGGGAAGAAATGTTTTTGGTACTGCACTTTGTTTCAGTGTTGAGTATGCAATATTACACATAACAGATTTATTTCTCTCTAAATTCACTCCTGATTTTCATCTTGAATTCTGATGGTATTTAATTACTTAAGCATGGTATAGATTCTCCATTTCCTTTGGTTATTTGATCTTTTGTCTGTGCTAATCACCTATTGAAATACAAAAATGAAAAGATAATACCTTATTCAGAAGGTTTAATTTAAAGAAATTTGTTTAAACAAATGGATTTTAACATGGGGGCCCCATGTTCTCTGTATGGCCAAAAACATCAGGTTGCATAGCAAGAGTCATGTCTTGATGCTCAGGTAGACATTGTTGAAGTGATTACAAGTTCAGGGGTTTCCAAAATTTTGTGACTGGCACAGGAATAAATCAGGCCCACATTAACCAATTAGCCCCCCGCACACGTGTACAACCCCTGCCCCCTGCCATTGAGGGAAAAATGACAAAACAATTATAAGTCGTGTTGCAACCCAAACTTTGGCTTGCAATGTCATGCTCTCATGTTTAGCCCAGCCACCCCCTTGTCATGTAGGTGAGTTGTTAGTGGGGTATGGAGTGAGTGGGGATTGACTGAGTTTACAGGTTTGTGGCCAGAGTGGGAGGACATTGAGGGCCAGAATGTGGGGGGTCAATGGAAGACATTGGGGGCTATGGTTAGACAGGCTAAGATATTGGAGTTTGAGACAAACAGAATATTTGACAAAGCTGCTGTGATGTGTGTGGGGGTTGTCAGGATAAATGGAGGCTGGTGGCAGGTTGTTAGGATACATGTGGAGTGGAAGGGGCATTCCATTAAACTAAACAAATCTTCTGTGCCAGTTGTAAATATAACACACAGCTTTCATCAGCTTTATTTCTCTTCTGCAGTTTTCAGTAGGATGAGCCTTAAACTGCATTGACTAAATAGACATTGATCAAACTGCATTATGGTACAGAGCTCTAGTGTTCTTCACTTTTTTTTCTCCAGCAAATTGTATTATTCATATCGTTGTGCTAATTTGTATGCATCTAATTCTGGCATATTGATAATTAAATACATCACAGGCATGTATCCATTAAAAGCTTTGGAGCCTTAAGACAACAGTGGGTCTTACTGCCAGACTCTTCTTGCACCTTAGAACCTTACTTGTTAAGTCATGATAAGAAGTGATTTTGTTTTTTAAACTTATATTACAGCCCACAGATATTTCTCAAACGTATGCATTTAATATAGAATTCCTCTTTATTATCTATCCAAAACTATTGAAAAGCGCTGCTTTGCACTGCAGTCCATGCATGAGGTTACTTTATTTCTGTGGCAGGTAAATGGATAGTTTCATTCAATGCGTATAAGATGTAGTCTATTAAATAACTGGGATTTTTCTTGACTAAGGTATTGAAAGGATGGTATTTGGTTAAGATACAGGACAAGGAGCTAGGAAATTAAGACTTCTTTTTTCTGTCTACTGAATTGCTCTGTAATTGTGGAAAACTCATTTAGCATCTCTCTGTGGTTCTTCATCTTACAAAATCTCCTATTAACTTCACAAATGTTCTGGAAGGCCTACCTGAGTGATAATTGTGAAGTACTCAAGATCTTGAGATGGAAGGTGCTATAGAAATGTAACATTTCTTGCATATTGTATTATCATAAAATACACTTAAGATATGTCCAGTATTGGATATCTGAAGCCATTAGCCCAATGTATATTATTTGTATATATGCTACGGAATGGTCAGCTGTTATGTATGGACATCATTACTATGTAGAAAAAAACCACAGTCTGGCTGAATTTGAAGCAACATTGCATTCATACATGTGTTTGGTCTGAAGTTTTTCAAATGTAAAACTTAAGATGCAGAATGGCAATTTGGAGATCATTTTAGTAGAATTTGCTCTTATGTCCTTCATTATTTTTTTGTTTTGTTTTGTTTTTTTTACAGTTCGCCCAGCTGGTGTCCATCTGCAAAACTCTGGGTGTGGAGAAGTTCCCTCTGATTGAACAAACATTCTACCCAAATTACAAGGAAATGGTAGGTGCGAACAGTGAGAATAAAAGCCAATTACTATATGAACGGAACTGGAAGTACAATCATCCATGATTCATTTTCCTATGTTCACAGTGTCTATTTTTTTAAAAATGCCCTTTTGGAAATGTCCACTTGTGTGATACTGGGTGAGCCGTTGAAAGCAGCTTTGTGGTAACTGAAAGATTACTGCCTTCGCCTTTGAAATAGACAGACTCATTCTAACAAACAGAATACAAATGCAAGTGTAGGAGATGCTTTATGGAGGTGTTGCCAGTCTCGTTCTGTGTGATGCATCCCAGAATACTTATGATATTTATTGGTGGAGAATAAGGTGGCATGAAATGTTTGCATGGAACCTCAAACTGAGCTGAAATCAGATTACTTCAAGGACTCTTATGTTCATGTACTTGACCTGATGCTCACCACAATTCTCAGATTTCTGCCCACTCAGTAAATGTTAACACCTCAACCAGGCCCCCAAGTACAATGTTACCTTTGCATGCAGTTCTCCAGAAATCAAACAGTCCCACAAATCCAGTGTCTTCAGAAGCCCCATATGGCCCTTCCTCAAGCATCTTCTTTGGAGAATTGCTGTAACAGCTACTGCTTTTTTCAGTCCATGAGTTTCTGGAGATAGAAGGTTCCTAATCTTAGCCAGCTTACATACACCATATGGCACCAGGTACACATAACAATCCTGTTCAGACGGCCAGCTTCCTGCCTGTCAAAGAAGCTGCTAGAACTCAACTCAATAGATTCAATAGCCACGCAACCCCATTGTAGAGGAATGCCATAATCTCTAGTGTATGGTTGCTAGGTACTGGCTGTTCTGTACATACCTCACTAGGAATTTGGGGATAGCTCTGTGGGCAGCTCAATTCAGTCAGATGGCAGCAAAGGCAGGAAAGCTTCACTCCCTCCCTTTTGGGAGACAGGAGCAGATGTTTTCTATCACCATACAAAGATCCACATATGTGCTGGGACTCCCCGCAAGATCTGTTTCCCACTAAGCTTCCGAAGAACTCAAGTCGACTCCTACCTTTGTCATTCAGGTGTCTTTATTTGCCATACATCAGTCGCCACACTGTGTTGATCAGGCTCAAATGCAGGAGGAATGGATGCAGGGCATATCACAGCTCCAAAGTTGCACAGAAACTTTCTCCTTTATATACATTACACATCTCATTGCATTTACTGTACATTGCATCACACATTTTTGATTGGTTTGCTTAATTTGAAGGAACTAGTCCCCAAGTAGCATGCTCTGTCCATGCTTCGCCTTACCCTTTGCAAGGGAGGCACAATGTCCTGTTCTTTTTTATGGCTGCATGGTGCAGAATCCTTACTGTTATGGACTATAAGCTGAACACACACATCCTTTCTTCTACCCCATGTGCAATTTCAAGTAAGAGGAGCTTCAATAATAGCCAAATATTTGATGAGTGGTGAACAGGAGTGCTTCAGGAAGAATGTTATTGAACTAAAGCAGCAAATCTCAAACAGTAGTTTGGAGCCCCAGGTATCTTATGAGAATGGGGAGGAGTTTCCCTGACATCAATGTGTCTTTTGGTTTTGGGATTAATTTATTATAGTCAAAGAAGAAACACACCTCTTCAAATCATAGTGTGCTTTTTCACATACTAGATACTGCACATTTGGTTTAGAGAAATGGAGATGTCCAAGATCAAAGCTGGTCAGTCCTGACCCTCATTTGTGCTCTTTTAATTTTTTTATTAGCCTATAAAAAGCCTAATTTTGCTTTTACAGCTGCTAACTAGAAGTTACAAAAATGGAGAATAAACTGTCCCTCTGCTCGCTCCCAAGCACTGGCTGAGGGTTCAGCTGTTTGTAACTTCCACGTAATGCCCCACAGCAAGACCAGAAGTTTAATTACTGACTGATATCTTAAAGCAGTGTTTCCCAAACTAATTTGGCCACTGAACACTTTGAGGCTTGAAATATATTGATGGAATACATACCTGCTTGTCTGGGGATGGAAGGGAAGGAGTCCTAGATTCAGATTGCTTTGGCACACATTGCATAATAACTACTTTATTATTTTACATGCATTCTAAATATTAATATGCCTACAATTGAAATATTATTCAAATGCCTTAGTATTTTTGATACACACATAATTTCATATTTAATATTTGAGAAGGAAAATATCACTAGCATCAAATTTTTCTCATGGAATACCTATTCACATCACATGGAACACCACTGTTCTGCAAAACACAGTTTGGGAATCATTGTCTTAAAGTATAGATTGAATTCAATCCATGTAGTTGAAATGCAAACTTGGAAACCTATTAGTAAGTATTTAGTTATCAGGGAATAAAAAATTGTTTGGTGCATGATGGCATTGTTAACATATTACAAGGTATGTCTGAGAGTTATTTTGTGTCCTCTTCCCTTACCTCTTTGGATCCTGCACAGTGATAATATTTGAGCAACAAGATTGTTGTTTTGCCTTTTGTTGAACATCTGATTGCAAAAATCTTGATGAGTTTGTGGGGGGTTACCAATTTCCTGTATGTTTGTAGACATCTCTTCTTTTCCTCTGTCTTGGATTGTCATGGATATTTTAAATGTGTTGCAGTGACAGAAGAAAGTTAGAAGGTAGATTTGTTTGTTTTCCTTTCTGGAGGAAGCTCTGTGAACTCTGTGGCTTAGAAAAAACACACAAGACAGCTCTTATTGGAATTTCTGCGGAGAGAAGTAAGATAATCCAGAGGGGGGAGTTTTCTCTGTAGATGACCTGAAGCCATATCAGGGTAATGAATGTATATTTAAACTTGGTTATTAAGATCCAGCTTTTGGTGTAAGTTTGCTTTTCCCTATACAGATACATTCTGATTTTTAGAGGTTGAGCTGTATTCTTTTCCAATCCATCCCAGCCCAATTTCTCCTGCAGGAATAAACTAGAATTTTTTTCCTCTTATTCAGAACTGTACATTTTGGACTAAGAGGGCATTCCAAAGCTCAGAGAATGGGAGATTTTGAACTCAGCAGGCTTGATGTACTGTTATGTTATGTTTCTATTTCTTTTGCTTCTTTCAAACTCTGGTAATCATTTGTGCCTGGCTCTCTTCTACTGTTTTTCCAAAGGCAATAAAAGGTAAGTAAACAAAGATACCATTCTCCTGTGCAAGCTTGGGAGCTGCTTTAATAGAAAGCTTTTTGGAACAGGGACATTTCACTCAAAAAACTGATTAAAACTTTACAAAACACTGCTTTCCGAACTCATCATTGCTTGGGTCACATGTTTGCAGCTTTCCTTTCAGGAATTAGGTTTCTTTTTTCACAACATTTCTGCCTCCTTACATTCTCTGCCATGAAATAAGTGGTCTGTTCAGACTTATTTGTAGGACACATTGATAAAATTTAATTAGAAGGCTTTTAAGAACAGGCAAACATTATTTAGCTACTCTTAGCTAAATGATTTCAATAATTGCCTTTGATTTTCTTTTTTTCCTTTTTTTTTTTTTTTTTTAATCTGCATGGCCTCCTTTCTTTTATGTTTTTGCAGTGGTGAATAATAGTCAAATGAGGTGCATTCAAGACAAGACCAAAAGATGTAGCGTGCTATATTTCATCCTCAACTTTCAGTATAATGTGCGTGCGACACACACACACACACACACACACACTCTCTCTCTCTCTCTCTCTCTCTCTCTCTCTCTCAAGTTTTAGGAACTAGAAAGCAGAAATTCTCTCTAGGAATATTTTGTAATAAATGAATGATAATGCCATGAAGATACACTTTGAAAGTTTGTTGTAGGTGATTCCCATTCCCCACCCCCTTGTCCTGTTCAGTAGAATAAATACTCCTTTGGAAGTGTCCTTTTAAAGCTCTACAATCCCCTCTTTACTGATATTAGATAGACAGCGGAATATCTAGTCAAACTTAAGTTCAAACAGAAACCAGACTTGACAGCCATTAGTTTTGAAACACCTTATATTGGATAGTTTATGAGAAATCAGTTGTAAAATGTTTGATAGACTAAACAGAGCAAACTGATATTTCATATAATAAAATGCATACTGAAGAGCTTTGCTTGAAATGTAAATCATGTAAATATTGAAGAAAATCTTCTAACATAGAATGAGAAAGGGCATGTATGTTATGTTTGTTAAGTTTAAGGCCTGCTTACTGTAAAAATTTTAAAACAAAAACAGAACTACAGTAAACAAGTTACAAAGCAGAAAATATCCATTGATTACATAGTGCTGTTCAAAATGCACCAATACAATAAAATGAATTTGAAAACAAATACCACACTGTACATGTGCCATACACTAAATTAGACATATACTTAATAGAAAAAGTGTATGATCATAAAGCTGTTGCAGCTTCAAGGAATTGTTTTGGCATGACAGAAAAAAATTAGTTCTGGCTAACCACATGTATCTCTAAAGTATATTCAAATATATGCTCTTCATTAGTAGTAAATCACACCACCAAAAATTTTGTCTGTGGTTAGTTTTCTTTTTTTTTTTTTTTTTTTGGAAAAAGTGTAGCTTTCACTGCATATCATGTTTTATAAATAATCATAATAGAAAGTCTGTGCATAAAATTACTTTTTGCAAACTGCATTTTTACAGAGCAGAATACTGGCTGGGTTTTATGCTGATCAAAAGAAATTAAAAGTATTCTATTGTATTACCGTAAATTAAAATAGCAAAGTTGGTCTAAACTAAAACAAAGGATGAAATGCTGATTGTTTATTAAGTAGTAGTGGTGATCCATTTCTCCAAGAAGTAGTCCTGTCTGTCCCCAGAGGCTCCATTGCCTACTGTGTTGCATTTGAACTGAAATGATACACTTTTCTTGAATTATTACAGGCCATTAATATTTAATACATTTTACATAGATTAAGGACGAAATGTTCTCAGTGATATAATAACCACACAGCACTGTTCTATTTTAAATCAAACTTATGTGCAAGGTGGAAGCTCTGATCTTGTCCTACCTTTTGCTCTTAAGGGAGTGCAGTGTCAATAGTAGTGGTATGTAGAATCTTCCATTTTTGTATGTAAATCTCAGGTACTGTGTGGTGAGTTAAATTAAAATTTTCAACCTTGATAGTGGTGTTCTTCCTTTTAAGTGACTAAATGAGAAATTAGAGTTATAGCATGGGTGTTTTTGTTTGTTTTGCTTAGGTTGTTTTATTTTTATGGTTTCATTTTTGTACAGTCAACCCACAATGAGATTATGATTTTCATGCAGGTATCAATATGTGAGAACCAACCACACAGAAATGCCCTGACCCAATTACTTAAGTATATACCAAGTCAAAAAATACTTAAATATATTATTTGCTATACTACTGAATTAGCATCTTTGAAGATATTGCCTGTTGTGTAAATATTGGTTTACACAATTGTAAAAATATATTAATGCTGTAGGGACACCAACAGAAACAATAAACTACACAGTTTCATGAAAACACATGGTTATACGAGTATGCATTGTTTGCCTAATGTAATGTAGCTAAGACATGTATTCACCCTTTATTGAGTTGAATGGAACTACTGGTGAGGATAAATTTAAGCATTAACATAAGTTTTTGTATGACTGCAGTCTTATTTATTTTCTGGAAGCTGGGTGGCAAACTAAATATAGACACTAGTACTTAGAAAACAGAATTCTTAACCTCATATAGTATAACACCAAAGACCATTTATTTCATTATTCTGTCATGCTGTATCTTTTAGTAATTTTGGAATTATTATAATATTAGGGGAAGATTAATAGATTTATATAAAATAATAAATGACTTTAACCAATCCTGAACTACTGTTTAGGGTCAAAGTAGTTGACCTATTTCTTCTATTCAGTTGTCACAGGACAGTTACCTTTGCATTAATTCTAGCCACAGATGAAAACTACATGGTGAAATTCAAAACACAAGAAGGGGCAGGGTATTTCTGACCTGGCTGTATTCAGGAATCAGAAATGCCATGACAAAGCTAAACTCCTGAGGCTTCCCACTCAGTTTCTCAAAGCCAGAGATTCAGATACATGTGGATATGTATTTTTGATTTGGGTGCCAAACTTTTGAAGTTTTCCATCACCTACTAATTTAATGCTACAAACTTTAAAAAATACGGAAATGTTCATATACGTGCTAAGTATTGTGTTTTCAAATGTTAAAATTTTGCTTTTTCCCCCTAAACCTCCAAAAAGAATATTTTTCTGGTACTTTTTTACAAGCTGCGAAATTGATTATGGTAAAGTGCAAATGACTATCCAAAACATGGTAAACTTTTTATTGAAATCTGTGCAATTAAAAATCCTCAAATAAATATTTGGGGATTTTCTTAAAGTCACTCAGGCTAAAAGCAGGGCTTACAACAATAGTGAAATATGATAATGATATGATCACACATCTACCTAGGCTTTAGCAGGTGCTGCTGCTATGCTGACCCTGTTTGTGCTTTATCTTTCTTGTAAATCTGAGTCAAAAAGTGCCCATTGTTCTGATTCTTCTATCGGTATATCTAAGCATTAGAACACTCAGCTTTCCACTTTACAGTATAGGCAATCCATAGGATCAATGAACTGGATAGATGTTTGTGATTATGGCAGATATATATATATTTAATCTAATTACTAACAAATGTTAAAAGAAATAAGACATATAAGTAACATACAAAAAATAAAAGAACATAGTTTTTAATCACAAAAAATGTTTAACTTGTTTCCAGAAATATGAAGAAAACATGGATCTTTGAATCTTTTTTTTACAGCACATTGTTATAATACTTTACATATACACTGTACAATATTGATTTTTTATCAGAAGGTTTCCATACAGGGGGAAAAAAAAGGTTATACAAACATTCTTCACTGTATCAGAAAGACTGTCTTGGACTAAAACAAAGATTTTTTTTTTTAAATCTGCTAGGTAACTGGATTAGGGGGCAAAAATCTGATCATTCTTTTGTTCTTTTACATTCATATTCAAAAAAGGAAAGTTGTTATGCCTAAGAAAACACAGAAGAACATTCTCAACTAAAGCCCCTGTGTACAAAGCAGAACTTTATAAGCTACCTCCAAGAGATTTGTTCCTCTTCTTCACTGGGTGCCAATTCCACAAACTGTACTTTACTTGTACAGCACAATTTGTTTTTGTTGCTAAGCAACAGATGTTGGCAGTTCAAAGCTGTGAGTATGCAATGTTTGATGGAATTAGCCTCCAAGGCTTTTTAGGAAGTGATCATTTTAAGGTTCGCTGATGTCAATAAACTCTTTCTCTGGAGGGGGCCCACCTCGGTACCAGCTGCACGTGCCATCACTTCGCTTAATACAGGCATAATGCTTGGCTTGATGCCCATATAGCTTTCTTTCTATCAGCCAGTCTGTCCAGAGACACTCATTCGGTGTAGTGATTGAGCAGGGCACCATGTAGCAGGTAGTAATCTATGTGTGAAATATGAAGTTAGTTCAGTGTGCTCATCAAAATTTCCCTTAGAATGACAACTTTCTCATTTGCATCACACTTTTTCAGCATATGAATGATATTTACCCACAGTGCCTATACTGATAATGAAATAAGTATTTATTATGTGGAAAGCAAATAATATATTACATGTATTGTTCATAACACCATGTTTTTGTGATCTCCACTAACAAGAAACAAGTCCTGTGGCACCTTAAAGACTAACTAATTTCTTCAGGCATAAGCTATCATGGCCTCCAGCCCACTTTGTCAGATACACAAAGTGGGCTGGAGCCCACACAAACTTATGCCCAAAGAAATTAGTCTACAAGGTGCCACAGTATTCTCATTGTTTTTGCTTTATATAAACTAACACAACTACCCTTCTGGAACTTGCCACTGAGAAGAAATTCCTATTTTCCTCTAAGGGCTGAGAGCCATGAACATATTTGGCACTCACTATCATTGCCAATTTATATACTTACTTTGCAACCACAGCCCATCTGGTACCTCTGGTTAAGACTCTTCTTTTGAGACAATGATAGATCATCCCATGGTTCTATGTAATTGCATAAATGGATGAGAACTTTGCCATCTTTTAATATTTGGCCTGCCAAGGAGAAAAAAAAATAGTCTGTGAATCAGAGGATATTATAAACACTAGTTTATGTTTTGAGAAAACACTTAAATTTGCAATAAGTCAGATTTCACACATTTTTCAGTAAATGTTGTTTAAACTGTAAGTACAACAGCTCAGCTTAACTGTTGTGCTGTTTTACAAACTGATTGAAAAATGTTAAGGAAGACTCGTATCTTTTCTCAAAAGATCCTGATAGTCTGCTAACAAAGGATGTGAAGACAGTAGTATGTGAGACCAGAATTCCAAATCCTTTTCAAACACCGGGCAGTAATTAAGTCTCCTATCCTGCTTGTGAGAAGTCCAACTGAATTCAGTGGGACAACTTGTGTGGAATTGTTTGCAGGATTAGGGTTTAATTTAGTAATATGACAAAATAATGGACTGAGTTTTGCTAGAGAAAATATGGCTTTTGTAAAAGAAATAGCTATTTACATGTGATACTGACCTCCTTTGTTGAATCACTTTGAGAACTACTGGTGAAAGATAAAAAAGCATGATATGCAACCAAGGTGGTGGTAGTATCTTACTCTAAAATTTCATGTTAGTATCACTTTGGTTGTCCATACATTACTAATTCCAGTACTATTGCTTATATGTGCACTAAGGCAACCTGATAAATCATTAAAACAGTGTTGTTGTGTAAAGATTTTGTGTGTTAGGATTTGTTGTATTTTACCTGTGAGGAGATACTGCTTCTTATTGTTAGCTTCTAGTTTCACTCCACAGAGAGATGAGTCAAAAGGTGTATAGACGTAATGAACATCTTGAAGTTTTTCAAACCCTTTAAACATCTGAAAATTTACCAAAAAAATAAAAAGTATATGTTACTGCACCAAGAACTTTATTGGGAAACAAAAGTCTGGCTTGAATAAGTCAAAACTTTAGAGTACATGAATAATATTTATACAAAAATTTGAATCTTGGCAGCTCTCATAAGTTTCAGATGTGGGCAGTGACTGAAACAATGACTTGACATATGTCTTGGAAATAGACATGGACTCAAACTGTGAAGTCTGAATCTATATCAGAACTTCAAAAGTTTCCCAACCCTAACAATGTTCAGCTCTGGGATTTTGTTTTGACCCACTCTCTAATCTGAATTGAAATTTATTCCATTGTTCTGCAATAAAAAAGCAAGGGAATTATGTCTGCATTTTATACAATTCCAGATTTTAAAAGGTGCACTCTTCAGGAGGGGTTTCATGGATCCTCAAACCAGTCACATTTTTAAAATCTGAAAGACTTTTTATTGGCATCTTGCATTTAAGAAGCAATGAAAGACTTCAGCCACACTGCAGGTACCATGCCATCTAAAGCACCACATTACAGTGTTGACTCTCCAGAGACACAAGATGGTCTAATTGTATCCATTTGGACAAATATCTTCTTTTTTACAATAAAAGTTTATCCCGTAAAGAACACCATCTAGCTAATTTCTGTCCTTAGTGCAAGCTGTTCAAAGCTGCAAAGCAGACTGTTGACATTCTTCCAGCAAAATATTAGTGGGCATGCTTCTCTCTGTCTTCACACAGGATAGATCCACTGGTAGTGCAGTAGAAGAACCTGTCTAGAATAAAGTATACTTTTACATAACTCCATTATCTTTGGTGGGGACAACCTGGACGCATCTAGGGACAGAACTTGACCCACTATCATTTCGTCTAAGTCAGAGAAAATAATTGCAGTTTTGCCTTCATCAGGAGTATGGGAACAGGCCCTTGTAATTTACAACCTGTAAACGCAACTGAAATGGGACGTTTTAATAGCAAAGCCTATGTAGTATCAGATATGTAGTATGCTGTTGAAATAACACTTCCATACCCATTCTGAAATATTTTTTAATACACTCTTGCAAACAAATCTAATTATACCCAAGCATGAGAGGTAGTAATCAAATTGGTAATGTGCCATCATCTACAAACCTTAGTTCCCTAAACTGTGTACATTTTGATACTGTTTCTTTAAATCTTCTAAACTTCAAATTCTCTGTAACAGGAGCAATGTTTTAACATAACAATTAACACAACAGTACTTTTTTCAAGGGAAATAGCGTAAAGGAGTTTCTCCCATACAAAAAAGGAATAAATATTCCTCCCACCCTCACCCCTGAATAACATAAAGGTAAGAAGAAGAGAAGCATTTTAATTATTTAGCTCAGTTACAGCCATATGGAAAAT
The DNA here is from genome assembly GCA_007922195.1 of Podocnemis expansa. NCBI lineage: Eukaryota > Metazoa > Chordata > Testudines > Podocnemididae > Podocnemis > Podocnemis expansa. The sequence continues at coordinate 36,988,581 of ML681973.1, read as the reverse complement.
TTAATCATTAAGGGGTTCTATGAGAGTGACAGAAAGTCCTGCGTCACATGGCTAAATCAAAGTGTCTGAATGAATTTCAGTAAAACTGATGCTATAAGTTCGGCTTTACTACTTTTGCCATAATAGATTGTGTGACTTCATGGCTTGTTAAAATCACTGAGGAAAGATTAAAAGAATAAACTTAGCTTGACTAACTGATGGACAAGGAGGACATGTTGATTTTCTACAAACCTCTGAAGGTTGCAGACAATTAGTGTATGTCTGTGCAGCATTTTGGAGTATGCAGGAGTGAGCCACCGGCCCGGGACAACAGACTTTTAGATTAGCAGGAGTTGTGCAAGTGCTCTAATAATAGCTGTATAGACAGTGCTTTGAGCGTGGTCTCTGGAGTTCACTGCCATTTCTTCAGATTTAGGCCCCTGTTCAAGTAGAGTTTAAATAGATCCAACTGGCTAATTGTGGTTCAATAAGTTGTGGTTACATAGCCATTGCTGAACCTGAATCTTATCTTTACTAGACTTTTTATGAAATGAAGCACTGCCTTAATCTACAGCTATTATCATAGGAGTAAAGGTGGCAGAATCTGCCTCTTTGCATTATATTGGCTTATAACAATAATCTGTAACCCACTATCCACTGTTTCCCAGCTGCCCTGTTTCCCCCCTTTCTTTTCTTCTCCCCCTCTTTTACTGGAGCAGTGTTAATGGGTCCCTTCACCTTGAGTGATCCCTTGAAATATGTGTTTACGTATGGTGAACAACCTGTTTCATCTTCTATTTAGCTATGACACTCTGGGTTTATTTCCCAGACCTGAGAAAATGCTCTGTGCAAGCTCCAAAGCTTGTCTGTCTCACCAGCAGGCTGGTCCTATAAAAAGTACTATTTTATCCATCTTGTTACTCTACTACTTAGAAAACAATAAATTAAGTAACATCAGATTTAGAGAGGAAGCAAATACAAAGATGGCTTTATAACTATTTGTTTAAAAATAGGATATTGAATTTAGTACCTATCCTATAAAACATGTAGTTCTGTTAAATGTCATGTTGGCTATTATACTTTCGAATATAGAACTACATCACTTCAAACAAAAACTCTTACAATATTTATTAGAGAGGGTGAGTAAACAGCTTGGTGTTAAACCAGCTGAACAACAGATGTTCTAGGGTGGAAGCTTGAGATCCAAAGCTTAGTTCAAGTGTAGTCAGAAGGGAGAATTTGAATGGTGGAGACTGTGAACCTTTTCCTTGCTGCATCACTGTAGCACCATTAAAACATTTTTAGCTAACATGCTGTCTGAGTCAAAAAAGGCCAGATGTAGGGCAGCTTGTGGCATGCTACAAAACAAACTCTGCTAAGTACAAACTATGTGGTTTGACTATAAAATAGATAACTACAGACTGACACTGATAATGCTGACTCCAAAGGTTTTTATGAGGTCGTCAAAGCTGTGTCTAGCTCTCCTCGATCTTACTTGACACCGCTAACAAGTGCTAATAATGAATCTCTCATCACAGATCACACTGCCATTCACCAACAATGGCGCAAACATTGCAGTGAGCTAGTCAGTCATTTATCTTCTGGTTCTGGTAAGTCACTATGTAATGTCCACAAATTGCCCAAACCTAACTCACTTGCCAACCTGTCCACTTGAGCTGATGTGTTGAAGACTGCTCAATAATAAAAAATAATAAATTTCCCAGTCCTGCTGCCATTACAGCCCAAGTTTTAAAACATGAAGGAGATCTCATTGTGACAGGCTTTCTGAATTTTTCTTGTATACATGGCTTCAAGTAACCATGCCACAATAACTGAAAGGTGCCAACATCATTATCTGTAAGCAGAAAGTTTCCAAAAGCAACTGTGAAAACTACCACAGTATCTCTTTGCTCCTTTGGCTGGCAAAATTCTTACACAGGTCTTCCTGAACCAGCTCATGAGTCAAATCACTGACTATGTGGAATCTCTCTACAAACAGAAATCAAAGTCTGCAATGCTTTTGTCCTCAGGTGATTTGCTGTATGGTTGTGAATCATGGACCTGTTATCAACAGCGCATTAAAAAAGTCTGACAATTTCCTTTTGTGAGACCTATGAGCATCAAATGGCAGGACTGGTTTTCAACAGAAGCCCTGATGAAAGCTGAGTGTTTCAGCATAAGAGTTCATTTGATCTGTGCCAAGTTGAAATGGATGGGACATGTAATTCATACGCCCAAGAACCAATTATCAAAACAAGTCTTATATTTCAAATTAAGCTCCAGCAATTATAAATGTGGTAAGCAGATGAAACACTTTAAAGACACCCTGGAGAAAAAATCAGCAAAAAAAGAACATTTCTGACTCAACTTTTGAACAACTGGTAGTTGATCATATTGCATGACGCTATGCTGCAAGGGTGGATGTCCATGACTCTGAGAAGAACTGCACTGAACAGCTGTAAGTATAAGTCCCAAGCCTGAAAACAATGTGCAGCTCAATTAACAAAACTAAGCAAATGGATTTACAGCCAGCTCAGTAAACACTGTTCTCAAAGTAGTCTTTGGTGTCATACGAAAATCCATTAATACAAACTATTATTGTCAGTGTCATCCAGGGGAACAAAGAGATTAGCATGATCAAGGTCTGCCTGCTGGTATCCGTATCCCCACCACCAGTTTGAGCAGTTCAGTTCCTGTGCTTCTTTTATTGTTACTTGTAACATTTGCTCTTCCAAAACTAGATTCTGGAAGAGACTTTATCAGTAACCAATTTTAAAAAGCATGCCAACCCATCCTTCCAGTGCCACCCGCCTAAAAGTAAAACAGTGTATTTTTCTTTAAAATTAAGTGTTCAGCGTACAACTTTTTTTGTTCAGAATGTAGCCAAATTATAGACTCATAGAACTGGAAGGGATCTGAGAGATCATCGAGTCCCATCCCCTGCACTCATGGCAGGACCAAGTGCCATCTTAAACCATCCCTGACAGGTATTTGTCTAACCAGCCCCTAAATACTTCTAATGATGGAGATGCCACAACCTACAGGTTTTTAGTGCATACATGTGTACTGGCGTGCCCGCTGCCCACCTTTTACTGACAATAGCAAGCAAAAAGGAGAATATTTTTCTCCCTCCTCCTTGTAACTTCCTTTTAGGTACCTGAAAGTTGTTATCATGTCCCCTCTGTCACCTCTTTTCTAGACTAAACAAACCCAGTTCTTTCAGTCTTTCCTCTTAAGTATTTGAGACTTTTAATTATTTTATTGACGTTCTCTAGGTTTTCTTCAACTTGTCCACATCTTTCCTGAAATGAGGTGCTAAGAACTAGACACAATATTCCAGCTGAGGCCTAATCAACTCAGAGTAGAATGGAAGAATTACTTCTCATGTGTTACTTATGATACTCCTCAATGATATTTGCTTTTTTTGCAGCAACGTTGACTCATTTATCTTGTGGTCCACTATGATAGCCAATGTCAGTCTCTGCAGTACTCCTTTCTAGGCACTCATTTCCCATTTTGTGTGTGTGCAACTGATTGTTCTTTTCTTAAGTGGAGTACTGTTGTCTTATTGACATCAGTGTGAGTGTAATGACTCCCGTGAGACCAGGATTTGTCCATGTAAGAGTGTAGATTAACAAATGTATCCTGTAAGTAGAGCTGGACAAACAGTAGGGAAAAAAAAAGTAAATGATTTTTCCCCAGTTCATGGGAGGTTTGTGAAGCTTCCCCTGGGGAAGACAACCTCCTTGGACCCTGCCCTTCCACTCCATGCCCACCCAAGGACAAGGTCCCATCTCAGACTTCTTCCCCTATCCCTCACTACAGTCCTGCATGGATCTCTGGCCAACTACTTCCTCTACTTTCCTTCCCCACCCCTACCTATCCTCCCCACTCCCCTTCCAGCATGAGAAGCAGCTGCCCTATGTGCCCCTCCAAAAGCAGGGACTGAGTCAGTGTAGGATGAGGGCTGGCTGTATGATGACTCAATCACTCAGCCTGTTCCTCTTTCTCTGGATGATTGTGTAAGTGACTCGACCTACAGCCCTAAGTGTAAATATACTCTCCTCCCACCCCAGTCAGGAAGATTGGAAGAAACACAGAAGTTTGGGCAGGAGGAAGGAGGGGTACAGACAGTCACTTGAGAGGAGGTGAGCTGGGGGAGAAGCTCCATATCCCAGCAGAAAGACCATGTGGGTGACTGGGTAACCTCTGTCATGAGTCTGAGCTTTTTCCCATAAAATCCCAGTCCCCTGTAATCCAGTAAGAGTGCATATGAATGCAAGGTTAATTGTGGAAACACTTAGCACTTCTAAAGCACTTTCCATTTGATGTCTTCAAGGCACCTAAACAAAAACAATGAAGTAAGCTACACAGTACTCCTCTGAGACAGACAAGTATTATCCCTTTTTTTCAGTGAAGAAACTGAGGCACAGGCTGATTGCATTTTAAAATCAATGGAGATCAAGCCTTGAATGACTGGTGGTTCAATGTCACAATGCAAGCCTGTGACAGGGGGCCATTTTAAACTCTCAAATCTTCACATTCCTCACTCTGGTTTCAATAAGCCATGCTGCTTCTTCATTCCATTGTACTTACCATTTCCCTTATCTGGAAAACAAATGAGTGTCTTTGAAGGGAGAAGGGACTCTTAATTGATTACTGAACAGGGCGGGAGGCAAGGGGAAGAAGGAGAACACACATCTGACAGGAGTCAATCTACTCAGATTAGGGAGCAGGCAATCTGGTGAAATTGAAGCATGAGACCGGACTGGAGAAGAAAAGACTCCTCTTTTGTTTTGCTAAAAAAGCTGGTGTCAGTCTCACACTGTCCGAGGGCATGGAATGCTTAGCTTTATGTGCTCCATGCAGGTAGATACCTGAGCAGCTGCAGGAATGAGGCTGCACAGAGCATACAAGCTTTTGTCTTCACAGAATGGAGGCCAGACAGCAGGGAAAGAGGTGGGGCCACCACAGCCAAGGAAGGCCTTGCCTACCTGAGCCTTCAGTAAACTCTGTCCAAGAGAGGTTCTGATTTTTTTGACTTGTGTACTCCTAGTTTTTGTTAGCTCTTCTAAGAACATTCATACAAATCATTTTTTGTAGCCCGAGGAATTGATGTTTCTGCAGATACCACTGTTCCTATGTGACCAAGGGCTTTTGCTATGCCTGTGTGTAAAGCTTTTGCTGTTCCTGTGTATTTGTAAAATCTTCCATCTAGTCAGAAAGTAGAAACAATGCACTGTGAGTTAGGTGACTAAACATACATCTCAGGCAGAAAATAATTGAAGATGAATAATTAATAGTTGAAAATAATTGATAGGTTGAGATATGTTTAAATACAGTATATATCAAACAATTATGAACAATAAATACATTTATCAAATCAGCCTATTGGCAAATAATTCATTTATATTAAAAAGGAGCTGTAAGCCAACCAGTTCCTACCCCCAATTCAAGGTAGTTTTCTCAGGCTGTGTTCACACACAGGCATTCATTTCGATATAAGTTGTGTCGAAACAACTTGAATTGAAATAATGCCTTATTTCGAAATAACTTAATTCGAATTAACAGTTTGTTAATTCGAATTAAGGAAAAAAGCTCAAAGCGAAATAGCAGTTTCAGGCAACAGTTATTTTGAAACAAGTCACTGTTGTTTCGAAACAACATGTCCGGACGGCATTGTTTCAAAACAATCATTTTGAAACAACATTGTTTCGTCCCCGCATGGGGTTTAAGTTGTTTTGAAACAACACTGTTGTTTTGAAACAACGGGTGCCGTTGTTTCAAAACAACCATGTGTCGTGTGAACAGGGTATTTCTTATTTCGAAACAACCTCTGTTGTTTCAAAATAAGAGTGCTGTGTGAACACAGCCTCACTGACATCGCCATGAGCCGGTTCTTGCCCTAGCACGTTAGTCATCAGTATTGAATGTCAAAATAGTCAAGTGATTCCAGGTACCTTTATTTGTTTGATTTCATACTGGATCATTTTGTGGGTGTCAAGAGGATCATCACTGGCAGGAACCACCTTTTCACTGGATATTTTTGCGCGAATCACTGCAACGGGGGGGAAAAGTTTTTATTTGCAAGGAAGCATATTCCTGACAACATTCTATATTACATTTTTTCCATGTTTTAAAAATCATTGTAATAGATTGCTATGTTTTTCTATTATATGTTAAATTTAAAACGTTCAGTACCATCAAAAGCTTTTTAGTACAACACTGTTCAAGACTGAGTAACACCTGAAAAAAAAAAAAGAGACATAACCTACCACATAAATACCACACCATTTTCAGCAAACCAAAATAACAAACTTCTTTGAAATGTTTTGGTATAAATTCAGAGGCAGATTTTCCAAAAGTGTTCAGAACCCAGCAGCTCCTACCAAGCCATTTCATTTTGATGCCTAGGAGTTAGTAATAGCCTAGCTCTTCCGGAAATCTCTGCCAAGACAAACATTAGGTTAACTGGGCCCTAGTGTACACTGCAGTGCAATCTTGGCAGCAGTTGAAGAGAATACACAAAATACTTTGTGCATCTTCCTCCAGTTGTTTGCCACCTACTTACCATGGTCTCTTCAGTAGGCTGAGTCAGAGGGAAACCCCTTCCTTCTAACTCAGCACTATACTCTCTATCAGGTGCTCTTACTCAATTGGCTTCCTGATTGCCCGAGCAGGTTTTCACAGGCCTATTTAAGGGAGATTGATCTGACAGTGGCAAATTTGCTGCCGTCGGTGAAGACAAGCCCTAAGAATGGTTTATCTAAATCCACTAGTGAGCTTTGAAAAATCTCAGCACCTTGACTCCAGGCCAGAGTTAATGAACATTGACTTCAAAGGGCTTTATGTTGGCCCCCTGCAGTACAGAGTAGCAATCAAAAGAACCACAGGCAGCATTCAGTAAGACTGTGGCAAGCAAGATAGGAATATCAATATCTTATAAAAAATTAGAGAGAAGATGATAAGGTCAGGCATCCAAGTTACTTCTCTTGTTATGGCAAGTGGCCACACCTCAATAGCTATTTCTCAAATTCCATGTGTCATTTCTAGTTTTTCAGTTAGTGATGTCTTTTCTGTTTTAGATACTTTGTGCAAAGTAAAAATTACTTATTGCAGTCTTCATGATCAGGCAAGAAACATTTAGCTAATGTGTGTCACAAATAGTATGTGAATGATCTTAATGAAAAGAGAACTTCTCAGAATATAGTGTCTGGTTTAATGATAGCTCCACGGGACTCCTCATGCTGCAGTCTTCTTTGTGTTGTAGATACACTCTTCCTTTCTGAGCTTGCCGCAGGGGAATCTTGGCTATAGTTTTTATCATGTTCCCCTCTTGCTCATGTTTCTTTTCCTCTTAGGGTGTCTCACTTTCCTGCTTCTTAGTGGGAACAGTAGACTCCAATGCAGAAAACTCTTATGTTACCTCAAATCCCTTAAATCATTCGAGGAAGATTTGGGGATGCCATTCCAACTAAGCAGTCATGTTACATCAATACTGAAATATTTTTCTGCTGGTTGGCTAGAAATATCTGTTTTCCCTATCAACCGGATCTCCTAAAAATCTTAGGTAAAAGAGTGGAATATTAGGCACAGAATCTAAAGGTATGCCTGCGTTACAGCTGCAGCGCTACAGCTACACCGTGGTAGTGTAGACATTTGCTACAGTGCTGGATTTTGTTTTTTTCCATCACTAGGATAAATCCACCCCCTGAAAAGGCAGTAGCTAAGCTGACAGAAAATTCTAGTGGTATCTGCACCCACGGTTGGTTTATGAGTGACATAGGTAGGTTGATTTTACATGTAGACTAGGCCTAACAGTGTGGTAAGAACGTGGGATGCTACATAGAGGCCAAAATCATATATTTTGTGCCTTAGCCTGTAAAATAAAGGTTGAGGATGACTGGCCACAATTTTACATACCCTTTGCTGGTTATTCCTGTAAAGACGGAGAGATAAGAATAGTAAGTATGGAGAGGCAATGCATGGGTCCTAGCAGTCAGGAGATGTGGGTGTTTCAATGTGCAGGCGGGGTTGCCAACATTGCATTTTAATTTTTACTGACATGAAGAGCTGATGTTGATTTTTTTTTTTATTTTTTACTGATACAATAAGCTTTTTCCTGACATCACTAAAAGAATGTAAACAATACATTAATGTCATTATAATCATATCATAATGTCACACTTTGGGACATACAGTGGGGAGCGATGGGGACGGCTGAGGGAGGAGCAGTAGGGATCCTGCCACGGGCAGGATTAGGGCCCACAGACTCCAGGTACAATGGTGCATTTGTAGCATCCCCACCCCAGGGAGCCCATTGAGCATTTTCTACCTACCGCTGCTCAGCCACTGGAGTTGGTGAAGGCTAGTCTGTTCCTGTATTGCAGGCAGCTTATAGTAACAATCTTTCGGGACTCCAGGTTGGAGAAACAGCCTAGGCTAAGTGGAAAGGGGGGAGACCTTGGGGAGGTAAATGTGTGTGTGCGTGGGGGGGGGGGGAGTTTGTGTTATAAGCAAAACTTCTTGTTGTTTAGAAACATCAGAAGTGTCTTGCAATCCTGGCAGTGATTCCCATCTGACTTTACACACAGTGTGACGTGCCTGGGGCTTTGCCGGAGGACTCCTGAGCAGAGTCCTCCAGCAGCCTCCATCCCAAACACACTTCATTCCCAGGCACCATGCTCCACAGCTGCAAGATGGCATCCTGACTTGGATGGAGCCCTGCCCAGCTCAGCTCTCCCTTCCCTCCTGTGCTGCAGGTAGGAGGACGAGGCTCTGGCTCAGCTTCTATTAGAGGACTGCCTTGGGAACTGGGCTGTTGCACTGCCTCTCTCAGTAGTTCTTTGAATCTAAGACCTCTCCCCAGCTGACTGTTAACTAGCCCCCTCCACCCACTGCCTAGGCCAGCCCACCTAGAGTAGGCAGGAGCTGATGGCCCAGCACAGTACACAACTCCTAGGCTGCTGCTGGCTGAATAAGGGAGAGATTTCTACAGACATTTCCTTTTAATTACAGACTCCCAGTCATCAGGAAATTTGCATACTTTTTTACAGACTGTCCGTAAATCTACAGATGGTTGGCCAACCCTGTGCAGTGCTAGTCACAGCCATAGCTCTAAGCCCCATCCATAGCTGGAGCAGTCTCATGCACTGGTGTCTCTGCAAGTGAAGTGGGGAAGCAAAGTCATAGACTACAGGTGGGCAAACTATGGCCTGTGGGCTGCATCCAGCCCACAAGCACCTATCTTCCAGCCTGCCAGCTCAGAGCCTCTTTTTCTCTCACCCAGCTCCAGCAGCATCTGGTGCTGCTGCTGTCACTCTCCTTCCCCTCCCAACTCCAGAGGTGGCTCATGCCATGACCAGAGCACTGCTGCCACTCTGCTGAAGCTAGGAGGGAGGCAGAGCAGCAGCAGTGCGCTAGCCCTGACAAGAGCTGCCACTGGAGTTGTGAGGAAGGGATAGTGGAGCCCAGATCCACCTCCTTTTTCTGGGAGGGGCTGGCCATTCCTCCTCTAAGTCCTACTCTCCATTCCCCACCACCACCTTTGGCCAGCTGTGAGTGGCCATATATGACATGTGACCCTCAGGCCAAAAATGTTGTCCATCTCTCTGCTACACACTTCCTGACCTGGCTGTGCCATTTTTGGCATACATGTTAGAAGCCAGAAATTGACCTTCAGTATTATTGGCTAACTGTGGAAACAGCTTTGACACTTTTCACAGTCCTATTTATTCTTTCATTTTTAGCATTCAAAGAAGAAAAATAATCCCAATTGTACATAGCAAATGACAGAATCTAACTTAGCTGTTTCCATTTAAGAAAGAGATGTTGGAGTCATGGATACATCTCTGAAAAATCCACTCAATGTGCAGCAGCAGTCAAAAAAGCTAACAAAATATTAGGAACCATTAGGAAAGGGATAGATAATATGCCATAGAAAATATCACAACAGCACTGTACAAATCCGTAGTATGGCCACAACGTGAGTAATACATGCAGTTCTGGACACCCCTTTTAAAAAAAGATAAACTAGAATTGCAGACTGTGTGGTGAAGGGCAACAGAAATGGTTAGTTCCAAAGGGGAAGCCATGTTAGTCTAGTTCAGCAAAACAAACAAGGAGTTCTGTGGCAATTTTAAAGACTAACAGATGTAATGGTTATAGGTATAGAAGTGCTGGCATATGAGGAGAGATTAAAAAGCCTGGGACAGTTCAGCTTAGAAAAGAGAGAACTGGGGGAATATGACAGAAGGCTATCAAATCAGGAATGATCTTCAGAAAGTGAATAGGGAGATGTTATTTACTCCTTCACATAACACAAGAGCTAGAACCAACAGAATTAATAAGCATCATGTTTAAAACAAACAGAAGGATGCATTTGTTCACCTTACCCACAGTCAGCCTATGGAACTCATTGCTGGAGGATATTCTGAAAGCCAAAAGTATAACTGGGTTCAAAAAAGAATCAGGAAGGTTCATGGAGGATAGGTCCATAAATGGCTATAAATCAAGGTGGTCAGGGATGCAACCTCATGTTCTAGGTCAGTAGTTTCCCACCTTTTCTTCTGCCGCAGCACACCATGCCACATGGTCGCTCGCAGCTCCCGGACCCTGCCACTGTGGGCAGCCCTCGGCTGGCGGCACACGAACGGGATTGCTGTGGCACAGTGGTTGGGAACCACTGGTCTAAGTATCCATAAACTTCCAGCTGCCAGATTCTGGGAGTGGATGACCAGGGGGATCACTGAAAAACTGGGAGTAGATGACAGGGGATGGATCACTCAAAGATTGCCTGTCCGTTCACTCACCTCTGATTCACCTGTCATTGATCTGTGTCTGGTGACAGAATTATGGGCTAGATGAAGCATTGGTCTGACCTAGCATGGTCATTCTTATATCATTTTTTTTAATAAACAATGTTGACATGACACTTAAAATTATATTCAACACACTCAGAAATATCTCAGTCAACAAGGTAAAGTAGGGAAGATCTCTCAGTAATTATATCTGAGAAAAATGAAATTAGTTTGTGTAACGTTTAAAGTAGAAATGCATTTCATCAATACTAGTTAAACTAGAAAGTAAAGGGTGGAAACATAATATATATATAAAAAAAAAAATTCCTCTCTCACCCCTATGGGTGGTATGTGTCATCCTCAACCTCGGGTCCTCTACCAGAGGCCTGGGAGTTTGAGGGTTCTGCGCAGTATCTTAGCTGTTCCTAGCACTGCACTCTTCTGGACAGAGAGCTCTGATGTTGTTCCTGGGATCTGTTGGAGCCACTCTCCCAGCTTAGGAGTCACAGCCCCGAGTGCTCCTACCACCACCGGGACCACTTTGGCCTTCACTTTCCACATCCGCTCCAGTTCCTCTTTCAGGCCCTGGTACTTCTCCAGCTTCTCATACTCCTTCTTCCTGATGTTGCTGTCACTTGGCACTGCTACATCTATCACCACCGCAGTCTTCTGGTCCTTGTCTATTAGCACGATGTCTGGTTGATTGGCCAGTACCTGCCTGTCTGTCTGGATCTGGAAGTCCCACAGGATCTTAGCCCTGTTATTCTCCACGATCTTCTGTGGGATCTCCCATCTGGTCTTGGGAGGGTCTAGCCCATACACTGTGCAGATGTTCCTGTACACAATGCCAGCTACTTGGTTGTGCCGTTCAGTGTATGCTGTTCCTGCCTGCATCTTACATCCTGCCACTATGTGTTGGACTGTCTCTGAGGCCTCTCTGCACAGTCTGCACCTTGCGTCCTGTCTAGTGTGGTAGACCCCTGCTTCAATGGATCTGGTGCTCAGTGCCTGTTCTTGTGCTGCTATGATCAGTGCCTCAGTGCTGTCTTTCAGTCCAGCCCTTTCCAGCCACTGGTAGGACTTCCCAATGTCAGCCACCTCAGCTATCTGTCGATGGTACATCCCATGCAGGGTCTTGTCTTGCCATGGCACTTCTTCTGCTTGATCTTCCTCCCATGTCTGCTGCTGCTGCCTCAGGCATTCTCTCAGCAGCTCATCTTTGGGTGCCATCTTACTGATGTATTCCTGGATGCTCTGGGTTTCATCCAGGACAGTGGCTTTGACACTCACCAAACCCCGCCCACCTTCTTTCCGGCTGGCGTACAGTCTCTGGGTGTTGGACTTGGGGTGGAAACCTCCGTACATTGTGAGGAGCTTCCGGGTCTTCACATCGGCAGCCTCCATGTCCTCCTTTGGCCAGCTCACTATACCGGCAGGGTATCTGATGACTGGCAGGGCATACCTGTTGATGGCGTGGATCTTGTTCTTCCCATTGAGCTGGCTCTTCAGGACCTGTCTTATCCTTTGGTGGTACTTGGAAGTTGCTGTCTTCCTTGCCTCCTCATCGTGAGTCCCATGTGACTGTGGGATGCCAAGGTACTTGTAGCTGGTCTGTATGTCTGCTATGTGGCCTGCTGGTAGTTCCACCCCATCAGTCTTGACTACCTTTCCTCTCTTTACTACCATCCGGCCACACTTCTCCAGTCCGAATGACATCCCAATATCCTCACTGTAGATCCGTGTCAGGTGGATTAGCGAGTCGATGTCTCGTTCATTCTTAGCATACAGCTTGATGTCATCCATGTAGAGGAGGTGGCTGATGGTAGTTCCACTCTTGAACTTGTATCCATATTCAGTCCTTGTGATTATCTGGCTGAGGGGGTTCAAGCCAATGCAGAACAGCAGCGGGGACAGCGCATCACCTTGGTATATGCCGCACTTGATGGCCACTTGTGCAAGCTGTCTTGAGTTGACTTCCAGCGTTGTCTTCCACAGTCCCATTGAGTTCTTGAGGAAGGTCCTTAGTGTCCTGTTGACTTTGTATAGCGCCAGACATTCACAGATCCATGTGTGCAGCATTGAGTCGTAGGCTTTCCTGTAGTCAATCCAGGCTGTGCTCAGATTGGTCTGTCTAGACCTTGAGTCTTGGGCGACTGCTCTATCTATGAGCAGCTGGTGTTTTGAGCCTCTGGTGTTGTTCCCAATGCCCTTCTGAGCTGTGCTCATGTACTGGCCCACGTGGTCCTGTAGCTTGGCGGCTATGATGCCTGATAGGACTTTCCATGTTGTGGGGAGGCAGGTTATTGGCCGGTAGTTGGATGGTGCTGTTCCCTTTTGGGGGTCTTTCATGATCAGCACTGTCCTTCCTTGTGTTAGCCAGTCTGGGTGGGAGCCTGCTGCTAGCAGCTGGTTCATCTGTGCTGCTAGGCGTTCATGCACTGCTGTTAGTTTCTTTAGCCAGTAGGTGTGGATCATGTCCGGGCCAGGTGCTGTCCAGCTCTTCATGTTCTTGACCCACTGTTGGATGTCGGCTATTGTGATGGTGACTGGTTCCTGTTCTGGGAGATTGCTGTGGTCTGTTCTCAGGTCCTGCAGCCACTTTGCACTGGTGTTATGAGTCTTCTCTTTCTCCCAGATGTTCTTCCAGTACTGTTCAGTTTCTGCTGTTGGTGGCTCTGCTGTTATTGTGTTGTTGCACTGCAGCTGGGAGTACACCTTGGATGGTTCTTTGGAGAACAGGGCATTTATCTTTTTGGCCTCTGCTTCTCTAGTGTATCTCCTTAGCCTGGTGGCCAGTGCTGTGAGCCTTTGCTTAGCAGTCTCTAGGGCTTCAGATGGAGTCAGGCCCTTGTATTTTCTCAGTAGCCGAGTCTTATCCTTAATCTCTACACCCTTCTGTAGTTCCACCAGCCGGCTAACTTCTCTCCGGGTTGCCTTGATCTTATCCTCCAACCTCATTTTCCAGGGAGGGTATGTATTGCTGTTCTTCTTGATCATGTAGCCAAGCATCTCCAGGATTACAGAGGCTGTCGCATATACCAGTTCATTGGTTTCAGTGATGGTGGTAGTAGGAATTGTCATTAGGGCTCTATTGGCATCTTCTAGCATACTATCTGATGGTACTTCTCCCACGAGCCTATATATATGGCTTAAGCCCATTGCTAAAAGAAATAAAAACTTCAAAGCCTGTAATAAGACCTAGGCTGTCATTTTTGTCAGGGCAAGATAGAGGTCAGCCTCAGCTAATGATAGGCAATTTTCACTTCCTGCTTATTTCCAAAGCAAAATGGGTGCATTAATCAACCTAATACTGACAGTTGCAGCTTCTGATCATGAATCCTTGTATGCAGTAGTACATGGAAGGGAGCACTTTAGATTTAGAAATGAGCTTGATGGAAAAGAAGGGGTTCTTCCCAACTGAGTAGCAAATTCCATGGCTTAGATGACAAGTGACAGCTTCTTCTAAATTACAGTCCAGAAATCTTCTACAAATGAGTTACGCTTCAATTTAATATGTATTTTAAGTTCTTTAATATACTTCCACATAAAAAGTGCAGCACAGCGTGCATTAATTGTCACTGTATTGTGGATAAGCTCTAAACTAGAATCAGTTTTAGGCTTTCACACTAGCACTGCTTATTAAAAGAAAAAAATACCATACAAAAGAGTTCATTGGATATAAAGGAGGGCACTGGGGGCTGCACTTGAGAAATAGCTCCATAATTCTGAAATAGCATAGAGTCTTCATAGGTCATTAAACTTCTGCTAAAACAACATTCTCATTTGCCTCTCCTGTGGAAAGCAAGCTCTTTTAAATTACCTGTTGGGCTATCTTGTTACTGTCAGTGAGGAATGGACACGCACAAAATCTATATTTGGTTCGGGGGGGACCCCTGAATTTATATATGGCAGAAATTGCAACCTTTTTCTGTTATTTATCCATCACTCCTGGTGTAAATGTTAAGGGAAAAACAAGTCCATTTTTAGTGGTGGTCTTGTTTTAGAGAAAAAATCTGGCCTTTTAATTTAGGATGCTGAAGGGAGTCCAATTTAAGGTTTTGAGGGAAAGAAACGATACATGTTAAAGGAAGCCTGGGACTTGAGTAGTTTTTATTTACTCTTCTGTATGACTGCTCTCTTCAAGTCTGATTCAAACACATATACAAAATCTTTCTGGCTCTTCCAGCCCTTCCTGTTTTTCATTTTTCAATCCTTTAAATTAATTTTTTTTTCAATGAGTGTCGTCTAGCTGTCTGGTAAAACCTCTTATTCATCCAGTTACTTCTGTTTTTAACCACAAGCACTTCCTGATTTAGCATTCTTTGGCGTATGCAACCCTGCTTCTCCACTCATGGTACAGCAGGAGATTATAACATGTGATTCCTCCAGGTCTGTAGTTGTTTTTTTAAAGTGGTTTCAACTACAGCACTGCAGCTTTGGTTTCTTCTCTCCTCCATCTACCTTGAAACAGTCAGTTGTTACTAAGCATAGTAGTGCCATCTTCCCACAATTTAATGATTGGTTCTGTATGAAGAATCAAGGTATGTGCATGTGTTTGTATAGAGCCTTTGTGTGCTAACACCAGTCTACCTAAAACTCCTTCTGCCTTTTCCATTGGACATGTTATTTTATATATAAATTCTTTCCTTTCCTATCGCTATAGAAATATTACCTAAAGCTTTTACTGTTAAATACTGTACAAATAGCAGGCCTCACAGCACTCCTGATACAATATCATTACTCATGCTTTAGAGTTGGGGAAGCTAAGATGAAAAGTGATTAAAATGCTCCACGTCATACATGGAGTCAGCTGAAGCATAAAAATTGGAATTCAGAAGTTCACCGGTCCCATCTTGTACCCATTTCACTAGGATCTGACAGTGAGGTGGTATTGATGTGTGCTGTTAAATAGCTCCAGATTCCACTTTGGAGAAGAGTGACTTTCACTTGTGATTGCAATGTTTCCATGGAGTTCATAAATCAGTTTGGAATACTTTAGGCTGAATGTTGCTATGCATGTTGGTCTGTCTTTTTAGATAAAAATTAAGAATATTTCTATTCTCTCTTTCCTAAATATTAATGAAAATTTCTTAATATGCTGCTTCTGATCCATGGTTCCATTATTGCATCACAAGAAAAAAAATATACTTCTGTAAAAGTCTGAGTTCTAATCTGTTATAAAATAATAAATATTTATCTTTTACTGACTGATTAAATAGTTAAATTTTTACTGTCCTGTGGATGTTCTGTGAAGACTGATAGATGGCAGCCTTTATGTAATAGTTCATATAATATTGCACATCAAAATAAATCTCTGAAACAGATATTGTATTCCACAAAGCTGTATGAACTTGTGAACTGATGCAGTGGTGCAACGACACACCCTCTGGACAGGTGAAGTGTTGCGTCTGAGTCCACTCAGTTTGGGAGGGCTGTCAGTCAATTCCTGGTGCTCACTGGGAGTGGGTAGAGGAACCCACGCCCACACATTTCACTAGGTTCTGGCTCAGGGCCCTCATACTAGACAGGCTAAATCAGGAAGCAACTCCAGCCATGTCCTGAGCTCCTTCCTACCTCCCCCTGGTTTCTGTAGGCTCTTCAGGCTGCTGGTCTAGTTGTCCTCTCCTAAAGTGCTGTTTATGAGCAGCTTTTCCTCAGTTTGCAGGCAGGAGTTCCTTTCTCCAACCTGCTTGCCTCTCTGATAGCCACCCAGCTCCTCTGCTTCCCAGTCCCTTTCTTTTCCCAGCTGCCATGATGGTGCCAATCTGTATTTCATAAGAACATCCATACTGGCTTAGATCAGTGATCCATGTAGCCCAATATCCTGTCATTCCAACAGTGACCAATATCAGGTAGGTCAGAGGGAGTGAAAAGAACAGGCGATCAATGAGTGATCCATCTCCTGTCAGTGAGAGGCTACAGAAATCAATAGCATGGGTTTTTATCTTTGACCATCTTGACTAATAGCCATTGATTGACCCTCGATGAATGTCTTATTCTTTTCTGAACCCAGTTACAGTTTTTGTCTTCACAACATCCCTGGCAATGAGTTTCACAGCTTGACTGTGTGTTGTGTGAATAGGTATTTCCTTTTGTTTGTTTTAACCCTGCAGCCTATAAATTTTACTGGGTGAGCCCTAGTTCATGTGTTATGTGAAGGAGTAAATAAAACTTCCTTGTCCACTTTCTTCACACCATTTGTGATTGTATAGATCTCTTTCATATCTGCTCTTAGTCATCTCTATTCTAACCTGAACAGTTCCAGTCTTTTCACATCACTTCATGCAGTAAGGTTACGTGTCCTTCATCATTTTGTTATCCTTCTCTGTATCTTTTGCAATTGTAATATGTGGGCTGCTTTTTTTTTTTTTTTTTTTTTTTTTGAGATGAGACCATAAGAACTGCCCACATTATTTAAGGTTTGGACATAGCATGGGTTTATATAGCAGCAGATTTATATAGTTGTATTATGATATTTTCTGTCTTATCAATCCCTTTCCTAATGGTTCCTAATATTCTCTTAGCTTTTTTGTCTGCTGCTGCACATTCAGTGGATGTTTTCAGGGAACTATGCACAGTGACTCCAAGATCTCTTTCCTGTATGCTAGGATCTAAATTAGCTATTATTATTTTGTATGTATAGCCAGGAGCATCATTCTCCTGGGCAAAGACGTGGGGCCCAGGCCTAGGCCCAAGCCCCACCACCTCAGCCCTGCCCCCTGACCCCAATCTGGAGTCAGGGCCCCAGTCTCCTGTAGCTGCCAGCCTGGCTCCTGATCCCCAGCCAGGGCCAGGGCCAAGCAAGGCAGTGGCTGCCGTGGGCAGCTCGGCCCAGATTGCTGGCTGAGAGAGGCAGGCACCGCTGTGGCTGGACAGGCCCCGGATATACAGCCAGGAGAGGCAGACACTGCCACAGCTGACCCAGCCTGGCCCCAGATGCCCAGCCAAGGACAGGGGTGGGAGAGGCAGGGAGCATGAAAGAGATTCAGGGCACTGACATTGGGACTCAGAGCACATGCCCCATGTGCCAGCTGCCAGCGACAGCCCTGTGTATACCTAGGATTATATTTCCCAATGTGCCTTACTTTATATTTATCAACATTGAATATCACCTACCATTTTAATGCCCAGTCATCCACTGATTGGCATTAACCCCTTGGTTGCTGAGCCAGCATGGAGTCCATATATCTCATGGTAAACCATGTTAGTCCAAGAAAGGAAACTGAGTTGGACTTGATTGTGTAGATTAACTGTTAATTGCTGAGACACTGCAGGAATGGATAAAAATGACCCTCTGTTGTTCATCCTAGTTAGTTGGTCATATCAGTAACTGTTATGTCTTTGAATTTAGTGGAGTTTCTTTTCCAAAACTGGGTCATTTACAGTGACAGTATAATCAAGAGCACATATATCCAGATCAATTTGAATAAGTACTTTCACCATATATGAAAGAATGTATATTTCAAACCTATATTATTTTCACTAAATGATAGTAAAATGTTTAGAGCGTCTGATGCACAGTTTTACTCAACATCATTATAATGGGTTTGGTTTGGGGGATGATAAGTTGCTTTTGCATTTGGGCATACTATCTTCTTTACCAGTCAGCAAAAATCGTAAAGGGATAGAAGATACAGCTGTTGTACTTGGTATGTCTATATTTCCAGTTGAGGTTGTTTTTAGTTGTTGATCCCTCAAAATACACCTCGTTGTAACAGCATTTTCTAATTAATATTTTATGGCTGTCACACTTAAATTTCATTTAAACCTCTTTCTATTATTTCTTGATCTGACATCAAATTAATTTCTGCCAAGTCCCCATCTGGGTAAGCAAGTTTGGCAAAACTTTGATACAAGTGACATCTTCTATATTTACACAGTATTAGTATTTGTTTACACAATGTTTGGTATTTGCAGACAAATAGGACTGTAGGTGAACAGCCTTGCACAAAGGTAAATTTCAAGAGTTGCTCTTCAGTCTCTCCGTCTCCCAGTTTTCAGTGTTGTCTCCCATAACGTAAGGCACAAAAAGGCATAAAGCCATAAACTCCCATTTGTGCCTTTGAAAATCCCTCCAAGATCTCTTAGCACCCAGTCTTGCAATGTGATAAGCATCCTCAGAGTTCTTACTGAAGTCAAGAAAATTGCCATGTGTGCCAACATTGTATTTTATTACTCCACAGGAGAAATTAAAATAAAAAAAAACTGGTTTTAGTTCAAAATTCCCTGACTTAACTCATGTTGAATGCTTTCCAGCACACGTAAAATTTTTCCATTGTCTTCTCTTCCCAGTTTGTAGAAAGGCATTTTGAACAGCAGTAGAAGTATCTCTCCTGTGATGATAGAAAGATCCGCTAATCTAACCATTGGTTAACTGAAACTGCAATGATAAGGGCTTTCCTCCATAAGGTAGTACTGATTGTCTATTCACATTTCTGCTGAGCTGTTTGTATTCACTTCTTTGAACTACAGAGACAAGCCTCATTACAGTGATGAATGAAATCCATTCAAAATATCATCTGTGTTAATTATACAAATTGTATAGTTAATTCTTTTAGTGATAAAGTATTGTACCATCCAAGATTAACATATCAGTGTTTAGAGAGATGGAGCTCAGAGCACAAAGCCTGAGTTTAATGTGTTCCATTTCTTCAGACACCATAATAAAATTGCTGAAGACAACTGTAAGATCTTCTAGGTGGAGATTGTTGAACCATTTTTTTATGCACATAGGGAGCTAGTTCTGCCATAAACCCTTGCAGAGGTATAGAGGACCAAGGATGATGCTGAACCCTTGCAGTTCTTTGTGGGGAAGATGCAGTGTTGCTGGAGTCTCTGGTGGGAATAAGTATCCCCTCTGTATCATAGCACTTTACAGGTTCCCTATGTGTATTAGCATGATTCAGTACAGTAGACATATCATGGAAACACATTCTGTTTATAGAATCATACGGTTGGAAGGGACCTCATGAGGTCATCTAGTCCAACCCCCCGCTAAACGCAGGACCACTCTCACTAAATCATCTGAGCCAGGGTTTTGTCTAACTGGGCCTTAAATTCGAAAGGGGCAGCCATGTTAGTCTAGTAAAGCAAAAAAAAAAAAAAAAATCTTATGGCTAACATTTATTTCCAAAGGGATAGCCATGTTAGTCTAGTCTAGCAAAAAAACCCAAAGAGTTGTGTGGCACTTTAAGACTAACAGATTTATTTTTATTTTTTATTTTTCGTCAGAAGTGGGATTTTCTCCCATGAAAGCTCATGCGAAAAATAAATCTGTTAGTCTTAAGGTGCCACACAACTCCTTGTTTTTTTTAACAGATTTATGTATTGCATGAGCTTTCATGGGAGAAAATCCCACTTCATCAGACACTTTGAAGATGCTCTTCAAAGTGGCTGATGAAGTGGGATTTTCTCCCATGAAAGCTCATGCGATACATAAATCTGTTAGTCTTTAAGTGCCACAAGACTCCTTGGGTTGGGTTTTTTTTTTTTTTGGTGGGAGGGGCTTAAATGTTTCCAGAGATGGAGATTCCATCACTTCCCTAGGTAACACATTCCAGTGCTTCACCACCCTTCTAGTGAGAAAATTTTCCTAATACCCAACCTCAGCCACCCCAGCTGCAGCTTGAAACCATTGCTCCTTGTTCTGTCCTCTGTTACTACTGAGAACAGCTGAGCTCCCTCCTCTTTGGAGCACTCCTTCAAGTAGTTGAAAGTTGCTATCAAGTCCCCCCTCAGTCTTCTCTTCTGCAGAATAAATAAACCTAGTTCCTTCAATCTCTCCTTGTAAGTCATGTGCCCCAACCCCCTAATCATTTTTGTTGCCCTCCGCTGGACTCTTCCTAATTTGTCAACAACCTGTCTGTAGTGTGGAGCCCAAAACTAGACACAGTATGCCAGATGTGTCCTCACCAGCACTGAATTGAGGGGAATAATCACATCCCTTGATCTGCTGGCAATACTCCTACTGACTTATCTTGTGATTTAGCCTAGAGTCTGGGATTGTGATAATTAAAACTGCCCAGAAACTGGTAGATGCTTAATCTCCAAACTAGAGGGTTGATCTTCCATCTTTTCAGCTGAATGCACTTTCAACTAGGGATGCATGAACCAGCTTGGATAAAATGAGTAGTATGTCTGGATTATGACGGGCTTTTTTTAGAAAACATTTTCTTTGAAGTTCTGGGCTCTCTTAAGTCTAGAACTAAAAACACTAACATATCAGGAAAACGTCTCTTCTCATGAAAATTTTCAGCACTTGATTTGTAGGCTATAGAGCAGGTGTCTCAAACACGTGGCCCACAGGCCGCATGCAGCCCCTAAAGCTATTTCCTGCGGCCTGCAATGGCACTATTGTTACTGATATTTGCAGCATAGTTGTATGGAAAGGTTTCAGTGGTGTGGCCCTTGACCTAACATACGAGACCTCATGCAGCCCTCATGGTGATTTGAGTTTGAGACCCCTGGTATAGAGGCAGAGTTCACAGATACTTTGGCTAAGCAGCCAGACTTTGGGATACTTAACTAACAGAACTCAAATCTTAACATTGTGAGTTTCACTCATCACTGCTTTTAAACATCCTTTGCCCAATAGAGTGGAACAACTTACTCTACTCACCATTTTTCTCCAGTATGATTGTAGGTATTATTACTGTTTTTACTGCAACTTGTGTTTGAGTTCTAACCCAAACTGAGGCCCCATTGTATAGTGTGCTGTACATTCACATAGTAAGATGCAGTCTTGTCACAAAGAGTTTGCAGTCCAAAATCAAACTTACATATAGGAAGGAAAAGTGGAGTGCAAATTACAAGCAAAATAATAAGAGTAATAGCCATAGTGCCTTCTCCTTGCTCCCCACAACAGGTACAGAGATTTATATGCATATACTAAAATGAATGTTAATTATATACATTTTATATACTTAACAGGTCAGATTTAAAGAAAAGAAAACAGTGCACATATTGAGAGGGTATCTAACCACTTCATTTAGGTTGCTAAAAGAGATCTGAATACTATTGAAAATTTGGCCCTATATATTTCTTTCTCTCTCCATAACCCACTTCAAACATGCCATTGTTAGTCAGACAATTTATTGCAGATAACATGAAAGAGATTGGTCTTGGGGAGGGTTTTAGAAAAAGACACCTCAGATGGACAAGTTGAAGAGGGCATTCTTGGGTAACTGACAGCATGGGAGGAGGCCGCTGAAGACATTTGTAGGAGAAACATGCACGGCTGTCAGCTGTCATTGTTGGAAAGAGGTGACGTGGTATGAGACAAAAGTAGATAAACTGACTGGTATATCACTATGAAGGGCCTTGAATTCTAATGAATTTATAGACCATTCTCCAGCCCTGGAGAAATAAATTAAAATGAAATGTAATGGGATTGTGTACAAGGATGTCGTTAAGAGTGTGTCAGCACTTCCATTACAAACTCCATACCTCTTCTTTGGATCTCCTCTCACCTTCATGAAAAATTTGTTCCACTGTGTCCAAATGAGAAACATGGCATTTGAATTCTAAGCCAGAAGTGACATTTTTCCTGTACTTCTGAATTAGGTTCCTTTGGTAATTCTTATATAAAGAAAATTAAAATGCAGGATGAAATTATATACCACTGTATTTGAAAAGAAATTTCTCAATGTTCAAATGACGGATATTCAACACTAATAACTGACACTAAATCTATGCTAATGGTAGAGTAACAGCCACTAGTGGCAGTGTATCACCATTACATATCTATACACCTTTTTTTACACTTTGGATTAAGTGGGAACAATGTAATTTTCACACAGTCCAAAAGACAATGTTCTTCAGTCATTTGAATCTATTCAGTACTTTGAAAATGAATAAATTAAATCTCTTCTGACTCCCTATTATCAAGTTCCCCAATCAATATTTATACATCAGCTCTATCTTAGTTGCACAGCTGCAGAAATCAGTTTTTCAAATCTTAAGGCCTCTAGTATTCTCAGAGAGTGATAATACGTATTTATTTTTTCTAGGTTTTTTTTATGTTTTTGTCTATCTATTGAAACTTATTTCAGAAAATTAACTTTCTCATGGAATAGCTTAGAAGGCATCCAACTTCTACATGTAATTCTGTATGCTCAGAACAGATCATATATTTGGAGAGCTATCCACAATGCTGGTAGTTGAAGTCAAAGGGAGGCAGCCTTCATGCATGGCTGCCAAAAGCAGAGGCCCTGTTCATATAGCTTTTATGTTCTAGAAATTTGGACTCACTTCAGCCTTCAGAAGAATTTCCTTTGTAAGTTACCAAAAATCTGTATTCCAGAGAAATGTAAAAAATGAAAAGGAAGAAAGAAAAATGAGAGAGAGACTTGTGATGATAAAACCTCCCAGTTATAACCTTTCATGAATCCCACTTCCACAACTTTTAAGGTTTCCTTAATGCTAGAATATTCATTCATTTTCTTTTTCCTTCAACTTGTTGCTCTCTTTCTCTCTTTCTTATATATGTGACTCATGAGAACTATATCTCCCCTACTGAAATTAATTAATTTTAAGGGGATTTTGTATTCATGCTATATTTTCTGAATGGAAGTAGACTTGGAAACAGAGCACAGTGTTAAATTGCTTAGAATGATTGAATAAAATAAAGTAGCTCATCCAAATGCAGAAGCAATACCTGGCACAGAAAAATATGTTGGGCTAGATAATTTACAGAGTAATCTCATTTGAATGAATTACAATTTAATAGTTATTAAATTGAAGAATAACATGTACTCATTTTAAATAAATATTCTAATTCCTTCTGATTTCATGAAGATCAACAGCAAATTGATTTTGAAAGTCTGAAATTCCATGAATTACTTAACATTAGAGATACAGCTGCTTATTAAATGTCTGTAAAATGAGCATGGATTAATTCTGTAAAGAACATATTAATTTGACCTGTAGCCTGTGTGTTGACTAGTTTTAGCTATATCTTGGTGGGTATAGTCTATGTGTGAAGGAGGGCAGTGTTATTGCCAGGATCTAGGAGTACACACACGAACAGGTGAACCAGGCATTCATTGTCATTGCATTGAACAGAAGGAATGAAAATCCAAATTTCTAGTTTGGAGTTTAAGCAGTTTCAGGTTCTGGGGCAGTTTCAATGCTGTATCAGATTGCAGACTAGAATGTGTTTCCAGAATACACAAACTGTAGTTCATAAAGGTTGCTATATAAAAAACTGCCTCCCTCTGTTGGTGTATAATGATGTAATAGAACCCTTTGCTGTTTTAATGCCTTTATCATAAGATTAGGGTATGCTGATTTTCCATCTTCTATTAAGAATATATATTACACCTATAACAAGTTATAACAGATTTTCTTCTGCGTCTTTTTTTTTTTTTTTTTTTTTTGCCATGCCACAATGGAAGCTTCTACGGTACATTGACTGATTAATGACATAATCCTGCTGACTTATATGATGTATGTTGAAATTTTTTAATAGATATATTAGAAGGAGTTACTTATAGACTCCTCCACACAGCATTCTAAGGACAATGCTGGTAATGGCCTGGTTGTATTAAAGCCATAGCAATATTAAGCCAAGAATTAACATAGGCAGGGTAGCTGTAGCTGTGTCAGTCCCAGTATATTAGAGAGAAAGAAGTTCTTCCAATGAAGATATTACCTCATCCACCTTGTCCCCCTCAAGAATTAATGTCTGTTTAAAAAAAAAAACAAAAACAAAACAAAAAAAAACATTGATAGCCACAGCAAGTTAGGTTCTCTTTAATCTTTGCTCCTAGTATTAAAATAATGACGTGAGAGGATTTTTAACAACACAGTACTGTCTACTTCCTTACTTTAGCTAATATAACCAGGTCCTTTCCTCAGGTGATACTGGTAACTCCCATTACTTATATCCTGTGATGGGAGGACAGAGCCCCTCAGGGGTCTAATGAAGTTTTCAACAGTGTTCCAGTTCTACTCTTGCAGCCAGTCAGTGCAGAAGATCAAATGAATGCGGAGGAAGGGAAGAGACTGGGACAAGCCAAGAAAAAATCTGTGTATTTTATCCCCTCTTACATCCCAAGGACAGCTTCATATTGAATTCTTACTGTTCAGAGTAGTCTGTTCAGCATAAGCAAGTGCAGATCAGAGTTTCACCGAGTCAATGCCAATTTAAATCAAACATTTATCTCTAATTGGCCAAGAATTCAAATACAGACAACTAGAATGCAAAATAAGTAAAAGTGGCAAACAGAACTGGCTTCATCTACTATATTTACACATACAAGCTATGTTAAAGTAATACCAATCTGGCAGAAATGCTTTGAAATCCAGACCTAAGGCTCAGATTCCAGCTTTACTTCACTTTGCTTGCACCATAAGGTGGGGCCTAGCAGTGAGTGTCTCTACATCCTATGGGCCCAGTCCTGCAAATTCTTACTCTTCTGTATAGTATTCATCCTTCTTGTAAGTGATCCTATGGTGGCCTGTAAGCCAACTGAGGGGAATAAAGGCTTGAACACTGGGACTCCATGTCTGCTGTCTTCTGAAAGGACAAACATACACACACTAAATTGCATTGGTTTTACTATTTGAAACTAGATCTTTGATATTGTTTTAAGTTTTCTTAGGGTGTGTGCACAGGTTTCCTTCATAAAACAACAGGAAGATCGCTCCATTAAAGGAATGGTTTTCAAACTTTTTTCTCAGGACCCAGTTGAAAAAAATCACATATGCCTGAGACCCAAAAATTACACCTTTCAGCAATGCATTCTAGTCTTTTGGCAGTGGCAGCAGGGAATGCCGTGACCCAGTACCTGAAGGTCTGCAACCAGAGGTTAAAGTAAGCCGGAATGCCCTGGAACAAAGTTCCAGGGCCAACAAATTTGAGGGGCCAGTGTTTTGAGGCCCCGAAAAATAGAAAAATCAGGTGGAACTCATGTTCCACCCTGCCCTGGCCAGGGAGCTATGGCCAGGTTGGGGGAGTTATCAGATCTCCCACGCTGAGCATGCTCAGATATGTGCTCAGGACAGGAGTGGCCTGGCCAGGGAGCAGCTCTGGCCAGGTAAGGGGCAGAGTAAAAGGGGGGTATTCGGGGAGTCAGCAGGGAGTCCAAAGATTAGGAGGGTTCTGGGCCCCATCAAATTATATTTTAACAACTGCCTGCGACCCAGTACCAAATCTCAACCCTAACTTTGAAAACCACTGCATTAAAGTACATGTAAGTTGCCACATAAGAGGTCAAGGTTGGTAGCCAGCAATTCTAGTAACCTGAGTAGAAAACGTGCTTAGATAATTTCAGTCAATTCAGTAATGTAAGCACAAAAGCTTAATAAAAATGTGTAAAACAGTAGTAGTGAAAATCTTACTCCAAACTCTGAGGAGCTGTTTCAGCGTATGCAAAATAGCCATTTGTCAAGTTAACTTTTGACTTACCTGTCTGATACATGACAGAGGGATAGCCATGTTAGTCTAGTTCAGCAAAACACACAAGGAGTCCTGTGGCACTTTCAAAGACTAACAAATTTTATTGCATGAGCTTTCATGGGAGAAAATCCCACTTCACCAGATACTTTGAAGAGCATGGGATTTTCTCCCCCAAAAGCTCACGCAATAAATTCGTTAGTCTTTAAAAGTGCCACAGAACTCCTTGTTTGTTTTGTCTCGTGGTTTCTTTAAGGTTTGTGTTTTACCAGTTACGAAGACCTAAGAAACCGATAAACTGCCTTTTCATATACTCATCTAATTGATTCATATAATTACTAAATAGCCACCCTGAAGTGTATAAAGAGAAAAAAACTGTCAAACTTTTTTAGATGGATAAGAACTGCAAAGAAAGCAGAGTTCAGAAATGCAGAGCAGCACAGCAGCATCATAATCTTGATTCAGGCCCAAGAGGTATCTGTAATTCTGCCAACACATAAGATACTAGAGTTATCCAAGGATCCAAATGCCACCCTGGAAAGAAATCTTTCAAAGCTAAGCATCCTAGCCTGTGACTCTTGACTCCTAAACCACTAAGGTCTGTATATCACTGCTTCAGATCATCCTATGTAAGTCTTGTAGGAGTGAAAACAGAATTTGTAATCAAATATCTGCACTGACTTCCTGTTGTCTTCAGTGCTGAGAGCAAGGTACTACTGAATGATATTTAAACACCTGCGTAGTCTGGGATGTGGTTTATAGAGAGCATAATTACCAACTTACATATAATTAAATCAGTTAGGATCAGCAGGAAAGCAGTTTCTTTGCAAAATGAAATCCAAAGACTTCATCTTGGATTTTCAAAACTGCTCAGTATTGGCTTGATTCTGTTCCTATTCAAGCCAAATTGAATTAAATGGGAGGAGAACTATGGCACTGATGAGTGCTTCAGAAAACCTCACTTGTCATATTCAGTAGGGTGACTTTCTGAAATGGGGGTTTCCATCATTAGATGTCATTTGACTTCTGGGAGGGAGGCTAGCTGAACTGATTAAGAGAACTTAAACCAGGGAGTGTGGGGAGATGGTTGGGAGATGCTTGGAAAATCTCTGTGCCTGATACTAGCATTGAGGGGCAGGAAACTAAATTCAGAAAAGACAAAGATGTGGGAGGCAGTATGGATGTTAGAAAGGTGGGAAGCACAGATACTGGTCTGATGGGCGATGTTAGCAGTAGTTAAAAAAAAGGCCTCCTCGAGTAAAGAATATGAGCAAAGCCAAGCAGCAAAAGCTTAAATGTTTATATACCAGTGCAAGAAGCCTAGGTAATAAAATGGAGGAATTGGAACTACTGGTAGAGGAATTGAAACTGGATGTCATAGGAATAACAGAAACATGGTGGAACAGTAGTCATGACTGGTGTAAAGGCATTGAAGGCTATGTGCTCTTTAGGAAAGAGATGGATTGGAAAAGGTGGTGCTATGGCATTGTATATCAATGATGCAATAGAATGCAAAGAAATTCAGAGTGATGGAATTAGCAGGACAGAGTCTATCTGGCTCAAAATCACATTGAAAAAGAAAGCTATTAGAGTTTCTCCTGGGTTAGTGCTTGGGGTGTATTACAGACCGCCTGGATCTGATTCAGACATGGATAGAGAACTCTTTAAGGCCTTTAAGGAAGTAAACACTACTGGGAACTATGTGATTATGGGAGACTTTAACTTCCCAGATATAGGCTGGAGGATATGCACTAGCAGCAATAAAAGGGCCCAGATTTTCTTGGAGGTGACAGCAGACGAATTTCTCCATCAAGCAGTTTCCAAACCAACTAGAGGAGATGCAATCTTAGATTTGGTATTAGTCAGTAGTGAGGACCTCATAGAGGAATTAGTTGTAGGGGACAACTGAGGCTCTAGTGACCATGAGCTAATCCAATTTAAACTGAATAGAAGGGTTAACAAAAATAAATCTGGGACCAGAGTCTTTGACTTCAAAAGAGCTAACTTCAAAAAATTAAGGGAATTAGCTAGTGAAGGGGACTGAACCAATTAATTCATGGATATGAACATTGAGGATGCTTGGAACTGCTTCAAGACAAAGCAGCAGGAACTATCTGAAGCCTGCATTCCAAAGAAGAGGAAAACAATTTCAGGCATGGGTTCTAAACCAAGATGGATGAATGTACATCATAGACAGGTGATTAGGAGGAAACACAAGACCTACAAGGAGTGGAAGATGGGAGGGATAGGAAAGGAGGGCTACCTTTTAGAGGTCAGAGCATGTAGGGATCAAGTGAGGAAGGCCAACAGCCAAGCAGAGTTAGACCTTGCAAAGGGAATCAAAACCAATAGTAAAAGGTTCTTCAGCCATATAAATAGAAAGAAAGCACAGAAGGAGGAGGTTGGACCACTATACACTTGGGAGATCAAGGATAATCTAGGCATGGTTGAATATCTAAATAAGTACTGTGCCTCTGTCTTTAATGAGGGTGATGGTGAGATTGGGGACAGAGGTTGGGCAGCTAATGGGAATGTGAATGTAGAAGTGGAAAGTACCATATCTGAGGTGAAAGCCAAGCTTCAGCTTCTTAATGGAACAAAATCGGGGGTCCAGATAATCTTCATCCAAGAATATTGAAGGAACTTGCATGTGAAATTTCCAGCCCTTTAGCAAGGATTTTTAAAGTATTGGTGAACACAGGGGTTGTGCCGTATGACTGGAGAATTGCTAATATAGTCCCTATTTTCAAGAAAGGGAGTAAAAGGGATCCAGGTAACTACAGGCCTGTTAGTTTGACCTCAGCAGCATGCAACATCTTGGAGAAAATTTTGAAGGAGAAGGTTCTTAGGGATATTGAGGAGAATGGTAACTGCAATAAAATACGTGGCTTTACAAAAGGTAGATCATGCCAGACCAACCTGATCTCCTTTTCTGAGAAGATAACAGATTTTTTGGATAAAGGGAATGTGGTGGACCTAATTTACTTAGATTTCAGGAAGGCATTTGATACAGTTCCATGCAGGGAATTATTAGTTAAATTGGGAAAGATGGGGATTAATATGAAAATAGACAGGTGGATAAAGAACTGGTTACAGGGGAGATTACAGAGGGTTATAGTGAAAGGGGAACTGTCTAACTGGAAGGAGGTTACTAGTGGAGTTCCCCAAGGATTAGTCCTGGGACCCATCTTATTCAACCTTTTTGTTACTGACCTTGGCACAAAAGATCTTTTGACCAGTAAGAAGTGTTGTATATCAAACAGTCACCTTATTATAGAAACACGTTGTGTGTTCTAGTTCAGTATACTTAATGCCAAAGGTAATTCACATGACTACTAGTGTGGCTGTTCTAATTGTTTTATATAACCTTTTTTTTTTTTTTTTTTTTTTACTATGTTAGTAGTTTCCACACATGTAGTCAGAAAATGTTTGAAATAATTTTTGTAAAGTTCAGAGTCTTAGTTTGAATGTTACGCACTTTTCCTCTCTGAAGCTTCAATATGCTGTACAACTTTCAGGTGTATGTTTAACTGAGAGAGAGAGAGAGAGACAGAGTGTGTGTGTGTGCATGCGTGCATGCGCGCACGCGCTTTTTTTTTAAGAATGCAAAGGAGAAACTACCAAGTCGGACCCCATCTTAAACCAGAAGATTACACATTTTGGGATGGGTGGATGGATATAGAATAAATAAAATTTCTCTGGATCAAGGCATTAAATCTACATTTTTATAAACTTTCGAATGGAAGATGGAAAAAAAATTGATTTTTTTAAATAAGCAGATGAGTACAGTACTCTTATTTGAACTTAAATAAATATTATAGAAAAAATAACTTCCTAATGTTTTTCGAGGTCAGTTTTATTTTTCTGTGATGTTTTTACAGCTGCTTCTGATATTAAAGAAATATTTCTCTCTCTGTTTCACAAGCCACAAATACCAATGATGAACATCTGTCCAATTTCAGCTGAAGAATAACATTGCTTTAATGCTTTTAGCTCTATATAACATATATATTTATTATAGATTTCCATTCATAACTACACATACCTTCCTTTGGAATCCAGGAGGGGCTCTGGTTATGGAGAAACACTACCTTTTATGGGACAAACAAGATGAGAATTTAAATCAGGGTCTAGTAGGTTCAAGAATTTGCAGGAACCTCATATATCTTATGGTTTATATAAGTTTATTTCTTACATTTTTAAGCTTGCTTTCTGCTTTTGATACCACTTACATGTGGAATGTTTAGCTAAATCATGATGTATAGTTCCATAATACTACAATATGTGCTGCATTTACAAAAACAACTGGTTTCCTCAATTTTTCCTACTCCCCCCCTTACATTTAAAAAATACCCACTAGCAAGAATCACAGCTACTGAAGTAATTTTCAATTTGTGAATCAGCTAGGTCCTCCTTATATTTGATTTTGCCACATGATGCAACTATCTCTGCTACTGACTAAAGCTAAATATTTTACAGTTGGTACCAACTTTTCCAAGTAAAATAGACGCAACCTTAATTTAGTACTTGCTGAGCTCAAATTGAGTGCATTTCAGTTTCAGTTTCTCTTTTATTATATGTTGATTTGTGATGCCACCACATTTTACAGTTGTGACTTGGAAGAACTAATGAAGTAAACTATATTTGTTTTCTAGATGTAGTTCTATTTCCATGTCTGGTTTCTAAAGGATACTGTTCCTAGTAGATAGAAAATTATTTCTCTTGTTCTATCTCTGCATATTGCATGCTTGTGCTGGTGCTATGAAATTTTTACAGATTTTGCTTTTCTGAACACAAAAGTGAGTTAAGAAATTGGCCACCAAAGCTGAAGTTAGGAATTTTTAGCCAGTGTGTTCTCAAAATATTTGTTTCTATCTAAGCACCTGAAGCAGCTGTGGCTTGACCTTGCAGATCTTATTCAAGTGACCTTTTGAGGTCAGTGACAGTTACCTGTGAGACAAGGAGCAGGTGGGTAGCAGGAATAGGCCCCAAATTGGTGGACATGAGGAATGAGGAGTTCTGAAAGCAGTAGTCACTCAGAACGTAGAGATAGGGAGCTAATCAGAATGGAGAGATTTGTATGATAATTTTGAACCAGATATGAACCTCCCTAGATCTGCATGTATAGGAAACTTAACCATCTAGCACATTGAAAGAGCAGTTAGGCACCTGGCCCTATTGCATTCATTTCCCTCCCAAGGGTCAGTGAATGGAGAAGGGCTTTTGACCAGATGTTCATGGAGAAGGGAGAGTATCCAGTGATCCAGGACTTATTGCTGTCCATACAAAACTTACGTGGAAAAGCAGTACACTTCCAATCCATATTATCTTTGTTGCAGAGCCCTCCTCCTAATTTAACTGGTTCCAAGAAGGTGAAGGAATTGTGGCAGCCTGAATCAGTTGGAGTCATGCTGTCAAATGGATCTGATGCAGGCTGCAAAAGCTAGAGTTGGTGCTAATGATCTGCCCTCCTGGGAATCTGTGTTGATTCAGCACATTTGAGGGCAGAGCCTTCAAACGTTGGCATGGGGAACCAAATCTTACACAGCCCCAACAGGATGCTGTAGGGAAATCTCCAGGAGGAGAGCCTCACAGAGAAGACCTTTCTGTGGCCTTCAGCATGGTAATTTTGCAAATCTCTTTGCTCTGATTCTCTCATAATAACTTTCAGATAATCAGAGTATGGAAACTTAATTTACAGGTGGTGAGGTGGTAGTTGTACAAATTGGACCAGTGAGTACCGCCAGTTGTGGGGAGGAACAGTCATGGGTGTGTCACTGCTGGAACATCATCTTGACACTTGGTTTGGCTGAGTCCGTTCACTGCAGAATAATTTATGTTCTTAGTATTTTGACAGCTACTCAGGGGCTTTGGGAGTATTGGTGCCTGAGAAATTAATATCGACTACTATGACTGTTTAATTGCAATATATGAGACATTTGCACCATTATGGGGTTTCAAATAGGTATGATTTTATGAGTTAAAAAGTTGTTTACTGGAGCCCTTTTTCCCAAGAGCTTTATTCTGGAAGTATCTGGGGAATTAGTTTTCATAAAACCAAACACTCAAAGCATTCTTATTGCTTTAGCCCAATCCTGTTCTTGGATTTTGCAAAAATGTCTTGGAAATAAGTAGGTTATTTGCATAACTGACTTTTTTAAGTTTGAAAATATTATTCATATATATAAAAGCATACTTAAAGGAAAGAATACCAATGTATCTATTAAGTCTGTATAGACCTTTTGTATATCTGCACATAAGAAAATACATTCTTTGTGCAACTGATTTTGGTAGTATATGCTATGGCAAGAATAAGATTCATTAATATAATATTGTGTACCCTGATGGTTCTGCTGATTCAAGTTAAGGTTGGGTTGAGATTTACAGTCCCAGAGCATAATTTAAAACCCTTAGACACAAACTGAACTTAGTCATCAGATCTGAATAAATTTAATTGCACATTAAGAATAATACCACCAATTCTCATATACATTTTCATGCATATTAAGGATCATAAAGCTCCAATATTGTACTTTGAGTAGTTGTGAATAAGTGTATTGCAGGGCTCGACAAAACCGGCTACCAGTTAGGCACCAGCTGTTTTACTTTTGGTCACCAGAAAGTGCTCCTTTGGTGTATTTCTCCAGCAGAGCTAGGAGCCAGGCTACAAATCCTGGTCACCTACACTGCCAAAGCAATGCAAAGCAGCAG
Source organism: Podocnemis expansa (assembly GCA_007922195.1). Lineage (NCBI taxonomy): Eukaryota > Metazoa > Chordata > Testudines > Podocnemididae > Podocnemis > Podocnemis expansa. The sequence continues at coordinate 36,955,695 of ML681973.1, read as the reverse complement.
TAGTGAGAATGGAAAACGTGGCCCCTCAATTTTTAATTCAGTTTCCTGTACAGTGTAGCTATTACAGCTCATGTGGATACTGTGGCCCTGAACCTGCAAAGCCTACATATATGCTTAACTTTGTCCACCTCAATAATACTGTTGAAGTAATGGAACTACTTACGTGACTTAATATTTGTAGGGTCAGGACCTTAATAAACTCATACACACTGTTCTGAGGAAAACTATATGAGCTGTAAAGATCCAAAGGGGCAACCATGTTAGTCTAGTTCAGTAAAACAAACAAACAAGGAGTCCTGTGGCACTTCAGGACTAACAAATATATTTATTGCATGAGCTTATTTGGGAGAAAATCCCACGTCTTCAGATGCTTTTGTTCAAAGCGTCTGAAGTGGGATTTTCTCCCACAAAAGCTCATGCAATAAATACATTTGTTAGGCTTTTAAGTCATACATGACTCCTTGTTTGTTTGTTTTATATGAGCTGTACTATCTAGAAACCAAGAGGTGAAAATAAGAGCAACGTACAGGTGCACAGTGTATTAACAATATTTAAAACTTGCTTTAAATTTATTTGCCCCATATTTTCTTCTAAACTTGAAATGTTGGCCTGTGTTTCTGACAGGAGTGTTGGGTAGAATCAGGACATAATTATTCTGCTCTACTCAGTGCTACTGAGAATCCCGCTAGAGTTCTGTGTGCAAATTTGGGCACCGCACTCTAAGAAAGATGTGGCCAAATTGGAGAGCTCAAAGGAAAGCAACAAAGATGATAAAAGTTTAGAAAATGTGAGCTATGATGAATGGTTGAAAGAGTTAAAAATGGTTGGCCTAGAGAACAGGGGTTGAAGTAAGCTGGAACACCCCAGAACAGTGTTCTGGAGCCCCCTATTTTTAGGGGGACAGCATTTCAAGGCCCACTTAAAAATAGAGGAATGCATCAGATTGCTGCCTTCTGGGGCCCCCTAAAAATAGAGGAACGCACTGGTTCCAGTGCCTTCCTTCAGAGCTGGCGCAAGGGGCCACACACAGCTGGCAGCTGCAGCCAGAAGACAGAATCATCTGGCCAGCAGGAAGCTGCCCCAGCCTGCTCAGGGCTGGAGCCTCAGCCTGTGTCAGGGTCACTTCACATGGCAGCCTCATAAGGGGCCCGGAGGGCGGGGTTCGGGGACAGGCAAGCCAGCCCAGTGGGGAAAGGGCATGGGGGAGGGGGAAACTGGTGGCAGGGTGAGGGGTTTAGGGAAGGGCTCAGGTGGCTGCAGGGGCCAGCAGCAAGACTGTGGGGTTAGGAAGGGGCTTGGGGTGTGTCAGTGGAGCAGGAGAAGCCAGCGGGGGGGCGGGGGGTGTCTCAGTGGAGCAGGAGAAGCTGGTGGGGAGTCTGGGGTGTCTCAGGAGAGCAGGAGAAGCCAGCAGGGGGGCTTGGGGTGTCTGGGGGAGCAGGAGAAGCCAGCAGCAGAGCAGGGGGCTATGGAAGGGGTTGGAGGGACTTCAGGGGAGGTGTCGAGGGGTTGGGGGCTGTAGAGGGTGAAGTGAAGATGAGGGAGCTGGAGCTGAGGGGTTAGGAAGGCTGGAGTGGAACATGGGGGCAGAGGCTGAGGAAGACATGAGGAAAGAGTGGTCTGATGGGGGCTGGTGTTTCAGGGGCAGTAGCTGTGGTGGGGGTAGGCATTTTTAGGGCAGTAGCTTGGGGGGGCGGGTGTTTGGGGGGACAGTAGTTAGAGTACGTGAAGGGGGCCCAGATGTGCATGAAGAGGGCCTGGAAATTTAGAAAGGTTCCAGGACCCTCCAAATTATACTTTAATTCCTGCTAGAGAAGACTTGTGGGGGGACATGATAACAGTTTTCAAATAGAAAAGACTGTTATAGAGAAGATGGTGGTCCGTTCTCCATGCCCTCTGATGGTAGCACAAGAAGTAATCAGTGAAGGAGAGACATGTTAGATATCAGGAAAATCTGTCTAACTGTAAAGATAATTAAGCATTGGAAAAGGTTACTGAGGGAGGCTATGGAATCCAGAACAGGTTAGATATGTCAGGAATGGCCTAGGTTTACTTGACCCTGTCTCAGCATGGGGGCTGGGCTTGATGACTTCTCGAGGTCCCTTCCAGATCAACATTTCTATAATGCCCTAAGTTACATCCATGAAAATGGGTCTAATTTTTTTTAACTCAAGAAGAACTGTTGTACACATTGAAAGTGTACCAATGAATGTATTTAAATACAAACCTGACCTTTTTTTGTAGTAACTGCACAGAAAGCAAAGTTTGTGAGGATGGCAAAACTACAGGAAACAGAACGGTGAAAAAATTTGCATCAAGTTAGTGAAAGCTGCATGGGCCATTTCTGTTCAGCACACCTCTAAGTAAAATCTGTTAGTCTTTAGAAGTGTCACAGCACTCCTTGTTTGTTGGTAATGGTGTTCAATCCAATGTTTATCATTATATTTGTATGTGAAATCATTTAGTATAGCCTGGTACTTTTTTGCATTGCCAGATCTTGGTGGACATATGAAGATATTTAACAGGCTGAATATGCTGCTGATCTTCAGCTTTGTAGTTTGACACATACCAGAGACTTCTCATTAAATCAATGAAATTTGAGAATACAAATTTGTGTCCATTATCTGTAATCTCTGTGATAATGTGATGCCAGTTACTCAAATACAAAATATTCTGAATCCTGGAAGCCTACCTTGAATAAAAACTGGTTTCGAGTTTTATTTAACAGAGTCCTACTAATAATTAGCACTACTGGATGCTTAGTGTTACTAATTCATTATTCCTCACAACCCCCCATGAGGTAAAAAGCTCTTCTGAGAGGCTCTGCTCACCCTCAAGGAGATGAAGGGATTCAGCACCCTGCTGTTCCACTGAAGTGAATTGTGGGGTAAATCACTCAGCAGGTCTTAGTTAGTGCCCAGCACCTTACAGAATTAGGCATAGAGAGAATAAATAATTAGGCCAAGGTCACAAACAAAGTCACTGGCAGAAGAACTTGTGAGTTCCTGGCTGCAAGCCTTTTGTGGAATCCACTAACCCATCACACTGCCTCTGTTGCTACATAAAACACTGGTGCATCTTACATTCTTTCCCTTGAACTGTCATCCTCTTAGGCGTCAGTGACAGGATCAGAGGGTGCCTCTCACTCTAAACTTGTCAGAAAGTATGATTTTCACCAAGTTATTCAGGCTGTTTGGTGGCTATGGATGTTTAGAAAAAGACAGCTCGAAGCCACAAAAGCTCTCTGACAGGAAAAGACAAAGTGTTACACCACTAATCACATGGACAAAAGTCACACTGAAAAGTGCTTGGCCCAGACTTAATTAATTTCTCTGTTTGTTTCTTCTTGGGGATCCTACATGAATGCTGAGGTTTCTGGGTGGCCTCATACATTCAGCTAGTAGCTAGAGTAAAGTCTATTGGTTTAACCCTTCTGCCAAATCACAAATGACCTCAGAGGAAAGGAAAACAGATTTATAAAAAGGAACTGAAGCTGAAATATAGTTCAATAACCTCAGTACCTGATTTACACAGCCCAAACTAATACAAGACCATTCAAGACACTGCCTCAGTTTTCAATTTCAATGTAAAATTTGCAGATGTTTCATTGTTTATTTACTTTATGTAGCTGTGATATGCTGTTTTCCATGTGACTGAACATTTCTAAATAGGTAGTTAACTTGTATGCAAACACAGGTGTAAATCTGCAAGAGTTTTAACCTCTGAATTACTTTCTCATCAAAGGGATCAATCCAGTTCCCACTGATGTTCACGGTTAAACTCCCACTGATGTCAATGGGTGAAGGACCAAGGCCTAAATTCTTGTATTAAAACATTTAGAGTTCTGTAAAGGTAAAAATCAAACAAAAATGTAGCTTTAATGTATTGTGTTATGAGAGGTAGAGATTTAGGATATGCTGATGTTTGGTATTGTGAGAGTGAGAAGAAGTGTGGCCAATCTCTGGGAGCTATATATATATATATATGTTTAATGATTGTCATATGATGAAACCTCTAAGAAAACGTCTAACCAAAACTGGCAACTATAGAAATGAAATATACTGTGACCTGATTCTACAATCCACCCAAGAGTAGAGAGGTGTGGCCAGAAGGAACCAGTTGTAGCTCTCTGTTTCAAACCCCCCTGGCCTCGGCACAAATTATTACTGCAGGTGGACAGCCCTAAATTATACTAGTGGAGGTGCAACAGAACACTGTTGTCTCTTCCCTGCTTGTCCCCACAACCCTAGAAATCCCCCCATACACACCTCCTTCCCCTTATGTTATGGGATAGCAGGGAAGACTGATGCAGAAGAGCTACCTCAGCCAGATTTATATCAGCAAAGTATTCCCCCACGGGGAAACTCTCTACTGGTCTTCTCCATTCACTTTAAGACCACTTTGCATTGCCTACATGGTGCAAAGAGGCCATAGCAGACCAAAGAATCCAAACCTATATATTTATAACAATTATGATGTGTGTGTGTGTGTGTGTGTGTGTATATGAACATTTTTTCTTATAACTCTGGACCTTTCTACAGTATGAATAAATACTTCTTAATGTAATTAATATTAAACAAAGGGCCCTGTTGTGTAGCCCTCCCTCATGTGAATGGTCTAGTTGACTTCAGCAGAACTATTCATGGGAGTTAGGACTTGCAAATTTTATTTTTGTAATTTTATTTTTTGCCTCAAGTACTTATTTATAGAGAAGGAGAATCAGAGAGCAACAATCTCCCTTTCGTAAAATGTATTTAGGGAAACCTTCCAACACTTGAACCTTGTAACTTGCCTTATTCTGAAGGAAAACTGCATGTAATGAGTATCGCAGGTTTCTTCTCTGCTGTAAAATCCAGCAAAACCTCTATCTTTTTCATTTCTGAAAAGATGTATTGGTTGCCTTAAATCATGAATGCATGAGACAGATAATTTAGTGAAGTAATTTTAAGCCATATTAAGAGTAACTGATATTTTTGTCCACACTGCAAATGTTCCCCATCTGTAGTGTTAGGTAGAGGCACCTTAATAAAAAGATTGCTTAACACAAACAGATTAAAAAAGTTTAACTGATGGCCACAAACAGAGCTTAGAGTTAGTCATGACTACAAAGATTTTCTGTCAGTGTATAAAAGCAATTAATCTGTATGCAGAAGGTATTGCCTGTCCCATAGAGATGCTAATTTTGTGACACTTTCAAAACTCATGTTCTACATTTAATGTTCACACTGGACTGAAGCTACAGCTTAGGTTGATGAATTCAAAAGACTGAGAAATGTCACATTTTCTTATCCCTGTTATCTAATTTTGAGATTATTAATTTTTTCTATATGTTTATTACTGTATAATCTTAAAATTGTACAGTGAAATTTAGCCTAAAATTCTGTGACCAGTTCTTTTATAGATAACTTAAAAATACCATCAGATTCCTTCTAAATTTAGTTCCAAAATTATCAAAAATACATTTAAGACCATACATACTGTAGCACATCATAGATCAATTAGGTTTGATACATTATTCCTTTTTTTAAACAGGCTACTTGGCAGCCAGTTGTACGTACAATATCTATATACATATGTATATATATTTCATACATTATATAATCTTTTATCCTACATACTAAATTTCAGCATTAGTGATTAGTCAGTGAATGTATTCCTCCCTAGTTGCTTTAATTTGAGAGCTAACATAGAAGCTCGTTCTTATTTAGAAAAGAAAAGAACTAAATAATTTACTAAAATAGTTTCAACAATTTGTAGTTCTGACCATTTACTGAAAAAAAGTAAGGCAAAAGGAACAGCAATTACCAAGTAAAAGACCAAAAACATTTTCTTCTATACCAGTCTCTTTAAATGAGATCTGGAAATCATTTTGTTTTGAAACCCTTTTAGGAAAAAAAAAACAGCTTTATTAAATGTATTCTCCCTAGAGGTACAGAAAAACAGCACAACAATTAATTTAGCTATAATTGCTTTTTTTTTACCGGTAATGTTAAAAGTGTATAGCTGGTATGACTCACCTAAAGCAGAATCACAGATTAGTTGCTGTGGATGTGCAGGGGCACAGCTGCATGCCTCTACCAGCTCCTGAATTCTGAGGGTCAAAAGAAGCAGCGCTGAAGACAACAAGGTACTGTGTACAGGATTCATGCTACCTTAAACACTGCCAACTGGCCAGCTAAAAGAAAATGTTCTCTTACTGTTGATTTTGTAGCTAAACTTCCTAATCTCTGTGCAGTTCAATTTAAACAGACTTAAATGGTTTAGAGAAGCCCTCTAATGCTCAGTCTGAGTATACGCTTATGTTAACTGACTTCTAATTTCCCTGACATAGGACCCTCTTATTTATGGCCTTGATATTTACAAGTAACCCCGCCTTCCTTGAAGGAAAAAGCACATCATTGGTGAAAATATTGTGTGACAGGTTTATTGTTCCACAGGCAAGGTTACCTTACTGGGTTGCTTCAAAATGTTGTTATGAGTCAGTGTGACTATTAATAATCAAAAGCTTTAAAAAAACCATCAGATTCTGTGCTGATTTTATGATCTTTTGCAGGCTGGCGATTAAACTAATAAATTAATCTTGTAAATTTCTTACCAGTTTTAATTTAAAAAATAAATAGTTCTTCCACCTTGCTATCAGGGCCAAAGCAATCAATGCATCTCAAAGCAATCCTTACATCCTTTTTTTAAACCCTTATTTCATTTGCAATCCCTGATCTTCTCCTGCCCCTCTCTACATTTTCTTGAAATGACTTAGCTGTTTGCAGGCTGTACAAAACTTCATTCATGAAGAGAAAATGTTTCAATGCCTTATTTGTGAGCCCTGAACAATTACTACAAGCAATACTGGATAAAAACCCAGGCTGCAATAAAAGCCATTTTGCTACTTCGTCATACATTTAATTTGAAATGATTTTTTAAAATTCCATTGATAGGTATTCAAGGTGAAGTTTTTATTTAGTAGTGTTCTGTAGCCCCCAAGTGATAGATCCTCTACTAATGAAATGACATTTCCGCATGGGCTGGCTAGGAAGAGTCCATAAGCCTTTGTGACTTAATATGCACAGACGATACATGGGCCTGAGTCAGGAGACCAAAATCTCATAGTCTTCCTCACCTAAAGCTCTCTTACGCCTGTAGCTGCTGCATAGCTAGTATGCGTGAATCCTCTCTGCCTTTTTTATGAAAGCTGTCTCATGTACAGCAGGAGAAGGTCTGAGCGGGAAGGACTTCGGTGTATGCATATTTTAAAAAGCTTTGCTATAGGCTAACATTAGGTATGCAGTCAATGCTTGTTTGTGATGGCACAAGGGGGGTGGAGTCAGCAGAGGAAAGGAGAGTACCAGCACTATTTTTTTGTTTTAAACCAAAAAAGCACAGGATATGCTACCTTGGAAGTCCAGTGTTAGCTGTGTTTGATTTAGCAGATGAATTTTAAGTACAGATTAGGAATTGTTAAACACTTGGTTACATGTTAGGGCTCCAATATCTACCTTGTGTTATGTGGGCCCAAGTCTAACTACTCCTATCCCAGATTTTTGATTGTCTTGCAGAAATGTAACTGCTAAAACTTTTTGTTCATGGTGCAATGCAGAAAACTTGACTGTCCAGCAGAGAAGAGAGCCTGTGAGATTGTGGGATGCTTTTGGTGGACTCCCACAGCATGTATCCCATGGAGCTGTGTCTACCTGGCAAAGCAACAGGGCCTGAACCCTGGGTCTCAGTTTGCCTCAGACTTACCCCCCTCCCACCACTCTGTGACCTTGTTTCTGTGATCTTCCCCCTCTCACCACTCTGTGACCTTTAGGTCCTGTGACCTTAAGTCTGAGCCCTGGATTAGTGTGATTTGTATGTAGATTGACGCGGAGTTAGGTCTGAGTCTGAATTTGAATCCTGGGCTTTCACTGCAGTGTAAATATACCCACTGTAGAAAGAAGCCCTTAAAGGAAGCCACACAGTGTATCCCTTCATGTGTGTCCAGACTGGGTCCTAACTATTCAATTTTTAAATAAATGTAGATCCAATGGTCATATGAATTTTAATTTTCACAAGCTACTTAAAGTACATAAGCTTGAGGTGCCAGTTTCTCCATTATGTTTATTTGAACATTAGATGGAAAAGGAGTACTTTAATAACATAATTGTGGTGGGACACAAATTCTGGTAATTTGTTATTTGTATCATAGTAACACCAGGAAGCCTACTAGATTCCATTGTGGTAGGTAGTAGACTAACACAGAACAAAAATACTTTCCCTGCCCCAAAAATTTACCATATAATGGCTTGCCTAGGGGGCAAGTTACTGCAGGACAAGCCAGGGTGTGCACTCTGCTACTTTCAATTTTCTGTAGCAATGCCCATAAAGAACATTACATACAAGGAGTCCTGTGGCACTTAAAGATTAACAAATATATTTATTGCATGAGCTTTTGTGAGAGAAAATCCGACTTCATCAGATGCTTAGAACAACCTTACGGCATTCTAGCTGGTGCACTGTAGTCTGTCTCTTTAGCTTGGTGCACAGATGGCCATGGATACAAAGATGGGAAAGTACAAGGAAACTTGAATGGTCAGCATGCTGGACAGTGGTCTCAGCAAACCACCAACCCAAACCATTGTCACACTTTTTTGTAAGCATCAGAAAAAAGGAGCATTTGAAGGATTATAGTGCATTAGTTTTGCAGATATTACTCTGAACTCTCTTTCTTTTGATGGTTCTTTATTGTGCGATCAGTTTTTCACATCAGCCTGTCGCATGGATACACAAAGTGCAATCTTCATTCACAACTGCATGTATTCCAGTAATCTTCTGGATATTGGGCATGGAGAAATCAAACAAAGTTAATCAAAATGCCAGTTAACCAAAATGCCATTACTGATTCCAGCCAGACCTTTCTTCACCACCATGCTGACCAGCTCCTTAGGATGAGTTGGAACATCTGAGAGTGCCTCCACCTCTTCTGCAACCTGAAACCAACAAAAAATTTAGTAGTGCATATTCCAGGCAAGAATTTAAAAAGCCTCAGATTTAACTTTTGTAATAAACAAAGGGTATGTATTAAGCTATGGTGAGATATTTTGATGGCCTTTATGTGCAATAGTTTTAGAGCTATCAATTACAAAGTCTAACTCAGGATAAGAGGGACAGAAAGTTAGTGTGATGGCTGTTTAGTAGACTGTAAGAATGTCTGGATTCTCATTGACAAGTTCTCAGGGACAGAGACCTATGTCACATAACTCCTATCACACATGGCACTAATAGGCAGCTTTGGTGACCATCTTCACAAAGTCCAAAGACTGTGAATGTGTCTGGAGGATGAATATTTTGCTTAGAGATGGGTTATCCATATGATGGTTAATCAAGGAAAATAAAAATGACATTTTGGAGAAACTTACCCAAGCACTGCCCAAGCTCTACCAGTCTTGTGAACTTCGATGTCTAGCGCCATCAACACAATACATTGTTACAAGCCCTAAATTAATTTTTAAAAATTAAAATAATTTATAAAATTGACTAAAAATAAGCTATTATTCCCCAGTTATTGGTTAGGAGTTAGGAGTTAGATGCACACTTTAGATTATGGCCTGGTAACCTTACATTGGCATAGCTATGTCTGTCAGGGGTGTGAGAAAAATCCACATCCCTGAAAGACACAGCTATGCTGACCTAGTGCCTAGTAAAAGCAGTGCTAGGTCAATAGAAGAATTGTTTTATCAGCTTACCAGCTACTTCTTGGGAAGGTGGATTAACAACAGCAATGGCAGAGCCCCTCTCATTACTGTAGAGAGTGTCTGTACTGAAGCATAGCAGCAACACAGCTACAGCAGAATTATAAGTGTAGACATGCCCTGAGAGTAGAACTAGCTCTAGAAACATAAACACAATAAAAGGAAATGTTATGTTTTATCAGTGCTTGAGCTGTACTCTACAGATATATGGTGGTTATGTAAGTACACTAAAATACATTTCTTTTTATTATAATTTTGCATTAACACTGTCTGAAGTTACCTCAGGCACCAATCCAATAGACTTTTAAGAGAGTCTTGCAATGCCATCTGTGCCCAGCAAAACAAGCATGGAGTTCTGTGGCACTTTTAAAGGCTAACAAATTTATTTATCTCATGAGCTTTCGTGGGAGAAAATCCCACTTCATCTTCAAAATGTTTGACTAAGTGGGATTTTCTCCCATGAAAGCTCATGCAATAAATAATTTTGTTAGTCTTTAAAAGTGCCACACTTGTCAATCTGATTATGGTTAGAAAATGGATTGACTATAAAAGAGGGTATTATTTATCAAATGTGCTTTTTCTGTATTCTGAGTTATATCAACTTCCCTGACAAGTAAGTTGTGTGTACTTCTACTGCTGTTAGCAGAGGCAATAGAGCTGTATGAAGGTAAGCTGGATTCTATTTTTTAAGTCCCCATCTTCAAGCATCTGATAAAGTTGCATTTTCTCCCACAAACGGTCATGTGATGTATATTTGTTAGTCTTTAAAAGTGCCACAGGACTCCTTGTTTGTTTTGCAGGAGTCTCTTCTGTCTCTTACCTCAGCAAATTAACTGAGTTCCAGCTGCAGAATCTTTCTCAGTAATGTGATGTGGAGTGTCAGCCCCAGATCCTAGGCAGAGTTTCCAGCATGTAGGCAGTTAGAAGTGGACTACAGAGTTCACACCCAGATCTGAACTTCCCCAAAGTTGGGAGATGTTGAAATCCAGGCTTTGGGTTTATCTCCATTGCTGCTTTGAATTTGTAAACTGAACAAAAATTTTTGTAGATCCTCTGAGACCAAATGAACCAAATAAAAAAAACCTTTCAAAGCCAATAAATGTTTTTATACCTTTACCTTGCAGAGTATGGGCCCCATCCTGTAAAGTAATACACACACATTTTCAGGATTGGGTGCTATATGTGCCTGTTGGTTGATCATGTGTGTGGATCCATTGATATTTGATCACCTTTATTCCTTTATTGTGCTTACAAAGCTTTCCAAATAAGAAGTCATTTTTGTCACAAAATAAGCTACATCTTTTTAATTTTTATTTTAATTTTAATTTTTCTGCTAATAATGTAAGTTGAATATAGCAATATAATATGAGATAGATATAGATGATATTGATAGATATAGATAAAATATAGAGCAGCCCATAACCCAAACAAGAATTTGGAAAAACTCAGATTTAACTTCTGTTTAACCAGAAACAAAAGTTATACATGTTGATCAAGATTTTCAAAAGTAATTTGTGATTTTTGGGTACCTCAGTTTTTAGATGCCCAACATGGAACACTTTGGAGGCCTGATTTTCAGCTCTGTGCTTACTACTTTCTGAAAATAAGGACCCTGTTGGAGATATTAGCACCCAAACTCATATTTTTAGGATCTTAGCTATCTGTATTATTTATTGATTTATATTTTAAGTGTTTGTCCCTATGTTTAAGCACTATGCAAGGTTAAAAACAAAATACAATTATATACAAAATGTAAACAGATATAGTATAGATTTGCCTGTACATGAACAATAAAAGATGCACCATGACAACAATCCTAAACAGCAACCCTGCTATATTTCTCAACCCAGTGTGGCTACAACATTATTTAACAGAGGCTTCAGGAAAAAAAAAACAGACATACACTTATTGAATTATTTCAGCTAATCACAGCATGTTTTAAGGTGGTAAAATCATTGCATGGTGAAAATATTCTAGGCAAAATTACTTTGAACATTTCCAGAGGGGTAGCCGTGTTAGTCTGTGTACAGACTGCTTTTACTTTGAACAGTTACACAAACAATTATTTGTTTTCCAATATAAATTCCTACATGGTTTGGCTCCAAGTTACTTGAGAGTAGAGTAGATCTGTCTGAATAATTCATTTAGGTTAACTTACAGGTCTGAATTTTTTTTTAATTGTTTGGAGTTGACCCAAAATGAATTTTTAAAAAAAAAAATTGTGAACAAAAAAAAAGAATCCACTTTGAGTCCAATAAAGTGTTTTGTCTAACCCCAAACTAAACTTTTTTCTGATTGCATTTTTTTATGATTGTCAGTTGGAAAAAAATTCACAACCTAAAATCATTTCAAATAAAAAAATCAAAATGTTTCAAATGGAAAATGTAAAAACGTTAAGTTTCAGTTTTGGGAGTGAATTTCTTGAAGTTTTTTTTCCTCCAACTGAAATAAATTGGCAAATGTTACAGAAATTTATCAAATGTTTCAGTCAAACCAAATCGGAATTTGCCCCCCCCCCCAAAAAAAAAATGTTGATCAAGAATTTTCACCCAGCTCTGAGAAGGAGTCTGTCTCCATGGGCCACCCTGTGGCAGCAGATCCTACAACTGCTCACCGATTATTTTCATTACTTTAAAAGGGAAGGAAGACCACTAATATGAGTAAAACAAACAAGAGTTCTGTGGTACTTAAAGACTAACAAATATATTTATTACATGAGCTTTCATGGGAGAAAATCCCACTTCGTCAGACTCTTTGAAGATGGAGGAACTAGGACTCCTTGTTTGTTTTAGTGAACTGGACTAACATGGCGGCCCCTTTAGATCTTCAGCAATCTGAGGAGTCTTCAGTCTACAGTTTTCTTTTCTCTTGGTCCTTCAGAGTCTGGATCACGTTAACTAATATGGCAGCAAAGCCTGCCATTTATGGCACACAGTTTGGTAAGAACAGTTTTCTCCTGTTTTTGTTTCTTCTTCAGGTCACAGAGGTAGGCTGGACTCAAATGTAATCACCTTGGAATGTGAGAATGGTAGTAATTATGAATAGCTGCCCTATAATTATTCTTTTTTTTATTTGTGTTATACTAGCACCACAGAGCCCTAATCTGGGCTTGGGTTCTCATTTGAGGGAAAGATAGCTTATCAGCCTGTCTGCATTAAGTTCAGTACGAGTTGCATTTGAGACAAGGAGAAAGTGATCTGTTTCAGGAAAAACTTTGTAAATAAAATAAGCCATGTCTGGCTTTTCTCAGTAGCATTGCATGTCCTCTCTCTATCTCTCTCTCTCTCACACACACATATTTTACAGCATTTGCAGAGGCCTTTCCTTAAGTCTGAAAGTTTTCAGATTTGTGAATGACAGTTACAGGTGTTCTTAAGTGGTCACCAAAAAACAGAGAAAATACATTTGTGGCCTGCTTATCAAAGGGGCTGAGCACCAGTAGTTCCTGTTGACTTCAGTAGGAATTTTGAAGGCTCAATATCTCAGATTAGCAGGTCTTACATATTAAATTTACTCATGTATGTGCAAAAATAGTGACAAAGAAATTTGTAATGCTTCTGGTTATAATGTTTCTGATATATATATATATATATATATATATATATATATATCCATATCCCTCACTGGAGGCTTACAGAGCTTTGTGATCTTTGTGATGGATGCTGGCATAGGACTCTTGCCAACTCCTTTAATTTTGTTTTGTTTTACTGAGTCATAACTTATACTTAGAGCAATAGGCTGAGTTACCCCTATTGTTAGCTGGATACTTTTCTCACATAGCTGTCATGTGCACTTTTACAGGACTGAGCCCTGTGTTTTTATCTTAGTGATGTTTACTATAAACCCAAATAGGCTAGGAAAAGTACATCTTCTGTCTACTTGTTTATTGATTTTGGACTCTTCCTGCCTTTTTCTGGTAAAGAGGAAAATGAACAAAAAGCCACTTTGATTATTTCATTTTTTAAACAGTTTTCTTTTTCCAAAGTAAGCAGGGCAAAATTAGGTTTAGGCTGATGCATACTCCCCAGACAATCTGTATGGGACTTGAGTGGCTGAATGACTTTCCAGCAGATGTTATTGGAAAGACAAATATTTAAAACTGAACTTGATGAGTCACGTTTATGAAACATCTTTATTTTCTGTGTGGCTATTTTTTCTCCCTGGATTTCCTCTTGTGGTCTCTGATTCAGTTCAGTTAAAGCTGCTGACAATTTCTTAAGACCTTCTCAATTGCACTGTCAGCCCTAGTCTACATTAGGGGGAAATTTGGTGGCAGTCAACCACCGTTTATGCAAGGAACATAAAATTCCTTGCATAAGTGGTGGCGACTTTCTAAGCTGCCATTACACATTAGGGGAAAGCCGACTGCAAACCACTTGTGGTCAGCTTTCCTCTACAACCCCTGGCCCCCAGGACTTCTGGGAGTGGCTCAGTGACTTTATATTCACTGCGATCTGTTCCCAGAAGGGCGAACTGATGGCGGCAAATTTGTTACCATCAGCACAGACCTACCCTCAGAACTGCCTGATCTATCTATGGCCTTCCTGCAGGAGAGTGTCTAAGTAGAGGCCAAGTCTATAGTGCCAGTGGTAAATTCAGCACCATCAGTTCGCTCTCTTCAGTTCAATTGAGCAGTCAGTGAAGACCCTCTCAGTCAATCCAGAGTTTGACTCAGTAACTCCACCCCTAATAGAAGAGTAGTGCTGAGTCAAAGGTACAACATTTCCCTTCAACTCAGCACAATGGAGTCAGTGAGGTAACTGAGTGTAGGAAAGTCAAAGAAAGATATGCAAGTTATTTTACGTAGCTTGCATATCTCTCTCTGCTGCTACTAGGCCAAATGGTCTGCTCCTAACCAATGTTCCCTCTAAGGGGAGAGAGCAGCTGAGCAACTCCTGTTGCTCACTGCACTCCCCCCCGCCCACGGGGCCCGCTGCGCAGCCCCTCCCCCCGCTCCCGCTCCCCCCCCACAGCCCCCTCCCGCTCCTGCTAGGCCCCCACTCCCGGCATCGCCCCCCCTGGTCCCAGCATCATCCCCCCCGCTCCCACTTGCCCCCCCCCACTCCCAGCATCGCCCCCAGGCCCTGGCATCACCCCCCACTCCCACTCGCCCCCCCCAGTCCTGGCATCACCCGCCCCCACTCCCGGCATCACCTGCCGGCCCCGGCATCGCCCCCCCGCTCCCACTCGCACTGCGGTCCCGGCATCGCCCCTCCCCACTCCTGCTCACCCCCCCCCCGTCCCAGCATCACCCTGCCCCGGTCCCGGCATCGCCCCCCCTCCTGGTACCCCCCCCACTCCCAGCAGCACGCCCCCCTGCTCCTCCTTGCCCCCCCCTCCCAGCCCCCTCAAACTTACCTTG
>ML681973.1:36608560-36940208 GCA_007922195.1 Podocnemis expansa | reverse complement strand
CCTGCTCGCCGCCCCCCCCCCAGCCCCCTCAAACTTACCTCAGGGCTGGACTCCTGGGCCAGAGAAGCTCTACGGAGCATGCCCAGATTTTCTGGGCATGCTCCGTTAGAGCTTTTCTGGGCGGGAGTTTTCAAAACTCCCTGCTCCACAGGAGCTCCCTCGAAGCAGTCTGGCTGCCGGCAGTGCACTGCTGGCTGCCTTCCCTGCGCTGGCAGCTGCGGCGGGGTGCGCTGCAGCGTGCCAGCGCAGCTTAGAGGGAACATTGCTCCTAACCCGACATCTGTCCGCAACTGTATTAATTGCAGTTTACCTTTAGAGATGCATTAAAATTAAATTTGTTATGTGACTCTAAGCATTCTTTAAAAATTACAGAAAGAATGTAAGAATAATAAACCTTTGCCTTTTTAGAACACTTTCATTTGTGGATTTGGGAACACTATGCAAATGAGCTTCACTGAAATCAGCAGAGTTCCACTGGTGAAAACCTGGCATAATACAGCAATGAATCAGATCATAAACTTCAGAACCTCACTGAAATCGATGAATATTGTTCTCCATTTTACAGATGGGAAAAGAGAAAAGAGAGAGTTGCTCAGCTACAACTGTAACATGCTTGATATAGAAACCTGTATAGGATAGCATGGAAAGAGAGGTTAAGGCCAACATTTTCAGATCTGTGTCCCTAAAGTCAGGTACCTAAGTAAGCGACTTGATATTTCAGTGGTCTAGGGCAGTGGTTCCCAACATTTTCCCTGCCATGGCACACCTTGCTACCTTTAATTAATTGGAGGCATACCACCATATAGTTTCCAAATAAGCTCATGAATATTCATGAGTCTATCCAGAGCTCTTTGAGTAGTTTTTCAAAAAAATTTTTGGCACACCTGCTCAGGCTTTACAGCACACCTGTGTACTGTGGCACACTGGTTGGGAAACACTGGTCTAGAGTACCTACAGCTGCAAAGTTTGAACGTTTTTGCCTTAAAGAGTGATCACATAGGAATTCATAGACAGAGCCTGGAATGGAACCCAGCTCTCTTCATTTCTGAGCATTGACCACAAGACTGTCCTGCCGGGTCCCTTATGCTGGATCTACTGGTTAATGTAGTAACTCTGAAGATCAGTAATCCAGCAGAATGTTAAATGCCATGATAATGGATAGTTGTATCCCATTATCTCTTTAACCAGAAAAGTAGAAATAATTAACTATTTCTAGTTTTTCTATTTGTACAGCTATAGTGTTTTTAGTAAATCAAGTGACCATGCTTGCTAACCTAGAATCAAGCAGTTTCAAAAAGTTGTGCTAGGTGAGATTACTTTAAACTGTGAATCTCAGGACATGATCCTTAGAACCTTGCAGGCATATCAGTAATTATTGCAAAACTACCTGTGTTGAATGCACCAATTACTGATTGCAAAGTTTTGTAGTTACCAAAAATTGCATGATTGCCGACTGGGGAAGGCTGAAGGAACATGGGAACTAACTAGAATAGAAATGTTCCATGATTCTCTCCTGGTGCTCCTTCACTCTTGAAAAAACCAATATAATGATTTAAACCAGGGGTTAGCAACCCCGGCATCCATGCCAAAAATGGCACAGGAGCTGAGCCTGATTGGTACATGGCACCACTCAGGGCCCCCTGCTGGCCCCGCTCCCCCAGCCCCCCACTGGCTGCATTTCCCTACTGGGGAGCACAGCCAGCAAGGACTAGGGAGCTGCACTGCACAGCCCCTGGCACCTGCTGGCCCCAGCCCCTACTGGGCAGGGCTAGAGGGGAGTGGGCAGCTTTGAGCCACCACTGCCAAGGGCAGGTGCTGGCCCCAACCCCGACCCCCAGAGGCTGCATGCCGCTGCTGGGGGGCAGGGCTATTCCTAGCGGGTGTGGGGCCTCCACTTAGCCCCCCGGCAGTGGGGGGGCAGGGCCAGCCAGCCCAGGGGAGACGCAGGCCCCTTCACCCCTGCACTAGCCACCCTATGCTGGAGACCAGGCAAGCTGGCCAAAAGCAGCATTCAGCTCAGCTCTCCCAGTGCCCCCCCGACATGCGTACTGCTTTCGGTTCCGTGCCAGAGCATCAGGGAGGGGGTGGGAGGTAGCCATACTGGCCCCCTGCTGCCTCCTGCCCCCTCCCAACTGCTCCAGCACAGAGCCGAAAGCTGGAACACTGCATTCCGAGGTCACCTAAAAATATAAGGGTGTGCTGAAACACAGTGTTCTAGCGTGTTCCCCCTAGGCTCATGGACCTGCATGAGGGGGGCCCAGACCTGCGTGAGGGGGCCCTGAAAATTTAGGAGGGTTCCAGGCCCCCCAAAATTATACTTTAACCTCTGTGTGCGGGGGCTGCCTGGATGCCAACTGGTAGTCTTATATGTGATAATTTACAAGAATCCAGGAATCACATAGCTGGTTAAAGTCATGCCTCTGAAACAGTAGTTTTGCTGTATGTTTCAAGAAGGTGGCGCTCCAGGTAGAAACTTCTATCTCACTTGGCTTCATCAGTCACTGTGTGCCCACTACTTTGAGGCCAGCTTCTCCTCACATTGGCTATGTCTACATTGTGGGACCCTCTGGAAGTCAACTTAACAAGGTCGACTTTCAGTTGACCAGGGTATGTCTGCATAGACAGGGACCAGACATACCCAGGGCACCCCTCCTCCTACCCCACTCCCTAGTCTGGATTGCATACCTTGAGCCCAGTGGGCTCCAGGGGCCAATCTGGATGGGGGCTGATCTGGTTCCTACCCTCTAAGGAGAAGCTGGGAGCTGGGTCCCACTCCCAGCCCCTCTAGCCGGGGCCAGCAAAAAGGTGCTAGGAGCTTGACCTGGCTCCCACCCCTTCTTTACTGGCAGTGCGGGCTTAAAGTCAGCTCCTGCCAGCCCTGACAAGTGACTGGGAGCCAAATTTGCCCTCTGTCACTTATCAGGGCAGAAGGCTCCGCAGCCCAGGCTGTGGAGTGGCTGGACTCTGCAGCCTGGTGAATTTCACTTCTGTGAAGTTGACCAGGTTGCGGAGCCACCTGCCAGGGCTTGGGGGAGGCAACACCACCCCTGGCCACTGGTGGGCGGCTGGGGGCGCCGGACCTGACATCGCCCCTGTCCGCTCGCGGGCAGCCAGGGGCACAGGGAACCCCGGGCTCCTGGCCGCTTGCAAGCAGCAGTGGGGGGGAGAGGAAAGACCCAACATCACTCCTGGCTGCTCGCAAGGAGCTAGGGGCACGGGACCGGACATCGCCCCTGGCCACTTGCAAGGGGTGATGCCGGCTCCCAGCACCTCTGACTGCCTGCAAGCGGCCAGGGGTGATGCTGGCTCCCTGTATCTCTGGCTGCCTGCAAGCAGCCAGGGGTGATGCCGGCTGCCCTGCTCTCCTGGCGGAGATGCCAGCTCCCCCAGGCCCTCAGCTCCTTGCCAGAGGGCAGGAGCCAGATCATACTTCCAGTGGGAGCCCATCCCCCGGGAGGTGGGGAAGGGGGTGGGCCCTGCACTGCGAAGTTGACTCAAATGCTTAAGTCAACTTCCAGGGCAGGAGTTATTAAGTCCACTTAAGTGACTTAATAATTTCTAAATATAGACTGAGCTTAATTTAGGTTGACTTAAAGGGCTTTAAGTTGACCTAAGGCCATAGTGTAGATATAGCTATTTATGCCAGTGTAACTCCAGTTTGGGCTATATCTTCAGCTGATATAAAACAGTGTAGTTCTATTGCAATTACTCCAACTGGGGATTGGTCCTCTTTGTGCTAGACAAGTTACTCAGCTGTCCAAAGTTTCAAAGGGGTAGCTGTGTTAGTCTATTTCAAGAAAACAAACAAGGAGTCCTGTGCCACTTTTAAAGGCTAACAGATTTATTTATCTCACACACACGCATACAAGAAAGAAAGAACTCATGAAATAAATTTGTTTAGTCTTTAAAAGTGTCACAGGACTCTCTTTGTTTGTTCTGTTGACCCACTAATTTCAAGCAAGTTACTCACTCTAAAAGAAAGATTAGACACATTAAGTGCTAAATTCTGTATTTGTTGTCAGAATACCAATGAGAAAAATACCTTTAATCTGCTTTCCTAATGACTCATAGCCTCTGAGATGTTTCCCTAATATTGTAAGACAAAGAAGTACTAAGTAGGTACTTAACTGTTTGCAATCACTTATTTTTCTAAGCAGCACATAAGCAAACTCTGGAAAGAAAAATGTCACTATGTAGTTTAGTGAGGTGGGGAAGAAACAATCACATTATTAAAAGCACCTTCTTCATATGCAATATTACAATCATATGTAGAGCCTACAAATGCTGCAGTATTTCTATTACAGATGGAATCGTGTCTAACATTTAATCCCTCTTTCTCTCTCATCTTTAAACCACTCAGTGGTGCAGTTAACCACACCTGATTAGATTTTGAACACTTGGACAGGTGGTGAATCTGCCAAGAGATTTTAAATTATTACTGCTATTTTCATTAAGACTCATGTCAAACGTGTATCAACTCCCAGTCTCAAGGTGCCCTGGGATAGCAACCAATTCACTTCTCAGGTCACTAAATATATTAATTCCATTTCCTGATATTAATATATGACAGAAATTGTTAAAATGTGGCATTTCAGTGAAAGCAACTTTCATATTGAATGCTCTTCTAGCTGAAATTTAGGAATCTTCATATCTGTTATCTGGATTTAAAAGGATTCCTCCTTAACAGATTTTTACTCCTTCCTTTCATCTGGAGAATGTAATATGCTTTTTACTCCCTTTAGGAACATGTCTACAAGTTCACAGATCAAAGCAGAACCAGACATAAACCATAAGACTCACTTTGACTTCAGAGGCTTTTGAAATGAAACTCAAATTTTATTATAAAATAATGTTAAGAGAAGTTTAAATCACTGAAAAGAAAGAATATACATTCTTTAATGTGGGTTTGCTTTTTGTATTCCTTAGAACGTGGCAAAAAAATCAGAAAGTTTTATCATTTATTATTTTGTATTTTTTTTTCTGTTAGCAAACTTAGTATATGGGCAGATATCTCTACACTGATTTTATTTAAGCTCCTATGAAATTCAGTAACACTAATCTCAATATTGTTGATTGCAATATATATTAAATTACCCTATCAGCATATTCAGACATGCTGTTCTATGTAGAATATCACATAAAATATGTTAAGGAAAACGAAGAAATTTATTCAGCTAACCTGCTTTCTAATAAAAATGCTATGTTATCAGTGCCTGTAATATTGCTCATTAAATATAATTAATAGCAAATCCCAAAATATCCTTTCATTAATTTTACCATTTAAAACCTAATGGAATAGTACTCCATTCGGGTATGAACAGATTCATTTGCAAGATCAAGGAATCACGATGAGTTTGTTATTTATGTTTAATGTCTGAAAGTTTGCATATTTTGCAACTTTGTATATTTTTATTTATAGTTTGAAGCAGGTATTTGGATGACTGCTCCTTGCAGACTCTCTCTTCATTGTGGTTTAGTTCATTATTGGCTTGCATATCCCTTTTATGTGTATTTTGCCTCATTTCTTTAACAAGATTATTTCTTGAGTTGGTCAAAAATAGTAAGGATTGACTAAATAAATTG
Organism: Podocnemis expansa; assembly: GCA_007922195.1. NCBI lineage: Eukaryota > Metazoa > Chordata > Testudines > Podocnemididae > Podocnemis > Podocnemis expansa. The sequence continues at coordinate 36,934,625 of ML681973.1, read as the reverse complement.
TCTATTTACAAAATGTTCATAAAATTTTCTACTTTGTCAATGCCATTTCTTTTTCCAATTTCTGGTTTTTAAAATAAAAACCAGAACATTTCAAAAGAAACACTTTTTTCCATAAAAATCATTGTTTTGGGAAGAAGGCTAGTTTTTGCATGCAAAAAAAAAAAAATTGTTCAATCAGCCCTGTTAATGCCACAACCTTCCAAAGACCAGCTCTACTCCTGTTTGGTAGAGTTGTTTTTTATATATGTTCCTTCAAAATAAACAAAATGGAACTAAAATTGCAGAAAGCCCTAACTGGTTTCTGTGCTAGCATCACAGTTTTACCATGCCTGCTGTTTCCCCATCTGTGTGAGCAGTCCAGATAGCTCCTGTGGTGTCAAGGATAGAAGTCAAAACGGAAAGGAGCAGGTGGGGAAGTCAAATCCCATATGTATCATAATTGGAACAGAAAACTGTCAGTTTTTATTAACCCTTGGAACAGTGATTCCCCACTAGTGGAGCCAATCAGCAGTAGTGACAGCCACATTGTAGATTTGGGCAAGTTGCCCCAATGCAGGGAGTGAGATCTGTGAGGATTAGGGAATGTCAGATTAGCAATAAGGGAAAATATCTCTCAGTACTTCTCATAAGGCACAATATCACTTGCATAGCAAATTCTCATACTCTACCATAAGAATGAGAACAACCACAACTGACTTGTGGTAACTAAATTTTAAAGCTTTGCTTGATATTTTTTTTTCTTATTTTTTGCTCTCAAGCCTTGGGAGGTAGACCTCTCCTCACTTACAGACAACATCCCTTCCACCTACACACACTGCCCAAACCTTAAACAGATACTCACCAGCAACTATAAACCATACAACAGAAACACTAAGGCAGGCACATATCCCTGCAACAAATTCGATTCTCAACTCTGTCCACATAGCTGCACAAATGACACCATCATAGGGCCTAACTGGACCAACTGCTCCATGAAGGGGTCATTTACTTGCTCATCCACCAATGTGATATATGCCATCATGTGCCAACAATGCCCCTATGCTTATATATTGGACAAACTGGATAGTCTCTGCATAAAAAAAAATAAATGGACACAAATCTGGCATCAGAAGTGGCAACATTCAGAAATCAATAGAACATTTCAATCTCCCTGCACACTCCCTGAAAGACATTTCTACTGCAGTAGTTAAACAGGTCAGTTCTAAATCAAAGCTTCAAAGGCTGTGTTCACACAGCCCTCTTATCTCGAAACAACAGAGGTTGTTTCGAAATAAGATTTAGGCTGTTCACATGACGCATGGTTGTTTCGGAACAACTGGAACCATTGTTTCGAAACAACGGCGTTGTTTCGAAACAAATTAAACTGAAACAACTTGTTTCGAAACAATGCCGTGCAAACACGTTGTTTCGAAACAATGGTGACTTGTTTCAAAATAACTGTTGTCTGAACCTGCTATTTCACTTTGAGCTTTTTTCCTTAATTTGAATTAACAAACTCTTAATTCGAATTAAGTTCTTTTGAAATAAGGCATTATTTTGATACAAGTTGTTTCGAAACAACTATCAAAATAACCCCCTGTGTGTGAACACAGCCAAAGAGAAACTAAAGAGTTAGAATTCATGTGCAAATCTGACGTCATTAACTTGAGTTTGAATAGAGATATGGGCTGGTTTTCTCATTACAAAAAGTGATTTTTCACCCTTCTAAAGCTGCCAAACTTTTTATATGTTGTTCTACACTTTTTAAATCCAAACAGCCTGTTTGATTTGCTGAAATAGTTTGACTTGAACCTGTCACTCATACTTCACTGGCTTTATTTTTCCCTCTCTTATTCTGTTTTCCATTTTCAAGCATCTGGTGAAGTGGGATTTCTCCCACAAAAGCTCATGCAGTAAATACATTTGTAAGTCTTTAAAAGTGCCATAGGACTCCTTATTTCTTTTGCTTCAGTGTACCCTTTGTGTGTTGATTACCTTTGCTATCTGCCTTCCCCATCCCATTTACTTTATTGAGACATGGTATGTCATTTTAAATCAGACTCCAGTGTTAAAGGAATCCTGCTCCCTTTAAAGATACTGGTTCATATTCATAAAGGAGGAAGATGAAGTCTTTACTTAAGTCATTATTTTTGTTCCTGTGGTCCACAAAGAATTCTACAGCTGTGGAATCATGGGAAAATTTGTGGTCATGTTAATTGCAGGGGTGCCATTTGTACTACATTATTTAGAGGTCTGCCAGCATTTCCATTATAAACCCCATTTCAGAGGTTTATATAGCTCAACCAGAAAAATTGGTTTCAGCCTTATATGTCTCAACTAGGCAATGCTTTGTTTCTTCTTGAACTTTGGGGTGGGGGGGATAAATTAACTTTTAAATAAACAACATATCAAGATAATGCATACATAACTAAGATGTAAGATATGTCATAGTTTGTGATCCCATAATTCTCAGTTTAATTTTTAAAAACCATTAATTCATAATGTGTATGTGCATGCTTCTGGCTATTTGAAAAAAGGTTAAGTATGCTGGTAAGATATTGGAGCTGCATTTAACAGCAGAGTACTCAGATTGAAATGCTCTAGAAAAAAACAGTTGTATCTTTTGAGGTCAAAGGTCAGTTCTTGAAATGGTCCCTAGAAGGGGATTCAGGTGAAAGGCTGCCATAAAAAGTAATTATTTTGATGTCTGTAGCACCATTCTGAAGCATAAAGGGGCTTTATAAAAGTACAGGCTACATTTTAACAGAAATCACCCATCATCCAGAAATCACCGAAATGTGACCATGATACAACAGTTTCCTGCATGATGTGATAGAAGAATTATTTTTCCATGTGTAGTCCCTGAGGAAATGAAGAAGTAGGCAGAATGTTGTCATCCATATTGGTGTTTTAGGCGGAATACGGGAGACAACACCTCTAATTCCTGAGTGTACTATGGGGTCTTTAAAGGCCATTACTACTTACTCATCCTTAGCTATACAACTGAGTTGATGAACAGAGCCTTCAACAACTTGCATCATGCTGGGGAATTTTCTCAGCCAGGACCCCATTCAACAAAACACTTACATACATGCGAAACGTCAGTAACTGCTGAAAACTATGTACATGCTTATTCAATAAAAATGCTTAGAGATCTATTTGAGCATGTGATTAAGGACTTCACTACTAGAAGGAGGCTTCATCATCTTCTAATTAACAACTGCTTCCTAAAGTACCAGGATTTATTCTCCCAGATTATTCCCATGACATTCTGAGAAGGAAGCATCTAGATCCTCTGTGACCATCCCAATAGCCCCTGCACCTTGCTCCAATTCTTGTTTCTTCTACAGTTAGCTGCTATTGTAAAGGTCCATAAAAGGGCAGTGACAGTTATAAAAGGGGTGTGGTGCTTGTGAGAAGAGTTTACAAAAGGTGAGATTGTTGAACTGGGAACATATCAGAATTTAAATCTAGGGACGAGGACCACCTGTAGATCCCAAGCCCGAGCCTGAGCTGGAACATCGAAGTGCCATCTGCACCTGTGTTTGCAGAGCGCCAGCACAAGCTTTATGTGCCTAAATCAGTCAACCTCGGTTGGGAAACTCACAGCCATAAGCTGTCTAGACATACCTTTAAGATGCCATGGTTTTTTCCATAAGAATAGTTATTTGGTCCATAGCCTTCCAGAATGTTCCCTCCCTGCAGTGCTGTGCAGCACAGAGTGAGATACATTTTATTATACAACCATCTTTTATCAGTTATTCAGAAAAACAAATTGTTGTATAAAAAAAAGCTAAGAATTTGATTTGTCCCTATGTTAGCCCACCTTTGCTTTTATTTACTTATTAATTATTAACATTCAAAACAAGATGCATGTTCCACATCCTGTCATGGCCACTGTCCTGCAACCACTCTGTTTTATTTAATGCTTTGTTTGTAGTACCTTACATCTTGATTGGATATAGTTTTATTTAGAACCAGACTAAATATATCCCTCTCCCCAAAAGAAAGGGCGGCCAGTGAAATCTAGCAGAGTATTGAGTTGGAGAGAGGTGTGTCTTGAGGCATTGCATGGGCTGGGTTAATTTGTCTTATTTAACATTCCTGATGATGATCTAAAACTTAATTTGGTATGTGAGGATTCTGTAGGTTTCAGGACTGAAGGAAACTGTAGGGGAAGAAAGAAATTATTTTTGCACCATAGGAAGCAATAATTAGTGCAGTTAGCCAATCGTAGATCAACTATCATCCCTAATTTTGAAGTACATTAATAGGATTATTTGCATAACTAAAGTCACGCAAGACCAGGCTTCTGTTATTTGACTGGACAATAGAAATAGTTTGTATGCTGTATTATGATTTGCATTGCAGTAGCATCTGGAGCAGTGGTTTCCAAACTTTTCTTCTTGGGACCCAGTTGAAAAAAGATCATTTATGCCTATTACCCAACAATTACATCTTTCAGTAATGCATTTCAGTTTTGAATCAGCAGCAGCAGGCACTACGACCCAATACTGGGTCCTGACCCATGGTTTGAAAATCACTGGTCTAGAAGGCCCACTCACAGCACTGAACACACAACAAAAAGCCTGCCCCAAAACAGTCTAAGCAGATGAGAACACAGGTAGATATTGAAGATGACAAGGAATTTAGAAAATATATACAGTAATTTAAAAGAAAAAGCATGTTCTTACAGAGGTAAATAGTTTCTCAGTGGACAATAGGAAGGGAATAGGATACTTGAAGGAGAATCAGACAAGGGGCCTGTTCCTAACTACCCCACTGAGTTCTTTGTATGACCATAGCCAATTCACTTTTACCCTTCTCCATCTCATTTTGTGTTTATAAAATGAAGACAATAGTTACTCAAATTTTAAATGTTTTGGTAATCATAAGGAAGCGTTAATTTAAATGAAAAATTGAGATTTCAAAATAGTTTTCATTGCAGAGGGTTTGAAACTAGTCCATTGTTTGATTTTTTTTAAATTTGTTTTTGATTTTTTAATGAAAAACATTATCAAAAATATTGAAATTTTTAGGGGGAATCACACAGCTTCACAGGACCTGTGCTACACACCAGGTTCTAACAGACCCTTTGAGGTAGTTCTTCAGTATGGCACAGCCTCAGGGGTGCCACTCCTCTTTAAGAGTAGACCCACATAGCCTCAGCTTCCAAGACAGAGCCTATGGGCTCCAGCATTCCTGTTTTACATTGTGAGCTGTGCCTGCCAAGCACAACTAAGCTAGACTTCCATCCTTTTCAGGGATCACTGTATCTCAACCTTCACGTGACACCAAGCACCCTTTTCAAATCAGAGTAGTGGTTATTAGTCAACTGGCAGGAAGTCCTTAGGTTACCACAGGGCAGCAAAGGTTAAAATAAGAGTTCATACCAGCTAGTGTCAGGGCTCCAGCCAATCAGCCTGCTGTAGAAGTCATTTTGACTCTCTCTCATTGCCAGGTGAGAGAGCTCCTGTGTCTCCCAAGGCCAGGTCTTATCATAGCCTTGTCTCTCAGTCTATTGTTTTCCTCCTGCAGACCTATGCTGAGTTCCCATGTTCTGCCTGCCAGAGATTCCCATTGATAGATGTCATTTGTTCAATCCCTGTGGTTCCCGTTGGCTTTCTGGCTCCTCCATTGATGCGAGTGGGTTTCGGCCAGTCCTTAATCCTAGTCATGCCACCCCAACCGGTTACATGATACAGAGCATTCATGTCTCCTGCTCTAAAACAGCACTTAACCCTTCTTTACTCATTGGGTTGGAATCCTAAGTCAAATAAGTCACTGCTATGTACATCATTCATAAAAATACTACAGAAGACTCCCACTTGATCACAGGGGGAAAACAGATTTGTTTTTATACTGATAATTGGGGGAAGCTAGGAGACCCCAAAACACTTTGTTTAAAAGATTTTGGCCAGCTCTAGTAATAAGTATTGACGTTATGTTGTTTTGTTTAATTCGGTTTCCAAATACAGCAAGACAAGTTAAAATGGTTAATGAATTTAATTACCACTGAAACCTCTCTGAAACCTGTTACCATTAAGTGACAGTGAAAAATAACCACAGCTGGTTAAGACCCCACTTCAGTGTAGTACTCCCAATTCATGTTTAATATTATGCATGTGTTTAAGTGTTTTGTTGAATGAGGGTCTAAAAGCAGGAGTGAAGTCAAACTGTTTAAATTAGTAAGAGAAAATTTTAGCATTACTAGCTTTTTATAGGCCTCTAAATGGCCACACAGACTGGGATGATGGTTTGGAGAAGCAGTGCCCCTGGCCTGGAAAAAGACCCAGGGCTCAGGCACCAGGATTCAGGGTTCGCACACTTTAAGCGCACTGCTGCTGCAGCAGAGTCAGAGCTCGAACCCAGTAAGCCCAGTGCCGGCAACGCCCCTGGTTGGGAGGATTAAGAAGCCTCAGACCCCCTGCTTCTTGCCAGGCTATGTTACCCCAAATTTGGGGGTCCCGGGAACTGTCTTGGCACTGAAGGAGTCACAGACCAGCTCTTAGAGTGCAAAGAAGTCCTTTATTGCTTCATGCTCTCTTGGAGGTAGAAAATCAACTCAACAACAAGAAGAAGCCCAACAGTACAGCAACAAGTGGGTTTTTATACATTCATACACTGAACCCATTGGTTGGTTTTCAAAACCCATCATTAGCATACATGCTGTCATTGGTTCCTGTACAGAAGGCGCATGTATTTCATTGGCTCCTAATACAAAACCTTATTTTTGCATACAAACAAGTAACTAATGTAACTTTTCAAAAGTATCAACTTAAAACAGACAGTCACCAGTAGCTGTCAATCTTAGGGACTAGAAATTTCCCCAGTGTGTGGAATTCCCCTCTCAGACATCAAGGGGGTTTCCATTTTCTTTCCCCAAGACTCCATTTTACCTCATGACAGAGGGAGTTTGGCTGACAAAGGAATTTGTATTTTCTTCTGCCTTCAGCTAGAGAGGGCAAGGATTAGGCCGGTCTTATTTAAAAAAGAAAAAAGTTTACAGTGTCAACCTGTTTTGTCAGAGGACATGCCTTGTTCTCATTGTGACCTGGTTTTTCTCAGCTCTATGCACACAAAAGCATGCCTCCTCATTTCTTTGTGGACCTGCATGATCATTTGCAAACACTTAGAAGCAACATTATGTGTTTATGAAATAATCATATTTGAGTGTGTAAACATGCATCTTTAGATTTAAAAAACAGGCTTTTGATAAAATTTGTTTCCAGTAGCAAGGGAAATCTGTTTCCCATAGCCTATGATTAGAAAAAGCCAGGGCCAGGTTAACTCAAGGGCTATAGGGGCTGCAGCCTTAGGACCCAGCCTGAAGGCGGGCCTGGACTGCAGTAACTCCTTATCCAGTCATGGTGGTCAAGCTCTGGTGAGGACACTCATGCTGCGGTCAGGGGTAGGGGACAGGGCCGTAGGGCCAGAGGCCATGGCTGGCTGAAATGCTTTAGCCTCTCCCCTGGACTGGCTAACTGGGGGGACAGCCAGCACTTGACCGCTGTGTTGGAGGAGGCAGAGCCAGCTGGTGCAGAGTGGCCTCTGGTGGAATCCTCCAGGCCCCGCAGCACTGTCTGGCCACACCAGGGCTCCTACAGAGCCAGCCACACCAGCCTGAGCCACGGGACGCCAGCATGGTTACCTGACGGTGCTGTGGGGCCTGGAGGGCCGTGCCAGAGGCTTCTCTGCAAGCTAGCTGAGCCACCCTTCCCCAGCATACCATGGCCTGTTGCTGGGTTGGCCCTGCACCCTTGAGTAGACCAGCTGGTCTGTGGGCAGGAGTGCTGATGCTGGCCACAGCCTCTGGCCCTGGGCTATGGCCCACCCTGGCCCCTGACTGCTGTGGTGCAGACCATGAAAGTGGGTAGTCTGGGCTTCAGGGACCCTTAATCTGGCCTTGGAAAAAGTAGCAAGTGTGTGTTTTTGTGCTGCCAAATTTTCACTGAGAGTTATAGTGAAGTTTCCAAAAGCTAACAAAAAGTTGCATATACAGTGTATTTAAAAAGTTTAAATATCTTTCTGCAAATCAAATGAATTACGCTATTTGAAACCAGGTGTTTTAATAGTGTAACCATATTTGAACCTTCCAAAAAAAAGGGCAACCCCTCTCCGGAGTGTCAGGCCTGCCCCGCTCCAGAGGGGTGCCAGGTGAGTCCCCCACCAGGGCCAGATTAGAGGGGCCTTGGCCCTGGCTGCCCAGTTTCTGGGGGCCCCCTGTGCAGCAGGGGCATTTCTAGCTACAAAAAACACTCAGGACACAGCCACAGTTGGAACCCCCGTGCTATGCTCTTCCCCCCAGAAATGGAGCACCCCCCAGACACACTCAACCATCTGCCTTCCCAGCCCTGCTTGCCCCCTCAATGTAGCACCTCCTAGCCATGCTCACCCCCTAAACCCCCACCCAAATCCACCACCCCCTGCCATGCAAGCCCTTCAGAGCTACATATGCCCCACTACACTCACCAGCTACCAGGGTCCACCTAGTCTGCCTCCCCCCCATGCCCACTTCCCCACGCCCAATCCCTGGCCTACTGCTGGGTCCATGATCTGCTCCACCCCCTTCTGTCTACTGGGACCCTGTCAACTCTGTCCCCTCACCCCCACCACCAGGGGACCATGCTGCATGACGTGCCTGTCTCCAGGGCCTCCCTTCACCACTGAGGAACTCTGTGGCCTGCATCTGGCTCTGGGCTCCCATCCTGCTCAGCTCCAGGCTCCTCACCCTTGCCACCAGCAGCCCCTGTGGCCCACTCTGGGCTCCCTCTGCCACCAGGACCCTGCAGCCCACGCCTGGATCTGGGTTCCCACCACCCAGGGCCCCGCACTCACTTCCAGCCCAACTCTTTCCCTTCCCCTTGCCCAGTGGGGCCAAGACTCACATTGCCTGGGTCAGAGAGAGGGGGCACTGCCTAGGATGACACCCCTGCAGTGTGGCTCAGACTGTGGTGAGGCCACCGCTGCTACCCTGCCACTAGAGGGGGACCCATTCAGTGCTGGGAGGTAGGGCCAGAGGCCACCCTCCCTTCACTTACAAAGTAGCTTTCTGGTCCAGCTGGCCCCCAGCTGACCACTCTACCCCCAGGAGTCGGGGGGGGGGGCAGTGTTTTGCCAATGCTCTCCAAGGGCAGTGTTGTTGTTTGGGGCTAGGGTGGGTAAAAAACCCAGCTGGACGGATAAGTAGTGTCTGGAAAAAAAAGAGGGCATGTCCAGGGAAAACTGGACATATGGTAACTCTAGTTTTAGTACATAGTTCTTTCACAAAAGATATTACATTACTATTTTAAGTTAATGCAATGGCCAACTGCACTATTGGGAATAAATAATGTGATAAATGTTTTATTGGCTATTTCTGACAAAAGAATGCTGCTTTCAAATGCTGTTTTGATGTATCAGGCTTAAATGTATTATTGTAATCAAGATCACACTTGTGGCATAAGACAACATGGCATGCATAGGACGTTCCAAAACTCTTAAGGTGCTTCTTAGGTTTCCCAGGATACTGCTAGCTCTGCTTTAGTTCTGTGTATGAAGTGTTCCTACTTTTCCACATTGATGGCAGCTTTTATTCCTTTGATTCAGTGGGCTGTTACTCTCTAAAATATGCAATGCACAAAAGACACAACATAACTGTCTGCTTGCTTTCTGCACTGTCCAGGATTTTAAATTCACAGAGGATATGTAGTCAAGGTTTTAGACCAGTGAATTTGGACAAACTAGCAGATAGGTAGTTTGTCTTCCCATCTCTGTAACTGACTTATTGCATGAAGAGTCTGAAGTCACAACTGCCATATTCAAAGATAATTACCCCCATTCGGGCTCACAAGAATCTCATAATGAAATTGAAATACCAGGTGCAAACTGGAGCTTTCAGCAGCAAAGGCCAGTTTTCAGGGAAGGAACATAAGCTAGCTACCTTGTTAGTGTGTGTCAAAATGCCTTCCCACAGTACACTGTTTATTTGAAACTTGGCCATTCTCAACAGAAGACACACACAATTACATAAGAAATTCCAAACTTTTATTGTAAGCTGTAAGGCCTTCAGTTCATATTTCCTTTCTTTTGTTATGGTAGACATTTGCTTTGGGGGGAAAAAGTAACTAAAAAATAAAGTATTATGCAGTTTCCTATAAGAACAACGGCAGAGCTTTTTTGAGGGTGGAGGGAGGGAGAGTTAAGAATATGGAAAAGTCAGTTGAAAAGCAGTGATTCAATTGTTTTATTGAACAGCAATATTAACTGCAAAGTTGTGCACTTTCTTATAGATCTACTGTGCCGATCAACAAGGCTCCTACAGAATTTATAAAGGAAAAATATGATCAATGGGTTACAGCTGTAGTTACCACAGGTTCCAACTAAACTGTAAAAAAACAAAGCAAAAACAAAAACAAAGAACACACAAAAAAAAAACCCTGATGTTTACAGTTCCCCATTAAATTCTACAAATTGTGATGTAGAAGTGTACTGTTCATTTCTGGAACTTTACTTTATTGTCCCTAGTAATATCTTTGGTCTGATAGGCTCTAAGGAGATACAAGTCCTCTTTCCTCCCAACACACACACGAGTGTGCACAAGCATGCATGCATACACATACAGCATGGTAAGAACCAAATTGGTGATGGAGCACTGAAATCCATGAGAGATGAAGTGCTGTCTTTAATCAAGAAGATTAGGTTCTTACATTTCTCTCATGCTTGGAGATAACAGTTCTTATGAACCAACCAAACCTTAGAAACACCAAAAATTACTTGCTTCCCAGCCAAATATACAGTGAGAAGTCCAGGTGTTAGCCCTGGTGTCTCAAATTAGAAGTTCAAATTACAGGTATAAAGAGTTCCAGTAAAAAGGCAGTATCCACCCTCCCAGCTAGCTGTAGTCACCTGCAGGAGATACCACATTTCTGCAGCTGAGGCCTGAATCTGAGAGGCATGAGAATGGCTGTTATGACTGGAAAGTACAAGAGTTCAGCATTTCTCCAAATCAAACTCTAACTGAAGAGTTGCAAATATTGTTTTTAATGCTACCTGCTATTATTATTCTAAGTTTTTTTCTTAGCAGAGCTGTGCAATAAAGTTTCAAACTTCTTCATATAAATCATTTCTATCTTCTGAAGTTAAACTCAAAGAATGTAGCTTTCGATTACACAGTCATCTAAGACAGTGGTTTTCAAACTTAGGGTCGGGACCCAATACTGGGTCACAGGCCCTCAGGCATTGAGTCGCTGCACTCCCTGCTGCTGCCGCTAAAAGACTGGAATGCATTGCTCAAAGATGTAATTGTTGGGTTGTGGACATCAATGGTTTTTTTTCAACCATGTCCTGAGGAAAAAAGTTTGAAAACCACTGATCTATAATGTTGTACAGGTCATGTAATTCATAATGTATCCTAGCTCTATTTAAAGAAACTTTGGGGTTCAAGTTAAATATCAGAGCAATCCATGGATACTTCTAAAACATCTGCATTGGAAGAGTTGCTTTGACTACATTTTTTTATTGTATTATATAAACTAAAAGGAGAGCAGCATGGGACAGAGAGTGATGTAATAATGCCACTCTTCCAAACACCAGTTTGACAGATGAAGGTATGCAGGCATAAGCCATCTGAATGGCTACCTCAGAAGAATTTATTTTCATGAATAGTAAAATGTTCATGACTTCAATGGTTGGTTAAATTAATTCTTTCTCTTCTTCCTCTCTTAGTTAACACTGCCAACGTTTCCTGTTGTCGTGAAGATTGGACATGCTCATTCAGGCATGGGAAAGGTGCAGGTGCTATTTATATATATGCTAGGGGATTTCTGGTGCTAGTCTACATTTTAGTTGTTGTGTAAATATGAAAATATGGAAATTTCTTCTCAACGGGTGTTAAAACTTGTGAACTGGCCAAATTCCAAACCCTTACCCTGGCCCCTATTCAGGACAACGTTTAAGTTGTTAAGCACATGCTTACATCCCTAGACAGCTTAAATGCTTTTCTTAAGAGACATGAACTTAAACATGCTTAAATGCTTTCCTGAACCAGGGAATATGATAATTCCATTGACTGCAGCAGCACTACTTGAAAAGTCAGGTCTCTAAGCAGAAGTAAAGATTTACAGGTCTGGGAATCTCGTGAATAAACTCTCATACAGCTTCCTAAATTCCCACACTAGATTCAACAGGATATAGTATTTTCCTTCATTTCCTGTCCTTTAAAGTTGCAGCACACTTGCTGCTTTCAAACTGCATTTCATTGGTGGATGAAGTAATTTCTGTGTCACTTACATCTCACAATTTTGGTTTGAGTGTGTGGTTCAATTATATTTCTGGTGATGTCAGTGGGTGCAATTACTCAATTAGTAAACAGTTCCAAAGTGCTAAGAGATTTTCAGATGAAAAAAATTTATGAGGGCAAAATGTCATTGTCATCATCATCATCATCAAATGACATTATCCCTTTGAATTTCTGGAAATTCAATTAATAAAAACTATCAGCCACTGAATTGTACAGAATTGATTTTTTCATTTAAAATATTTTAGTCAGTAAATATGTAGTCTTAGAATTCCAGATTTGTTAAGGGAATTAATTTCTTTGACATTTAACATTGTGCAGAGTGTTGAGCGTCCTATATATGACATACCTCACCTGCCACAAAAATTATAGATTCAAACAAATACTTCATGACTAAATAATGTGCTTGCTTAAACATTCTTACTAGGAGTTCAGTGGAGCAAGCAACTAGCCTTTTTTTCTTAAGAGGTGTATAAACACACTTGAATTTAAAAAAAACAAACCAGGAACCTTTTAATCTTATCCACATTGTTGCTTTACCACCCTGGATGTTCTTATACTGTTGATTTGGTGAAAGTTTATTGACTCCTCTTTGTATGAGGGGTTTTATCTTTGTCACTCCATTATTCCTCTTCTTCCACTGTATACTTGTTATTTAATGGGATTCTTTTTCAACACCATCTAACTTTTTCCATATATTCATAATTTTTCCACTATAGTGGCCAAATTCTGCTCTCAAGTACAGGCATGCAACTCACACTTAAGTGTTTACATCATAACTTTTTCTTTCTAGACTTTGGCATTAGTACATTGTACCTATTTATAGAGTTGCTGGAAAAAGGGTTAGGAAAAATCTACCTTTCAATTCTTTTTCAAAATTTTCTTACAGTCTGGAATAAGTAACATGAATAGCAAAAAATTGTTTTATTGTGAACTCAGTATTTAAGCTGTAGACAGAAACAGTGATTGGAAATGAGATTTTACAGATCTCAGTTAAATAGTAATCTCTTAACTCTCATCCATTTCTCAGATCAGAATCTTAATAAAAGACATTTTATTAATACCTCTAAATTCAGCCTGATGCAATTCCTGTGGATGTATCTGGGCTGAATACATTATTGATTTTAATGTAATAAAAGTGCAAAGCACATATCATCTGCATCCCATAACAGTTACAGTGAGGGAAGTGTTACCTGTTTTGCACACATCTACTTAATGCCAAATCAATACAGTATCATTTTTCCACTTACCTCCATTTTCTGATCAGCTTACACCAGATTTCCAGCCATTGCCATTGAATTTGGCCTATAAAAGCTTCTAATTTATTAGCTAAAAATTTCTTTACTATTCAAAAAGGTGATAGAAAGGGCTAAGTTCTGATAATATAATTGGCCCACTTTTACATCAGATGTGCTATAGCATGGCTGTGAGTACAGGCACCTATAACTAACACTGACCTTGGTCCAAGTCCCACTGAATCAGTGCTGAAATTCTTATAGACTTGATTTGGCCAACAGGGCAAGTTACTAAACTTCACATTCTTTTGATATACATGATTACATCCTGCAAAACTGTGGACCCATTCTTCAAGATACTAAGCTATTCTTCTTAGGTAATGCATGCCCTCAGCTTCTATTAAGCCCCATAGTTCAGAAGATACAGGACCTCAGAGGACTGCTTTCTGACTACTAAAGCAGATTTAAAACAAGTTGATTAAAATTAGTGTATACCGAAGACAACATATTTTTGTACACATTCAGTTTTTGTGTTATTCCTCAAAATATTCATTAATATGCCTTTCTCCTTATTAAGCGCTACTACATAAATACTAAATAACCAACAGGTGTATTTAATTATCCCAAAATTAAATATGAAGTCCTATAAGCAACCTTTAGAGTTTTGGGTTCTCATGAAAATGCCTAATGGCAAGAATAGCTGAACCATGTTAGACTAAGTTTAAAGAATTCAGTCCTTTCACAAGCATCTCCCAGTCAAGAGCATTGTCTTGCAACATAATGGTGTAACAATGATCAGACTCCAAAATTCTTGGACAGATAATGCAGTTAGTTTTTTCTTGTGGTTGTGTTCTGTTTTGGTTTGGTTTGTTTTTTGTTTTGTTTTTCTTCCTTTCCTTCCTTCTTCTTCTTATAACTAATCCCACACAAAAATACCATTCACTCCACCTTTAAAACTGAAATGCGAAACTGCTATAACAAAATACCTGCAAAGACTATTCCTAGAGTTTGTTTATGTGACACAAAAATAAACATCAGTACTTTAAAAGGGTTTCTGGCAAATGAAATGTAATGTCACCACTTGCTAATTGCCGTCTACAGTTGTGAAGGTTATGTTTCTGCCTAGAAATTACACAATTTACTAGAGGTTCCAGAGGAATAGTCATATCGGTCTACTTTAGCAAAAGAAAAAAGTATTTTTGCCATATTCTAGGTTTGACAGTTACAGCTTTTTCTACATATCATGTAAGTTTTCCATTCTTTGCTTTGTAAACTCGTTCTATCAAAAGTCATGTTTTTCACAGGAGTCATCTGCAATTGCATTTACAGTACATGCCTAACTGTTGTTCTTGTTGTTTTTCTCTTCCACATGCTGTTTATGTTATGACAACAGGTTAAGGTAGACAACCACTATGATTTTCAGGACATAGCCAGCGTGGTAGCACTTACGCAGACCTACGCCACTACTGAGCCCTTCATAGACTCCAAATATGACATCAGGATCCAAAAGATAGGCAATAACTACAAAGCATACATGTGAGCCAAAAAATATCTCCTTTCATTTTCTGATTTCAATATTTACAAAACAGCATCAAAGTTAACTTGGTTAAATCTAATGCAGGGGTCGGCAGACTTTGCTGGCCCCTGAGCCGTCCCCACACACCACACTCTTAGTGGGTGCCGGGGGGGGGCAAAAGTGGGTGGGGTGAAGCTTCAGGATTGGGGCTGGCGCCTGCCCCTGGCAGTGGAAAGCAGCCTCCATGGGTCACAGCCAGCCAGCACCCACCCCAGGCACAGTGGGAATTCTCCAGGGGTCAGGGTTGGGGCAGGCCGGCACCCGCCCCCAGAAGCAGCAGCTCCAGGCTGGCTGACCCACCCCGCTCCTCTCTAGCCCTGCCAGCAGCAAGTGGGGCCAGTAGGGGCTAGGAGCCACATGCCGCAGCTTGCTTGTCCCTGCTGGCTGCACTCCTCAGCAGGGAAGCGCGGCTGGAGAGGTCCTGGAGGAGCGGGGAGCCTGATCGGCATCAGATGCCACTCAGGCTTGGCCCCTGTGCTGGTTTTGGCACAGGCGCTGGGTGTTGATGACCCCTGATCTAATGCCTCCTTTAACATAGTCCACTATTAACACTGCTTTGGGGGAGTGGGTATTTTATATACTTTTTAAAATTTGTTGGACATTGTCAATAATTTTTTTAAAATGTTAAAACATCTCAATGATTTAATGCTTATATTAATAATTCATGTTGTTGAATTGTATTTGTTACACAAATAACAATAGAAATGCTCTAAGAGAATAAAATAAATATGATACTTCATATGGGAAGTGTACAGAATTATAAAAATGGAAATTAAAAAGAATCTTGTGGAGAAGGCAAAAATGGACTTCAAATGGTTTAGAAAATGGCAAAGAACTTTCTAACTTTTGTTTTGGAGCAGGGAGGAGAAGGGAGAAATTAAACACATGCTTAGGACATTCCAGAATGGTTTCCTGCAACTCCCAAGCGAGCAGGGCTATTATTTTATAACAGTTTCTTATAACAGTTTCAGGGAAACAACAACAAGAAGTAGGGTCTGTTGTTTTATAGATGACGTCAGCAACAAAACCCAATTTTTTTTTTTAAAAAGCTCTGAGACAACTTAAAGTCATTTTCATTCACAGAGATCTGAATGGATAGCTCTTACCTAGCAACACAGAATATTTTAATGGCACCTGATATAACTGAGGCCCCAATCTTGCAATGACCTTTATACAGATGTACATAGATCTTCTGATTTCATTAGAGGCTGTTGTGGATGCTCACAGCTCTGTGTTTGCAGGGGTCACTGCAGGATCAAGGCCTAAATTTGTTACTGGACACAAAAATATATACAGTATGCACCAAGGCCGTAGGCAGTCTCATGTTATTGAAAAGGTGAAAGAATTCCTGTATATTAGTTTTGTATTTATTGCTATATTTGAGCTAAAGTACAGCCTAACATCACTTTTATTGGGCTCTAAGCAAACCAGAAACACTGAGATTAACACATCTCTAAGGTTTAAGAAAATACTGTATTAATACACATAATCTAGAATTATGCAATAATACAAAAACATAGAAAAAGAAAAAAATAGCAAGTTGACTTCTGTAACAGAAAATACCCCATTGGGAGTAATCTGACAGTCTTGGGAATCCTTCCTAAAGATAAATTCTTCAAATAACATTTCAACAAAATGTCAGAAAAGTGCTTCAAGCACTTTTGCAAAAATTTTCAGCCAAAGAGAGTTAGATTTTTCCTCATCAGATGTTATTAGGTTTAAGGTAGCTCAAATCTAGATGCTTAAGAATTTTTAAACAGCCCTGTCCCTATATGAAAAAAATTACTATACCTACTGGACTTCTTTGTCTGTGTCTTTCATCTGAGGCTCCCAACTTGGAGCACAGTATTTGCAGTAAGGTTACCATTGAATAATTATGACACACACATCCTGTAGGACCAGCAGAAGAAGAGTCTATATGAACAACTTGATGATTCAGCTGTACAAGATGGTGAGCTGCTTCTCATCAGCAGTTTACAGCTGATTCTAGGCATTTACAGCACTACATCTTAAATTTGTTGCATTGACAACACACAGAAATTCTCAGGAGACTCAATAATACTATTTATCACATTTAACAATTTTTTGCTTTGAAAATGCAAATATTAAAACAGACCTCAAAAACTGAATTAATATGGCAGTATGTACCCCAGACATTTTTTTTAAAGGACTGCCATTCTTTCAAAGATAGGGTATTGTGTTTGAACACTGTTGTCCTAGTAGATGTTCCTCTAGATTCTTAAGAAGAAATATTAATGCATTGCTAGCTACTCTAAAGTAGCATGTAAAACAGGAAATTTATAAAATCACTGTGCACCACCTCATCTGTACTGATATATGTTTTGTCAATAAAAGATTGTTCTACAGCTGGTTCCCATTTTATGCTATGACACAGGAACGGAATACTTTTAGATTCACCACAGAAAATACCAGCAGAATGTTTGGTTTTGGAGATTAAAAAGTGCTAGTAAGAGCTTCTGTAGGAAATTGTGGGAACTGGACTTGTGGGAACTTGGGAGGCTGACCTGAAGGGGAAAGGCATTGAAGAGAGCTGGCTGTATTTTAAAGAAACCCTGCTAAGGGCACAGGAAGATACCATTCAGATGAGCAGAAAGAATAGCAACTGTGGAAGGCGCCCAGCGTGGCTTAACAGAGAACTCTACACTGAGCTAAAGCATAAAAAGGAAGCTTACAGGAAGTGGAAGCTTGGACAGATGACTAAGGAGGCATATAAAGAGATTGCTCGGGACTTCAGGGATAAAATCAGAAAGGCCAGAGGACAATTGGAGTTGCAACTAGCAAGGAATGTGAAGGATAACAGGAAGGGGTTCTACAAGTATGTCAATAAAAAGAAGAGGATCAGGGATGGTGTAGGTCCCTTACTAAATGGGGCATGTATCCTTAGGATGGAGGATGAGGAAAAAGCTGAAGTGCTCAATGCTTTTCTTAGTTCAGTTTTCACAGGGAGGGCCAGCTCCCAGCCCACTACACTGGGTATGGCAGATTGGAGAGAAGAAGAGAGGCCCTTGGTGACATAAGGTCAGGTTGGGGACTACTTGAAGAAGCTAGATGTGCAGAAGTCCATGGGGCCAGACGAACTACATCCAAGGGTGCTGAGGGACTTGGCCAATGAGATAGCAATACCACATGCCATTATCTTTGAAAACTCGTGGCAAACGGGGGAGGTGCCGGAGGACTGGAAAAAAGCAAATATAGTGCCTATCTTCAAGAAAGGGAGAAAGGAGGATCCAGGGAGTTACAGACCTGTCAGCCTCACCACAATCCCTGGAAAAATCATGGAGCAGGTTCTCAAAGAATCCATCCTGAAACACTTGGAGGAAAATAGAGTGATCAGGAATGGTCAGCATGGATTCACCAAGCATAAATCATGCCTGACCAACCTCATTGCCTTCTATGATGAGATGAATTGGATTTGCGGATGTGGGAAGAACCGTTGACATGACATACCTCGACTTTAGCAAGGCTTTTGATATGGTTTTCCACAGCATTCTCGTCACCAAGTTAAGGAAGTATGGTTTAGATGTGTGGACTATAAGGTAGATAGAAAACTGGCTATATCAATGGTTTCAGAATGTAGGAATCAATGGCTCCATGTCTAGCTGGCAGCCAGTAACAAGTGGTATGCCCCAGGGGTCAGTCCTGGGGCCAGTTCTGTTCAACATTTTCATTAATGATCTGTAAGTTTGCGGATGACACCAAGCTGGGGGGAATGGTAGACACACTGGAGGGCAGGGACAGGTTTCAGGGAGACCTAGACAAATTGGAGCAATGGCCAACAAAATCTCATGAGGTTCAACAAGGACAAGTGCAGAGTCCTGCACTTGGGATGGAAAAACACCATCCACTGCTGCTACAGGCCAGGGAGCGATCAGCTAAGTAGCCACACTGTAGGAAAGGACCTGGGGGTCATAGTGGATGGGAAGCTGGATATGAGTCAGCAGTGTGCTCTTGCTGCTAAAAAGGCCAGTGACATACTGGGCTGCATCAGAAGAAGTGTTGCAAACAGATCAAGGGATGAGATCATTCCCCTCTATTCGGCACTGGTGAGGCCACATCTGGAATACTGTGTCCAGTTTTGGGCTCCCCACTACAAAAAGGATGAGGACAAATTAGAAAGAGTCCAGAGGAGGGGAGCAAAAATGGTCAAGGGGCTGGAGCACAAGACCTATGAAGAAAGACTGGAGGAACTAGGCTTATTAGCCTGCAGAAGAGAAGACTGAGGGGGGGATTTGATAGCAACCTTCAACTACTTGAAGGGCTGCTCCAATGAGGACAGAGCTCAGCTGTTCTCAGTAGTAACAGACAGAACAAGGAGCAATGGTCTCAAATTGCAGCTGGGGAGGTCGAGGTTGGATATTACGAAAAACTTTCTTACTGGTGAGTGGTGAAGCAATGGAATGGGCTACCGAGGGATGTGGTAGAATCTCCGTCTTTGGAGATGTTTAAGGCCCGGCTGGACAAAACCCTGGCTGGGATAATTTAGTGGGAGTGGTCCTGCTTTTTTGGCAGGGGGTTGGACTAGATGACCTCATGAGGTCCCTTCCAACCCTATGATTCTATGATTCACAAAAAAGATTCTTCTTCAAGTGCTTGCTCATGTCGATTCTGCTAGGTGTGCGTGCGCAAGCCGCTGGTAAATTTTCCCCAGCATCCCCCCAGGGTTGGCTGCAGAGCCCCCTGGAGTCGCGCCTTTGCTGTGCACTATATAATGAATTCCGCCAACCGTGCCCTCTCAGTTCCTTCTTCCCACCCGTGATGGCCGCTGGAACGTCTCTTGCTTTTAGCAAGCCTTTCCCCATTGTTCTCTGCCTTAGGTAGTGTTAGTGAGTAGTTTTAGTTAGTAGTTCAGTTAGATTTAGTTTGATAGTCTTTGCGTTTTGCGTTCCCCGTTTTTCAGGTAGTTTGTCCACCCACGGGCCAGGGCATGCTGGGCATCAAATCTTGTGAAGCCTGCAAGAAGCCGATGCCCCTGGATGACCCCCATTCTTCATGTTTAAGCTGTTTGGGGGAGGCTCACCTTCATCATCATTGTAAAATTTGCCAGAGCTTTTGTCTGAGGACTCAGAAGGAAAGGAGTCAGCGCCTGAAACGGTATATGATGGAGGAAGCTTTCATCCACCGGCACCAGAGACACCCGACACTGTCTCAGTGCGCAGCGCCCCAGCTTCATCACAGGCATGCTCTAAGGAGCTCACCAGAGAACTCAGCACTGGTGTTCCTCAGGCACCAGGAAGTTGGTGCCAGCTTCCCATCAGCAGTACCACTCCCACTCGCCAGTGCCGCACAAGAAGAATAGACCTGACAAAGCACCAAAAGGGGTGGAAGAGACTCATGCAGCAGGACTTGTTTTGGGCTGCTCAAGTCTGGGGAAGAGGGACACAGCACCAGTCCCTTCGGCACCAACCAAGGGCAAGCCGTCCTCACCGCACCAGTCTTCCCCTACCCAGGAGATTCTGGAGGAGGATATACAGCTGCCCCCTACTCCTGAAACATTTGAGGCAGAGAGGGAGCTGATTGAGCTGACAGTCCCTCAAAGCCTCGAAAGCTGGCACCGGGCCTTGGAGGTGCCATCAAAGCCCATTTTAAAATTTAGAGGCAAACCAGCACTCTCCAAGCTGAAGTCACTGCGGCACTGGGATGCAGCACCAGGATATGGCACCAGCAGAAGGCATGGAACACCAACCTATGGAGCATCATAGAATCATAGAATCCTAGGGTTGGAAGGGACCTCATAGGTCATCTAGTCCAACCCCCTGCCAGAGGCAGGACCACTCCCACTAAACCATCCCAGTCATGGTTTTGTCCATCCGGGCCTTAAACACCTCCAAAGATGGAGACTCCACCACCTCCCTTGGCAGCTCATTCCAATGCTTCACCACTCGCCTAATAAAAAAGTTTTTTCTAATATCCAGCCTCGACCTCCCTAACTGCAACTTGAGACCATTGCTCCTTGTTCTGTCCTCTGTTACCACCGAGAACAGTCGAGCTCCATCTTCCTTAGAGCATCCCTTCAAGTAGTTGAAGGTTGCTATCAAATCCCCCCTCAATCTTCTCTTCTGCAGACTAAATAAGCCTAATGCTTTCAGTCTTTCCTCATACGGCTTGTGCTCCAGCCCTTTAATCATTTTGGTTGCCCTCCTCTGAACTCTGTCTAGCATGTCCCTGTCCTTTTTGTAGTGGGGAGCCCAAAACTGAACACAGTATTCTAGATGTGGCCTCACCAGTGCAGAATAGAGGGGAATGTTCACATCCCTTGATCTGCTGGTAATACTTCTTTTGATGCAGCCCAGTATGCCATTGGCCTTTTTGGCAGCAAGAGCACACTGCTGACTCATATCTAGCTTCCCATCTACCATGACCCCAAGGTCCTTTTCTACACTGCTGCTACTTAACTGAATGTTTCCCAGCCTGTAGCAATGCATGGGGTTTTTCCGTCCCACATGCAGGATTTTACACTTGTCCTTATTGAACTTCATAAGATTTTTATTGGCCCATTGTTCCAATTTATCTAGGTCTCCCTGAATCCTGTCCTTGCCCTCCAACGTGTCTACTGTTCCCCCCAGCTTGGTGTCATCCACAAACTTACTGAGAGTGCAGTCTATTCCATCATCCAGATCATTGATGAAAATGTTGAACAGAACCGGCCCCAGGACCAACCCCTGGGGCACAGCACTCGTGACTGGTTGCCAGCTAGACATGGAACCATTGATTCCTACACGCTGAAACCGTTGATCTAGCCAGTTTTCTATCCACCTTATAGTCCACCTATCCAATCCATACTTCCTTAATTTGCCAATGAGAATGCTGTGGGAAACTGTATCAAAAGCCTTACTAAAATCAAGGTATATCACATCAACGGTTCTTCCTGCATCCAGAAAACCAGTCATCTGCTCATAGAAGGAAATGAGATTGGTCAGACATGATTTACCCTTGGTAAATCCATGCTGACTGTTCCTGATCACTTTATTTTCTTCTAAGTGTTTGAGGATGGATTCTTTAAGAATCTGCTCCATAATTTTGCCAGGGATTGAGGTGAGGCTGACTGGTCTATAATTCCCTGGATCCTCCTTTTTCCCTTTCTTGAAAATAGGCACTACATTTGCTTTTTTCCAATCCTCTGGCACCTCCCCTGTTCTCCATGAGTTTTTAAAAATAACGGCCAGCGGTGCTACTATCTCATCGGCCAATTCCCTCAGCACCCTTGGATGCAATTCATCCGGCCCCATGGACTTGTGCACATCCAGCTTCTTTAAGCAGTCCCTAACCTGACCTTCCATCACCAAGGGCCTCTCTTCTTCTCTCCCATCTGCCATACCCATGGTAGTGGGCTGGGAACTGACCCTGCCTGTGAAAACTGAAGCAAAAAAAGCACTGAGCACTTCAGCTTTTTCTTCATCCTCTGTCACAAGGATGCCTGCCCCATTCAGCAAGGGACCTATACCATCCCTGATCCTCTTCTTATTATTAACATACTTGTAGAACCCCCTCTTGTTATCCTTTACATCCCTTGCTAGTCGCAGCTCCATTTGTCCTTTGGCCTTTCTGATTTTATCCCTGCAGTCCCTAGCAATATCTTTATATGCCTCCTTGGTCATCTGACCAAGCTTCCACTTCCTGTAAGCTTCCTTTTTATGTTTAAGCTCAGAGCAGAGTTCTCGGCTAAGCCATTCTGGCTGCCTCACATGTTTGTTCTTTCTCCTAACTGGAATGGCAACTTCCTGTGCCCTTAGCAGGGTCTCTATAAAATATAACCAGCTTTCTTGGACTCCTTTCCCCTTCAGATTAGCTTCCCAAGGGATCCTGCCCATCTGTTCCCTGAGGGAGCCAAAATCTGCTCTTTTGAAGTCCAGGGTTTTTGTTTTGCTTCTTTCCTTCCTTCCTTTAATCAGCATCCTGAACTCAACCATGTCATGGTCACTACTGCCTAGCTTGCCATTTACCTCTACCTCCCTGATCAATTCTTCCCTGTTTGTGAGCAGCAGGTCGAGAGGTGCAAGGCCCCTAGTTGGTTCCTCTAGCATTTGTACTAGAAAGTTGTGCCCAACACACTCTAAAAACTTCCTGGATTGCCCATGTACTGCTGTATTGGCCTCCCAGCAGATGTCAGGGTAATTGAAGTCCCCCATGAGCACCAGGGCCTGTGATCTACAAGCTTCCGCTAGTTATCCACAGAACACCTCATCCACCTCCTGCTTCTGGTCTGGTGGTCTATAGCAGACCCCCCACCACAACATCCCCCTTGTTGCTTTCCCCTCTCAATGTAACCCACAGACTTTCTACAGGCATGCTTCCACTTCCATAATGGAGCTCTGAGCAGTCATAGAGCTCTTTTACATATAGTGCTACTCCTCCCCCTCTTCTTCCCTGCCTGTCTTTCCTGAACAGTTTATACCCATCCATGGCAGAGCTCCAGTCATGCAGACTATCCCACCACGTCTCCGTTATTCCTATGATATCATAGTTTCTTGCCTGCACTAGTACTTCCAATTCTTCCTGTTTATTTCCCAGGCTCCTCACATTAGTGTATAGGCACCTAAGATACCCGGTCACTTGCCCTACTTTGTCAGTTTGGTTTTCAATTCTATTACATATACCTCCTTGCATTTTTTCTTGGAGTCCTCCTCCCCCACTCTCCTCATGTGTTGGCGCTTCAGTGGAACACTTAAGACAATTATTTGATTCCCCCCCCCCCATGTTCCTACTACCTTCTCTTTTATTCCTGGTACTA
Organism: Podocnemis expansa; assembly: GCA_007922195.1. Classification (NCBI taxonomy): domain Eukaryota; kingdom Metazoa; phylum Chordata; order Testudines; family Podocnemididae; genus Podocnemis; species Podocnemis expansa. The sequence goes on along the minus strand of ML681973.1, from coordinate 36,910,809 downwards.
CAGTCCCAACACCCCCCAAGTTCCATCCCTTCCCCCAGATCTCCCACATTGCCACTTACCTGTGGGCTTTGGTCTCCTTCCCCCATTGAACCTAGTTTAAAGCCCTCCTCACTAGGTCAGCCAGTCGGTGCCCAAGTATGCTTTTCCCCTTCTTGGACAGGTGAAGGCCACCTCTGCCTATCAATCCTCTGTCCTGAAACAGAACTCCATGGTCAAGGAAGCTGAATCCCTCCTGACCACACCATCTTCTCCGCCAGGCATTCACCTCTAGGATGCATCTGTCTCTCCTCAGGCCTCTAGCCTTGACTGGAAGGATTGATGAGAACACCACCTGTGCTCCAAACTCCTTCACCCTCGCTCCCAGAGCCTTGAAGTCACCTTTGATCTGCTGAGGATCACCTCTCGCAGTATCATTGGTACCCACATGGATAAGAAGCATGGGGTAGTAGTCTGAGGGGCGGATGAGTTTTGACAGTCCCTCCGTAACATCTCTGATACGGGCACCTGGCAGGCAGCATACCTCCCTAGAGGCCTTGTCAGGGCGACAGATGGGTGCCTCCGTTCCTCTCATAGATCTCACTCTCACCAGCACCATTCTCCAGCCCTGCCTGGCACTGTGCCACCATGGTCACTGCCAAGCCATTCCTACTCCATTTCCTCCAGCTCAGACTCAGATTCGCCACAGTGGAGCAAGCATCGCTCTCGCCCCAAACCACTGGCACCAGGACCAATACCTCCTTGGCAACAGCAGTGGCAAGGCCTCCTTCAGTGGCCCTTCTGGACACCTGGGTTTACCATCAGTCTCAGGGGGCCTACTCTAACCGCTCATTCTCTCAAGCTTCAGGCTTCAAGACTCGTCCATTGCATTCAGCTTGTGTCCTGCAGGAGGTGTCCAATCTCTCTGATCTGGAATCAGCTGCAGGGGGCACTCAAGATCTTGGCACTGTGGGAGATACATCGGTGCTGCACGGCTCCATTGGTGCTGATGGCCAAGATATGACCACTACTCTCTGGGTCTCTTTTTCTTCCTCACCAGATGAGGCAGTAGCTGGGGTATCCCCTGCGGTAGTTCCAGATGACTCTAAAGCACACCAAGATCTACTGCGAAGGGTAGCCTGCAACATGGGCCTTCAGGCTGAGGAGGCAGTCCAGGACATGGACCCTATGGTGGACATTTTGATCTTGGAGGGGCCTTCCAGAGTTGCCCTACCTCTCATTAAAACTATTAGTGACAACACCAAGGCCCTTTGGCAAACCCCAGCTTCAATTACTCCCATGGCGAAGTGATTGGAAAGGAAATAATTCCCCCCTCAAAAAGGTTTGAATATTTTTATACTCATCATGCCCCGAGCATCTTAGTCATCAGTGCAGCTAACGAAAAGGAAAGGCAGGGCCACCAGGGTCCTTCTGCTAAGTCCAAGGACTTCAAATGTATAGATTTGTTTGGGAGGAAGGGCTATGCCACTGGAGGCCTTCAATTCAGGATAGCCAATCAACAAGCCATCCTGAGTAGAGATGCATTCAACTCATGGGCAGCTCTAGACAAGTTCCAGGATAAGCTGGGCCAGGAATCCAGGTCGGAGCTTGTGGCCATGATCCAGGAGGGCAAGGTCATTTCCAGGGTGCTTCTGCAATCTGCTCTAGACAGTGCCAATGCAGCCACTCATGTGATGTCTTCAGGCGTGGTCATGAGGCACTCCTCCTGGCTTTTAGCCTCCGGCCTTCCTTCAGAGGTCCAGACCACCATCCAGGATCTCCCGTTTGAGGGCCTGGAGCTCTTCTCTCAAACCAACTCTAAGCTGCAAAGCTTAAAGGATTCCCGGACTATCCTTAAGTCACTGGGCCTCCACACTCCAGCCCCTCAGCATAAACATTTTAAGCCTCAACCTCAGCCGAGGGCGTCTCACCGTAGGCAAGATTACGGGCACAGGAGGGGCCAGAGTAGACGGAGGAGCACCCACTCATCTGGCCAAAACCAAGATTGCTCCCACCAGCAGTCTTCGCATAAGATGACCTTTTGAGGATGTGCCCACGGACAACACAGCAATCTCATCCCTGGATCCATTCCGCCCATTCTTCTACAACAGGCTAGCATGTTTCTACAATTCCTGGTCCTTCTTTACATCAGACCAATGAGTGCTACAGACTGTAAGACATGGTTACTCCCTCCAATTCTCTGTCAGACCCCAACCAAACCCGCCTGTCTTGTCCCTCCTCAGGGCCCCGTCTCACAAGCAACTCCTAGAACGGGAGGCCACCTCCTTGTTGGAAGCAGGCACTGTAGTGGAGGTGCCATACCACTTGAGGGGGAAAGGGTTTTATTCCCAATATTTTCTCATTCCCAAGGCCAAGGTAGGTCTCCGTCCCATCCTTTACCAAGTGCCTCGTGGTGATGGCAGCTTTCTTAAGGCAGAAAGGCATCCAGGTGTTCCAGTACCTGGACAACTGACTAGTAAAAGCCAAAAGCAGAATGCAGGTAGAGGTGCACCTGTGTCTTATTCGGACTACATTTGACAGCCTAGGCATGGTGGTAAACTCTCAGAAATCCACTCTGGTGCCTACCCAGAGAATAGAGTTTATTAGAGCTACCCTGGACTCGACTCAGGCCAGAGCATACCTGCTTTTAGCCAGATTCGAGGTGATGAGGGACATGTTGGCTTCTCCTCAAAGTCATCCCATGTGCTCAGTTCGCACTGTTCTATCCCTACTAGGCCACTCTGCGGTGTGTACCAGTGTGATTCAGCATGTGAGACTGAGGCTCCACCCTCTTCAGCTGTGGCTGGCCACAGTCAACCATCTGGCCAGGGACAGATTGGACAAAGTAGTATTCGTTTCACAAACAGTCCTGGAGGCTCTTCGGTGTTGGTCCGACTAGGCTTTGGCACTGACATGGGAGTCCCCTTTCGGCCACCCTAACCCTCAGTCATGATCACAGACACCTCAGACCAAGGTTGGGGGGCTCATAGGCTCACAAAAGACTCAAGGACTTTGGACCCACACGGACCGTTCACTCCACATCAACGTTCAAAAGCTTTGAGCGGTTTGCCTAGCATGCCAGGCCTTTCAAAATCTCTTGTCAGGCAAGATGGTATTGATCCGGGTAGACAATACAACAGCGATGTTCTATATAAACAGATAGGTTCGTGCTCGCTCATCTCACCTGTGCAGGGAAGCCCTAGATCTTTGGCAGTTTTGCATCAACTGCTCCATTCATCCTATGTGCCGGGCTTTCAGAACATCTTAGTGGACAACTTCAGCGGGGTCTTTGACACCCAAGAGTGGTTGATCAAGGACAGTGTCTTACGCCCCATCTTCCGTGGGTGGGGTTATCCCCAGGTGGACTTTTCACCTCAGAGACAAACAAGAAGTGTGAGGAGTTCTGCTCCTTCCAGGGCAGGAGTCCGGGTTCCCTGGGGGATGCGTTTCTGATACCTTGGAAGGGTCGTTTGTTCTGCGCTTTTCCACCCACTCCTCTCATTCACAAAATACTGATAAAGGCCCTGCAGGACAAGGCATCGATGATAGTGATAGCTCCCACCTGGCCCAGACAGCACTGGTTTGTAACGCTGCTGAACCTCTCCACAGCTGACTTGATTCCTCTTCCATGTGTCAGAGATTTGTTCACTCAGTACGAAGGTTCCCTGTACCATCCTAATCTAAGAACGCTGCATCTGACAGCGTGGAACATCCGTGGCTGAACAGCGAGGAACATCCGTGCTTGCAGCAAGTTAGACATATTTTGCTTAGTATCAGGAAGCCATTGACTACGCTCAATTACCAGGCCAAGTGGTGCCGCTTCTGTTGCTGGATGACGGACAAGCCCTTTCCACCGCAAGAAGCCCCTATTCCTTTGGTTCTGGACTACCTGCTGGACCTTATAGCACAGGGCCTAGCTGGTTCTTCCATAAAGGTCCACTTGGCAGCTATTTCGGCCTTCCATTCCAGGGAAGGCTCCAGTTCACTGTTCTCATTGTCAATAATTAAGAGGTTTTTAAAGGGCTTAGATAGAGTATTTCTGCCTTTCCATCCTCCTGTAGATCAGTGGGACCTCAACTTGGTGCTGGGCAGGCTCACAGGGCCACCTTTCGAACCCTTGTCTTCTTGCTCCTTCCTCTATTTATCTTGGAAGGTGGCATTTTTAGTAGCAATCACCTTGGCTAGGAGGGTCTCGTTGCTCTGGGCGCTCATGGCAGACCCTCTGTATACCATGTCTTTTAAGGACAGAGTCCAGTTGCAGCCCCATCCTTCTTTCCCCCGGAAGGTGGTTTCAAGTTTTCACTTGAACCAGGACATTAATCTCCCAGTTTTGTTCCCAAAACCCCACACCTCATATTGTCAGCAGAGGTTACCTTCACTGGATGTTCATCAGACCTTAGCTTTTTATATAGAAAGGACCAAGCCTTTTAGGAAGTCTCCTCAGTTGTTTGTGGCGGTGGCTGACAGACTGAAAGCTCTATTTATGTCATCCCAGCGCATTGCCTCCTGGATTAGAGACTGTATTAAGGAGTGTTACAAGCTTTCGGGGGTTCCAGCCCCAAGAATTACAGCATGCTCGACTGGAGCCCAGGCATCTTCTGCAGCATTCCTGGCTACGGTCCCCATTCAGGACATTTGTAGAACATCAATATGATCTTCAAGTCACACTTTTACGTCGCACTACGCCATGATCAGACAATCCGGAGTGGATGCTGCCTTCAGGAAAGTTGTACCTGACACAGCAAATAAGTAAAGTTTGACCCCATCTCCTAGAATGGAGCTATAGGATTCACCTAGCAGAATCGACATGAGCAAGGACTCGAAGAAGAAGAAACGGTTTCTTACCTGTAAGCAGTGTTCTTCAAGAGCTGTTGCTCATGTCCGTTCTGCACCCACCCTCCATCCCCGCTGTCAGGCCTACAACAAGAAGGAACTGAGAGGGCAGGGTCGGTGGAGCTCATTATATAGTACACCGCAATGGTGCAATTCCAGGGGGCTCCACAGCCGACCCTGGGAGATGCTGGGGAAGACTTTCCAGCGGCTTGTGCATGTGGCGCGCACACACCTAGTGGAAAAGACATGAGCAACACCTTTCGAAAAACACCACTCACAGGTAAGAAACCATCTCTTATTTAACATCTGTCAGTGCAGATTATAAGTAAAATGCAGTGTTGTATCGCTCCCAGGACCACAGCTTCTCAGAAGGTTTCATGATGTACACTTAACCACACTGGTATCATACAGGATTCACTGCATCAGGTTCAAAGAAATACAGTGAAAATGGGTCAAGCAAAATGAAAACATAGCCATGTACAAAAGTATCAACTGAGCTTAAATTCCCACCTCCTCTTTCCAAAGCCAAAACACACTCATTCCATAACTTTCTGACTTATGACCAAAACAAACATGTAGTGTTTACATCAGCCAAAAGCAGTAACCTGGACATAGTATCAAAATACCACATCACCACTGCAAGTACAGAGTATGTAATTTATGTACATCCTCCTAGAGAAAAGTCACAGGCCAGAATAGAAGAGCAAGTGTTTTTCATCAAACTAAATGAAGAGTAAATAAATGCCTTTTAAACATGAACTAGTGGAAAGTGTTGTATTAATCTCATATTCTTTGTTATCTTTACAAGTTGGAAATACATGATGGGCAATAGTGTAATGCACTCTAAAGTGCTAGGAACTGCTTCCTTAATTAATATACAATTAATACATGTGTTTGTTTAGTTAATATTTTTACTGTCTTTTATTCTGTGAATTGATATCTCTTCCCAGGCGTATAATTAGATTCATTGAAAAATGGGGAGAAGCCTCTTGCCACTGTATAATTCACTTCTCCCAAATTATGAATGTTGCTATTCTTTTATAAGCAGGAAATGAGAGCTCATAATTTAGACACTTTGTATCTCTTGCCCATTTTAGTGCTGTCTTTACAATTACAGTATATGTTCCTCTTCTCTGTACTATTCATCATCCTTTGTTTAAAAACAAGTTTTAAGTACTCATACATATATATAAATTTCCCCTCTCACCCCTATGAGTGGTATGTGTCTTCCTCAACCTCGGGTCCTCTACCAGAGGCCTGGGAGTTTGAGGGTTCTGCGCAGTATCTTAGCTGTTCCTAGCACTGCACTCTTCTGGACAGAGAGCTCTGATGTTGTTCCTGGGATCTGCTGGAACCACTCTCCGAGCTTAGGAGTCACAGCCCCGAGTGCTCCTACTACCACTGGGACGACTTTGGCCTTCACTTTCCACATCCTTTCTAGTTCCTCTTTCAGGCCCTGGTACTTCTCCAGCTTCTCATACTCCTTCTTCCTGATGTTGCTGTCACTTGGCACTGCTACATCTATCACCACTGCTGTCTTCTGGTCCTTGTCTATTACCACAATGTCTGGTTGATTGGCCAGTACCTGCCTGTCCATCTGGATCTGGAAGTCCCACAGAATCTTAGCCCTGTTATTCTCCACAACCTTCTGTGGAATCTCCCATCTGGTCTTGGGAGGGTTTAGCCCATACACTGTACAGATGTTCCTGTACACAATGCCAGCTACTTGGTTGTGCCGTTCAGTGTATGCTGTTCCTGCCTGCATCTTACATCCTGCCACTATGTGTTGGACTGTCTCTGAGGCTTCTCTGCACAGTCTGCACCTTGGGTCCTGTCGAGTGTGGTAGACCCCTGCTTCAATGGATCTGGTGCTCAGTGCCTGTTCTTGTGCTGCTATGATCAGTGCCTCAGTGCTGTCTTTTAGTCCAGCCCTTTCCAGCCATTGGTAGGATTTCCCAATGTCAGCCACCTCAGCTATCTGTCGATGGTACATCCCATGCAGGGTCTTGTCTTGCCATGGCACTTCTAATGCTTGATCTTCCTCCCATGGATGTTGCTGCCTCAGGCATTCTCTCAGCAGCTCATCTTTGGGTGCCATCTTACTGATGTATTCCTGGATGCTCTGGGTTTCATCCAGGACAGTGGCTTTGACACTCACCAAACCCCTCCTGCCTTCTTTCTGGCTGGTGTACAGTCTCTGGGTGTTGGATTTGGGGTGGAAACCTCCGTAACATTGTGAGGAGCTTCCGGGTCTTCACACCTTTGCAGCCTCCATGTCCTCCTTTGGCCAGCTCACTGTACCAGCAGGGTATCTGATGACTGGCAGGGTGTACCTGTTGATGGCATGGATCTTGTTCTTCCCATTGAGCTGGCTCTTCAGGACCTGTCTTATCCTTTGGTGGTATTTGGATGTTGCTGTCTTCCTTGCCTCCTCATTGTGGTTCCCATGTGACTGTGGGATGCCAAGGTACTTGTAGCTGGTCTGTATGTCTGCTATGTGGCCTGCTGGTAGTTCCACCCCATCAGTCTTGACTACCTTCCCTCTCTTTACTACCATCCGGCCACACTTCTCCAGTCCGAATGACATCCCAATATCCTCAATGTAGATCCGTGTCGGGTGGATTAGCGAGTCGATGTCTCGTTCATTCTTAGCATACAGCTTGATGTCATCCATGTAGAGGAGGTGGCTGATGGTAGTTCCACTCTTGAACTTGTATCCATATCCAGTCCTTGTGATTATCTGGCTGAGGGGGTTCAAGCCAATGCAGAACAGCAGCGGGGACAGCGCATCACCTTGGTATATGCCGCACTTGATGCCCACTTGTGCAAGCTGTCTTGAGTTGACTTCCAGCATTGCCTTCCACAGTCCCATTGAGTTCTTGAGGAAGGTCCTTAGTGTCCTGTTGACTTTGTATAGCGCCAGACATTCACAGATCCATGTATGCGGCATTGAGTCGTAGACTTTCATGTAGTCAATCCAGGCTGTGCTCAGATTGGTCTGTCTAGACCTTGAGTCTTGGGCAACTGCTCTATCTATGAGCAACTGGTGTTTTGAGCCTCTGGCATTGTTCCCAATGCCCTTCTGAACTGTGCTCATGTACTGGCCCATATGGTCCCATAGTTTGGCGGCTATGATGCCTGATAGGACTTTCCATGTTGTGGGGAGGCAGGTTATTTGCCAGTAGTTGGACCATGCTGTTCCCTTGTGGGGGTCTTTCATGATCAGCACTGTCCTTCCTTGTGTTAGCCAGTCTGGGTGGGAGCCTGCTGCTAGCAGCTGGTTCATCTGTGCTGCCTAGGCATTCATGCACTGCTGTTAGTTTCTTTAGCCAGTAGGTGTGCATCATGTCCGGTCCAGATGCTGTCCAGCTCTTCATGTTCTTGACCCGCTGTTGGATGTCTGCTACTGTGATGGTGACTGGTTCCTGTTCTGGGAGATTGCTGTGGTCTGTTCTCAGGTCCTGCAGCCACTTTGCACTGGTGTTATGAGTCTTCTCTTTCTCCCCTATGTTCTTCCAGTACTGTTCAGTTTCTGCTGTTGGTGGCTCTGCTGTTATTGTGTTGTTGCACTGCAGCTGGGAGTACACCTTGGATGGTTCTTTGGAGAACAGGGCATTTATCTTTTTGGCCTCTGCTTCTCTAGTGTATCTCCTTAGCCTGGTAGCCAGTGCTGTGAGCCTTTGTTTAGCAGTCTCTAGGGCTTCAGCTGGAGTCAGGCCCTTGTTTCAGTAGCCAAGTCTTATCCTTAATCTGTACACCCTTCTGTAGTTCCACCAGCTGACTAACTTCTCTCCAAGTTGCCTTGATCTTATCCTCCAGCCTCATTTTACAGGGGAGGTATGTACTGCTGTTCTTCTTGATCGTGTAGCCAAGCATCTCCAGGATTACAGAGGCTGTAGTGTATACCAGTTCATTGGTTTGAGTTCTGGTGGTAGTAGGAATTGTCAATAGGGCTCTATTGGTATCTTCTAGCATACTAGCTGATGGTACTTCTCCAATGAGCCTTGGTAATCGGTCTTGAGGGTCAACTGTAGTTAGTTTATCCATGATCTTATGCCTCATATCAGCTGCTGTCCTCTGTAATGGAGGGGGTGGCAGTGAAGTTCCAGCTTCAGGTGTTGGCTGCACATCTAGTTGTTTTTTCAGATCTTCTTCTTGAGTCTGGGATGTAATGTGGAGTTGGTCTATCTCAAGTTGTGAGAGCAGCTTCCTCTATACTGTGTTGAATCGTTGGGTAACTAGCTGTTTCTCAGTTAGCATGGATGTAGGTCTTTTGTCCATCCATAGTTCCCTCATACATTTCATATATCTCCTCTCATTAGGTCTACTGTTGTAGTAGCATTCCATCAATTCCAGGTTCTCTTGTCTCATCCATGTATGGTTTGTTCCAGTAGCCCACTTATCGTCAGATTGTCCTGGTTCCCCAACATCTGGCGCAGACCTTGTTAATCCAGGTGACATCCAAGCCAGCATGACTCTCCTAGTTCATGTCACTCTCATATTCAAGGTAGGCCAGTGAGGCATTAGGGGGTCTTTTGCCCAAGGACCCCTACTAGAAAGGTAGGTAGGTGGGTAGGAACTGGGATTTGAACCCCCAGTCCTCTGTATCTCATATATATATATATATATATAGGGGAGTCCTGTGGGTCTTCTAAAGACTAAGAACTTTATCACATGAGCTTTTGTGGATACCTGGAAACTACAGTATGTAGGTGAATATATAAATGTAGAGAGGGGTTAAATCACAAAGTCATTTCAGAGTTTTCAGCAAACCAAGCAAGTTGTTTCAATTCAAACACTCTGGAACAATAGGTGAGGAGGTGGAGCTGGCACGGGGCCTAGCAAAGGTTTCCAGCCCCTGGCTTATATGCTGTCTTTGTGTGGGATGTTGATCTAAAGAGCTTCTACATCCATAGTGGCCAAGGTGGTGTTTATAAAATGTAGTAATGGTGATAATCTATTTCAGGCATACAAAGAGAGATGGTAAATGGCAGCTTTTGTTTAGCGAGCTTCACAATGATGTATTTAGAAATAGAAGGTAATTTAGAGGCCAGAATCAAGACCTGAAGCTGGATCCAAATTTCACAGGTAGAGTCTATCTTGATGAGGGTCAAACTAGAACAATGACTCTGAACAGGCCTTAACCTTGGAGTAGTTCAAAATAAGCAGCTGAATATCACTGCTAGGGCTTAATTATAATGGGCTAAAATGAAAAGTTTGGGATGGATTTGATACCTGGACTGAAACTTTCTTTGTTTCCACTTGTTAAAGCTATCCTTAGCATAACTCGTGTTATTTCCTATACAGTTAAAATTAGTTCACCGTGGTGGTGCATCCAAACTAACCACTGGCAGCTGCAGTTTCAAAACAGTCTATTACTGATATCATGAATAAACAATTACAGTTGTCACAAACAGTTATGAAAGTGAATAGGCAACAAGGAATGGGGAATAAATCTGCCAAAATCATGGTTTATAAAATCTCTGTGTTACTAAGATTTATGCTATCAGTTAACTTCTTCACAGTGCAGATATTCTATTGTAAACAGCAGAATGAGAGAAACAGAGGTCGCCATTCGTATCATAAATGAGTGGAAATAAGCATTAAAGTTGGTGAAGATTATTGGTCAGCTCACTGATGATAAATTTAAGTATGCTAACAGTACTCAGTTAATATTGTTTCTGTATTTTTTTTCTTTTCAGGAGGACTTCCATATCTGGAAACTGGAAGACAAACACTGGCTCTGCAATGTTGGAACAAATTGCTATGTCAGATAGGTAAGTAGAGCCTCAAGAATGGACTATTTAGAAATGTAAAAAGCTTTTATTTTAAAATTAAAAATTCAGATTGCTAATGCTAATACTATTGGTGTTAACTAAAAGTCCCCCAGAGCTCCTTCTGGAAAATTCATTGCATGAGAGAATATGGCCAAAGGGGATGCCTGAAAGTTAAACTCCCAAATACATATTTAGATTCCTAAATCTAAATCTGCACAATTGCCTTCAAGTCAGTCAATTCTATTCAGGCACTTCACCACAGCTTTAGTCCATTAGTCATTTCTTCTAATTAATTTCTCCTCTTCACTCCAACAAGCACCTCTTCGTGATCTATTGTATTTTTCCTCTCCTTCATCCATTTTCTTTAGGTTGGCTAAGTTTCTTTTTCCATGCAGCCAAGCAGCCTGGCCTTAATTTCAACCACACAGAATATTTTCTTCTTCGTAGTACTGCTGATGGCCTATTCTTTAGCATTTGAGATCTCTGCTCAGCTACCTTGAGTTTCTTCTCAGCTTCTGGGATGTACTGAGGCCTATGTGCATGACACCAGTCCAAGTGTTTTGTTAGGCTCCCCACTGTTTCCTTCCTCTACCCAACAAATGGATATTTCCTGCAGCCTCATCAGACTCTTTTTCTCCCAGCCATACTAGTTTGATTTTCCCCCCTATACTTGGATATTGCTCACTTTTCTATGTTCCTCAGCTGTACCTAGGCCTCTTTCCCGAGAAAACAGCACTGAAGCCTTATTGCAGGTGTGAGATTTTTCTTCTTTCTACTCCAGTAACTGTCACCATTGTTTGAAAGTAAACAAATTCTGCCCAGTAAAAATATGGTGTCCTTGTTTTCATGTTGCTGTGTGATCTGCAGCTTTTTGAACAGTGGTTTGATTGGGAGGAGGGGTTCTTTTGGAGTTTTTTGAGGAGAGGGGCTGGGGGGGACACCGTCATGTACTTGCTCAATTAGTATGAATTTTTGTAACCATGAATTTAAAGAGTTTTTTAACCTTTGTTTTCATATGAATAGAAATATCATCTCCTTTTCAAGTATTACGTATCAAAAATATCAAATACCTTATCAAGTATCCAGAGGTTTTCAAAGTCCAGAACATATTTTAACACAAGGGAGGGAAATATTCCAGTGTAATTAAACGGCCAATGAAAAGTTTAAATAACATTTCTTCATTAATGAGAACCCTTTTCCCCTTCCAGTTTCTCTGAGTCTAGAAGTTACATTTACTCAATCCCACTTGTGAGTAGACAGACACAGGAAAGCCAGCCTTTTCTGGAAGAGTGAAAAGAGTGAATGACAGTCTCCTGCTGTCTAGCCTCTGCCCTCTGTCCATCTCAGATTCCTCAATGGGAGAGAATGGCAGTAATTACTCTGTGTTCTGAGAGAGAGGTGAAAATGAGCCAAAATGCTCTATGTTTTCAGAGAGTGAGGCTACATCTTCCATGACCTAAATAAATAAATAAAGTTTATGTTAACACACTAACTCTCTCATTGTATAATTCATATTACTGTAGAGTAAACTAGCCCTTTAAGGCAGTGGTTTTCAACTTCTGTGCTGCATCACACTGGTGTGCCATGAGAACTGTCCAAGTGCCCAGGCACTTGAGGCACTTCTTATGGGGGTTGTCCCACGGGAAGGCCTTGCTGCAGGCTGCACAAGGTTTAGACCCTGGCATGGTGGGCAGTGAATAGGAGCGGTGTTTCTGCTCCAAGGTTGAATGCTTGATAGGAGAGGCACTCTTCTGTGGAACGACGTCCACAAAAAGGTGTTCCCAATCGAGCTGGAGGCTTGTAAAAGAAAGAGACAGGCTACTTGCGCAATTGCAAGGAGCGGGCTGTTCCTAGAACCAGCGCTGAGGGCGGAAAAAATGGAACTGAGGAGGGGCTGGGCAGCGGCCACATATATAGCCATGGGGTGGCAAGGCAGTGGTGGCCATCAGCCTTTTCCTGACAGGCTAGGGCTAAAAGGTTTCTGACCACTCGTGCACTGCGGCACGGATACACCTATTACAGAATGTATCCAAGCAGCACTCGAAAAAGAACTGCTATCATTTGCTGTTACAGTGTGTCCTGATTCGATGACTTACACTTCCCTGCATTCATCTTCCTCCCATCCTGTAAGTTCCCCCATCTTCAAAGCATCTAATCAAGTGAGATTTTCTCCCACAAAAGCTCAGGCATTAAATAAATTTGTTAGTCTTTAAGTGCCACTGGACTCTCTGTTTGTAAAGCCTTGCACGGATACAAATACGTGGATCCATATCCAACCTGCATCTGCAAGTAATGGCCCACGGATATCCATGTTGTATCCATGGATGTGGATATCCGTGGATTTGAAGAGCTCTATTTATTTGTTTTACTGAACTAGACTAATATGGCTGCCCCTTTGGAACATAGTTTTGAATCTCCTCTCTTGGACTCTGCAAGTTATATTAGCTTTGGGAAAACTAGGACTGTGGCCTTTGCTCAAGCCTACTAAGCAACAAGCCTCTTAACACCTGTAACTGTTTTTTGCAGCTCAATGTTTTAGAGGTAAAAGATGGAATATGAGAAACTGCCTTCAGCAAAATCCAGTCAATGTTTCATGGATTTCAAATGGTAGCTTCTTTAAAAGAGAAATAACTCAGCTCTGCAAAGACAAGTTTGTGTTTCCTATGGTTTGCTAAACACATCATGGCATTTCACAGCACAAAAAAAAAAAGGCCCTGTTAATAAACAAGTGGACACCAGCAGTACACTATTGAAACTGAGAAGCAATCAAAAATTACTGGTTTTGGAGAAAAATAATTTTTTCAAAGATGAAACAGAAACATTATTTTCATTGCAAAATGTTCAACAGATTTTTTTTTTTTTAAATTTGTGCAAATTTCAGAAGACAACATTTTGCTTTAAAGAGAAACTTTTCTGTTGGAAAAGAAGAGTAATAAGAAATATTCAAAATATGCACTAAGAAGTTTTACTTAGAGAGGATACTATTACTTAAGATATTTTGTGTGTGAATAAGAGCTTTACCCCCACAACCCTGCCCTGCCCTCGTCTTTGCTCTTACAGGAAAATCAGAATCCTGTGTTTATTAGAGCAGGTTTCTTGCGGTGGAAATTACTGTGCTGTGGCAAATTGTTCTGTATGGCTCAAAAGCTGGATCAGAAAAGAGGAGGAGATGAGCTGTATGTAAAGGAAACAACTCTCATTTAAACACAAATATTTGAACATTAGCTTATGTGGGAAAGAAAATGTATGAGATGTAAATGTCTTTTCTTTATTTAAAAAAAAATGTGATCATCAACCTCTAGATTAGGAAAGCTGTAACATCTAACTATATAAAAGGTTTCAAGATTTATCATCAGCTACTATGGTCCATGTTCAGGTAGCTGTTTAGTTAACAGTACCACAGCTGCCATCTTGGATCAAATAGGCCAACCTCTGCCCTGTAGCACAACTCCTGTTGTCTTCACCTAATACTGCCTACTCATAATTGAAAGCAAAGTTCGTTGATGTGTACACTGAAATTTTATGACATCCTCTGAACACTATCCATTCTGTCCACTCTGAATTATTGCAATTTCTTCATTTTTTTCTAGCAAATAAGTCCCACTTTGATTCAGTCACTGGTCAGTTAGCCAGCCCTTCTCAGGGAGAAGCACAGGATGGACAAATGCAGGGGTTAAAGTATGCTGGAACGTCCTGGAACACCATTCCGGGGCCCACTATTTTTAGGGGCTCAGCATTCCAGGGCCTCTAAAAATAGAATGTGGAGCCGGAATGCTGCGTTCCAGGGCCCACCGTTGAAAAATAAATAAATCAGAGTGCAGCACTAGCAGGCTTACTCTACCTGTTCCCGTGCCCAGGCCAACTTCCCCTTTTAGCTAGCGCGCCAGACTCCTTAAGTTGCTACTCACTTTGCGCGTTTCTGTGCCCAGGCCAACTTCCGCCTTTAGGCACCACGTGTTAGTGGGTCCCATGCGTTAAGTTGATGGCTTTGGGGGACATGACTGAAGCGCGCATTAACTGGATCTGCGCACAAATGAGTCGTGCGTTAATGAGTCCCCACTGTAGTTGTTCCCTTTCTGTAGCTTTTTTGAAACATCCTTTAGAACTGATGGATTCTCTGTACCTTAAAGTCTTTTTAAATCATGATTTGAGTACTTTAATAACTCAATTATGTTTTACAAGCTTGTTGAAGGAGCAATTGGGTGAGGTTCTGTGGTGTGCATTATGCTGACTAGATGATTATATTGGTCCCTTCTGACCTTAAAGTCTATGAAAACTTTATATCAGATCTATTAAATTCTACAGAGTGATTCAAAAACAGAATATAAATGCTATGATATTCTGTTGACTTCTGTGAAAAATGTGCATAAGGAACTATGGCACTATACAGCTTTACTTCATGAGTCCACATTGTCAGTTCTCACTGAAGATGGAAAACACTCCCCAGTTTCAAGACGGATATTTGTTTTTCTGATGGAATAGCAGAAATAGCCAAGATGAACAAGCAGCCTAATCACTGTCATGCAACAGATAAGTAACAATGAATTTGGAGCTCTACTGAGGTACAGAGATTTAAAGTACACAGTATGATAACGCGGGTTGCCTAGTTCACTTTAGCACTTTGGCACCACTCCAGAAGCAGAGGAGGCTCAGAAACTGACTAGATCTCATCAGCTGATGATTTGGCCCTTTGGGGACTCCTTGGCTAGTGTAGAGTCAGCAAAGGTATCTGTACCACCCTCTGCTGGCTGGAACGTAAGGGGAATGTGAAAGATGGAAGGACTGTGGCTGCAAAGCTAATGAGCTCCGCTCCAGCTCCTCTCATCTGATGGAAGAAAATTTAGGGGCAGTGACCAGCTTTCATGGTTTCAATCAGCCTTGAGGGTATTCTAAACTACGCTGTAGCTAGGACCAGCTCCTCTGTAACACCACTACACTATGCCTAGCACATACTGAGCTAGGATTTCAGAGACACTAGCACAGTAAAAGAATATTCAGTAAAACTGATAGACTCAGAAGATAACTGAATTTAAACTAATTGTCCAGCTAAACAACTATCTAATCAATTAGTCCTTTGTAACAATGAGGACCTGATTTTATTCTGATGGGAATTATTTTTTTCCACATACCAGGTACAAGCTCTGGGTTGACATATGCTCTGAAATGTTTGGGGGTTTGGACATCTGTGCTGTCAAAGCTGTGCACGGCAAAGATGGAAAGGATTACATTTTTGAGGTAAGGTGTGCCACATGTTTCAGTGTATGCATTTCCTTGTTACAAGACCTGAGTAAAATCACTTTTTGTATGATTTAGCCTTCCATCTAAGGTTGTCTGTGTTTCAGAGGATGCAGTATATATACATTTTAAACAGTATTTAAATCAGAATGTAAGACCACATATCCAAGCTAGGGACAGTGCTTGCTGGAAAATGTAACCATGTCATAGAGTAACGTTTTTGGAAATTTACATGCTCTGAAAACAACTGAATGTAGATGTCATATCTTCCCAACTCTTAAGCTTTCCTTCTTAAAGAGGCTCACTGACAATACTTTAATGTAAGATTTGTCGGTAGGTCTATGCAAAGGGAACCCCAACAAAAATAAATCTTTATATGGAAAGAGAAATTAAGAACATAATGAAAATAATGTGTCTTTTTTCAGCCTAAAGGCAATTTTTACGTTTGATACAATATGAACCATCAATGCTAGAAGACACTACTGTGCTTTTCAAAATGATACAAGGGTTTCTAGCCCAGACAGTTCTTGATCATTTGGTTTAGCAAAAAAAGAAAGCAGCCATCACAGGTCATTTTTCTAGTGACTCAGGATGCTTTCCACATGCCAGGACAGTCTGCCTTTAAGATCCTGATTCTGTTTTACTCAAGCCACCCCAAGTCAGGATCTAGTCTCAAAGTGCCACACGACTCCTTGTTGGTTTTTTGCTGGTTTTATCTAAGCCACCAAAGTATACCAGGGTCCAGAGAGCGGTATCCATTTCTAAAATAAAAACAAAGATTTGGTTCCTTTTGAATTCTGCTTGTTTGTGAGATTCTAAAAGAAGGAAATATGTAGAGCTGTTTAAAAATGCAGTTAGGGTTTATTTATTACTGGGTGCTTAGCACTTGCCAACTCCCACTGACATCATAGCAGTTGAGGGAACTCAGAAATTTGCAGGATCAAACTCAGTGCTGCACTCCCCAGACGTTTGAGTTCAGCAGTAGCAGCTTTTTCATATCTTGACAACTGACTAAGGAAATAGGAGCTCTACAGTTAACAGTCTAACTGGTCATGTTCAGCAGAATGAAAGAGCCATTCCAATACAAACCCCATCTTCCCTCCCTAATATACTGAAACTCTCTAAAACATTGCTGTTTAGTTCAAGTCTACCAGGCTTGTTTTCAGCAATAATTTTAAATGTTTAAGTTTCTACAAAGGTGGTTAGCCTCACTAATTATAAGAGTGTGAAAATGTGTTTTCCCTTTTTAAAAAAAGTCTCCTTTTTGGCCTTCTGCTCATTCAAAATTGAGGTTAGTGCCTGAATTTATAATTTACCATGAACTCAGAGGACAATCTTGAAAGGTTCTGAGCAATACCTGCAAGATGATAAGCACCGTCCAACTCTGTTGAAGTTAGGATGCACTCAGTACTTTTCTAGACGAGGCCTAGTATTCAGTGAGGACCAAGACCTGTAACAGATATGGAAAGATGTTTTCACTGATTAAAAAAGACGTTGTTAATGATGTCATAACAGAGAAGCAAAGTATTTAATTTTTCTTCCTCCTTTTGAGCACATACCCTAGATCTCCGTATCAGGCATACTCCTGATTTTAGAAAAAAAATTCTAATCAACAGTGGTGGGGCTATCTCAGCAACCAACTTAAGGACTGTAATAAACATTGCACTGTAATTATGGAACTGACAAGTATGGTAGTTCTTTGCTACTCTACAGAGTCAGCTGAATTGTTAGAAATGGTGGCACTTTCATCAGCATGAACTTTAGAAGTTTCATTATCCATTCAGATGTAGAACTGCTCTAGATGTTAAGATTCGTGACAATTGTAATACCTATGATTTCCTGAACACAGGTAGTGGTCGCTATTAAAATGTAAACATTTACCTCACAGTTATTCTGAGATCTCACAAAATTGCTGCCTTTAGAATAGGGGAAACCTCTGGTACTCAGATATGGTGTGGTAATAGAGAGTATATGCTGGTTTTTGAATGGCAAACTGAGTAAACCCACTTGCATCCAATATAGTAAAATGATACAAATGCTGACTTTTTAAAATGGTAGACCAGTCCACCAGGCATTGACATTGTAGGAAAGTATAAATACACTTAAGTCAAGTTCAGATTCAGCATTAGGACGTGAGTCAATAAACACGTCCTCCCTGACAGAATTGAGTCATTTATAAATACATATCTTTCGCCTAGACAGAAATGGCCTTCATATCAGACAAAATTCATTTGGGGGCTTATGTAAGCAGAGACTCATGGTATCAGCAAAAAAAGCAAGGGGTATGACTACACTGTGTGTTTAAGTCGACTTAAGGGCCCTTAAGTCGACTTAAACAAAGTGCTGTTTACATTGCAGGGCAATAAAGTTGACTTTAGCATCAGGTAAAGTCGACTTTATTACTTCCACTTATAAAGTCGACTTTACAGTTTAGTTGACTTTAAGTCAACTTAAGGCAATGTGGACTCACTAAGTCGACTTAATAAAGTCGACTCATTGCAGTGGGACCATTAAGTTGACTTTATAAAGTCAACTTAAGCCAAGGCACTCATTTAAAGTCGACTTTATAAAGTCGATTTAATGTAGTGTGGACTCACTAAGTCAACTGAATAAGGTCTACTTAAAGTAGACTTTTACAATGTAGCCATAGCCACTGAGTCTTGTGACACTTAAAGATTAACAAATGCATTTATCACATGAGCTTTTGTGGGAGAAAATCCCACTTCATCAGATACTTTGAAGATGGGGGAAAGGTATACATGGTACTTGGGTTCTATCTGCATTGCTTCTTGCCTTCTGCTGGCAGCAAACCAACTCTAAATTATTATAATTATATGGTATTAAAATACCTTATAAAAATGCCATCTTGGTCTATGGAAGATGATTACCTAATTTTATATTGTCCCTCACTTTTCATTTTATATGCTGCCAACTTCCAAAGATGAGCCAAGTTAGTCTAGTAAAGCAAAACAAAGAAGGAGTCCTGTGGCACTTTTAAAGACTAACAAATTTATTTATTGCCTGAGCTTACATGGGAGAACGCTTTGAAGAATCAGACGCTTTAAAGAATCTGACAAAGTAGGAGTTTCTGCCACGAAAGCTCAGGCAATAAATAAATTTGTTAGTCTTTAAGTACCATGGGATTTCTTGTTCAATTTATATGCTGTTACCATTAATCAAATTCATCTGGTAATTTAACAGATCAGTTGTTTTGTGCATAGTCATTTCAAATTCTGTAATTTAAAGCTCTGATTCTTTTCAGTCCTCAGAGTGTTTAAGCAATAGACCATCACCAGGACAATACACAAAATGCTGACATCACATAATATCTCATAAACTTAAGGTCTTCCCCCTTTATGCACGTCAGCTCCTATGGTCCCCCTCAGCATCTGGGTCTCTTAAAGAAATAGGTTCTCCTGACTCCAAAGGGCCAGCCACATCAGTCAGAACAATATAAGCTTGGATCTTACCCAAAATATCATGCTGCCAGCCAATTCTTTAGTAACTACAACTAAAAGTTTAATATAAAAAGAAAACAAACAAAATATGAGAGATTTTAAAGGGTCAAAGTGAATCACATACATACAAATGATTTAGAGTCCATAGAAAGCAAATCCTTGAAGCATCTATAGTTTGCAGGTTAGTCCCCATTTCTCTGATATACCTTTAGCACCTGCGTGGGTCTCAGTCCTTTGTTTAGTCCCAGAAGAATAGTTCCAGAGGAGGGTGTTAGTTGCATATAGGCTGAAGACTAAAGACAAAATGGAGATGGGTTCCCTGCCTTTTATCTCAGAGTCCTTGCCAGATCAAAATGGAGTTGGACTACATGGTCAGTCTGGGTAATGGTTGAACAGGTTTCTCCTTGGGCCCACTGCAACTAAGGGCCATCAAGAAGAACAATAGTTTTGCAGACACCCACTCTGGGATTGCCTTAAGAATAAATCACTTGGAACACACATAAAAACAAACATTTCTGATTTCTAATACAGGCATGATACCTACATATAAACCATATAATCATTCTTGGCAGATTACAGCCTTTCTATTGACACCAAACATGGTATATCACATATGGATTATTGCAAATGTGAAATGTTAATATGAAAGATAACCATAAACTGTCCCATAGATCTAGACAGCGTCACATACCTGCTACCCAAACAGCTCAAAAAAAGTCGTTCTTTGGGTTTGGAAGTTGCTTCTGCCTCCATCTCTGCATTTGTATAACAAGCATTGCATTGGGAGCATTATCCCCTGTAGTTCAAGAGATCTGTCCCCGGAATAAAAAAAAGGCTGCATTTGTGTCTTTTCTCAGTCAGAAGCAGCCGCTGTTTTTGAAAGAGGCTGATGCAATTGCAAATTAAAAGTGGAGAGCAAACCATTCCAGCTGTCTGTGAGCATCTAAATCAGTTAACCTCTGCACCTGCACTGCTCTTGAACCTAAGTGATGGGCACTGATCTATTTTACCATTTCCTTCTACACTCAGTGGACCGGTACCTCCAAAAGCTGGCATGCATACCTGTGCATGTGACTAAGCATTACAGCTTTTGACATTTTGGAGAGATTTGATTTTTTTCCCCAAAGAAAACTATCAAAATTTGCTGAAGAAAATGCGGGGGAGAACTTCAGCAAAACTTCCTCAGATCATCTTCACCCCCAATTTTCTCAGTAAAAAAAAAAAAATTAAAATGTTGATGAAAACCTTTTTTGTTGTTGTTATTTTAAACAAGCTCTTTTGCAGCATCCATATGAAAAAATATATTTACGCTTATTTCCCAACTGTGTGCCCATGGTGTTGTGCATGTGTTCCTGGGGAAAAAATTTACTTCTGTAAGTCTGAGGGCAGATATTACAGGAAGTTGAGTCAATGTTCTATATTTGGGATATGCAATAAACATAGCAATTGCCCCTTGAAACCAACTGAAGTGTGGGCTTTCCAAATTGCAAGAAATTTCAAACTTTTTCACAAACTGGAAATCTAAAAAAAGTGTTAGTTTCAGAAAAACTGTTTCCTCATGTTTCTGCAACTAACTGTTCTCCAGAACCACTCGCTGCAGATTGTGACTGACGTTCTTGACAGGTTCACCACTGCTATTAATAGTGTGAAGTTCAATCAGTGGCTGGCACATCCTCTGGCTCTGGGGCAGCCCCACAATGTGATCTCAGGTGTTAAAGTATAATTTGGTGGGCCCTGGAACCCTCCTAATTGGGTGGGCCCCCCTCCCACATGGGTGAGACCCCTGCCCACACGTCCAGGCCCCCCTCCTGCACCCCAGCTCCTGCTCCCACATGCCAGCCCTCCACCCCAGTTACTGCCCCCAAAACGCCTACCCCCATTCAGACCCCTTTCCCCATCGCATTCTCATCCCCACTCCCTAAGCTCTCTCCCCCATTCCAGCCCTCCTAACCCGCCATCCCACCATCCTGACCCCTCCTCCCCTCCCCATGCACCCTCCCTACCCCCATACTTTCCCTGCCAGCTGTCTGACCACTGCAACCCTCCCCCAGCCCCCTTACCTGGCCAAAGAGCGGGGAGGGGCCAGGAGGCTGCAGCACTGGCCAGCCAGCTGGCTGGCAAAAAAAAGCCCAGGCTGGAGGCTGGTGCCTGGCTGCACACACAGCCAGACCCTGGCTAAAAGGGTTGGAGCCACACAGGCTCTGGGGAAGGGAGGGAGGAGTGGTTGGACCAGCCCCAGCCTGCAGCCCCTCCCTTCCTCCAGCCTAGAGGGAACGTGCCAGAATTCTGGTTCTGGCGCACCCTTCTATTTTTAGGGGGCCCCAGAACTCAGCGTTCTGGTTCATCCCCCTATTTTTGGTGGCCCCCCGAACACAGCATTCTAGGGCATTCCCCTATTTTTAGGGGGCCCAGAACGCTGGCTCCCTAAAAATAGGGGGCCCTGGAATGGTGTTCCGGGGTGTTCCCCCTTACTTTAACCCCTGTGTGGACTGCTGTGGTACCAGAGATCCAGGGCTTTTAAACTCAGGCCAGCTGGCTACCCACTCATCTGCATGGAGGGACTGCACTGGAGTCACAGACAGTCTTGACTCCTTTGACAGGGTAAGTGATTTGTTGGATAGTAGGAACATGGAGGACATAACGTACCTGGACTTCAGCATGGCTTTTGAGACCATCTCACATGACATTCTGATAAGTAAACTGGAAAAGTGAAGGCTTGAAGGAACTACCATTATTACATGGGTTCAGAATTGGTTAAACAGCCACAAAAAAGGGGGGTAACTATTAAATGCCACAGGACTCCTTGTTTTCCATTACAATGATTCTCACCTCTTTCAACCTCACTACTTTCTGCTATGTTCCACCCTGTTTGAATCTATACAACTTGTTTGATTTGCTGAAGTAATTTGACCTGACAGTGAAACGTTATCACAGGATTCATGTCCCCTCTCATACTGTAATTTTTCTATTTTCTAGTATCTGATGAAGTAGAACTTCACCCACAAAAGCTCATGTGAAAAATAAATTTGTTAGTCTTTAAAAGTCCCACATGACTCCTCACTTATTAACAAAATGATGTCAGATTGGAGGGAAATCTCAAGTGGAGGTTCCACAGGAATTTGTTTTGGGCCTGCTGTTCTTCAACATCTTTATTAATTACTGAGGCATAGGAATAGAGAGCATGTTGATCAAATCTGCAAATGACACAAAGCTGGGAGGGTGCCAATACTTTGGCGGATAGAGGTAAAATTTACAAGTATCTTGATAAACTAGAGAGCTGGGTTATAGACATCAAAATGAAATTCAGCAAAGACAAATGTATGATGTTACACTTAGGCAAGAAAAAAACCAAATACATAAATATAGTATTGGGGGTAACTGGCTTACCAGCAGCACTGCTGAGAAGAATCTGGTAGCGGCAGTGGCAGATCATGAGTCAGCAATGCAGTTCTGTTGCAAACAAAGCAAATGCCATTTTAGGTTGCATTAACAGAGGCACAGCATGCAAGTCACATGTGGCGCTAATACAGCTCTATTTGGCACTGGTTACACCTCAGCTGGAATATTGTTTCCAGTTTTGGTCACCAGTGTATAGAAAGGATGTAGAGAAACTGGAAAGAAGCCTGAGCAAGCAACAGAAATAATCAAAGGCACACAAGTTATATGGGTGAAGGCTGAAGGAAGCAGGTATATTTAGGAGTTTGGAAAAGGGGAGATTTAAGTGGCGATATGATAGTGTCCTCAAGCACTTGAAAAGCTGCCATAAAAGATGAAGAAAAGTTATTCTCTCTCACCACAGAGGGCAGGATAAGAGTAAATGGGTTCAAACTACCGCATAGCAGATTGAGATTAAATTTTAGGAATAACTTCCTCGCTGTAAGAAAGAAAAGCAAGGACCCTTGTGGCACCTAAAGACTATCAGATTTATTTATGATGTGAGCTTTCATGGGAAAAAATCCCACTTCGTCAGACGCTTTGAAGAGGGGTAACTTACAGAATTGGATCAAAATAAATGCAATGAAGAGTAAGACATGGGATCAGGTCGTCCTGCAACAGCAAATCAGAGCATTTGTAAGGATTCAAACTCTAGGAAACAGCACACAGAGGGAGGGTGAAGTGTCACAAGATTCCTTGCTTTTTTTGCTTTACTAGACTAACACGCCTGTCCCTTTGGAACCTAGCTGTAAGAGTAGTAGAAGAATGCAACAAACTGCCTCAAGAAGTTGTGGAAATGCTTTCACTGTAGGTTTTCAAAAGGAGGCTTGGTAACTCTCTCTCTCCTGAATAGTTTAGCCATAACAAATGCTGCATCATGATAGAGTGTTAGACTAGATCAGTGGCACTCAACCTTCCCAGACCACTGTCCCCCTCTCGGGAGGTTGATTTTGTGGTGTTTTGGACTACCTAGGGCCATTGGGGTTGTCATGGTGATAAATGGGAGGGTCGTTTAGGTGCTAGGGAAACCTGTCTGTCGGGTCCTCTCTCTCTCAGTTCTCTTTCAATAAAGACTCTTTACACAGCTCTGAATATGCTGCCCCTCATTATTGGACTATAATGTCCCCTAAAACTACAGATTTGTCTTACCTCCACCCAAGTTTCACCTCACTTAAAAATGTACAAAATCAGACATTAAAAATACAAAGGTGTCACAATGTGCTATTACTGAAAAATTGCTTACTTTCTAATTTTTACTATATAATTGTGAAATTGATTGGAATATAAATGTTGAACTTACATTTCAGTGTAAAGTATATAGAACAATATAAACAAGTCATGATCTTTATGAAATTTTAGTTTGTACTACCTTCTCTAGTGGTTTTTATGTAGCCCGTTGTAAAACTAAGCAAATATCTGGCTGAATTGTACCCCCAGAAATCCTTCGCATACCCCAATGGTACATGTAACCCTGGTTGTGAACTACTGGCCTATATGACCCTTGCGGTCCCGTCTAACCTTATGGTTCTAAGTCCATCAGGGGATCTCGTGGCTCCACAGCAGGGAGCCTAAATGACCAGACACACAGCTGCAGATGTGAGGCTCATAGGGCTTGCAGGCTTCTGACTGCATGGCAGGGAACCTGCAAACTATCCTGCATAGCTGGCAATATCCGCATCAGCAGATGCAGTGTGGATATCTACAGACCATTTCTTTTGGATGCGGATCCACATATTTTGTAGCTGTGCAGGGCTCTATTTGGAAGCTCTGGCATGGTGAGGCTGTAAGTAGAGCCATGGACCCAGGCAGCCCCCTGATAGGAGCCACAGACTCCCCAGGAGTTTGCCAGGCAGGCTGGCAGGGAACCAGAGATGTACAGTGGAAACTTGGCTGTGATTTGACAAATGCTTATTGCACCCAACTAATTCCTTTTCATAAGGCATTTCAGCTATCAATAAACTGGCATTTTCCTACTAGCCCTGTTTGAAACTCTGACTATGAGCCCTGATGTTTTCTTTGCTGTGGGTCTTTATGAGGATTCCTTGCATAACTATTAGAGGTTTCCTACATTTTTTGAAAGAGAAGAATAACTACATCATTACTACGCTATAGTTATTCATTTTTGTTGCCACTGCTATTTCTGATGCATTCTAGCTGGCTGTTCCAGTAGAAAAATATCATTCTGAATATCCCCGGCAAACCATCTGTCGGAGACAGAATAGTTTGCAACAGACTGTTGTACTGAAAAGTAGTTGGCTATGTGCTGGAGCAAAAGTTAATCTTAGCAGATTTACTTTAATACTGCAAAGGACTGTCTCTATAAAGTCAAATTCCTATTAGAGACTAATGAAGATAATTAAAGTATCACTTAACTAGAAGAATTGGTTGTCAAGTTTATCAGCAGGAAAGCCAAGTAATTATTCTGTGCAGCTACTGGAGCCATTCATTTAATTTCTGTTCTTTTCACCTCAATTTGACTACTCAGTCACCATCAACATCACCATCACATCAGAGACAGGCTGTAGAAATATGAAAGAATTTTTTTCCTCCCAGAGAGTGGTTATTAATGGTCCACAGTCATTCTGGAAGGGCATAACAAGCAGAGTACCACAGGGATTTGGTTTGGGTCTTGTTCTAGTCATTATTTTCATCAATGATTTAGATGATTGCATAGAGAGTACACTTATAAAGTTTACCAGTGATACCAATCTGAGAGGAGTTGCAGGTGCTTTGGAGGATAGGTCCAAGGTAAACAGAATGAAATTCAATAAAGACAAGTGCAAAGAACTCCACTTAGGAAAGAACAATCCATTACACGCATACAAAATAAGCAATGACTGCCTAGAAAGGAGTACTGCAGAAAGAGATCTGGGTGTCATAGCGGATCACAAGCTAAATATGAGTGAACAGTATAATGCTGTTGCAAAAAAAATCAAATACCATTCTGGGATGTATTAACAGAAGTATTGTAAGTAAGATACAAGAAGTAATTCTTCCACTCTACTCTGCCCTGATTAGGCCTCAACTGGAGTCTTGTGTCCAGTTCTGGGTGCCTCATTTAGGAAAGATGTGAACAAACTGGAGAAAGTCCAGAGAAGAACAACAAAAATGACTAGAGGTCTGGAACACTTGACTTATGAGGGAAAATTGAAAGAGCTGGGTTTGTTTAGCCTGGAAAAGAAGAAACTGAAAGGGGACATGATAACAGTTTTCAAGTACCTAAGAGTTGGTCATTAGGAGAAGGGAGAAAAAATGTTCTCATTAATTGCTGATGATAGGACAAGAAGCAATTGCCTTAAATTACAGAAAGGGAAGTTTAGGATGGACACTACGAAAAACTTCCTAACTGTCAGGGTGATTAACCACTGGAATGGGTTGCCTAGCTAGGTTGTGGAATCTCCATCATTGGGCGTTTTGAAGAGCAGGTTGGGCAAGCACTTGTCAGGATGACTTAAGAGGGTACTTGGTCCTGCCATGAGTGCAGGGGACTAGACTCAATGACCTCTCACTACTTGTAGTAAATATAAAGTTTCAGATTGTTCACATTTTATATAAAAGATAAACAACATTTAAGGTATTGTTTTTACAATGTAGTTAGCCTGCGTTTTCCATTTATATCCTAAGATGCAACACAGTATGGCTAATATGAATTAGTAAAACTGTGAAAACTAAATCTTTTTGATCTCATGTCTGCTATGCAGTTGTGGTCAAAGAAACGGAGTAAGCAGGAGTGATACAACAGATTCTTTGGTTAGCTGGCTACACAAATGGTTTACTGGTAGCTCACCACTTTTCTAATTTCAAACATAGTCAACCACAGTGCAATAGCTGAATTATTCCACCTTATGTTTCCCATGTGGTTGCTTTGCCACACTAAATATACATTCCAAAACATTGTATTCATCAGTGATGGTCTTCTTTTTTCAATAACTTTTTATTGTGTTTTTATATAAATATAAAAAACAGATGTTATGTAGTCAAATAAATAGTCACTGCTAACCATTATTTTCTAGTGAACCAGGAATTCACAGCGTCCAGTAACTACTTCACATGATTTATTGATATAGGTCTAGGTACAACATATTATAAATATTTATCTTATGCCCCAAACTGGCTATACATCAACTGTTGGGAAAGTTGTGGAAAATACTCCCTATATTTAATGCCTTCTACAATTTTGGGTATAGGAAGGCAATATATCAATTAATGAATCAGGAGACAAACAAAGAGACAAAACACAGTGCTGTATGCAATATCCATGTAAAAGGTAACTTGGCAAATACAACTTTGCAAGATGATTCAGCCTTGGATATGTCTGGCCAATTAGAGCGTTTTTTGAACAACGCAGTGCTTTTAATTAGCATTTCATTGGTAGAGTGCTAATTCACTTGCTATTGTACTAGAAAGTTTTAGGGATACAGTTCTACCTATATTTTTTCTCCCACAGGCACTTAAGCTTACTTATTTTTCTAACTTAGTTGCTATTGCTCAGGACACAGTACAGGGCTGGTCTACACTGGAGGCAGCCTAGGAGATATGCCAGATATAGTAGCTTGTTTATCTCTGATCGATTTACTTACATTGACATATCACAGCATTGTTGCAGTCAGGGCTGTCCCTAGGAGGGAGTGGGGCCCAGGGCGAATCAGTTTGTGCGGGGCCCCCCCCATTTTAAACGTTGCAGCGCAATGTTCCCTCTAAGCCAGTGGTTTCCAACCTGTGGTCCAGGGACCCCCAGAGGTCCGCAGACACTTTGCAGGGGGTCTCCGGAGCCTCTCCCTACCTGGGGCCAGAATCCAGCTACAGCCCTGATGCTCCCTGCCAGGGCTGCCTTTCCCCGTCTGTGGCTGTATCCTGGCAGCGGGGTGGAGCCACAGCAGCTCCCCAGCAGGGGCAAGGGCAGGGGACCACAGCTGCTGTGGCTCAGCTCCCCGGTGGTGCAGGCAATGGTGGTGGCAGCGCTGCTCACCAGCTGTCCCACTGGTGCGGGCCAGAGTCTGCCCATGCAGGACAGATTACATAATCAGCCGGGGTGGGGGGGGCACAAAGATTTTTTTTTTTTGTTACAAAGGGGTCCCCAGCCTGAAAAAGGTTGGGAACCACTACTCTAAGCTGATGATGCAGCTGAGCAATATCCCTGCTGGTTCTCCAGGCCCCAATCGGCTTCTTCCCTGCTGCCCACTGGCTCTCCAATAACTTGTACACCCATAACTCGTTCAGCTGCATCATCAGGTTAGAGGGAACACTGGGCAGTGTCAATTTTTCTTTAATAAAATCATAAATTTCTAGCCCTCAGGCTAAAAAGTTGCAGAGAGAAGCAGAAAAACATGACCTGACTTTATCCTAAAGGCTCAAAACCCATAAGTCAGAGAAAATAGCTCCCCCCCATTTCTTATTTCTTTAAACATCTCTTTATTTTTAAGCAGTGGCGTCGCTAGCATTGGGCACGCCGGGCACGTGCCCTGGGTCCCAACACTGGTGCCCCGGATCTCCAGCCTAATCGGGCCGGGGATCCAGGGCCCGATCCCCAGCCAGCTGCGGTGGCAGTGGCACCATCCCCGCCCAGGGACCCGGGGCCTGACTGGCCGCCCGGCAGGCCCTGCTCCTGGCCAGGGATAGGGCCAGGAGGAGGCCACGCCGCCGCGAGCGGCTCATCCACGGTGTGGCCAGAAGCGGCCGCTGGAACCCGGGCCCATGGCGGCAGGCAGCCGGGCCCATGGCGGCAGGCAGCCAGGCCCCCAATCCCTGGCCGGGGACGAGGCCGCCACAGCTGCCAGCGGCCAGGCCCCAGATCCCCAGTGGGAGATCCAGGGCCCGGCTAGCCGCCCGCAGCTGCAGCAGCCCCATCCCCGGCCGGGGATCCAGGGCCCAGCTGGCCGGCCGCCCGCGGCGGTCCCATCCCCCACTGGGGATCTGGGGCTTGGCCGCGGGCAGCCGCGACGGCCCCGTCCCCAGCCAGGGATCAGGGGCCTGGCCACCCGCTGCCACTTCTGGCAGCACCGCGCCGCAGCCTAGCCGCTTGCAGCCGCGTGGCCTCCCCCTGGCCCTATCCCTGGCCAGGGGGCAGGGCCTGCCCTTGGGGGTGGGGGCTGGGCCCATGCCCCGGGTCCATTGCCCCCCTGGTGACACCTCTGTTTTTAAATGAGTTTTAATGATATATTTAAGCCAGACTTGTGACTATTTTTGATGTTTAGGGTAGACAGTACTGAATGTGTCATGGTGATGTTTCATCAACCTCACAGCCAAGTGGACAAGAGCATCTGGAGGTACTCTTCTTTGTGGTTCTGGTTTTCTGTTCAAGATGGGCACACAATTTTACAAGTTTAATAATTTCTTAGATCAAGTTTTTGTTAAATTGAAAATTCAGTGAGAGAGATGCTATTTTTGGATGATATCAAGAAATAAATTCAGGTCCTCTCACCTTAAAGCACTGGATTCCAATTGTTTAATGTATGTTATTTCCTTTATGCTGCCTGACTCTCTCCTTTTCCATCCTATTTTAATATATGTATTCATACATTCCTCATTGCTTTGCAGGTGATCTAAGTAATGAAACTCAGGTACTGTTTGAGGATGAGAGGAAGAAACAAGGGGCCTTTGGCCTCCTCTCAGATACCCTGATGTAAAACAAACAAGGAGTCTTGTGGCACTTTTAAAAGCTAATAAATAAATAAATTTGTTAGTCTTTAAAAGTGCTACAGGATTCCTTGTTTGTTTCGCTAAACTACACCCACATGGCCACAGCTGCTTTCCTCTTTGCCATGCTTTGGGACTGGAGGTCTGCCTGCAATCAATGACAATGGGGCTTATTTACAGTGCAGAAGGAAGGACAAAAAAACTTCTTTAATGTGTTGATTGATGGCAATTAACCCTAAAAACCCAGTATTTCCATATGAGCGCTAGCCTGGGGTCTTCTCTCTCAGGTATAATAGATCGTTATCTGCACAGAGAAGTTTGCTCAAAAAGACATCCCCGAAGACTGAAAAGTCTTGTTAAATGCAGAAGGAAAAAAGTTCTTTAATATCTCGAACACCTTCTGGAGATGCTGATGTAAATTCAAAGAGAAGGTCCTGTTTTGTAAAGGTTGGAGATGTGACATTCTCCTAACTTTGTCCCCGTTTGCTTGATGGAGCCTGGCTCCATAAGTTTTATCTCAACACTTGCCCTTTGTCTTCCCCTCAGGGAGCAGTTGTGGGAAGGTGGCTACTTAAGAGTTACTGTAAACAAACACTGCCTGTCTGAATTCTCTTCCCCCTTCCCTGACCAGCCAGAGCTGCTCCCTAGTCCCACAACTTGAAAAAGCTCCCTGCTTCCTTACTGCAGCCAGCTGCGTGGGATCCCCCAAAAGCACGAGGCCCCCCAAAGCGCGGGGCCTAGAGCGGTTGCCCCTCCTGCCCCCCCTTAAGGATGGCCCTGGTTGCAGTGCTGCCTTTGTGGAGACATTCCCATCAACACTGACTTCCACCTCCTGCAGAGGTGGACTATTTGAGTTGACTAAAGAATGCTCTCCAATTGACTGCCACTGGACTGCTTTCTGCTGCTATGCCATTACAGAAATCCTTTGGAGAAAATCAGGCATAAAAATCTTAAAATCTGTGAAAAAAAAATAAAATATAAGGAATACTGAAACGTATCCCTGTAGATGGTACTTCCAATGCCTAGCTACCTAATTTAGGGCTGCAGATCACTTGTGGTACATAACTGCCCGTACAGTTTTCTACCAGAACTGTATTGCAGCAGCAAAATTCCAACCGCTGTATTGTTTGAGATCTGCCCAAAACTCTAGAGCATGTTTTACACTATATCACCCATCCTAGAATGTTATCAGTTGATACCAGATTTTAGCTCAGTAAAAGAAACCAGATCCGGCTGTAAAACTTGTTTGCTCAATTGATCAAGACTTTCCCTTTTTCAGACGTCTCTGACTATGTATTACTCTAATTAGTGCTATAGGAAATTTTGGATTTTCTGGGGGATCAAAACTAGTCTTTTAGAGGTAAATATGGCCCCTAGATGCATTTGAAAAATCATGTCTGTCTGTGAGGATTCACGTTTCCCAGTCAAGCGTCAGCTAAATTTTCACTATAGGACTGGACGTTCAACTGAATGAATCCTGCTGTCTACAAATGGCCTTTTCAATTATAACTTTTCTGACATGCTTCTGGTGCAATAAGCTTCAATTCCTTAAACATCAGGGTTGTCCTACATCCAGTAAAGTATACTGAAAAGTACATAGAGCAATTCAATTTTAGTTTTTAAAGTTTGCCACTGAAGTTTACCAGTTTGTTGTTCAATAAACAGTAAGATCAGCAGTTATCTTGAGTAGAAATGTATTAGGACTGTATCTATTCCTGATGGAATAATAATGGAATGGGGAACTTTTTACTGCTAGGCCACTAATTCTAATTCAGCATAGGTCAAAAGTAACTCAAAATCATTATCAGCTGAAGAGTAATTGGTGGCCAACGTAAAATAAGTTAGCGATTTTGGTTCAGATCCTAGTGAGTAAGTTTCTATACCATTATAGGGTATAGAGCTAAAATATATTATAATTAACCGTTCTGTCACCTTAGTCTACCTTGGTTCTTTTACCTATAGGTTATTGACATTATCACTCCTAATATTACATTTTCCTGAATAATTTCTACACAGTTTTTGGCTTAGAGAACATGCATTGGTGTTTAAAGTTAAACTCCAGCTGTGGCTATTAGTTTTGGTAGGAACAGAACTTCTCCTTCGAGTGCTGCTCACATCATTCAGTTACAGGTGTCTACATGCTGCAGCACACGGTAGCTCAGAAAGTCTTCAGTGTTAGCCTGTCAGGACAGGGCGCACAGCCAACGCCCCCTCCACGCCGCGACCGCAGCTGTATAGGTGACCGTGACCCTGACCCTCCCAGTTCCTTTTTCCACCATCAGCATCAGTTTGGATCAGTGTTATCTTGCAAAACACAAGTGCCTGTCTTTCACACAAAACTCGAAATGTCAGGTTTCAAGCTGTGCTTAGGATGTTGCAAGGCTTTTCCAATGGACGACTGGCACGAGAAATGACTCGCTTGCCTCAGTGAGTCCCACCTCGCGGCGGAGTGCTCCATTTGCCGATCCTTCAAGTGAAGGACTCGGCTGGAAAGAGAGCAGCGTCTCCTCTCAATTTCAGGGAACAGAGCTGCTCCACCCAAAGGCGGCTGAGCCACCAGCGCTCCGCCGGACCCTCAATCAGCCCAGGCTCAGGACCCCCGGTACCAGGCTTGAAATCTCAGCCCACTACGGTACCGCCTCAGCACCAAACTCGCCAGTCACCCAGTAGCCTCTCAGCTGCCCCAAGTAGGGTACCGGCTTAGGCACCGACCCACCAAGGGCATTCAAACCCCGCTCTGGTGCAGAAGATGAAGAAGCGGACCATAGCGGCACAGCCCTCTTCAGCACTGCTGGACATGGTACCACCCCTTGTGGTACCACCGCTAAATCCAGTACCGCTATCAAGCCCGGTACCGCTGGACTTGCCACCGTCGCCAATACCACCGCTTCTGGTGCCGTCACTTCCAGTACCGTCGGACCCGACACCAACAACACCTGTGCTGCTACCGGTACTGATGCATGGCTCTTCGCCCTTCTCCAACCCAGTACCGTCAACTAGACCAACACCGGGCCCAAGTACTGCAGCTTCATCTCATTGCTCCTCCAAAAAGCTCTCGGTACTAGACTACTGGATGTTGGGGGGGAGGTCATCCAGATCGTCCTCCAAAGACCCCTTTCTTCCCCCCCCCAGGAGGAGCGTCCAAGAAAGTGGATTCAAAGGAGCTCTGTATCACCGAGCTCGAGGGCAATATGGCCATCGGGAGAGGTCTCTGCTCCCCCCATGGCTCCTATGCCGCCAACGAGGTCACCGCACAACAAGTGGACCCTCGACTGGCTCAACGTGATGGCAGATGATGCCTCCTTCCATTATGCTTGATCGCTGGTGCCGGAATCTTTGGATTTCTCCGACGATGAGCTAGACCCTGATTCTACTCAACATAGCAGATCAATGGCTCAGTCATCCTCATCACCTGATGAGCGCCTAATTGACATGTCTGTTGACTGTGAGGGAGATCCCTGCGTCAAGCAGGACCTCCTCCGCCGCATGGCAGCAAATCTGAAGCTGAAGCTGGGGGTGATCCAAGTGGAAGATGATTCCCTATTCGATGTGTGCCGTAGAGGCCCTCTAACTAAGGTCACGATTCCTCTACACTCCGGCTTGTTTCGTATTGTCCAAGAATGCTGGCAAACGCCTTTCTTGATCCCACTAGTGTCCAAAGAGGCAGACAAGAAATATTCTGTCTCCCTGGAAGGATTCGCCCTTCCTATTCCACATCCTGCCCCAGGATCCCTGGTGGGCGAAGCGGTCAACCAAAGGGAGAGACAGGGCCAGCCAAGCTCTACACCCATAAACAGAGAGGCGAGGAAGCTTGACCTATTAGGCAGGAAACTTTACTCCTCTGCTGCCCTACAGCTGCGTATCTCAAACCACTCAGCCCTGATGACGCGCTACATCTTCAACTGGTGGGAAGCTCTGTGAAATCTCCACTCAGCCATCTCCGAGGAGTGACTGAAAGACTTCGAGGCAATGCAGGATGAAGGAAAGAGAGCATCCAGCGATGCACTCGCGGCAACCTGGGACACAGTAGATACAGCAGCATGCATAATGGCATCCTCAGGCGTTATGTGCCAGTTGGCCTGGCTCCAAATCTCTGGCCTTTCCACGCCGATGCAGCAGATTATCCAGGACCTTCCCTTCGAAGGTCCCGACCTCTTTGCATCCCCCACAGACGCAAAGCTGCGCGGTATGAAGGACTCGAGGGCTACGCTCTGATCCCTCAGAATTTACACTCCTCAACCCGTTAGGCACTCCTCGAGGTCGCATCAGCAGCTATGACAACATTTACGGCAACTGAAACAGCAGCTGCAACTGCAGACCCAGTTCCTGAGATCCCTCCAGTTTCCCCAGCGCCATCTTGGGGACCTGGACAAAGACAAGAGTGGATCAGGTAAAGGGGGTAGGCTGAGTGCCTCACAATCTGGACAGCACAGACAGGGATCGGACCGCTCTTTGGGCTGCAAGCAGCATTTTTGACAGTCCCTCAGAGGGCAGTGCTCCAGAACCCCTGTTCTCCCCCCACCACCTCCGTCACTTCACCCCACAGTGGACCCGTTACGTCAGACCAGTGGGTCCTCAACACAGTGGCATGAGGATACGGCATCCAGTTCCTTTGAATCCCTCGAGACAGGAAACCACCCCCTCGCACAATATCAGAAAACTCAGACCTGCTGGACAGGCTTGAGATTGAATGCCAGAAGCTACTGTCGGAGCCATAGAAAAGGTTCCCAAAAGAAAGCGCAGCAAAGGGTTCTATTCCTGCTACTTCCTAAGTCCCCAAGCCCAACAGGGATCTATGACCTATTCTAGACCTCAGACCACTCAACAAATACATAAAGAGAATAAGGTTTCACATGGTTTCCCTGACCCAGATTGTCCCCTCCTTGTCCCCAGGAGACTGGTTTGCAGCCTTCGACCTAAAGGATGCTTACTTCCACATAGACATTCGACATCACCACAAACGTTTTCTCAGGTTCATAGTGGCCCGACACCACTACCAGTTCACTGCCCTCCCCTTTGGGTTATTGCTAGCTCCCAGGGTGTTCACAAAGTGCGTCGCACCGGTCACAGCTTTCCTACACAGGAGGGGTATAAGAATCTACACCTACCTAGACGATTGGCTCACAGTGGGCAAGTCAAGTCGACAGGTGCAAAACCATGTTGACCAGCTAGTGAATCCGTGTGAGTTCTTGGGCTTCCGCATAAACTCAGAGAAGTCCAGGCTTTGCCCCACTCAGGACATAGAATTCATTGGGGCACATTTAAACACCCGACGGGGCACCACATCCTTGCCCCTGTCAAGATTTCAATCTATCTGCACCATCATCATGGAGCTCCAGCTGCCCAGGCTGACCACAGCACGCCACTGCATGCAGCTTCGGTAATCCAAACAGCCCGCCTGCAGATGAGACCATTCCAACTCTGGTTTGCCACGAGCTTTCGACCAGGAAGAGACTGCCTGGACAAGGTACTCTCAGTCCCTCAATACGCCCTGGAGTCCCTCCAAATCTGGAAAGACTCCAACTTCACAATGGGGGGAATTCTGTTCAGGGAGTCCAAGCCCTCAGTGACCCTGATAACGGATGCGTCCAATTTGGGCTGGGGAGCCCACCTGTCCAGGGGCCTCTCCACGCAGGGTGTTTGGAACCCCGAGGACAGACTCCTCCACATAAATGTGAAGGAGCTCCAGGCTATCAGGCTGGCCTGCATGACCCTCCTTGACCAGATCCGAGGCAGGGTGGTACAGATCCTCTCGGACAATACAGCAGCCATGTTCTACACGAACCGTCAAGGGGGAGTCCGCTCCTCAGTTCCATGCAAGGAAGCGACCAAGCTTTGGCAATTAGCAATAGACTATCACTTCACGCCGACTGCCTCCCACTTGCCCAGGGTAGACAACAACATAGCGAATGCACTCAGCAGGAAACCCCTTGCAAATCACGAGTGGTCCCTCCACAACGAGGTTTTCTCCCTGCTGACAAACAAATGGGGAACCCCACAGATCGACCTGTTGCCACGGGGCAGAACCGCAAATGTCCCCGGGGTCAGGAGGAGGGTTCTCTCAGCGATGCCTTCCTCCTGAATTGGTCTGGGGCCCTAATGTATGCCTTCCCTCCAATTCCCTTGATCCACAGGGTGCTACTGAAGGCTCTCGCGGACGAGGCACACATCATTCTGATAGCTCCGGACTGGCCCAGACAACACTGGTTCCCCCTCCTACAGAACATGTCTGTGAGGATCCTGCTCCACCTCCCATGGTGGGTGGACCTCCTGACACAGGACTCGGGCTGCCTTCAGCACCCAAAGCCGGGCCTTCTGCACCTGACAGCCTGGATGATCTCTGGCTCAGTGAGCAAAAGAGGTGCTGCTCGGATAGTGTTAAGAAGGTCCTGGCTGGCAGCAAAAGACCCTCCACCAGGTCCACCTCCATGGCAAAATGGAACCACTTTTCCACTTGATGCTGTGACAAAGACATAGACCCTACCTCCGCACCAATTCAGGCAACTTTAGACTACCTTCTTGATTTAAAAGAGAAGGGCCTATCCCTGTCATTGAAAGTCCACGTGGCGGCAATTTCGGCCTTTCACCAAAGAATAGATGGGGCTCCGCTCTTTTCACACTCCATCTGTCATAGATTCCTGAAAGGGGTGGAAAAACTTTTTCCCCACCCTCATAAACCCACTCCTCAGTGGGATTTGAGCATTGTGCTGCAGGCTCTGACAGAGCCACCTTATGAGCCCCTGGACTCGGCCACCTCACTCGTACTGTCCTGGAAAGTGGCTTTCCTGGTAGCAATTACCTCAGCCAGAAGGGTCTCAGAGTTATGAGCCCTGTCCTCTGAACCCCCATATACAGTTTTCTTCCCAGACAAGGTGGTCCTTTGTCACCACCCCTCGTTCTTGCCCAAGGTTGCCACCCACTTCCACATGAATCAAGAAATTTGCCTGCCGGTTTTCTATCCTGACCCTCAGGTGACAAAACCAGAGACGGTGGCACACCCTGGATGTGAGGAGAGCACTCCTAATCTATATCGAGCGCACATGATCTTTCCACAAGATGTTCCAACTGTTTGTGGCGGTTGTTGAATGCATGAGAGGCTCCCCAGTATCCTCTCAGTGCATCTCCAAATAGATTGTGAACTGCATTAAAGACTGCTACGGAAGGTCAAACACGCCTCTCCCAGAGACTGTGAGAGCCCACTCTACCAGAGCTCAGGCATCTTCCACAGCCTTCCTCGCTAAGGACATGATCCAAGAGATCTGCAGGGCCGCTACGTGGTCGTAGATACATACCTTCCCAACGCACTACGCCATTGCCCAGCAGGCTAGAGATGATGCCGCCATGGGCAGAGCTGTACTCAGTGTGGGTAGACTGTAACTCCTCCCACAATCCTTGGGTATGGCTAGCAGTCACCTGTAACTGAATGATGTGAGCAGCGCTCGGAGAACAGTTGGTTACTTACCAGTAACCGTCCTGCTTTGAGATGGGCTGCTCACATACATTCAGGTCCCTCCCACCGTCCCCGCTAATGGAGTTGGCAAAGGTATATGGGACTGGGAGGGTCAGGGTCATGATCACCAATATAGCCGCAGTCATGGCATGGAGGGGGCATTTGCCATGCGCCCTGACCTGACAGGCTAACACTGAAGACTTTCCAAGCTACCGTGTGCTGTGGCACGTAGACACCTGTAACTGGATATATGTGAGCAGCCCATCTCAAAGAAGGACGGTTACTGGTAAGTAACCAACCATTAGATGCTTGCTTTCTGTTCCTGACTGAATAAACCTAAATAACTCCTAGAATCAAGATTCTCCTGCAAATAGTCAAGTCTGACCATTCAAAAATTCATTTAAGTTATCTTTCTCTGACTGTTCTTTACCATTTACTGTTTCTGTGAACATTTCTGCCAGTAAACTCAGTACACTAGGGAATGACTAAACACTTCCTAGCAGTAACTTCCTCTTGGTAGTGAGGCCTTCTCCTCTATCACTACCCTCACTGACCTCCCAGTCATGCTCAAATTTCTAGTTATATATCATTCCTGAGGAGACTACTGTAATAGCCTGTAGAAAAAACCATACATAAATAAACAACCCTCAAATTCTCAGTGTCCCACTTCTCCACATCAGTCCACCTACAATGCACACACAAGCAATTCCTCTTACCTCCCACTCAACCTAAATTACTGTCCTCAAACTATTAGTTAAAATACATTCTAATTCCCATAGTCCTAATCAGTACCTCCCACAATCGCAACTCCCACAAACCTTCCACACAAACCCAGTTCTGCTTACTTCCCCCATTTTCACCAATTTCTGTCACCAACAGGCAATTCAAACTAACTTCCATCTCAGCAATTAATCAGTTTTCAGATCTTACTCTATCACTGCTCCCAGTCCAAATCAATTTGCCTTATCCCCACTGACCCTCATTTATTCTCCCACATTGCCTTTTAGTCAATTCCACCTCCTTTCTCCCACCATACATGAACTCCTTCATTCTTTTGTCCTTACCTGTTCCATAAATGGTTACCCCTGCAGGGGCCCTAAGTCCACTTCTTTCATACAGCCCTTGCCAAGACTCTAGCTCTGTCTCTGCTTCTTTTCCCTTCCACATCTACCTCATAACTCCCATAACTTCCTTCTTCTCCCACTCCCTCAAGGTAGGGTCCATGCGCCTGCCACCCACTTCTTTATCTCCACTGCTACTCATTGACTGGCATGATTTCTGTGACTACTGTTATATGTTTATTTTCTTTCAGAGCTTAAAAAAGCAGCCTGCAGAGCTAATAACTGTTCTTCAGAAAATTGTTCTCATGTGCTCAGAAAAATACATATGCACAAAAGTTAAACGTGGTGAGAGTTTTACACCCATAATTCACAGTAACCCTGCAGAACACAGTTCTGTTCATATTTCCAAAAGTAACAAATTGAACTTTATAAATTACAGGTGTCTTTTTCTGTGAAACCTTTTTATGGAAAGTCTAAGGCTTTAAATAGTAGCTAAATGAAGTAGTTAAGATACATTTGGCTCTGTGTTTAAATGATATTTTTAAAATCATTACGTATTGTGAGCAGACTAGTTATAAACAGGATGCTTTCTGTGTATTTAAACTTTGTCACCCCCCTCTAATGTGGAGGATTAACCAGAGGACATTTGTGGTAGTCATTCACATGTTTCAAGGGGATGTTACATAGAGCCTTTTAATTCTTTAAAAAAAAAAAAAAAGGCGAGAGTCCTGAGGCACTTTTAAAGACTAACAAACTTATTTTTCATGTGAGCTTTCATGGATGAAGTTCTTTAATTCTTGAAGTTCATTTGTACAGAACATCTCATGATCCAGATTAGTCTTAACTATTTTATGAAGAAGAAAAATATATTATGTGAGGGATATTCACTCCTTGGTCTTAGCTCCTTAGCTTGAGAGTGCCAGAACTACCCTCCAATTGCCTACGCAAGGCTTTTTTTTAGCCTTGAAGGCAGCGGCAGCAGTAGGATGGAGTAAACCAGTCCCTCCACTAGGGGTTGCATGCCACCCTGTACAGGGTATAAATGCTACTATCTGAACATACCATTCAGTCCCTTCTTGAAAATAGTAAGTGAAGGACCTCCCTGCAAAAGACAGCACTTCAGTTTCCTGCCTTCCAGATTTTAGGAAAGCCCATTGTGTATTATTTGTCATATCTTACTTGCCAGTCAGGTCTTATACAATTATAAAATTGAGAATTTTAGCTCACATCTATGGGGTTTAAGTATCTGTTTGCCTCAGTGGTTTAGTGCTTATTATGGTATTCAGGCAACCCTGATCTTGGTGACTGGGTCCTTTTTTCTGATGCTCTGATCCCTGGTCTTTTTGCCAGTTTGTTCGCAGTACACTGGTGTCAAAGCTGTTGGGATCCTCAGTGCATTACACCTCTGCACTTCTCTTTACTCAGCACTTGTTTGGCTATGGTTCTCCTTTGACACACAAGCATTTATTTCATTTCCACTATTACTTTAAGCAGAGCATCTAACAAGAGATGCCTTTCAACAGCTTCAAAGACACATTCGATGTCAAAGACACATGGCAACGTTTGAGGCTGACTTCAAAGCAGACAATATAACAATTGGCAAATATATATAGAGAGAGACAATATAATAATGTGCATATGTGTGGCAACATAACAGGTGCCAGCTATGCTTACAAATGTCACCTAAAACACAGAAGAAATGTGATATAGTATAACCAAACCTCCTTGAAGACATTCCATGGAAGCTCCCATAAATAAGGCCAGAGGCCAGCTGGGAATGCTTCAGAGGGAAAACTCTTGAAGGTACAGTTGACTAACAGCACTAATGCCTGGACTCAGACCTATTATTGCCTAGGGGTGACTGCAGACCTACCTCTTGTCCATCAGGACTGGCATCTCCATTAATGAAGCACCCTGAATGGACAAGAGTGAAACTGAGGGCTCCATAGATTGTCATTGCTTCAATTTGTTCAGGACTTTGGCAATTTAAGTCAAAAATACTGATCTCCAGCTCACTGCTTGAACCTGAATCACTTTTGGGGGCATTAGGAAACATCTAGAACAAGACTTACCCATCTTTCCCATCTTCAAACCGTCTGACATAGTGGGATTTTCTCCCATGAAAGTTCATATGATAGATAAATTTGATAGTCTTTAAAGTGCCACAGGACTCCACCCCAGGCTATGCCACCCTTACTTCTGTGCTGCAGGTGGAGACAGCACTGCCCTTAGACTACCCAGCCAGTAGCCACTGCTCTGTGGCCATCTAGCTCTTGACAGCTCTGGCTGTTAGCCATGCGTGGGGCTAACA
This sequence comes from Podocnemis expansa, assembly GCA_007922195.1. Taxonomy (NCBI): domain Eukaryota; kingdom Metazoa; phylum Chordata; order Testudines; family Podocnemididae; genus Podocnemis; species Podocnemis expansa. The sequence goes on along the minus strand of ML681973.1, from coordinate 36,870,637 downwards.
ACTGTACCTGCAGCACATGACGATCTGACAGCTTGTGATCCTCCCATCATAATAACTTTGTGAGCCCCTGAGGTGTCCTGCCATCCAGTTTGAGAACCAGTGGTTAGCTGTTCCACCACAACACTTTTGTTGAAGCCCCAGCTCATTACAGCTCTTTATACAGACCTTCCAATTTTGCATTCATAATATTGATGTGAAATATGTGATAGCTATTTCAGACATCTTCTAAATAGTTAATTGCTCCCTCTAGCAGCCTGTCACAAAATCAACTGTACCAGCTTTGCAACAATCCTCTCATCGTGTATGAGGGGAGTGAGGATGTTCTAGAACAGTCAGAGCACTTTTTGTTTTGAGGTCGTTGCTTACGGTCATTTGTTTTGACGTCACAGCTCCTGTGCTTCAAAGCCTTTTTGGTTTGGTTTGGTTTGGTTTTTTAAAAAGGCACTTTTAGAACTGTCCCATCTCTCTGACATTGCAGTGCACAATGTTTTGTTTTACTTTTTACTGACAACAAGTATAGGAATACTCCAGGGAATAAATCCCTTAACGTAACTGAAACATAGAATCATAGAATCATAGGGTTGGAAGGGACCCCACAAGGTCATCTAGTCCAACCCCCTGCCAAAAAAAGCAGGACCACTCCCATTAGATCATCCCAGTCAGTGTTTTGTCCAGCTGGGACTTGAACACCTCCAGAGATGGAGATTCCACCACCTCCCTAGGCAGCTTATTCCAATGCTTCACCACTCGCCTAGTAAGGAAGTTTTTCCTAATATCCAGCCTGGACCGCCCCAGCTGTAACTTGAAACCATTGGTTCTCGTTCTGCCCTCTGTTACCACCGAGAACAGTCGAGCTCCCTCCTCCTTGGAGCAACCCTTCAAGTAGTTGAAGGTTGCTATCAAATCCCCCCTCAGTCTTCTCTTCTGCAGGCTAAATAAGCCTAGTTCCTTCAGTCTTTCTTCATAGGGCTTGTGCTCCAGCCCTTTGATCATTTTGGTTGCCCTCCTCTGGACTCTCTCTAATTTGTCCATGTCCTTTTTGTAGTGGGGAGCCCAAAACTGGACACAGTATTCCAGATGTGGCCTCACTAGTGCAGAATAGAGGGGAATGATCACATCCCTCGATCTGCTGGTAACACTTCTTCTGATGCAGCCCAGTATGCCATTGGCCTTTTTGGCAGCAAGAGCACACTGCTGACTCATATCCAGCTTCCCATCCACCATGACTCCCAGGTCCTTTTCTCCAGTGCTGCTATTTAGCTGATCACTCCCCAGCCTGTAGCAGTACATGGGGTTTTTTCGTCCCAAGTGCAGGATTTTACACTTATCCTTGTTGAACCTCATGAGATTCCTCTTGGCCCACTGCTCCAGTTTGTCTAGGTCTCCCTGAATCCTGTCTCTGCCCTCTAGGGTGTCTACCGTTCCCCCCAGTTTGGTATCATCTGCAAACTTACTAAGTGTGCAATCTATCCCATCATCCAGATCATTAATGAAAACATTGAACAGAACTGGCCCCAGGACCGACCCCTGGGGCACACCACTTGTTACTGCCTGCCAACTTGACATGGAGCCATTGATTCCTACACGCTGAAACCGTTGTTCTAGCCAGTTTTCTATCCACCTTACAGTCCACGCATCTAACCCATACTTCCTTAATTTGCCAATGAGAATGCTGTGGGAAACCGTATCAAAAGCCTTGCTAAAGTCAAGGTATATCACATCAACGGCTCTTCCCGCATCCACAAATCCAGTCATCTCATCATCTATATGAAAACCACAAAAAACAAATAAGACAAGGAGGCAGACAGTCCAGGGTTTGCAGCCACCCTAGGACCTGGGCAAGTCCTGGGTTGCTTCCCACCCCACCCCTCCCAGCTGCCTTGGGTAGCTGCAGCCACACTGCTGCCGGGAACCAAGGCAAGCCTTGGGTGCTACAGCTGCACTCCCATGGAGAACCCAGGTGAACCCTGGGTGGCTGCAGCTACACTACTGCTAGGGACCAAGGGTGAGCCCAGGGGGGTGTTTCCTGGGACCCCAAGAAGTCCTGGAGCACCTGCTGCCAGGGACCAAGTAAACCCAGGGGAGGGGGCACAGCTGGGAGCCTGTGGGCTCCATGCAGGGAGCTGAGAGAGCTCTCTCAGCTCCCCCACACTGCCATTTAAGTCAGTGGAAGTAGTCCTAGTGAGGACATACTCCAATGACTCAAGGATGGCAGTGTGGACATCAGCCTATAGCAGTAGCTGTCTGGGGGCAAAACTTTCTACTGTAGACATAGCCTCAGTTCCAAACCAATCTACAGTTAGTATAACGAGGCTTGTCTCTGGTTTCACAAAATTGAAACTCTGACTTCAGTGAAGTACTCTGATCTACACCAGGGTAAGTGAGAGCAGAGTCAAGCACTTAAAGTTTACTTTGTTATTTTCTCTGGCAAAAATCAGAACATGCAGTTCTTGTGTGTTTTGCATATTACTTTCCCTGAAGAATACTCAGAGCTAGGAAACAACCTCAAGGATAAACTGAATGTTAAAACAAATACCGTACTTCCTTTTCCTCATTCCTATGGCTATGATTTATCCAATTATGCATTACAGGAACATGACAAGAAAATTTGAAAAATATAGTCTGTAACATTTCAAAAACCATAATGTGAAAAAAAATCAAACTTTACAGGAAGCTTGACTGCAAATATGTATTTCTGCAATACCATTGATGTAGCCCAAGAGAGGAGCAACATTAATTCATTAATTTCTTAGAAAACATCTGCATGAAATGTAATTTTTATTTCTTTGTTGAGTTTTTTTTAGCAAGCCTTTGAAGTCTGAGGAAGATTTTTGCAACCTGGGGGCATCCTTTGGACTTTGTAGCCTTGAAGACCCCAAATCGAGACTTGCTAGTATTTTAACTACAAATATACAATGCAACTGTCTACCTAAATTTGGAGGAGGAGAGGTGAAGAGGAAATAATAAAAGTACTTGTAAGCCTTAATTTGTTACATAGTGGCATTCTCTGATCCCAGATTCACTAGATAAGATAGTAACTAGATTTAATCATAGAATCGTAGGAATGGAAGGGACCTCAAGAGGTCATCTAGTCCAGTCCGCTGCACTCATGGCAGTACTAAGTATTATCTGTTCTAAACCATCCGTAACAAGTGTTTGCTCTTGAAAATCTCCAGTGATGCAGATTCCATAACTTCCCAGGCAATTTAGTCCAGTGATTAACTAAGCTAACAGTTAAGAAGCTTTTCCTAATGTCCAACCTAAGCTGCCCTGGCTGCAATTTACACCTGTTGCTTCTTGTCCTATTCTCAGAGGTTAACAAGAACAATTTCCTCCCACCTTCTTGGAACACCCTTTTATGGACTTGAACATTCTTCCCTCTCAGTCTTCTCTTCTCCAGACTAAGCGAACCTAATTTTTTCAGTCTTCCCTCATAGATCATGTTTTCTAGACCTTTAATTATTTTTGTTGCTTTCCTCTGCACTTTCTTGGGTTTATCCGCATCTTTCCTGAAATGTAGAACCCAACCCAGAACCACAGTACTCCAGGTGAGGCCTAATTAATGCAGAGTAGTGTGGAAACATTATTTTCTGTGTCTTGCTAACACTCTTTCTTATACACCACAGAATGATGTTTGCTTCTTCCCAGAAATGTGGAGTCATTCCTGCTTTACACCAGGCAAAAGCAAGATTAAAATTATCATTCTGGGTTCTTGATTAATCCCCACCCTGTATATTGAAGGCCATCATTTACCTCGGAAAGTGTGTGTTTTGGGGTTCTCCCCTCTCACACCCTGGTGGGGGTGTATAAATACCAATTCAAGACCAAAGACAGCAGAGAAGCAGTCCCCGCAAATCCAGGATGATGGTCAGGACTCCTGGGTTCTGTTCCTGGGCTGGGAAAGGACTGGGGTCTAATGGGCTACAGCAAGGGAGGAAGACTCCTGCCCTGCTCCCCCCATGGCTTCTCTAGCAAGGGGTAGCTGAATCCAGGATTTATGCCCCTCCACATGCCTGCTTTGGCTCTGCTGGGTCAGGGAAGTCAGCAGCACCCCCCCACGTTGTTTCCCTGGCAGTGACAGGAGGACTTGTGCCCCCTCTCGGCTGCTGCCAGGGCCAGAGCAGGACTTAATCATCAGTACTGTGCCTAGCTTCTGCTGGGGCCAGATTGATGAGCATGGTTAGGTTGGGCATGAGCATCATCGCCCCCCCCCCCCAGTTAAAACTTTTGGTCTGGACTGCTGATTCTTACATGACCAAGGGCTCCCTACCTGCCCAGCACTTCTGCCTGACCAGCCAGGGTCACCACCATTTACTGCACACTCCATCCCCTAGCTTTCTAACTGGTCCAATGGGGGTTAGAAGGAACTTACTCACCTGGCCAGGTGCCTTGGTAGTTTGTGCTATGGCTACTGGGGCCTGGGGAGGCAGGTACAGTGAGGGAAGCTTTATTTTGCTGTATTTACTAACAAGGCAAGGAATGTGGTTTGCGCTTACTAGCATCTGAAAGTCACTGCCCCTGAAGAGCAGCACCCCCAGGGTTGATTTGCAGATCAGGGAAGCATTGTTAAATGGCTTATTAAACTGAGTAATAAGTGAGGGAAAATTGAGTAACCAACAGACCCAGCCCTGAATGTATTGCCAGCACTTGCACATTGTGGAGCAGGTTGCAAAGAAAACAAGAAAGAAAATTAAATTCTGTCTAGTTTGGCACCCCTTAATGCCTGGTACCCTAGGCAACCGCCTCTTTCACCTATATGATCAGGCCACCCTGGTTGACTCATATTTAGCTTGTGATCCACTACAGTCTCCTTCTGCAGTACTTGTTTTGGACAGTGTCATTCACAAGTTTGTTTGTTTGGTTAAAGCATCTAATCCATTTGAAAATTCCCGAGTCACCAAATCTGCATTGTATGAAACAGCAGCTGGGTATCATTGTTATGAAAAACTGTTACACAGAGCATAGTTTATTTAGGTTCCAATCTTTCCTTGGGCATCCACCTAGAGTTCCTGGGCTAGCCAGTAGGAGAGGTATGGTGTGAAAGAATCTTCTCTATCCTAGATGCAGAGCTGTTCCACTTAGGCTAATGCAAGCTACCGGGTGGAGAACATCTCTGCAGTCTCTATTCCGCCCCTTCCAAAAATGGAGAAGGACCAGCTGGTCTTACAGTGCAGGTCCTCTGGCTTTTTCCTTCTCTCATCTGTCCCTGTGCTGTCCTTATATCATGCAGTGTACTGCCACATAGCAAGCACCCACAGACTTGGGCTCAATACCATCCAGGATTCATAATCTCTACCTCAAAGTGTATTTATAGAAATATTCAGTCTGCAAACCTCCTACAAGCAGGGTTTAAAATATAATTTGTTGGGCCTCGGAACCCTCCTAAATTGGTGACCCCCTCTCACACACCCCAGCTGCTGCTCCCCACATGCCTACCAGCCACACCAGCTACTGCCCCCCACACCCCTCCCCCCCACCCCAGCTACTGCACCTGGCCAACATCTGGCTGCTGGTCCCCCAATCCTTCCCCAAACCCCCACCATGCTGTGCAGTCCTTCTCTGCTGCCCCAGGCTGATCCCCTCCCCAACACCCTTTCCCCACCAGGCCAGCTCGCCTGTCCCTGAACCAGGGATTTCCCTAACACTCCCCCTTACACTCCCCGCAAATTTCCCAACACCCTCCCAGTTGTCAGCTAGTAACAGTGTTATACCAAAATTAATGAACACTCCCTATACCCCCCCCAAATCTCCCTGTACACTCCTCCCAATTTCAAATCCTAGGGAGAATACTGCCCCAAAACCCCCCTCAGTCAGACCAGGGTCAGGCTGGAGCCTCAGCCCAGGCCAGGGCAGCTCCCTGCCTCCTGGAACACGGCAGAATGCCATTCAGGGGCCTGCTATTTTTAGGGGCTCAGCATCGGGGCCCCTAAAAATAGAAAATGGAACCAAAACGCTGCATTCCAGGGCCTGCTATTTTTAAATGGAGGGCCCCGGAATGCAGCATTCCAGCTCCATTTTCTATTTTTAGGGGCCCTGGAATGCTGAGCCCCTAAAATTAGTGGGCCCTGGAACAGCATTCCAGTGCATTCCAGCCTACTTTAACTCCTGCCTACAATATCTGCACGGCATACAAAGTACTTTAAAAAATAATCCTATCAATAACAATAGTGTGTATGGTCTTCTTTCAGATTTCACGTTAACCAAAATCAAAATCTAACAGAAAACCCAGGCAATTCAAGTTTGTGACTCAGCATTAACCTAGCCATGTTCCATTAATGAGATCAGGTTTGAGCCACAGAAAGCATAGAGAGGAAATAGCCCTTAAGAACATTGAATAACCCAGCATTCACGGGGAAATACATCAGATTTTAGGCTCTCTTCAGGGAAGTCTAGTGTCTCTTTATATTTTCTACTAATTGCTGTGGTGTGGTTTCTTGAGGAACTATGTTCCCATGAAGTGCCTGTACACTGCATCCCCAAGAAATGTCAACATGGGTGTATTGCGAAGGGTTGAGACCATGGAGAGTAACATTCTCTGCTCAAAGAGTCTGGTGATACACCAGACTTCATATTTGTTTTGCAGGAGTAAACTAACATGGCTACCCCTTTGGAACTTGATTCTCTGGTCAGAAACATCCCCCACACAGCTCAGAAACAAACTCAGATCATATAGGAATGACTTTCAGTCTCCAGGAAAGGGTTGATGATATTTAAATTCAATTCCCTTTCCCTCACAAAAATTAACCCATTGCTACATATTTTTCTTCTTTTTGCAGAAGAAACTAGGTGGGTGATCTGACATTCACAGACACACACATGGAGTGGGTTTGTTGAAACCCTACGTTCACTAGCTAATCAGCTGTTGTATATTATAGGTTATGGACTGTGCAATGCCTCTGATTGGTGAACATCAGATTGAAGACCGGCAACTTATAACTGATCTAGTTGTAAGCAAAATGAACCAAATGTTTTCAAAAACACCTATACCATCTCCTCAGAGACCCACTGCCACTCAGCAGCCTCAGGTAAGAAACTTCTACTTTTAAATAAATAGTAGGATAACATGTAAGTTTATCAAGATTTCACTTGCATTAATGAATTTAGTTAAAGAAGTTGCATACAGATACAGCCACAAGGGTTGAAGAACTTTTCAGTAAAGGCATCCAGCAGGAAATTTTATATGCCTTGGATATGTCCCATGCTGTATAGGATTGTCCTTTTTAGAAGGTATCCTGGAAATAATTAATCAGTGTGGACCAAAAGGATTCTGGTGATGTGGTCCATTGTGCAGAGTTGTAACTATTCAAGTACCTCAATATTTCTGGACCAAGTACTATTCAGCAGAGCTGTTAATAGGGAAAATGGGGTGGGAGGGTCCTTGTAATGTGATAATACAGGTCATACATGTATAAAAATAGCATGGTGGTGGTAAACTCAGGAGGCATTGACATAGACAGCATCTGCCTTTACTGGAAGGTGAAACCAAGAGTGTTTGATAATAACTTGTCTTATTGTATAAGATTTTACTGAGATCCATTGTCTACAATGTGTGTGAAGTAAATGACTTGATCATGTGATCAATTTAATATGGCACACAGAAGGAGAATAACCAGTTATTTTAAAACTGGAATGTACCCAGTGTGTTTACTGTTTCAATGAGCAGTTGTCTGGACTGAATTATTGATTTGCAGTACTATGAGAAGGATGGAGGTGCATTCAGTTTGTCATATATGTCTTAATCCTTTGAGAACGGGAGCTTCAGAGTTTTGATGCTGGGTATACTAAAGATCAGTTCTGTGATCTAGGTTAAATCACCTGTCTTCCATGGGCTAAAGCCACAAAGGGGACTTAAACTCAGCATTACAACATGTAATTTTAGGAAGCACTCAATCACCTAATTGAAGCCACAGCCCTGAGTCATGTTCTAGATTCCTTCTTAGAATGCATAGAGAGAGATAGCTGCCTAAGAAAGGGATTCACAAAAGCCAGCCCACTGAACAGGAAATTATGTGAACTGGGTGAAGGGTGTGAGAGACTAAGCACCACCCCACCAAGGGAATTAGGCACCTAACAGCAGGTCCCTTCTTTTGCTGGGAGATGACAATCCTTTATTCAAATCCCTGCTTCCCAGCAGGCTGAGAGGAGGTTTGAACCTGGCTCTCCCACATGCTGAGTGAGTACACGAATCACTGGGCTAAAGGTTTTAAGTGGGCATGAGCACTTTGTGCAAGGCCCAGTCCAATAGATGAACACTTAGCATGCCTACCAACTTGGATCCTGAAAGCAAGACAGGTGAGACAATTCTCAGTTTGAGGATGCCCTTTGAAATTTTAGTGTGATCTTGGAGCTCAGGTGTCAGAACTTAGGCAGCTATCTTCATGCGCAGTAGCTAAAATTCAGGCACCTGCAGGCACCGCCACACTCCCTGCATTTAAGGAGTAATAACAAACACTAAATGCATGAATTCCATCATCAGCATCCTCACTATAAAAATTGCTCCAGCACTGCCTACAGAATTAGGTGGCAGCTGAGCGGGTGATCTGGGGATCTGAATGTTGGACTTAGGTACCTGAAGTTGCAGTTAGGCACCTGAATCCCTTTATTGATCTAGCCCTCTGCAGCCCCACATAACTCACTATTAAAATAAGACTATTATTTATTTAACTCTTGGGTGTGTGGTAAAGATTAAATCATATTTGTGCTGTGCTTTAGAGATGCACAGTGCTATGAAATGCCAAATATTATTCCTTATGAGCACATGAGTCATAGACAGCGAGACTGATCCTGAGAGAGTTTGAGCAGTTGCAACTGTATTCTTCAGAGGGTATTTCAGGTACTCTGCTCTTCTCAGGATCAGGCCTACAGGAACCGTTGAAAATGCGATTCTCTAACTATAGCGATAAGATCAATGATGGCTGTTTAAGCAACAAAATGGACTCAAACTGTAGGTTAGGAGTTACCATCCCTAACTGAAAAGTCTATTTTTAATTCTGAATAGACCTCCTACCATGTAAACAGCTTTGTGGTATATCTCAAGTAGACCATATTTTGAGGGAGAATGACTAATTTGCTCTTCAAATATCCAACTTTGTTTAAAACAAAACTAAACAAAACACCACCATCCCACATAAAGAAGTGATGTAGCATCTATTTGTATGAGTCAGCAGTGTAATACTGTTGCAAAAAAAGCAAATGCCATTCTGGTATATATTAGCAGTAATATTGTGAATAAGACACTGCATTGATTAGGCCTCGACTTGAGTACTCCATCCAGTTTTGGGCACCTCATTTCAAAAAGGATCTGGAGAAAGTCCACAGAAGAGCGACAACAATGATTAGAGGTCAGGAACATTTGACCTATAAGGGAAGATGGAAAGAGGTGGGTTTGCTTAGTCTAGAGAAAAGGAGACTATGAGGGGATATAATAACAGTTTTCAAATACCTAAAAGGTTCTTATGAGGAGGAAGGGAAAAAAATATTCTCCTTAATCACAGATGATAGGACAAGAAGCAATGGGCTTAAATTGCAGCAAGGGAGATTCAGCCTAGACATTACGAAAAAATTCCTAACTGTCAGGGTGATTAAACACTGGAATAAATTGCCTTGGCAGGTTGTAGAATCTCCTACAATGGAGGTTTGTAAGAGCAGGTTAGACAAACACCTGTCAGGGATGATTTAATTAGTGGTACTTGATCCTGCCATGAGTGCAGGGAAGTGGTCTCAATGACCTGTCATGGTCCCTCCAGTTTCTATGATTCTGTGATTCTATATTATAGTCACTAGAAACTGAGCACAGAATTATTTCAACCTCATAATCACATACAGTGAAGAATTTCCACCTACCATGACTCAAATTCATTGTAAAGGTCACCTAAAAAAAAGTCACAGAGAAGAAAGAAAAAATCACCTGAATACCAAACATGATTTCTTTCAAGACCTGCTAGCTAATTATATAGGAAAACACAAGTTAATGTAGAAATGTTGCCTAAGGCACCAAAGAGCGATGTAAGGTTGATAGAATAAATAAAAAATATTTATTCTAATCTAGTCCTCCCATACTCAAGACAGATACAAATATCTACACCATCCCTCACAGTTATCTGTCCAGCCTACTCTTAGAAAATGTGCAATGACAGATTCCAAAACCTCCCTATGCAGTTTAATTCAGTGCTTAACCATCCTGACAGTTAGGAAGCTTTATCCTGATGTCCATCCTAAACTGCCCCCCTCAGAGTTTTACAAGAAAATTTTTCTTCCTCCTCCTTGTAACATCCTTTTACATACTTGAAAACTGTTATTGCATCCCCTCTCAGTCTTCTCCAGACTAAACATACCCATTTTTTTCAATGTTTCCTCATAGGTCATATTTTTTAGACCTTTAATCATTTTTGTTTCTTTTTTTCTGAACTTTCTCCAATTTGTCCACTTTTCCTGAAATGTTGCACCTACCAGATAACGATACTACAGTTGAACCCTAATCCTCACATAGCAGAGCACAAGAAACTACTTTTCATCTCTTGTTTATGCTCTTGCTGCTATATCCCAGAATGTTGTTTGCTTTTATGCAACAATATTACACTGTTGACTCATATTTAGCTTGTGATCAACTGTGACCCACCAGATCCTGTTCCACAATACTTTTTGCTAGTCAGTCATTTCCCATTTTGTATATGTGCAACTGATTGCTTCTAGAGTCCTGCAAATCCACAGATACCTCCATCATATCTGTGGATGTCCGCATCTATGGCTACAATGCAGATATCCAGAGACCATTTCTTGTGGATGCAGATCAGATACAAGTCCACATATTTTTATCTACACAGAGCTAGAGCCCTGCACATATGCAGATATCCACATTATATCTGCATCTGCAGATACAACGCGGGATATCCGCGGACCATTTCTTATGGATGCAGATCCACATATTTGTATCCACTCAGGGCTCTAACTGTTTCTTCCTAAGTGGAGAACTTTGCATTTGTCCTTATTGAACTTCATTCTGTTTACTTCACACTATTTCTCTAATTTGTTAAGATAATTTTGAATTTTAACCTTGTCCTCCATAGCACTTGCAAGCCTTCCCACATTGGAATCATCCACAACTTTCATAAGTGTACTCTCTATACCATTATCTAAATCATTATTAAAAGTGTTGAACAGAACCAGGTCCAATAGTGCCAGGGATCTGGGCTCAGTATTTCCTCTAGATTCCTCATTCTAATAACTGTTACGGGAATAGAACAGAACTTGACTCCTCTGTTGCGAGAAGTTTGAAGGAAAAGCAATGCTCAAAGCAGTTAGCATTGGCTCTGTGGAGAAATGGCAGAAGTACACCAATCAGGTTCACACTATTAACTACTCTACTGCTGTGTCTTCAATAGAAACACAGAACCATAATTTCCTCCATCAGTAATGTCTGGGCTTTTTTAATTGCATGTTGCTTAATTTTAGTAGGTTGCTTGTAATCTATTTGAGTGTGAGTGTCAGCCTGACAATACAACATTTTGATTTGGCTTTACAAAATGTTCATGTAAAGAGGATCTCATTTTACATAGGAAAAATCCTGCACCCACACTGGTGGAGGCATAGGGGAACCTAGAATTGAGTACAATTATGTTGAAAAGGGGAGACAAGATAAGGAGAGCCCACACAAAGGTCCATGCCAGATGGACCCCATCTTAAAAGCATTTTCTAATTTATCCATCCCCAAGCACAATTTAAGTAATGGCGATAGCTGACAGGGAGAAACACAGCCAATTCTTCTTTACACAGATCCATTAACAATTACATCTACTGCTGCATCCCATCCATAGTCAAATACTGAGTATCTCCACAGCCAAAAGGTAACCTTTCCTGTTCTTTCCACCATCTGCTACCAGAGTTTAGCCTTGAGGCATTAAGAATTTATTTTTCGGCCTTTAGAGTGGAAGGAAAAACACCAAATAAGTACACAAATTAAAGGCCACATTAAATTGTTCTACAGGAGCAGGAGTAACAGAAGATACAGATACTTGTATTCAAACTACAGAAATCTTGCTAAAGCAGAGCAAAACAATCTAAAATAATTCTATCCATAGTAGTAAAGAGTAGTAACAATAATCATAAGAATGCAAGGCTGGAAGGGTCCTCCAGAGGCCATCAAGTCCAGCTGCCCCCACCTGTACTGAGGCATGACCAAGTAACCCTAGGCTATTACTAACTAGTATTTTCCAAACTGTTCTGAAAAACCAGCTGTGATGGGAAGTCTGACCTAAACCATGATTTTAATAAAATGTCAACTTCTCTAAAAATATTTATGTAATATCTACAAAAAAAAACTCCGTGTTATATTTCTGTCTCTTAATGTAACATTTAATATTAAGGGCAGAATGATGGAGGCCAGTGCAATTGCTTTGCATTGAAGAACTGGTATAAGCAGCCTGAGGCTGTCGTAAGCAGAAGTGAGAGGATCACTCCAGATTTAGGAGCATCCACCATAGCAAGGCTTCTCTATCTCTCTCTAATCCCTAGCTGTTGGCAGCTAGCCCGATTCAGTGCAGCCTTCAGTCTGCTCTATAGTATGCCAGCACACTAGTCAGCCATAGTTCACACATGATCAAGGGAGCGCAGGCCACACTACTTGCAGTGTGGATGCATAATCCATTGTGGGTGTATGGTGCAGTCTGCATAACCAGTGGTTAAAAGTATAATTTGATGGGCCCTGGAGACTTCCTAATCTCTGGGCCCTCTTTATGCATGTGTGGGAGCCAATCCAGGTAGGATGAGGGCATGGGATGTGGAGGAATGAAGCAGCAGCAGAAGATGCGGGGGTATTGAAGGGGTGGCTGGGGGTGTGGGGGGGTAGGAGATGGGGGCAGTAAGGGGGAGGGTGGGAGGTAGGAGGTATCAGGGTGGTGAATGGGGGCAAGGGAAGGAGCTGGGGCAGAGAAGGGGTGGGTGTTGGAAGGAAGTAGGGGTGATGAAAGACAGCAGGGCAGGAGGTAGGGGCAAAGCACAGGTGGATGGTGGCAGGAGGTGGGGGGCAGGAGCAGGAAGTGGGGCAGAGAAGGATTGGAGCACGGGAGTTGGGGATCTGGGGCAGGCGGGCTGGGGCTATATGCAAAGGGGACATGAGGTTGCTTGCCTGGCCAGCACCCCTCTGCGTCTGCAGGGAGCTCGGGGACCCTGATCGGAGCCAGCCCAGCAGGAGAGAGTCCGTCCCGCCACTCCCTGCACCAGCCCTGGCCCTGGCCCATCTTGCTGCCCCACTGACTGCAGAGCTGGAGCACCCACAGCCCCACACTCCTGACCCCTGCCCACCTTGCCTCCCCGGGGCCTGCAGAGCCAGAGCAGCCTCGGCCTTGTGCTCCTGGCTCTGGCCCTGGCAGCTGCTGCAGGCCCAGCTCCCATTCATCCTCTGGGTCTGACCCAGGCCCAAAGCATGCTCAGAGTGGGAGTTTTAAATGATCCCACCCTGGAGGAAGCTCTCTTCCAGCCGGAAGATTGTGTTTTCCAGCCAGGTAGGAGCTGCCAGTGTAGTGTTAAAAACAGTGTTCCATCAAGTTTTGTTACCCGGTTCTGTTTCTGACATCCAGGATGCAAAATGCATTAAGTGCGTCAAGTTTTGTTACCCGGTTCTTAATACTACACTGGCCATGCACAGCAGCTGCGGTCCCTACCCCAGCTGGAAGACACAGTCTTCCAGTCAGCAAGAAGCTTCACCCAGGCTGGGACCTTTTAAAATGTTGCAGGAGTAGTAAGGGGGAATGCATCAGAATACTGTGTTCAGCTCCATAATTCTACTTTTAGGGGCCCTGGAACACTGGCCCCTAAAAATGGTGGGCTTCGGAACAGCATTTCAGTACGTTCCCCTTTACTTTAACTCCTGTGCATGACTCAGGGTTTGGCCCAAGATTCTTCAGTGGAAACAATCTAAACACGGTTCTCCTGTCGTCCCCATTAACTGAGTATTTACATTGTTGAAGTCTTACATCAGGTTATATCACAATATAAATCAATGCAACTTGTCAAAAAATCCTTAGGCTGTACAGTCAGGTGAGATGTGGCCAATTAATTTTCTGTGGGCTACATTAGAAAATGTGATGTCTCTTTTCTGCTAAACCACTTCATCATGCCAAGTATGCATGCACTTTGTGAGCAATTACTCAATATAGGAAAGTGGGTGTAAATAACTTCACACAGTGTGAGTCAGTGCAGAATTAGTATCTAGCTCTGTATTCTTTTGAAGGTGATAGCCCACAGTGAGCAAAGTTCTCTTTCGATTAAAATTTGCTTGACACATTCATGCCCCAAAAGCAAGTGATTTAGGCAGAGAGTACATGCTTTACAGATTTTTAAGTGTCAGCAAACAATCTAAACTCTCTGCTTGAAGTTCAGTTAGAAATGGTGGCAAAGCAATGGATTTTGTCAATTTCCAAAGGGATAGCGGTGTTAGTCTAGTCTAGCAAAAAAAAAACAAAAAACCACACACAACAACAACAAGGAGTCATGTGGCACTTTAAGACTATCAGATTTATTTTTCACATGAGCTTCTGTGGGAGAAAATCCCACCTCATCAGATGCTTTGAAGATGGGTGAACTTACAGAATGGAATGAAAATAAATGCAAGGGGCTGTAAAACATAGGATCAGGTCATACAGTAACAGCAAATCAGAGCAGTTGTTAGGTCCTCTGTTTACTGTACAGGATGCTGATCAGGTGGTTTCTGAGTTTCTGTGAGAGCATATGGCATAATCTCTCACTGTAGTCTGTGTAATATGTCGATTGTAAAGGATTTTTTACCTTCAGTCCATTAGGTATATGGATGCCACACCAACACTCACTTAAAGCAGTGCCCCACCTCCGAGAGACACTTATCTCTCTGCTAAGTTCCAAAGGGGGCAGCCATGTTAGTCTAGTCCAGGAAAAAAAGCAAAGAGTCCTGTGGCACTTAAAGACTAACAGATTTATTTCTCTTGCTTCCGCCGCCCTGCCCCCCCCCCATCTCTCTGCTGTACTACAACACATCTTAATTATTTAAGTTATAGTGACATCTTGTGGTAGTTTTACTTTTTTGTGATGATCAGATGTTATTTACTATTTAATGAAAAAGATTAATACACAAGTCAAATGTCAGTAGAATCACACAATATAAAACGGGGGTCTCAAACTCAAATCACCTCAAGGGCCGCATGGGGACTAGTACAGAGCCACATGAGGGCTAGCACATTAGCCTGAGGGCTGCACTACTGGAACCTTTTCATACAACAGTATTGCAAATATTGGTAATGATAGTGTCATTCCAGGCCACAGGAAATAGCTTTATGGGTTGCATGCAGCCCACAGCCCATATGTTTGAGATCCCTGATATAAAATATATTTAGCTATTGGGAGCTTGCTGTTTTTACTTTATTAAACTTCAAAATAAGTAACTATTAGGGCTGTGATTGTAGAGATCCATTCACTTCTACGAGAGAAAGGTGGTAAAACTTAATGACATCAGCAAGAATATAATTGAGGAAGCAAAGTGTGAAACTAAAGGAAAAATGAGAGTCCAAACATATAATCAGGGGTTAAAATATAATTTGGGGAGCCCCAGAAACCTCCTAAATTGGTGGGGCCCCCCTTACACCAGTGTGGATCCCCTTCACCCACCCCAGCTATTGCCCCAATATCCATGAGTTAAAATATAATTTGGGGGGCCCAGAACCCTCTTAAATTTCCAAGGCCCCTCATGCAGCTCCAGGCCCCCTTCACGTACCCCAGCTACTTGCCCCCACCTCAACTTCTGCCCCCCAAATGCCTGCCCCCAACCCCTATCCCCAACCCCAGCTACTGCCCCAAAAACACCTACCCCCATCAGACCCCTTTCCCCACATCCTCCTCAGTCCCAAACCCCACTCCCTAAGCTCCCTGCCCCCATTCCAACCCTCCTACCCTCCACCACCCCAGTCGTCACATCACCTTCTTCAGCCCCCCTAGCCCTCCCCAACCCACCATCCCAACCCCTTCTGCCCCTTCCCCATGCACCCTCCCTGACCCCATGCTTTTCCCACTGGCTGCCCAACCACCCCAACTCCCCCAGCCCTTTACTTGGCTGAGGTGGCCGAAGAGCTGGGCGAGGGGAAGGAAGCTGTGGCACTGGGCAGCCAGTTGACTGGCAAGTAGGAGCACAGGCCCGAGGCTGGGGCTGGCCCATGCACATTGCCCGGCCCTGGCCAGAAGGGGTGGAGCTGCCACAGGCTCCAGGGAAGGGAGGCGGGGGTGGCTGGGCTAGCCCAAGCCCACCGCCCCTCCCTTCCTCCAGCCTAGGGTGTCGTTCTATTTTTAGGGGGCCCTGGAATGCAGCATGTTTGCCCATCCCCCTATTTTTGGGGAGCCCCAGAGCGCAGCATTCTGGGTCATTCCCCTATTTTTAGGGGGCCTGGAACACTGGCTCCCTAAAAACAGGGGCCCCGGAACAGCGTTCCCGGACATTCTCCCTTACTTTAACCCCTGCATATAATGTTGGGGAGAAAAGTCAAAAGAGAGAAACAGGCAGAACCATGTTATAATGTGGCATGGTCTCATGCCCTACTTTTCTATAAATAGGGATCCAGTACATCAAAGCCCTTGGTTTTATCCTGTATTCTGAAAAAAATTCTTTTATGAAAGGCAGCCACTCAGTGGCAGGACAGTGGGATTACATGCATAGCTAAACTTAAGCATGTACCTACTGGATCAAGACCTTACATAAACAAGTTCCAGAGGGGTAGCCATGTTAGTCTTGTTCAGTAAAGCAAACAAGGAGTCCTGTGGCACTTTTAAAGACTAACAGATTTATTTATCACATGAACTTTTGTAGGAGAAAATCCCACTTTTTCAGGTTCTTCAAAGCTTCTGATGAAGTGAGATTCTCTCCCATGAAAGCTCATGCAATAGATAAATTTTAATCTTTAAAAGTGCCACAGGACTCCTTGTTTCTTATATAAATGAGTTTTCACATGTTTTTGCTGTCAAGAGACCTTCATTGGAAATGGCCATTTTCAAAGTCAACAGAGTCTGATAATTTATAATCTTTTCAAACAGGAAATATGTTTAAGTCATATCCTAGATAATAAGCCTGAACATTTCTGGATACAAAGCTAAAGTGGGTATATACAACTGTGGAATCATCAGCAGAATGGCCGCATTTTTGATAGTAGAGGGTCTGTGTTTGTCTAAACCTTGTTGTGTAGGAATCTGATTCTCAGTGAGGTCTATTAAGTCTGCCGTATCCTCGGAAACATTTAAAGCACTAATATTGAATATCAAAGCTAAGTTTTCCAAAACAAATCAACCAGTTTGCTTGTTCTTTGTTGTCTGTGAAGCAACCTTGCTCCTGAACTCTCACTTAGACCACCCAGGATGACTACAGAATTATAGAAGTATCCCAGTGGGGCTGAAGACTAAAATGAAATGTGTATAGCCTCCTGTTTTAAGAGACTATTCCAAAATGTCCTCAAACATACAGAATATTTTTGCCATCTTCACCAGCAGACCTCCCCCACTCCATTACTGATTTCCCTGTATTTGGATTTAGTAAGGAGTGCTGCCAGGTTTCAAAAGGAGTAAAAGGGAGATATATAAAAAAAGCTTATAATGCCAGCTATTGGAGTGCAGGATTGGAGTAAAATTGGAGTAATAGGTAAATCTGATACTAGTAGTTGCCAGTAGGCACTGAAGATTATTTATAAACACTTTTCTAAAAAGGAAGACGCCCTACATCTAAGAACCTGGATAAAGATCAGAAGATATGATTGACACTAACTCATAACAATTTCATAGGGATCTGTTGCATTTCAGCCAGCCCCAGATCACACAGTGCCCCAGGCAGGGAGCATCTTCTGTTCCACTACATTTGTTAAACCTTTGAATAACTTATTTTTATTGTATTTGTAGTCCATTTCACAGAACACCTGAAACATTTTACTTCAAACATTCTACTTTGCCTTTCATCACTAACATCAAAAACAGTACCCCAAGCCCAGTACCCTCAAAACCTGGGACCCCAGGCAGTTGCCTGGGATGCCTGCCCCTAAATCTGACCCTGTGTTGTCCACTGCTGAAGCACCATTTTTGAAGAACATATTTACACTGATCAGTTCAACTTACTCTACATTTATGATGTATCATGGAAAAACATAATCTACTTGAACATTTGCCCAGTTTGCCTCTGGTGTTCAGGTATAGGTCCTCCTCTTTTCAAGAAAGGCGGTGTGTTCTGTTTTACAGCAGGAAAAGAAACATTTCTGAGTACGAGAGTGCTCTGACTTCCATTTAGCTCAACAGTAATAGAGAACTTAACTATAGAGAAATACTACCTTAGATGCAACTGCTTGTTGAGGAAAGCCCTTATTTTAAAAAAGAAAAAAATAAGTACTTGATGTGGTTCAGTCGAAATGCTAACAACCATTAAAAAACTCCATTGATAACAGGCAGCATTACAAACATTTGAACTTTGCCTGGCATTTGGCTATTCTATTGAAAATAATAAGTTTATATAAAAAACCAAACATCTAATATCTTGGACTCTGGCACCATTTAAGAACAGTGGATATCGACGTACAGAAGTGTGTTACCATACAGACATATTGATGGTAGTTCAAATAGTACTCTATTTTTAGGGATACAAAATTGTCACAGTAAAATTTTGTGTAATTTATAGAACAGTCATGGTGAAAAATAGACAGTTTAATGACAACATCACAGCAGCTACGTAGACCTGGTGGTGTACCTAAACAGCTCATTAGTTTGCTTCCTAGTCCTATTTCAAAGATGACCAGATAAAAGCAAACTAACAAACTGCTAACATGCAACAGCTGATCAAAATACAATGAAGAGCTGTTAACATGTCCCAGCAGGCTCAATATAGCAAAATACACAGTTCTATGATAGTGTTGATCTTTCACAATCTAATTTAGTAATTTAAATAGATGGAAAAAAGTACAGGTTCTGTGAAAGCTGTGACCACCAAGACAGAATTATATTGTAATCTACTTTGAAACATCATGAGATTGCTACAGGAGCAAATAGAGTAACTGTTAAGTCACACAGTGGAAAGTATTGCCCAACTCTGCTTATTTATGGTCACTGATGAGCAAGAGGAACTACGGTGATGAAGATGCAGCTTGCTGAATATCTATTAACAGTAATGTCAATCTAAACACTTCATGTGGTTAGCTGGGTGTACTGAAGGGTAAGCACCTCTAACCATTGACAAATGCTTCATGTTCACAGCCTGATAAGCAAGCATGTATAACAACCTATAACTGTTGCCTAAAAACTGCCTTACACTAAAAGATTGTAAATGCCTTGGTTAAGGGGCTAACACTTAGATGTGTGGGCTTTATTGGGCAAATTATCAGGACCTTATTCAGGCAGACTTCCACTGGTGGTATTGTAAGTTTGTCCAAAGAAACACACAATACAGTCTGAGCAAATCCTAGGTATGTGGCCAGATGTTATTGGATAATTCATTTATGTTAATCACCACAATGGTTCCTGGAACTTGAAATAAAATAAGTAATATATTTCATAATCAGAAATAAGGATCAGTTGCACTGCAAACAGGTAGATCAAATTTAAAGCTAAATAGTTAGGGAAAGAAGGACTCTCAGCACATTCCTGGCAGGACACCCTCAGAGGCATTCCCACAGTCAAGGCCTTTCTCCTGAGAAGACCCTACTTTTAGTGTGGCAGGCAAGCCTCAGGACAGAGAACTAGGGCAACTGGGTAATTCCAATTGCTTTGGTATCATGTAAGATGATAGTCCTGCAGCTAGTGTTGTTTCGATAATGAAGCAGCAACAAAATGCTAAATGAAATTCCAGGGCAGCTATAAAAAGTTATAATTAATAATCGATAACATTCCTCAGATTCCTTTAAAAGTGGAGTACAAAAAATTTTCACTTTCTGGATTATCTGATTGAGTTCAGTTCTGAAGAATGGCTTTCTCTCTCCTTTTAGCTGTATGGAGCAGACATTGCCTTTTAAAAGTCCAGAAACTCCTTAAACTGTTCTCCTCAGGAACACAGAAAGTGGGCTTCGTTATTAAGGGACAATTAACCTAAGACAGATGTTTGTAGTCAAAAAAAGCAAGGAGTCTTGTGGCACTTAAAGACTAACAGATTTATTTATTGCATGAGCTTTCATGGGAGAATAGCGTCTGACAAAGTGGGATATTCTCCCACGAAAGCTCATGCAATAAATAAATCTGTTAGTCTTTAAGTGCCACAAGACTCCTTGCTTTTTTTGCTTTACTAGACTAACACCGCTGCCTCTTTGGAACATGTTTGTAGTCAGTAGTCTTTGGGCTATCTATTCTTTAGTTTTTAGCACAATCTCATATTCAAGTGCATTGTACTTCTGTCACCTCTCTCTCTCTCATCCCCACATGTGCATATTTGAAACACAGGTTTGTTTATGTGTGGCTGTTATTATTAGAGAGGAAAGGTGGGTGAAGAAATCTCTATTTTTAGACCAGTTGTTGTTGGTGAAAGAAACAAGTTTTTGAGCTTACATAGAAGTAGGGTTACCAGATGTCAGGAAAAAGGAGGACATGTGCTCCTTTTTACCTTCATGTCCTCCTTTTTACCTTCACATCCTCCGTCCAGCAGGCATTTTAAAATACATGATTTTGTCTGTTTTTATACTTTATAGGGGTCAAAGTATGCTGGAATGCCACGGAATACCTTATTTTTAGGGGAAAGCATTCCAGGGCCCCCTAAAAACAGAATATTACATTAATACTACATTTTATCCATGTGTCCTCCAATGTCCTCCTTTTTGTACTTCCCTGTCCTCCTTCCCAGACTTTGGTATCTAGTAGCCCTACACAGAGGTCATCTTTGTTTGTTTAGTCTCAGCTTCTGAATTACTTTAACACACAAGGGGGAGCTCTTTCCCATTCCATATGCTGCATTCCTTTACTATGAGATGTAATTCTTTGACTTGGAGAAACTTGCTTACAGGCCTGCTGTGCAACTAATCTTTTAATGCTCCCTTTTCATAAATTGTATTATGAATATTTCACCTGAAGCAAGAGTACAATAAACTATAAGAGAGCATTACTTTTCTTCAGAAAACCATCCTCATGTTTCCTCAAAGCCATCTAGCTCTAGTGTGATGATGCATCTTCATGATTAACTACTTCTTCCTAAACACTTAATATGTGTTTCTCTCAGCCTAGGCTTGATTCTAAATTTTGTAATTTTTTTATTTTTAGAGGAACAATATTTAACTGAGCCAAATCTAGATGAGTGCACTCATTTTTAACACTGTTCCAAAATCTAATCAGATTTGGATTTTTGGAAATAAAATTCTTTCCGATTTGTGCGTCTAGATAACAGCCCTACCAAAAATTAAATAGTGTTTAAAAAAAATCAGAAACAGAAAGCCTGCAAAACAATCACTGGGGCCACTGAATGATGGTACCAAAGGAGCATTCAAGAAAGGCAAGGCTGTTGTGGAGAAGCTAAATGAATTCTTTAGATCAGTCTTCACTAAGAGGATGGGAGAGAGATTCCCACACTTGAGATGTGCTTTTTAGGTGACAAAACTGAGGAACTATCCCAGACTGAGTTGAAAGTAGTAGTAGTTTTGGAACAAACTGATAAATTAAACAATATTAAGTCACTGGACAAGATGGTATTCAGCTAAGAATTCTGAAGGAACTCAAATACGAAACTGCAGAACTACTAATTATAGTATGTAACCTATTGCTTAAATCAGCCTCTGTACCAGATGATTGGTGACTAGCTAATGCCATGCCAGTTTAAGTTTTCAGAGGCAATCTGGGCAGTTACAGGATGGTAAGACTAACTTCAATACCAGGCAAACTGATTGAAATGATGACAAAGAACAAGATTGTAGATGAACACGATTTGTTGACAAAGGGTAAACACAACTTTTCTAAAAGGAAATCATGTCTTACCAATCTTTTTGAATTCTTTGCGGGGGTCAACAAACATATGGACAAGAGTGAACAGTGAATATAGTGCATTTGAACTTTCAGAAAGCCTTTGATCAGATCCCTCACCAAAGTCTCTTATGCAAACTACACAGTCACTGGATGAAAGGAAAAGTCCTCCCATGGATCAGTAATTGGTTGAAAGATAGGAAATGAAGGGTAAGAATAAAGGTCAGTTTTCACAATCGAGAGAGTTAAACAGCAGGGTCTCCCAGGGATCTGTACTAGGATTAATGATATTTAACATATTCATTAATGATAAAAAAAAAGGGGATAAACAGTGAGGTGGCAAAATTTGCAAATAATCCAGAATTAATCAAAATATTTAAATCCAAAGCAAATCATGAAGAGTTACAAGGGATCTCACAAAGTGGGGCTTGGGCAACAAAACAGCAGATGTTGGTAAGTGCAGAGAAATGAGCACTGGAAGACATAATCCCAACTATAAATACAAAATGATGGCATCTAAATGAGCTGTTAACATTCAAGACAGAGATCTTGGAATAAATGCAGAAAGTTCTCTGAAAACACCTGCTTGGTGTGCAGGGGCAATCAAAAGAGGTAACGGAATGTTGGAACCATTAGGAAAGCTATTGATAAGACAGAAAATATCATAATTCCCCTATATAAATCCACACCTTGAGTACTGTGTTCATTTCTGGTTGGCCCATTTTAAAAAATTATTAGAAATGGAAGATTTACAGAGAAGGAGAACAACAATTTTTTGTGGTATGGAGCAGCTTCCACATAAGGAGAGATTTAAAAGACTTGGACTGTTTATCTTAGAAAAGAAATAACTGGGGAGATATGACAGAGATCTAGAAAATCATGAGTGGTGTAGAGAAAGAGAATAGGGAAGTGTTATTTTCCCTTTCATATAACACATAAACAAGAGATCACCCAATGAAATTTAAGGGCAGCGGGTTGAATAACAAACGATAAGGAAATACTTCTTCACACAATGCCCAGTAAACCTGTGGAATTTGTTGCCTGGGGATGTTTAGCTCCCTAAGTACTCAATGCTTTTTTTTTTTTTTTTACCTCAGTCTTCACAGGCAGGGTCAGCTCCCAGGCTACTGCACTGGGTAACGTGGAATGGAGGGAAGGAGAGCAGCTCTCCGTGGTGGAAGGTGAAGCTAGGAACTACTTAGAGAAGTGGGATGTGCACAAGGCTGTGGGGCTGGATGAACTGTATCCAAGGGTGCTGAGGAAGTTGGCCAATATGATTGCACAGCCACTAGCCATTATCTTTGAAAACTTGTGGCAAACGGGAGGTCCTGGGTGATTGGAAAAAGACAAATATAGTGCCTATCTTCAAGAAAGAGAAAAAGAAGAACCCAGGGAAATACAGACCAATCAGCCTCACCTCAGTCCCTGGAAAAATCATGGAGCAGGTCCTCAGAGAATCCATTCTAGAACACTTGAAGGAAAATAGAGTGATCAGGAACCATCAGCATGGATTCACCAAGGATAAATCGTGCCTGATCAACCTCATCGCCTTCTATGATGAGATGACTGAATATGTGGATGCAGAAATACCTGTCGATGTGATATACCTCAGCTTTAGCAAAGTTTTTGGTAGGGTTTCTCACAGCATTCTTGTCAGCGAGTTAAGAAAGCTCAGTTTGGATAAATGGACCATAAGGGGGATAGAAAGCTGGGGTAGGGATCAATGGCAAAATGTCTACTTCGCAACCAGTAACTAGTGGAGTGCCCCAGGGGCTGGTCCTGGAGCAGGTTCAGTTCAACAACTTCATTAATGATATGGATGATGGGATAGACTGCACGCTCAGTAAATTCACAGACAACACCAAGCTGGGGGGAATAATAAACACACTGGAGGGCAGGGATGGGATTCAGGGAGACCTAGACAAATTGAAGCTTTGGGCCAAACAAAATCTATTGAGGTTCAACAAGGACAAATGCAAAGTCCTGCATTTAGGATGGAAAAGAATCCCATGTACTACTACAGGCTGGGGACCGATTGGCTAAGTAGGAGCACTGTAGAAAAGGACCTGGGGGTTATGGTGGACAGGAACCTGAGTGTGAGTCAACAATGTGCTCTTGTCAAAAAGGCCAATGGCATATTGGGCTGCATCAGTAGGAGTGTTACCAGCAGATTGAGGGGTGTGATTATTTCCCTCTATTCAGCTCTGGTGAGGCCACATCTGGAACACTGTGTCCAGTTTTGGGCTCGGCACTACAGAAAGGATGTGGACAAATTAGAAAAGAGTCCAGCAGAGGGCAACGAAAATGATTAGGGAGTTGAGGCACATGACTTAAGAGGAGAGACTTAAGGAACTAGGTTTATTTAATCTGCAGAAGAGAAGATTGAGAGGGATTTGATAGCAACCTTCAACTACTTGAAGCGGTGCTCCAAGGATGAGGGAGCTAGGCTGTTCTCAGTAGTAACAGAGGACAGAAC
Organism: Podocnemis expansa; assembly: GCA_007922195.1. Taxonomy (NCBI): domain Eukaryota; kingdom Metazoa; phylum Chordata; order Testudines; family Podocnemididae; genus Podocnemis; species Podocnemis expansa. The sequence goes on along the minus strand of ML681973.1, from coordinate 36,846,246 downwards.
AAGGAGCAGTGGTTTCAAGGTGCAGCTGGGGTGGTTGAAGCTGGATATCAGGAAATACCTTGTATTGGAATGGGTTACTGAGGGAGGTGGTGGAATCTCCATCTTTGGAAACATTTAAACCCCTGGCTGGGATGATTTAGTGGGAGTGGTCCTGCTTTTAGCAGGGACTTGGACTAGATGACTTCATGAGGTCCCTTCCAACCTTATGATGTAGTGAAGGCCAAAAATATAACTGGGTGCAAAGAAGAGGAGCTGCTTTGGGCCATTTTACATAATGTATCTGGAATTCCATAGCTATGGTTCCAGCCAGATCTGAACTAAAAAGAAACTGGCAAGAGATTTAGTTTCTAGACTGGGCAGCTATATGTATATTGGGAGGGAAGAACAGATCTTCTAGTCCAGAGGTCGGCAACCCAGGAGGGGTAAAGAGCCATTCTCCCCTCCTGCACCCCCCAACTGCACAAGCCAGAGCTGTGGCTCCCTAGCACTGGTGCAGAGGGGGTGCACGGGTGGTGCCTGCTCCCTCCCTCTGCTGGTGGGTGGAGCAGCACTGCCCCACCTACCAGCTGGCCTACCCTCCCAAAAATGGCCGGCAGGGAGCTGGGCCTTGTGGAGGCATGGCCATGGAATGGCCCTTCTGCGGCGTTCAGGCCGCTTCTACCTGGCCACCCCAGGCCCTAGGTTGGGCCCATTCAGCTGTGGGTTTGCAAGGTAGAAGCATCCCAAATTCCATGGAGGGGCCATTCTGGGCCCCTCCTCTGCAAGGCCCAGCTCCCCACCAGCTGCTTTTGGGAGGGAGGGCCAGCTGGTAGGTGGGGCAGCACTGCTCCGCCCACCAGTAGAGGGCAGGAGGAAGGAAAGGATGGAGCATGCACTGCCTATGTACCCTCCCCCCCTCCCCCCGCCAGCACTACGGAGCCACAGCGCAACTGCTGAGCTGACTCCAGCTCATATAGTTGTGCTGGAAAGGGGGGGGTGAGCAGGGAGTCCTCGGGAACAGCTGGCTCCCTGGAAGAAACTTCCAGGGAGCCAGAAGGGGATGCTCAGTGAGCCACACGTGGCTCACTGAGCCCGTGTTGCTGATCCCCATTCTAGTCCCTGGGACATAGCTCATCCTGTGGGTCACTGTTCACAGGAACTGTATTTCCTACAAGGAGTTAGAAAACTTTCAGCTATTTTAGCAGCATACCATCTTGGAAGGGTGAGCAGTAACAGACTGTAGTTGATTTGCCAGCAAGTGCAGTTTGAAGAGAAGTCTGGATTTTATTAGAAGCACTGGCTCAAAAAAAAACAACAAATTGGAGAGTTAGAAGACTAATTCCCAGCCTGTTTTTAAGATCAAAGGCTATGTGTGAGAGAAGCAGGCTCCTGAAAGAGAACAAAGTACTAAAATTCCCTGAAAACCCAAGAGTAAAATTTCTCAGGTTAGGAATATAGTGTGAATTAAGCCTTTTGGGGTCAGTTTGGGTGGGTTGGTTAATTTACAAACATAATTTAGCCATGTGATTGGCCTGGAGAATGGGTGAGGTTCCTGGAAGCTTTTAGGTAATATTTGGTGAAAAAAGGTGATGTGTGTGGGTGATATTACCAGGACAGCTATAGTGAAGCAACTATAACACCAACAGTAGGAGAATGTGCAGGGTCTCTGAAATGTCAGAGAACCAAGGTAACACATGCACTAATAGAGACACTAGAGTGAGGGGGAAATCCTAGCAAGTTTTCTGGAATGCTGAATTTAAGATAAGTTTCCTTGTCAATGGGAAGACATGCAGGGAGGCGGACTACAAAAATACTGGTGGTGTTATGGCACAGGAGTTGGGTGTGATCTGTGGTTAAACTAAAGAGCTGACAGTAGGCCTAGTTTACCCTCCACATATGGAGTTGGCTAAGGACCTACAGATAGCCTATTTAAAATTCATAGCTATTTTTACATGTTAAGTCATCAGCTCCATTTTCAGTTCCTGTAGTAAAGACTGGATTGTTCTCACACACAAACCTATTACTTAGGTTGTTATTGTTATTATTATAATAAACTTATCACCTTCATATCTTTTCTCTGCCAATTTGCATGTAGACAGTGGGGTCAAGGATTCGCACTTGCACACACGTATGCACACATGTACCGAATCTCTCTCTATAAAAAGGGTAATACCAGCAAGCACTGCTAACATAGAGCAATTTGTTTGGTTTTAGCTCTCTAACAAGAATTACATGATTTGTTTCATTCCATCCTCCAGAAATAACCATTGGAGGTCCCTGTGCACATACTGCCCTCCCACAAACCTCCACAGATAGAGGGTAGGTAAACCCTATGATCCTTGTCCCAAGGGTAGATAATGGGCAAAAGTCTTCTCCACAGCAGCATTCTATCCTGCTTCCATGGGAGCTGCATCATCCCTTTTGAATTTTGCATGTAATGAGGAGACAGGTAACGCTCCTCCACCAAGAACCATCTTGAGAGTGTGGAGCCACCCACATGTCCTGAGGGCACACAGAGGAAGGTGCCAGCTGCATCTGAGTTGCACTGTAAGAATGTGGAGGAAACCCCTAAAGGTGAACCTTGACCAGAGTTTCCAGGTGTTAGTGGAGGTTTCTCAACTATCACAGGAAGACTAACATTGCCCCAGTAAGATACAGTGCTCAGCATGGTACAACATCTCCCATATCACCGTAGAAATCATAGGACAGAAACTGAACTTTTAGGTATAGTTTGGTAGTGAGAATTCTGATCCACTCCTGATCCAGGTGTTTTAAAGTCATATTTGTAAGTGTGATGGCATCTGTTTCTCCTTGTGAAAGTCTCCTTTCCTTCCCAATTCATATATTAATGTTCATAGAAAACTGCATTATTGGATCAGCTCCTCTTGTATCAAACAGATTTTGACCCATTCATATTATACATTGATTTTTATCTCTGCCCCAACCCACCTTGGGAGGTTGCAATACTAAGCAATTAGAGTGTCAGATCTGTTATGTTGCCTTTTATTTATACAGCTAAGGCAGACATAAAGCACCTTTGCAGAGCTGCTTGGGTATGATGCTGTTGCCTTTCAGCATATGAAAATTACAATTTCTAGATTCCCATGAACTGCTTAATGTAGGAATTGTAATCATTTGTGGTAATGTGTGTCTTCCAGTTTAAGATCAAAAAAAAAGCTTGCTGAAAAGCAGTAAGCCAGACGCATGTTAATTTGTTTTACATTCATACTTTAATAGATTCTAGATGTACTTGTCTCTTGGCAGATGGCAATTTGATTGCTTGATAATTCTTTAAAAAAATAAGCATAACTATTTTGTCCAGAGATTTAGCATATTATATGTTGAAAAATAGTAGCAGTGGGTTCCAGGGAGATCTTGGCTCCAGATCCTAATATTCCGAAAGGGTATTCTACACTAAAGTTTTTGTTCAGGACCGTCTCTTCCTCCAGACAAGAATACACTGAAAGCAATATTGCTAAATATATATCCTATTTTTCACATTATTATGTGCTAGATGGGATAGAGTGAAGCAATTTTTTTATTACGTTATCAGTGGATCTTGCTTTCCTCTTTCATTTCACTTAGTGAAACAGATATAATTATAGTCAACTTCACTTTGATACTCCAGCACCAGCAAAATCCAACTGTTTATGTTTCTAAACTGGGTGGTAATCTGAGCTATAACTGAAAAAGACTAAGTTCTTTCCTAATTTCCATTCAGCCAGGTAACTATTGAAGTTCCCTTAGGATTTCATTGAATACACAGATGTAACAGAGGGCATAATTTAGCCCATTGAAAACAATCCTGTATGCATTCATTTCTGTGGGAGCAGGAGTGAGCCATTTTATGCAGAAACTAAGTCAAAGCATTCTTTCATGAGTTCAGGGAGAGGAATGAGGCAGGAAGAAAAATTTTAAAATCTAAACTGAAAAAAAGTGATACAGTCAGTGTGATACAGTTGTTGTTCCAGAGAGCAAAAATTAAAGGAAGAAGGCCCCATAATGAGCTGTGCTGAGGTTTTGGAAAGAAAGTCTTGGAAGTAAAGACTCTCCCGCTCACAGTAGATGGTGGTAGCCTTATCCTGAAAAGGGAGAGGCTTTTTATTTTTAATTTTGTAATTACCCCAGACCTGAGCTCTTCTATGCCATGATTCATGCAGCATAACAGACAATAAACTAGACTAGATTTTTTACCTGGAGAAAACTTAAGTGCATCTTTTAAATCCCAGGCTAATGGAGAGCTTTTAATGAAAACATGGATAGATTCAATGCAACTGTGCTAGTCTGTTTTTACCTCTCTTCTTTTTTTGTGTTTATCTTCCAGAGTGGATCACTTAAGGAACCAGAGCCAAACAAAATCCCACCTCAGAGACCGCCACCTCAAGGTTGTTTACAGTACATTCTCGACTGTAATGGCGTTGCAGTAGGACCAAAACAAGTCCAGGCTACTTAAATAATTGACAATAAATGCAGGGGTTAAAGCCAAAAACCAACCTTGAAAGCAAACATACCAGTTTATGTGCAGTTTTTGCATTGTTTCACTGCTGACCTGGACTGTGTTTTTTCTATGCAGTGTCAACTATACTGTCTGGTTGTTTACCTGTTCCTGTCTGTGCTTGTAATGCTTACCTACGTTTCTCTGTATAACTTGTGATTTCAGGGCTGTTGTCAACAGTGTACAAAGAATTGTGCCTCTACAGAGTCCAGTGCGACTGTATATTATGGATGGTTAGACAGTATTTTTTGAGTATTATATATTGTGGGGGTAAAAAACCACCAAGGTTTAAAGAAAAAAGCAAAACAAAACCTTAGCTTGACTCTGTGAGTGTGTGCGTGTGATATTTGTAATTTTTTTCTTTTTTTGGTGCATGACTAACACATAGGTGATTCAGACAGATATTCTAAAGGCTATAATCTAATATATTTGTTGACTGAGGCTTTTTTAAAATAATTTTATAAAATTTGTTAATTGAGTTTTATTTATAAGTAAGATGTAGAACTCTAATGTTTCAGTGATTCCGAAAACAAGTAACTTCTTCCCAGGAATGTTTAAATAACTTGTATTTTACGTGCTGGTATTCATATTTTTTTAATCAATTCTGCATTAAATTATTAGCTACAAAGCTATGTAAATGGGCCACCTACGTGCAATATCTCAGTGAAATAAGAGTATTTAACCTCTCTCTATTCAATTAAGTAGATCATCTGTTATGGTTCTGAATTAGTCATCAGTGGTTTCTATAAAACTCCAAGACAAATGTTTCGCAAAAATTCTTTGCCTACCTAAAATGGTTAGAGCTCCTTCAAACATCTTGTTTGCTAAATATTGGGGCCTCAGCTGGTAACATTCTGCAACATGCCATTGACTTCAGTAGAGCTGGATTGATTTACACCAGCTAAGAAGCTGTCCCATAGATAGACTGTATCATTAAACAAATATAAAAGGGATTTATTTCATCATCTCAATGCTACTATTTTCATTCAAATATCAGGATATCCATTAAAAAAAATTCTGTTCCAGAATTAACCACATAACAGGACCTTATCTTTACTCATAACTCAACATGCAAAAAGACCTGAGATGTTTGACTTTTGCCAGAGACTTTCTATAGCCATAATTGCTTATGACTTTCACATAACCAATTTACTCTTCATATCACAAGCGATACCCAGGCAGGTTACTAAACTGCTATAAAAAATCTAGTCTAGGAATACAACCTGCAATATTCTGGCATACTGTAAAATTTAATTGTAAGCAAGGCATAGGACTGTATTTTGTCATTTAGAATCTATTCGAAGGCAAATAGTGGTCATTAGTTAATACAAACAAGAATGGCTTCTTTTTTAAAAAATGTGTTGTACTTTTAATTTTCCCTACAAACACTGCAGAAAAAAAAACCCACACAGAAAAACCTCACCCCCACAAAAAATGGTATTGTGAGCTTTATTAATTGTGGAAGCAGGCTGCCAAGAATTTCAGTATGCATTATTGGCTAATTAAATGTTAATAGTGAATGCTATTGTTTACTGGCAATTTACATGACTTTTGCTTTTGTGATCTATGTTTTTCTCAGTAAGTGATCTCTTTGTTGATGACACTGGCTATTTTTGTTGTGTATGGAGAAAATACACTTAGGATCAGGTTCATAAATTCTTATCTTCAGATATCACAGATGAGAATAAAATATACTGCCCTGGGGTAAAGAAATTAATCTGCTAACTGAGTGGTTTTTATTTAAAGCAGTGGGTGTTGTTTTGCATGTAGTAGTGTGAGTAATCACAAGTGCTTTTCATGTGACATTTGTGAGTTGTATGTGCAGAGTGCAAAGAAAAGATTTGCATTTCAGGTAGGATTTCAGCTTGTTGATTGTAAAAGACATAGAGGAGCACATACCTACTGCTTCGTACCACAGACAAGCAGCCAGTCAAAATGTCTCTGCATGCAAGCATGCTTAGGTACAAGTTTGTGAGTAACAGGGAACAGATGTTTTACAGTGTAGGATTAATGTTCAGATTTTATTTATTTCTTTATTTGGTAAAAGTTTCTTCCATGATTGTTGCCTTTTTGTACAACCCAGCTACAAGAAAGTGAGCAAATGCTGGAAGTGTGACTGCAGTATATCTTTTATGTGAAATATCTTGTACAGCTTAATGTGCAATAAAAAGAAAGTTACATCTGTCTTCAGTGTAAAGTTTCTGGCATTCAAGCCTCTGTGTAAGTGGGGACATGGGGGGAATCTTTGTTCCCAGTACTGAGTGAAGGGAGGCTAATAATAAGCAAATGAGTATTGTTAAGATGTTGCAAGACTGTTACCACATTTGAGGTTTCCTAAAAAAATGAAAGATTTGAAAAACTGATCCCCATTCCCTAGCATGAAGTAGATGTTGCTTACCCTTCTACAGAACAAAATATTGAACACTCCTAGTTGTGGCTAACTTTTTGAAACATTAGTATGTTCTGTTCTTCCACACACACAATCTTATTCACTTAAGTGGAAAACAAGCCATGACTATTTGTCTATTTAAAGAGAAAGCTAATGGCATATGTGCTGATTCCATTTCTCCCTGATATGGATGGGTTATCTTTTCTGAGGACCGAAAAGAGAACAAGAGATCTTACAAGGACATTAGATCTCTTTGTCAATGGACCAAATTTTAACACTTTCAAAACAGCTAGCCTAATAGGCTTTTTTAATGTTCACCGTCAATTCTTGACTGAAAGATTCTTTAATCAAAGATATCACAGCTTTGTCTCTGTCCCTGGCTTCCCTTTAATTCAGATGAGCTATATGAGCTATGTGATATGTGAGGGTAAAGATTCTGCTGTAACTGCTAATTCATCAAAAGCCTCCTGGTGAAAACCACATGAGATGCCTGATACTACATAAAGTACAGTGCCTGTTGACTGAGATCTGATTTGAGTGCATTTTCAGTCAGGAAGCCTCAAAACCGACAGTCTGATGATACAGCATCTTTTCAAAAGCCTGCTGATCAATTCACTCATGGATTGCACAATTTAGGTTTCTGCCTTGTGCTATTCCCATACTTTTTATAATACTCCTTTATTTTCCAGCTCAAGTCTAGACAGTAAAAAGGCATAAACTCAGATTCCTTCGTCACTAAGAATAAATTAGTGATGAGTTTTTTTCAGTTCTGTCTGTATTCTGTTCTTGGATATTTCATTACAAAAATCTAATGAAGTGCCAAGAGATTTGAAAGTTTTATCATCACTGTAAAGGTGATTGTAAATGGAATACTATAAGCAACTATGAAGAGAATTTTAAAGGTTTGGCTCTTCCATTGTACTATAGTAACATCACATAAATATAGAAAATGCATCAGCTGATCTGGTGAACTCTCAGAATATTCTGCTATATCTAAACCTCTCACTGGACCAGGCGAAATGTACCCCAGGGATTAGTTTGGCCCATTGGCATTCATAGTAAGATTAAGGATGGAGTGGAAAGGTGTTATAAGGAAGTTATTAATGTACCAGCTGTGGTTAACAGTACTGGCTGTACTAAGTTGGTAGTCCATATTAGCTGATTATCATCTCAATGCAGAATTTGACACATTCCAAGATTATTATTATTTTTAAGTGTTGGATATAAAATCTAATATATGCTCTTTGATACTGTAACATTATGAGGTTTTTCTTGTACTGAACTAGGGGGCCCAGTACAACCCCAAGGAACGCAATCACAAAGCCAGGAGCCATTGCAACCACAGCGCATGCTTCCCCCAAGGCAGTCAGCAAAGCGCTCAACTTCACAGCCACAGCGTCCGCCTGGCCCTACAACTCAACAACCATGTGCCACAGGTCAAGGTCCTTCCAGCACCGGGTCATCAGTGGAAGTGGAACCAGAGCCACAACCTGCTCCACAGCAGAAGCCTCAGTCTCATCCACAGCTTAAGTAAGATATTTGTTTCCCTCTTCGCCCCATATAGCTGTACTTTGTTGCCTTCACAGTAGGTTGAGTGGCTGTCCCGTATATAGCAACAAAACAGAACATGTGCTTTTGACTGTAAAAAGCAATCAAAACACTGAGCTTGACCCAGTTAAGAGAGTCATACGCTGTAAAAGCAGAATTTAATATAATACCCGCACATTTTCAGCTCAAACCAGGCTTGGTTTGAACAAGCATCATCCTCTAATTTCTTTTTTCCCTTTTTATGTCATTGACTTATGATTTGTGTGCACTGTGAATAAGGCTGCAAAGAAAAAAAGGAAGTCTTATCTGCTTAAACTTTTAACCTTGCAATCACTCAGAGACCAAAAGATTTCAGTTTCAAAAGGTCTCTCTGAAAAATAATCCCAATTACTATGCTAAAGATATGATGACTAGTAAAATGAGTTTCTGTGCAATACTGTTTCTTCCAAGATTATATACTACATCTTGAATATACAATACAGCAAAGCACATAGCATTTCCCTTTTTCTAGCCACTAATATGATAAAACTAATGTGAACAAACCTCCCCTCCCCAGACATAATCAGACTTTGATGATAGTCTCCTCCACACTGAACTCTCGGTTGGATTTGTTAAGCACTTGAGGCTCTATGGGGGCAATAGTGGTCAAAAAAAGGACAAGTGTGGCAGTTTCTTGAAGAAACTTGTTTCTATGTCCCACAGGATGTTTTATGTCACTATTCTTGGGATAAATTAATCAATTCTTTAAGAGTACACAAGTGAATGTGAATGACAGTTTTCCTTATCCAAGATGGATGAAAGCAGAAACTGTCTGACAATTAACTGTTTAAAAAGAATATCAGGAAAATCTTATTTAACCTATTTTCAACCCTCCCCATTTTTTTGTACCTCTGGTCCCAATTTACATCTAAATTGATTTATATTTTTCTTTTCTGAAAAGCTTCCAGCCTTCCCTCATCAAATACTTTTTAAGAGAGAATTAGTTTTCAATTGGCAAGTATTTAAACACTAGACTTATAGTATGGCATTACCCTTGCTCCTATGATAAGTAAAATTAGTTTATCCAGCTTTCACCAGGAAGGAACATTACTCCATACCAGACTTCAATATCTAAATAAAATGCCTTGCCCTTGGGATTAACTGTACTGCATATATATTTGCATGTGCGTGCCTTGTAGTCACTCACAGGTTGTTGCCTAACATGTGCATACAGGTTATTAATCGGTGAATAAATATTTAATGAGGCCATTTATTTTGTGTTACTAATCAAGTTGATTGCGGCTTCGCCTCCCTCCCTCCATGTTTCATTAGGGCAAACAAATGTTTATCACTCATTAATCCATCTATAAGGTATTAAAAACCTGAAATGCATGCAGCAGTGCTTGTAAAGGTGTGTGAGTTGCAAGCCACAGAGTCTGGGACCACATGAACTAGAGCAGTGGTTTTCAACCTTAGGGTTGGGACCCAATACTGGGTCACAGACCCTCAGGCACTGGGCCGTAGCACCTCTGCTACCACTGCAAAAAGACGGGGGTGCATTGCTCAAAGATGGAATTGTTGGGTGATGGGTATAAATGATTTTTTTCAACTGGGTCATAAGAAAAATGGTGTGAAAACCACTGAACTAGAGAAACATTTTACTGCTGTACTACAGCCAAATCCCACTATCTCTTACTGAATTCTATTTGAGATCTGAAAAGATTAAGACTTGACAGAGATCATTTCATTCCCAAAAAGTTAATTATCTTTACTATTTAGTAAATTAATACATTTTTGAAAGGCTTACAAATTTAAGTTTATAGGTGCTCACACACACATGAAAACACACACACTAAGTTTAAAGAATTTTTTTGATTTTAACTTAAAGATACTTCTTTTTCTTTAACTTAAGTCACCGTTTAAAAAGTTATTCCACTTGAAGTTCTATGAATTGGACAGTTGTAAATGTCAAACAATAACCTTCACATATGCTAAAATAACTTTCAGTAAATATGCTGCACCGACAGATTTTGTTTTTAAATATATGAAGTACATTCACAAAATAAAAATGTCATTAAATCACACTTAAGGATCAACTACCCAATAAATCATCAGAAGAGATTTCAGTTATAGGGCTCAATTGTTCAAATTTACTGACATGCCTCATTTCTTTTCCTTGTGTCAATAATTTTTTGCAGCTTTTAGGTACATAATTGTGGTCTACTGCTACCCATCCTGAATTCAGGTTTCCCTGGCTTTGGATTTTATTTAATAGGTTCAATTCTTCTTTACTCAAGTTTTATGCAGTAAGAGCTAGTGAAATTCATGAGGTTACTATTGGGTGAAAAAATGTGTAACAATCAGGCCAAATAGTCCTCTCATTTCTATTTTGCTGGTGATTTAGTATCCTTTCAATTCATACAATAATATATGCTGTTCTATTATTAAGCAACCAGTTCTATTAAATATAGGTAATATAGTGTATTTCTCAGACTAAAAGGTAGAGCTAATGTGTTTTATTCTAGCAGTTCTATATGCTGTACTTGACTATACTGTTTGTATTTGCCTATCTGTCTTCATTTGAAGATGTAAGTTGTTTTCCATCCTATGGATGCTTCTCCTTTGTACACAGCATACAATTTGTATGGATGTACTATATGTAACTATGGACCCTGATTGATAATGTGAACAAACCAACCATGTTGTTTTGTCTTGCAGCAAGTCACAGTCTTTGACAAATGCCTTCAGTTTCACAGAGTCATCCTTCTTTCGATCATCTGTGAATGAGGATGAAGCAAAAGCCGAAACCATCCGAAACTTGAGGAAGTCCTTTGCTAGCCTATTTTCTGATTAGCCATTTGAAGGTCAGTTTCATGCAGTTGTATATGGCATATAGTCTAAAACCTACAGTGCATATTATTTAGTATTTCTATCCTTGTGAGCCATCGTCCATTATTGTTTCAAGCAATATGTTAAAATTGAAAAAGATCTATGATGAGATACAATTCAGGTACACTGTATAAAATCTCTATATTAAAAGAAAAGCTATATTAGTAGTAGTACAGAATGCTTAATTTTTTTGTCCTTGTCAACTGTAACATTGTGGCCTTACTATGACTGTACTATATCATCCTATTAGATTCTCCTTTGTGGAATCTTTGTAATAATGCATTGTGTAATGGGTTTCCCCTTGCTTTACAATGCATGTTTGTTATGTGTGAATGTTTTGTATTGCAAGGATATAGTCTTAACCTGACTTCTTGTTGCCTCAGATTGTTAGGAGGCAATTCACAATGCTGTTTCCTGTTGTCAAGCCACATGACTTTTGTGAGAAATTAAAACAGTTGTCCTCCTCCTTTGACAATCTTTCCATCAACTAACTGTAGAGTTCTGATGTATTTGCTGAGAGCTGTCACTGGGCTAAAACAATGATGTCATAAATAGAGTATGTGTATGTACTAGTGTATCCTCATATGTCTACTGAACGTTTATTTCCAATCTGTTAACATAATAGTGATCACTGAGTTGTAAAGTGACATGCATGAGCTAATAATGTTACCAGTATTTTTGTGTACACCTTCTAATAAATGCAAAGCCTTGTGCATAGTAAAGAGAAGCTCAGAAAAAGACTGATTTCACCATGTTTCACTGTTTTGACTTTAGTTGTCCAGATATGTTTGTAAAATGTTTGGATACCCATCATTAGCTAATGTACCAATTTATTAGTTAGCCGTCAACAAAAAGAAACATATTGTAGTAAAATTACAACTCACATGAATAGAGCTTAGTTTTTCTAAGTGATAATGCATATTGAAACCATTGGTTTGACTTGCTATAACAGAAATGGTCCCACATATTGGGATAACAGCATCATTTTTAATTACTCAGGTCAATCTGAAGCAAATTTAAATAATGCCTAGATGAAGCACTAGTCTAATTTAATATTATACTCCTCTTTAAAACAAGTTACATACAACAGTGTTCTAAGGCAGGGAACATTTATGTTTCCTTTCCCTTGTTTGGCCTGATGTCATCTTAACACTTAAGAAGGGAAATAAGTGGCAGCTGGTTTCCTTTTTTTTTTTCCCAGAAGAAAGGTACTTGCTTCCAGATCTGCAAGGTACTGTTTTTTTATACTCATATGGTTGGAATCATCAAAGAGGCACTGCCCCATTTAGACATGCCACACCAAAAATACATCCCCATCCCTAGCATAACCCTGCTTACTCCAGTGGCAATAGGGAAGGCTATGGCCCACTATGCCCATGGCTAGGGAACCAAAGTTATAATTCTAGAGGTATAAGATTAGCATGAGGTAACCTACAGTTTTATATAAAGTAAAGTTACACAGGATCCTAACCAGCTGCTTGTTTACTTATGACCTGGAAGAGCAGAGGAAAAAGGGGAGACTGGAATGTTAGTTTGATTAGACTGTGGTATATGCCAAGCACTGCAGCTGCTCAGGCCTAAAACAGACAGACAAGATGCTCTATACCCTTTAGCAAAGCTAAACTGATTCTAAGTATATACCTAAATGAGTTACCAAAGGCTTATTAGTGTTGCTGGCTATTAAATTATTAATGAAAAGAAGAAGGGTTCCTTAAAATCTACAGGCCTGAAGAGTGTTCTCAAACCTTGATGAATGACCAAGGAAACCAATAAATACAGGATTTTTAGGGAGCGTTTCTGGTTTTTTAAATCTTTTTCTTAGTTAACTCTTCACAGTGTCCCTAAATGAATCAAGCAGTTAGAATCTACTCAGGTAAATTTGTTCCAAACTTTAAATAGTATTACCCACTGATGTGAGTTCACATCAGATCTGCTCTCACTTCTGTTCTAAATTTAATGAAAATGTAATACAAGTTTGAATTAAAAAACAGGAAAAAAAACATATGTGCATCAGCTACATCCCTCAGATGCCAGAAACTTCCTAGGTGCATATTTTCCCAATTTCATACATCTGAGAGACCATTTTTATGGTAAACTTGGGTAGGTGGTGGACAGAGAAAATGGGAGTGTCTGCTAACCTACAGAGAAAGAATAGGGAAAAGACTTAAATAATCAAGATTTAAACCTATTATTTGTCCAGTATCTAAAATGCATTAGGCACTTGGACAAATAAAATAAACAAGCTTTATGATCTTGTGCATGCTTCCTTGAAATACAATTCATTTTTCCTAAAGAAAATGGAATATAATATCATCCCAAGAAGATTTAACCTGTTGTTGTTGGGCTTTTGGTTTGTTTGTTTCATTTGTATTAGGATACCAGGTAGAGGCCCTACCAGAGATCAGGTCCCCATTGTGCTTGGTACTCTACATACATCCCATAAGAGACAAGTGAGGGATCGTCTTGTAGTATATGCTATAGGTCCTTGATGATAGGCTGTAGGGGTTTGGCTTGGGGTTTGCAAGTGATGACCAATGGTGTTCGGTTGTCTTTCTTGGGCTGCTCTTGTTCTAGGTGACTTCTGGGTACTCATCTGGCTTTCTCAGTCTGTTTCTTCACTACTCCAGGTGGGTATCGTAGTTTTAAGAACACTTGATAGTGATCCTGAAGGTGTCTGTCTCTGTCTGAGGGATCAGAACAAATGTGTTTATATCTTAGGACTTGGCTATGGACAATGGATCAAGTGGTCTGCCCTGGGTGAAAGCTTGAGGGATGAAGGTAACCATAGTGGTTTATAGGTTTACGGTATAGGGTAGGGGTTTTTTTTGGTCCATCACTAAGTTGTACTGTAGTGTCCAGAAAGTGTTTCTCCTGTGCGGAGTGTTCCAGGCTAAGATCATTGAGTGGAAATTGTTGAAATCTCTGTCAAAATCTTCAGAGACATCCCTCTCTTGGGTCCAGATGATGATGATGTCATCAGCGTAATGTAAATAGAGGAGTGGTACCTGCTAATAAGACTGGAGGAAGCGTTGTTCTAAGTCAGTTATAAAAATGTTGGCATGGTGTGGGGCTGTGCAGATCTGACGTGATCCTATGACTCACACTCCCCTGCATTTATTTTGCTCCATTCTATAAGTTTCCCATCTTCAAGCATCTGGCAAAATGGGATTTTCTTTCACAAAAGCTCATGCGAAAAATAAATGTCAGTCTTTTTTAAGTGCCACTAACTTCCTTGTTTGTTTTTCTGAACTAGACTAACACACCTACCCCTTTGGAACTACGGTAGTATTTTGTAGTTGCTTTGCCATAGTCTTATGTAATATGAAGTTCATTTACTTGAAACAATTTATGTATTCTATAACAGACTGTAATGGCTTGAGTTTTATTAGCTCTCTTACATTATACATGCTGCTAACCAAAAATGATGATTTATTACGTGTAAGTAAACCACAGATTTACCTTCCCATGTTATTGAGATTATCAGCAGGCATAAGTTACTTCCACAATACTGGCCTCCTTTTTGGTGAGGGACCCTGTATAGAGCTTTGTAATGACTAGATATAGAGCCTTGTTTGTCTAATTAAGTTTTTACCTATAAATAAGCACAAGTGTTATCAGACAGCTCTTTATTCATCAAAGTAAAATAAATTGGTGATCTTAGTATATAAAGCAGCCATCCACATCACAAGCAGCATCATAGTGACTCCCTATCTGGATTCTCAACTAAGGACTAACTGGCTGTATTACAGTGTTCCCTCCAGATCAGTGCTGAAGCATGTTAGTGAGGAAGTCTGCACTGCTACGGTTCACTGTAATAGATGTACTAGCTAGTGTGAATGTATAGCACTGCCTTTTACTGGATTGAATGTCAGATCTGATCAAAACAAACAAGGAGTCCTGTGGCACTTAAGACTAACAAATTTATTTATTGCATGAGCTTTCATAGGAGAAAATCCCAAAGCATCTGACAAAGTGGGATTTTCCCCCACAAATGTTCATGCGATAAATAAATCTGTTAGGCTATGTCCACACTTAGGCAGTTAAATTGATGTAAGTTAAATCGATTTAATAAAATCTCTATAAAAATCATTAAATCAATTTAAGTTAAATTGATTTAACATGTCCCTACTAGAAACTCTAATCGAACTAGCATGTCCATGAACAGGATTTGCTAATCCAATTTAGGAGAGGGGCACCATGGGAGATGTGGCAAGATGGCCCCCTAGAAGGGCCATGCCCCCACCCAATTTACAGAAAAAGGACAGCACCCTGGGAAGGAGAAGAGCAAAAGTATTAAATTGAAATAACACGTCCACACAGTGTTATTTCAAAATAACAGTTTCGATTTAACCGCCATTTCCTTATAATACTAGGTTTTATTATATTGAAATTACTTTCCTTATTGTGAGATAAGGGAGCTCCTTATATCGATATAAGGAAAAGTAGTGTGGACCTGCAATCTTTTAAATCAAAATAATCTTCATTATTTGGATTTAAAGATTGTGTGTGGAGATACCCTTAGTCTTTAAGTGCCACAGGACTCCTTGTTTGTTTTGCTGAACTAGACTAACACACCTACCCCCTTGGGACTTGTCAACACGCAAAGATCTGATGAAGTGTATTACCATCTTCTAATGGTGACAGCAACAGCTAAGAGACAGAAGACCTAATGTTACAAGACACTATTTCCCTTTACTTCTCAAAAAGCATGCACTTTGGAAGCAGAAAGTCTCTAGTTTCCCTTTTCCTGTGGTTCCTGAATTCTGTGTACTAGTGCTGTAGCTAAGTAAAGAGCTTCAATTTCCTTGCTACTGGTCAGTCACTTTTCTCCACCACATTAGCTACTGTTTTAATTAGCACCATCAAATATAACACCTATAACTCTGCATTTATTTTTTATTTATTGAACTAAACAACTTTCATTATGCTGTAGTAGTACCACTGAGCAATTATACAGTACTTTGTAAAGCACATTACAAAAATTTAATCAATCTGAAAGTAAAGTCACTTGCACAGGTTAATTGCTGCTCCAGAGAAAAGTGCAGTTATTAAGTATAATTTGGCATTGTGCATAATTAGCACTCACCTCTTTTCAAAAGTGTGCATGTAATACAATATTCATTACAGGTACAGTCGGTCAAGCCTCACCTTTCTGCTTGAGGCAAAGTTGCGCACACACATAAAATTCCCTGCCACCTCATACCTGGAAAAAAGCAGTTCCCCTACAGGCTTTGTTTTATTTTCTGGAAAAATGCAGCGACACAATCAACTCTGTACTGTATATCCTCCCACACAAAGTACATACCACATCACCACTCCATACTGCAAAAGTTTCTTTAGATTTCTGACTGTACTAATGCCTATCACATGCATGCTGATACATGCCTATGCACCACAGGTTTAAGAGATTTTGTTTTATAAAGGGATCTGTAAAATTCTCTGAATAACAAAAAAAGAAAAAAAGGGGGAAAAAACTATGCAGGTTGTTAGTTCAGTCACTTACCATATTGTCATACAAGCATTGGTATATCCTCACTACCCTGCTTGACCTTTGAATTCATATGCAAGTTGCTGGCTTCAAATTTAAATACCCAATTATCCAATATGTCACTCTGGGTTTGTACAATGGCATACCCCACAGTAGCATGTGTGAGCACCAGTAGGTCAGCAGCTGCACAGCATTGAGCCACTTGGTCAAACTGTCCAACAACCCAATGGCTACAACTGATTTTCATCAAATTTAGTATCAGATCCAATTGCAGATTTGGTCATTTTTAATCCTGAAGTTTATGAAGATTGTTAGACCCAATATACAGTGTTCCTTCTTATTTTAAGTGACAATCCTTTTCACCTTTCACTAGCAAATACAATACAAAATCTTACAGCAGGGTTTCTAAAATATAATTTATAATATAATGGACCTGCTCCTGACTGATTCTGAGCCACTGCAATGCATGTAAGCAGTTTTTTAAAAGATTGTAATTATGTGTTCATGCAAACAGATTAACTTTGAAGGAATCATTCTCTTGCCAGTAAAGATAGCAAAAAAGAAGTCTTACAGAGTTTTCTAAAAGGCAAATATGATTCCAAAAGAAAGGAGTACTTCCTATGCAGTTCTTCTGGTCATTTCTGTCTCAATGAGTGGTCACACAGTAGAAAAATCTTATGAAGACCAGTCAGTTTTGAAAAAGGCATGAGCAGGATTTGATCCTTGGTATGGCTTAACTTTTCTACACCAAAAAAAAAAAAAATCACAACTTCAGAAATTATTACTGATTAGGCCCATATAATAACTAAATGTTTGCTGTTTTATTCTAAAAAAAGACACTGAGTTCTGAGAGTTATGGAATGCTAATGTGCTTATTATACTTTCTTAATTCTCTAAATTAGCTAAAAAATTTTCTAAAGATGATACTTATGAAACCGTGAAAGATTTTTCAAAGAGAAGTGCCTAAAATTTAGGCTTGTAAATCCATAGTTAGTTACCGAACAAGCAACCAGATTTTTAAACTGCTGTGTACTTTCTTTTGTTCCATGTTTCATACTAAAAATGTTCAAACTCACAATGCTAGAGGCTATACTATATCTGAACTCAGGAAAATATAAGGTTGCCCATCATTAGTTAAAATACTAAAAAGAATTCTTATTTACCAATTAATTCTTATCTTGCCAAGAAAGCTTCTCAACAGCTTCTCAGTTTAAAAAAAAAACAAAAACAAAAAAACACCAAGATGTCCAAAGCATTTTCACTAAAATAAGCAGTGAGGAAGTTCAGCTGGATTAACTCCCCATCCTGCCTTGAGATAGCCCATTAAAAAGAGGGAAATGCTCTCTTCCAGGGATTATGACGTATATGTTATATCAGACAACCTAGATTTAGAAAGTGGAGCAAAAACATCTCTTTGGGAAGTGTAAAACACAGCAAATAAGTTAAAAATACTGCAACAAATTAAAACTAGTTACAAGACAAGGAAGTATAATGTATAAAGGACCAAGTATACAGAGCTAACTTTTTGAACATATAGGCTTTGTTTGATTTAGAAATTTCAAATTCTTCTCCAGAACCACCATATTTGATAACTAAGAACTTGCAGTTCTGAACTTTATTTGGTATTATTTCAGGCATTGACTTTAGCACTGATCTCTTTGACACTCCACAGCATTTGGAAAAACATCATGATTTTTTTTAAAAACTTTACATTTGTGTTTTTAAATTTATTTAAATCTCCATTAAGATAGGTTCCATTCTTTCTTGATGGACAATGAAAACCTATGTGGATTTTGAAAGTCTAGGGTAAAGAAGAATAATCTATTTACTGTTGTTACTTAGGTAGAAACACACAGACACCAACCTGAATGTAAAAAGAGCCCACTCATTCTGGGTGTTTAACTTGAAACATCCAGGGCCTGCTGAGCATTAGCAGCATCATTCGTTTTTGTTAGCATTGTGAGTGGTCAATATCAAAGAAATATAGGGATGGAAGGGACCTTGAGAAATCATCAATTTCAGCTTCTACACTGTGGAAGTAGTAAGTAAAACTAAACCATTCCTGGCAGGCATTTGTCCAACTTCTTTCTAAAAGATTCCAATCATGGGGAATCCGTGACCTCCCTTGAAAGCCTACTGCAGAGCTTAACTACCCTTGTAGTTAAAAAGTTTTTCCTAACATCGAACCTAAATCTCTGCTGCTTTGAATTACACGCTCCTTGTCCTACTTCAGTGAATGCACTTGAAGTACAATTGTTCACTGTCCTCTTTATAAGCTGCCCTTAACATAGTAGAAGACTTATCAGCTCTTTTTTTCTCAAGACTGTAATTGCCCAGTTTTTTTTCAACCTTTCCTCATAGATCAGGTTTTCCTAAATCTTGTATCATTTTTGTTACTCTCTTTTGCACTCTTTCAAATTCGTCCATGTGCTTCCTCAATTGTTGTGCCCAGAATCTGACAGTGTACTCTAGCTGCAGGGATTAAAGTAATCCGGAACACATCAGAATGGCATTCCAGGGCCCACTATTTTTAGGTGGTCAGCATTCCAGACCCCCTAAAAGTAGATAATGGAGCTGGAATGCTGTGTTTCAGGGCCCACAATTTAAAAATAGCAGGCCCCAGAACACAGCATTCTGGCTCCATTTTCTATTTTTAGGGGGCCTGCCAAATGCTGAGCCCCTAAAAATGATAGGCCTCAGAATGCCATCCCAGCACATTCCGGCAGGGCAGGGAGCTGCACTGAACTGGGAGATTTTAAATCTCCTTCCCTGAGCCTACTCTAACTGAGCATGTTCAGACCCTCTGAGCATGCTCAGTCAGAGCAGGCTGTGGGTGGGAGCCTCAGCCTGGGGGGGGGAGCGGTCAGGCACAGGTGAGCTGGCCTGGTAGGGAAAGGGGATAAGGGGGCGTCAGCCTGGGGCAGTAGAGGGGGAGATGGCACAGCAGGGGGTTGGGGGACCAGTAGTGA
The DNA here is from genome assembly GCA_007922195.1 of Podocnemis expansa. NCBI lineage: Eukaryota > Metazoa > Chordata > Testudines > Podocnemididae > Podocnemis > Podocnemis expansa. Next base: position 36,826,510 of record ML681973.1, on the reverse strand, counting down.
GATGAAGGTTTTGGGAGGGTTGGGGAAAGGTTCGGGGGATCAGTGGTGAGACAGGAGCCAGGGGCAGTAGCTGTGGTGGGGCAGCAGTTCCTGGGGTGGTGGAGCAGGCATTTGGGGGGGCAGTAGCTGGGGTGGGTGTAGGGGGCCTGGAAATTTAGGAGGGTTCTGGGACTCGCCAAGTTATACTTTAATGCCTGTCTAGCTGGGGCCTCGGCAGTGCCAAGCAGAAAGGGACAATTACCTCCTGTGAGTTACATACACTACTGTTAACACCTTCCAGTATCATATTCAGTTTGTGCCCCAGATCCTTTTCAGCACTGCTACCCTGTAAGCTGTTAGTCCCCTTTGTGTAGTTGTGTATTTGATTTTTTCCTTCCTAAGTGAAGTACTTTACATTTGTCTTATTTTAATTTCATCTGGTTAAATCCAGCAATTTGGCAAGATTATTTTATATTTAAACCTGTCCTCAAAAATGCTTGCAGCTACTCCCAGCTTAGTGTCTTATGCATATTTTATAAGTATATGCTCTACTCCATTATCCAAGTCATTAATGAAAATACTGAATAGTACCAGACCCAGGACTAACCCCTGGATATACCTTCCCAGTCTCAACAAATCCTTGATATCTTTGGAAAAAAATAAAAGGCTCTAGGTGTTTTAAGTTGGACCACTAAAAACTGAGACAAGCAAAACTGGTGAACTTGAAAATTGTTTTACCTGTACTTTCACAGAAGATACACACTGCAATGGAGCACTAAGTGGTCCTGGGCTAAGACTTCATTCTACAGTTCACATCAATTAGAGTGGATATTTCCAAAAAGTAGTCAGAAATAAAATTACTGTAAATTCTGCCAGAACTGAAAGACTGAATAGTTTAAAAAATTACCTATTTATAGATTTGAAGTATGTAGTAAAAGCTTGACAATCTGGCTGGGTCATGTTTTTTTTCTCATTGTGTTTCTTAAATGAGACGGAAGCTGTGAGCAGGAGTGACTTAAACAAAATGAAAGAATCTGGGATGTCCTAGCTTGCTGAAGGGTCATCATGTAGGTTTACAAACGTAAGTCAGAGGAGTACACAGGAACACACCTGGATCTGTCCATGTGCTGAAAACACTGCAAGTGGTATGGTCATTCACTGCTTTAAAAGACTAAAAATCTACTATAACAGTACTAGATTTTCAAGTCACAAAACATCAGAGAAAAAAGTAATGAACGTGTAAACACTGAACTATTTTTTAATGTGAGCATGCCTTTTTTTGAAAATCTGTAATGCAGTCTAGTTGATTTGAATTTTTATTTTTTTTCCCTGAGAAGATGGGTCAGTTCGTTCTTGCTGTAAATCCAGTGACTTCCAAGGAGTTACAGCAAATAGATCTGGTCCAAGAGTTACATGATTATATTGCTTCCAGCTTTTTTCCCCAAAAGTGACTGCAGGGATAAAATCAGAAAGGCTGAAGGACAATGGGAGTTATGGCTAGCAAGGGATCTGAAGGCTAACAGGAAGGAGTTCTACAAGTATGTCGATAACAAGAAGAGGATCAGGGATGGTGTAGGGCCCTTACGGAATGGGGCAGGTATCCTCGTGATGGAGGATGAGGAAAAAGCTGAAGTGCTCAATGCTGTACCACATGGACAGCATGTAGAACTTAGAATACATATTCTTCCCTTGAGATTGTTTTATTTGGAAAGAAAGTTAAAGGATCACATGTTCCCATGGCTTCTGTACCAGAAAGTATAGCAATTTCCTACAAAATTGCCTTCACTTCTACGCAAGATCTTCCTACTGACTGTGTTGCCATGTTAATGTATAACAAGTGATCCCACAAAGAAAAGCCACAGCAGAACTATCACCACGGGATGCTGAGGTCCAAGCAAAGCTGAACTACCAGACAAACTAGGCAAGGCAAACAGAATAAGCACCTTATTTCCATGAAGGCAATGACAGTGAGCCACTAATTTCAGGCCCTATATTGCAGAAAATGGTAGTAAATCAGCATTAACTTGCTCTTGGCTTCTGCCAACATCTGTGCATAGCACTTATTTTATCAATTTCCAAAGGGGTAGCCATGTTAGTCTAGTCCAGCAAAAAAAAACAAGGAAGTTCACCCATTTTCAAAGCATCTGACGAAGTGGGATTTCTCCCACGAAAGCTCATGTGAAAAATAAATCTGTTAGTCTTAAAGTGCCACACAGCTCCTTGTTTTTGCTTATTTTATGCCAGGGCTTTCCAGAACTGACCTGGTAGGTCACAGCCCTGATGCATTATTTGTAATGCAAATAAACTGTGTGAGCCTCAGAACCTTTCATTACAAATCTCTATGCATATCAGAGGCAGAGGCAAGTAGTGAGTGTTGTGCACTGTATCTGAGACTTCAAAGGGCTTTAGGGCTTGGGAAAGTTAAACATTTATACACGCCCGATTCTCCCACACATCATGCATCATTCCCTGCAGCCCCAATAAATTTTAAACCTCTTTCGAAGGGTTCTTCCTAGCCATACCCACATCTGCTAACTAGAAATATTTTTTCCCATGTCTTACTGGCATTATAATAAAAACCTAGGTCCTTGGAGGAGTCCTGGAACTGAAAAGCTTGTCTCTCACCAGTGGAAATTGGCCCAATAAAAGAGATTACTTCACCCATGTGTCTCTACTATCCTGGGACTGGCAGGGCTACAATACTACGTAAAGCATTCTGGTTTTTGTGCACAGCCCAAATAAACTGTTTGCAAGTCATGACTGCATCTGTCAAAGTACATATCAATTTCTCCACTCTTTAAAATGAAGTTCATTTACAGGTGAACATCATAGCATGATACTTATTAGTTCATGCAACTCTGGTCAGTGATATATTTTTGAAGACTATAACATTTTCCATACCTTTATATTGAAAAGGAAACAATATGATTCTGGGCAACCTGGCATTGTAACCTCATGGCAAGAACATTGCTACTGCCGTTCAGGATGTTAGCATGCATTCTGAACTGACCCCACCCTCTTTTGGAATAATTATACATTCCATGATAGCATGTATTTTATCATGCAAATATTTTGCTTTGTGATGTTACGTGGCTCCAGGGTGCACAAAAGGGAAGAGTAGAGAATTGCCTTACTTCTGTGCAGGGAAAAAAATCAAAAAGACACCTCAATCAGCAAATTCCTCACACTGCTGTAACTTTACATTTATATCATGCCCTTCCAACCAACAGGATCCCTAAATATTTTACAAACTTCACTTAACGTCTGCATTATGCACAGAGATCCTTTCACATACCAGCGAAATGCAAGCACTTCTTGACAGTAAGGCAGCAGTAGGTCCAGAATACTAATAGGGCACGTCTGCACAGACCGTTTTATTTCGAAAGGGCTCCTTTCGAAATAAGGGAAACCGTGGGATCGGAAAGACCGTTATTTCGAAACGGATGTTTTGAAATAACGCCAATGGATCCGCTGTTTCGAAACAACGGGTCTAACACCGTTATTTCGAAACATCCGTTTTGAAATAACGGTCGTTTCGAGGGGGGGGTAGGTTTTACTTTTTCGGGACGATGATCCTTATTTCGAAAGGACGAGGTCCGTCCTTTCGAAATAAGAGAACGTCGTGTAGACCAAATCATTTTTATTTCAAAATAACGAGTGTTATTTCAAAATAAAAGTGCTGTGTAGACGTGCCCATAGTGTTTAGAATATAACTGATCAAGCTAGAATTTGCAGGAACATCAGAATTAAATACTTCACTCTCAAATGCCAAGAGGCTAAATTATGTCTCAGTTACCTGCAACCCCTTGTCTTCAGTGAATTTAAAGACATTTACCTGTCTATAACTTAAACTTTTTTGGATTATGCACAAGAATGCTCGTAAAAAGCTGTTACAATGCACCTTGTTCCTGTTCTTTGAAACAAATCCTACTCAATCTTGGAGCATTTCTTGGATAGACTGTCCAGCCACATCAATAGCTTATGCATTCACCAAAATGAATAGGCCAGGCTACTAATGCAATCCATCTGGATTCTTCCTACATGTTTGTGTATCTGTTGTGGCTACCATTCTCAGGGTAAACTATTGCATGCCCTCATAACACCAAAAAAAAAACCCAACCCCAGTTGCTAAGCACTTCCATCTTCCCAATCACTCCGTTGATGGTCGTCAAGAAAATCGATGGGACATCAAGACTTCAAAGAGAAACAACAGAAATCGAATTAATATGCAAATTAAATTGTGTGAAAGCAGGGCTGAATCAGGACTATGGATTCTTTTCACATTATAAGATGTAATTTGACTTCACCCTCCCTCTGTATGCTGTTTTCTAAAGTTTGAATTGCTGTTGCAGTATGACCTGATCCCATGTCTTACACTCCCCTGCATTTTTCAGCCAATTCTGTAAGTTTTCCCTCTTCAAAGCGTCTGACAAAGTGGGATAATTCTCCCATGAAAGCTCATGCGATACATAAATCTGTTAGTCTTTCAGTGCCACAAGACTCTTTGCTTTACTAGACTAACATTGCTGCCCCTTTGGAATTTTGCATGCCCTCTGCATCTGACACTACTGCTTCAGTTATGGAAAGGGCTTCCTGGATCAGGCATCAAATATTTGTCCTAATAATACTTAGCATATCTAAGTTGTGCTGCAAGGACTGTGGCTGCATGCAATGCAGAACAGTCACTGTCTACAATTAAATTAAAAACGTATAATTTTTCAGATGCCTTCCTGCAAAATTCTGAGGCACAAGTCCACCTTAGGACAAATAGCTCTTCACACTTCTTTTTAAAGAGAAGGAAAAAAAAAAGCCTCTGAGCCCATCTGTAAATGAACATATGTGCAAATGTTGCTGAAAATTCGTGATGCTTTTGGTGCTTACCTTACACAATCCAATAGGCTAGCTGAAACTCTGTGACTAATTCAAGCTTAGAATTCATGTTTACAACGAGCACATCATCCAAAATTACAGATTAACAGAAAGACTGCCACAGCCTTAACGAAATATAATCAAGTTTCAAAGGTCTATACATGACTTACTATAAAACTCTTACTTCAGGTGGAAAGTGAAATGTGGGCTCTTAAATTACAGCAAAAAAAAAAAACAAAAACCATTTTCCAACTAAAAAATCCCCTGTCAACAAAGCAAGTCATGAACTAAACCCATGTTTGTTTAACCATCCTTTAAAATCCCAGTATTATTTCTGTTTAATACAGTGGACAGCTTAAAAGCCACCTTAACATACTGTATTTGGCCCTTCTGCAACAGGAAACTAGTACTTGACCCTATTCTGTGCCATTCAAGGCAAAGGGAGTTTTGTCACTGACTACAATTAGAGAAGAATCTGCCTCCACATTACTTAAAACTGTGCATATTTCACTTTACTTGCAAACTAGTAAATAATATGCAGCCACATTGTCTTCAGTTACACTGTCTGACTTTAAAAAACAAATGTTACTATTTGCTAAATAAAAAGGATGCACTTTCACGTCAAGATAAGTGTCAGGTTACTTACAATGCAGCATAAATAGCTATAGCTTTTTAAAAGCCAGCCCTCCAGTACAGCATGCACAATACTTTGCTATAAGCAACTGAACATAAAGGATGATGACCCTTTTTTGTTTTTCCCTGAGTTTTGTTCATTATTGACATTTTGTGCTCTAAACGTACTGGTAGTTACTATCTAAACTATTTTGAAGCAGAGCCAGCCCAAGGTTTTTTGGTGCCCTAGGCGCCTGTGATTTTGATGCCCCCTCCATGGCCCAAGCCAGATGGTGGGGCCCCCACCTCCCAGCCCCCCCCCACCTCCCTTCTGGGCTGACCCTGGGGGATGTGGGGGCCTGTAGCAATCAGCCTGTGTGAGGCTCCCCCCCCCACAGCCCCTCAAACTGGTGGGGGGGGAGGCATGGACCAGCCCAGAGGCTGGCCCCACATGCCCTCCCCTCCCCTGAACGGGGGGGGGGGGGGGGAAGTGGCCCAGTTTGGGGGCTGGGCTCCACTCTCCCATCCCACCTCTGGGTCAGCCATCCCTACCTCCAGAGCAGAACAGCCAGCCCAGGGAAGGAGCGAGAGAGTGTTGTGCCCAGCCTCTTGGCTGGCCCACTCCACCCCTGGATTGGCTGTTCCCCATCCTGGGGGCAGAGTAAGCCAGGCAGAAGCAGAGGCTGGCTCTGCACATGCCACTCTTCCCACCCTCCACCGCCTTTGGCTCTGCGCCAAAAGCAGCAGGGAGGGGGTGGGGGACAGCCTGGCTGTGAAGGGCAGCAGTGCAGGCCCTATGCTGCCCTGCTCAGGGCAGGAAAGCACGGGGCCCAGGGGCAATCGCCCCTCTCTCCCCACCCCCAAAGGATAGCCCTCTTGTTGCCCCTACCATTGGCACCCACCTAGGTCGCCTCTATGGTAGGACTGGCCCTATTCTGAAGTATAAATGCAGTGGTCATGCATTCCCCATACTTACCTCAGAATTTTCAATATTTTTCCTGTAGTAAGTTTTACAGCAAAGCTGATGTAGTTATTATTTTCAGGGGTCACACTTAAACTATTATGTTTCAAATGTTTTTGTACTAATTAAAAAATGGATCACTTATGACTATATTTGCTAGCTAAAATGAAGGCCTTAACTTTGTTCAGTCACTGCAGCCTCACTATTTAGAATAACAGCACTTAGGATTTCAGTTCCTTTGACACCTCTCCTTCCTCTTAAAGAAGCAAATCTACTTTAAAAGGCAGCAAGAAGTGATCTCTTCTTTCCTTGAGGCCTGTGCAGAACACCCTCACTACATACTGCTATGAAAACAGGGTGAAAGGCACCAAGGTGAGAGCAAGCCCACAAGTTAGTCTCTTAGCTGCTTGCAGGCTTTAAACCCAGAGCCATAATACTCTGTTTCAGGCTGCATTCCCATTGGAACATGCCCCTTGCAATTAGCGGCACTTGGTACTGGTGGTGCAAAACAAGTTCTTTACTGGAGCGTCTCAATGGAGCCACTCTGGCACATCCAGGGCAAAGCCCCATTTGCCCAGCCATAGTTATTGCCCTGTTTAAACCTGTATTGACCCTCAACTGTTGTGAAAATAAAAAAAAAGTGACAGCCATACACTGGGTTAGGTCTAACACAATGAGTGGGACTGAGTATCGGGATCCACAGGTGGCTCTTCAGGTGCCTCCAGACTCTGCAATTTGCATGATATTAAAGGACTTATTTAATTATTAACCAGTCAGGATGCTTTTATTACTTTATTAACCAATTAATTTATGTGTTGTGAGAATAATGTGCTGGATATGCACGTCTGTATACATATATATTGTTTAAATGAAACTACACTACTGTGGCTCTTTTAAGTAATGCTGATTGCTAACTTGGTTCCTGAACCACTAAGGTCTCAGGTATCAACAGTGCCTTACCAAACCCACTGCAAGAAGAGGTGTGTCTGTAATTACCAAAGATCTTCCGGTGATAAAGAAGGTATTGCATCAACTCCTGGCTGAAATCATCAGAATGATGCAGCATTTCAGCAAGAATGATTACATTTACTTTCCTGTGAGATAATGAACTTTCATTACCACTTTCTTTTCAAATGCTATAAAAATAGGGGGGAAAAAAAAAAGTTTCTCCAAGACTTTTCACTTTTTTTTCAAAGTTAATCTCAGCCAAGCCTGCCAAATTTCATGTGATTTGGCATTGAAATTATGCAAATCAACAGAGACGGCTTGCTAGAAAGGCTCATGAACCAGAGAAAGTCTATCTTGACTGTTCATTTTGCTGTATAGCCATGGGCTGAATGGAGATAGTGGCACTCTTATCCACAAAACTGTACCCTGAGAATTGCTGGAGGCTTCCACTGAAGTGATAGGCAGTGAAATATTTAAAGTTGCTGTGATATGGGTTATCATTAGGGTTCAGTGTTAACATGGGACTGAGAGAAGTTTACACCTGAGTTCTTCTAGCTTGTCACCTGTAGAATCAAAGCAACACTCAATTCAATTTGCTTTTAGCAAGGCTTTGTTTTTGTTTTTATTTATTTATTTTACACAAAAGCTTAATCAGCTTAAATTCTTTAAAAAATTGGGGGTCATGAGACAAGTGCTGTTACATTATCATACCCCAGCTCAATATATCTCCAACAAGATTTGCTCTTTTCTAATGAAAATTGAGTACTGTAACTTACCATTGTGCAAAACCTTACAAGGTTCATAAAGCCCACATGACATGAATATTGATACTCTGTGTAGCCAAGTTCTCAGGTGACACAGATCCAGGAAAAGGCACCAGAAAAATTCAATGGACTGGCTGTGACAGACTAACTGGGAGCATCTTATTAAAGACAGACTGTTGTTGAATGTCTCTCTTTGATTTCTTGCATTTTTCCAGGATCATGATCCATGTACCAAACGTACCACGTGTGTGCATTTCAGTTTGCATGTAAGTACTGGGCCGTTAGCTGGATTTGTCTGTGACACCCTGCCCTTTGCCAGACAGGAAGTGCTGTGTGACACTGAGTCACCACACTGCACCCAGCTCAGCCTAGCATCTAATCAAGGCTGATGCAACTATGGCAGCACCTCCTGACTGATAAACCCAACCCACTGTACTTAGCTATTCATTGGGTTTCCCCTATCTGGAATTTAAAAATTACCTCCCTGCGCCAGTAAAAGGCGTAATCATAAGTGTATTTAAACAAGATATTTGAAACTTGATATCACAGACCTACATTGTAGTATAAACTGCCTGATGATGCAACTCAATCGATGACAGACCCAAGCTTCCCTTTAGCTATGTATACGGTAAAAGCTGGTTTCTAAAAAACTAGAAAAACTTGCAGTATATTTCCAGTAAGTCCTGTTCTGAGAAAAATACATTCCTTCCCCACCCCAAACCTAAAAAATACAAATATACACAAAAGAATTCAAGAAGGTGGCAGATATTTCCAATTCAATGCTTAACTCAAAAACTGTTTCAACTCAGTTGCTAGCAACAGCATCTCTACCTGCACCTCCAAGAATAGAAGAGTGACTACTCTTCAGGTCACATTTACTATCATGCTTTCAATTATAAAAAAAAAATTAATACTATTTCAGCACCTACAAGGTTTAACTTCCCTCTCATCAAGCTCAATACATTTCAGTTATGTGATGTAACAATGGTGAAGTAAAGCAAATATGACTTGTGTATCCAATTTTTATACTACATTCTTGGTGTATTCTTCCATGTTCATCATCCAAGTTAAGGAATGGACCTGTTCCAAACTATTGTTTTCAACAAAAAGTTCCCTTGAGCCAGTGTGAATGTAGTTTAACTATACAGCTGGACAAAAATGCTAACTTTATTTCTGACAAAAAAGGTTATCCATTTTTTGTGGCTTTTTTGTTTTTGTTTTTAGACACTGAAAAAGAATTCAGTTGTGGTTTGTTGTTTATTTTTTGACAAATCAAGACAATTCCATCAAAAATTGAAAAACTAACAATAAACAGACCTGAGCAAAAAATGTTTAACACATGCAGCTACAGTAGTGTTGCTTAGATAAGCATCTTGCGATAGTACTGAAAACCATTTAAAGTCACACCTAGCAGCAACTGGCCACTGGGCTTTGAAGGACCATTTTTGTTTGTGAAATATTGGTACTGTTCGTAACGTAGGTTGGATAAGTGTTGAATGTTTATAACTGTTCAAACCACCTGGAATCCACCACAGTCATAAGCTAAACACATTCACTTTCAGATCAGACAAGAATGAGTCTCAGGTGTGTAATGTCAAACATTCAAATCAGAAAAGGCTATGATAAACCTTCCATACTAGCTGCTACAGTGCAGGAATTTAATATGCATTCTTATATAGGGTCACATTTCCACTTGTTAGTATGTTTCTCGCTTTCACAGAATATACTGTTAAGGAACAAAACATTTTAAAGTTTAAACAGAAAAATGTGTTGCATTATGGTGATGAAAGTTTCTCAGCATAAGATGAAAAATGGGTCTAAATAGTTTACTGGCTTTTTCTTTCTTGGCTGAAGCATTTGTTGGGCTTTATAGCTGCTGAAGTCATTAAGGGTACATTCTCTGAAAGTTATTTTACTGTAAAATCCTGAAAAGCAGGTACTGCTGGCTGTACAATAATGCTGCTTTACAAGAAAAGTACAGATGAATTGAGTACATAGTATAATACTAATGAACCTGTTCCACTGCACAAATTAGTCAAAGGATCAAATGCTGGTCCCCATGTACAGCTGTATGTGGGGAGTGCCACATATCACAGAAAAATAGGATTGCCCCTCCTTCCCCATATGCTACAGAATGGCACCATTGCTGCTCTGTAACCATTACTGAAACTTCTGTATATTCTGTAGGCAAAGCACTGTCACCTGCAGTGTGAGAGGCCAGAGTATCCACATAGTCCCACACTAGCTCCCTGAATGCTGACTTTCACCTAGTGCAGGGGTCTCAAACACGCAGCCCATGGGCCACATGTGGCCCCTAAATTTATTTCCTGCAGCCCGCAATGACACTACCATTACCAATATTTGCAATATTGTTGCATGAAAAGGTTTCAGTGGTGCGGCCCTCAGGCTAACGCACTAGTCCTCATGCGGACCTCTACTAGTGCTCATGCAGCCTTCATGGTGCTTTGAGTTTGGGCAAATCTTGGCCCAGTGGGCATATAAAACCTGATTGGCTCTGGAACGAGTGCTGTTCCACTAGGTTAGGGATCTCAAAGTTGCTACCAAAAATCTATATCTATAGAGTTCTTTACACAATGACACTGATACAAATACTACATATGTATAAATCATCCCAGTTGCCCTTTGTTTTATATATCTTGCTTCACAGAGATGTTTGTCTGGACAACCATCGAACTAAATACACCATTCACATCTGCCTCACAGTGCACATCATGTATGACTGCATTCTGGTCAATGTAGTCCTGGTCATGAAGGAAATGCGAAGTGGGATGTTTCTCCCATGAAAGCTCATGTGATAAATAAATTTGTTAGTCTTTAAAAGTGCAATGGAACGCCTTGTTTGTTCAATTATGGTGTACAAAAGATGCACACTGACAGGCATTTAAAGAAATCAGGTCTTCCATTCCACTCACAGAACTTGGTTAGAGGCCACTGGTTGACACTTTCTTCATCACAGACATGCTCTAGCTCTGCATTGGCCCTGGCCAATATTATATGCAGGAGAGAGACTTGGAATAAGGAGAAAAACACCATTAGAACTTGTCTGCTATAGAAATCCTAAGATGCTGGAGCAGATGTCCTCAAAGTACAAGTAACCAAAAAGCTGCTGCAAGCAGAAGGATGGCTGTCAGACATTAATGCACTTAAGACTTTTTCCTCTCACCTCTACTTTTTCTTAAACTGGGGGGTCACAAGGTTTTTATGTGGGGGTCATGAACCTCCTAGCTCTAAAGGCAGAGCCACTGCCAGTAGCAATGCAGAAAGTAGGGGTAATAATGTGATATTAAGTCTGTGAAAAGTGGTATTGATGAAGTTTTTGCATCCTTCCAGTATTAAACAGTAACTATTTAAAAAAATAACTTTTCTGTTTATAACAATAACTTGACAAAACATTTTACTCTTAAGTTAAAAGCAGCAGGAAAGGGTAAATTCACTTCAAACAATAGGGTTATAAATTTAGCACTTAAAAGTGTTAAATATAAAAAAAATATTTAAACATATGTCTAATTTATAAGGAAGTGTTCCCTCAGAGGCTTGCTCTGCAATAGTGATTGCAAATACAAGACGCTTGAGAACCATTGAACTAGACGGTCTTTGTCGGTTCAGTGACATGCAAATTAATTTACCCTACGAAAACTATGTCTGTCCTGCAGTTTGGGAGCATATTTCTGGGTTTAGGCAGACAGGGGATAGCTATTTGAGCTGCCATGCTAAAAACAGAAGGTTCACTGGCGTAGCATGTGTATGGCACCTGAGGCTAGCTATCCAAGTGCAAACCATCCCACATGCCCAGGTACATGCTTGGGTGTCCAGCCTGAGTGGCCACCCATCCTGCTCCCAGCTACCCTGTATTAGCACATTAGCTCAAGCAGAACTAGTGCATGTCTGTCCATGTACATTGGGATGCATGCAAACAGTTGCAGTGTAAGCAGGGGTTAAAGTAGGCTGGACTGCACTGGAACGGCGTTCTGGGGCCCACTATTTTTATGGGTACAGCCTTCCGGGACCCTTAAAAATAGAAAATGGAGCCAGAACGCTGCGTTCCGAGCACCACCATTTAAAAATAGCAGGCCCCGGAATGCAGCATTCCAGCTCCATTTTCTATTTTTAGGGGCCCCCAACACCAAGCCTCTAAAAATAGCAGGTCCCCCAGAACACCATTCCATCATGTTGTGGTAGGCAGGAGCTGTCCTGGCCTGGGCTGCAAAATTTGGGGGTGTTAAGGAAATCCCTGGTTTCGGGACAGGCGAGCCAGCCCGGGAGGGAAAGGGCACCAGAGAGGGGGGTTGGGGAAAGGTGGGGACCAGCAGCGAGAGGGGGGCCAGGGGCAGTGGGCTGGGGGTAGGTGTGGGGGGGGTAGTAGTTGGGGTGGGGGGCAGGCGTATGGAGAGAAATAGTTGAGGTGGGGGACAGGTGTGTGGGGGTTAGTAGCTGGGGTGGGAAGCCGGCGTTTCGGGGTTAGTAGTGGGACGGGGGGGGGGCTGGGCCCGTGGGGGGGGGGGTCCGCCAATTTAGGAGGGTTCCGGGGCCTGCCAAAATTATACTTTAACCCCTGAGTGTAAGCATGCTCACTGAGGGGGGGGAAAAAAACCAAACCTCCACGTATCCAAGAGACCCAGCATACTGCTGTTATGGGTTGGACTAACTGTCAATCTGTCACTACTGACATCTCCCAGTATTGAAATTGCATCTGATATGGCCACCATTGGAGGAGATTAAGACTCTACTATGCACATTGGAAATATGGGACTCAAAAACTGAGAACCCAAAGGGTTTTTCAAAAACCTGTGTGTACACATAGGGATTTTGCTGTGTTGTTCTTTCTGTTTCTGAACTTTGCCAAAGAAACAAACATACACGCATATCTTACATATGCAAATCTGTACACAATTCTCTTTTCTGCTGCCAATACAGTACATCTGTGAGGTACACAAATCTACCAGTGTGGTGGATGAGACAGCTAAAATGGAAAAGGGGCATGGTAGTAGCAGTAATGCATAGTACAATTTGCATACAGAAGCATTTTTTTTAAGTATTTCTAAAAGAGGGTGTGGAAACCTGGTATGGTAATTTGTCAGCTGCATGTGGGTTTTGTTGGGTTGTTTTTGTTTTGTTTTCCAGTTTCTCTACTTTTACACTGTTCATTAAAAGAACTGTTGGTGTTATACCATCTTTTAAAATCATAGCCCAGCAACTGCTACCAGAGAGCCACCTAGTATCATACCTGGTAAATATCTGATTGAATTCAAGAGGGATCCAGTAATGGTTTTTACAAAATTCATTTCTCTATATAGGTTTTTGTCAGACAGGGATAAGAAACAATTTTTGCTCTGTAAACTTATGAATATTCTTGGGCTATTTTTTTTACCAAGGTATTTTGAATTCAAACAATGTTCTCTGTAAAAGAACAACCTGTGGAGTGGTTGCAGCTTCCAACATTCTCTCATCACTGATTTACATAATATTGAATACAAATCATTCGGTTTTGAAGTACAAGCTCTCTGTGCTTTAAATACACAACAGAAGAGGTAAGTTAAATGGTGTTATCTACTATAACTATTAGTTTCCTTTCAGTGCTGGAAACTGAAATGCCACTTTTTCCAAATAGACAAAATGCATTTGCCTTGATATACTTTTTAAATAAAGGGATGTTCCCAAAGGGAAAATCTATCAAAATGGCAAGGGAGTATGTATGCCATCATTCTAATAAACAGCAGTAGGACTGCACAGTTATGAATTAGGCCCTCCACTTTTAAAAACTAATGATGATTCTCCCTTAACAAAGTAGCAAAGACTCTGCTTTCAGATCAGGTGTACTTGAAAGTTCTTTCCCCACAGTCAGGTGGTCACACTGAGTTATAATCATGAGCATGAAGTCCTAGGTAATCCATAAATTTGTTGGTTCTATTTTCAAAGACCTTATTTTGAGTACTTAAGAACCACATTATTGTTAAAAGTGAACTGTAAAAATCAAATGTATATTTTAGCTGAACCATTTACTGTTTTGCATTTAATTTGGTTTAGCCCTAGGAACTAGACTTAGTTCTACAGCTGATTATAGTTCATAGGATAGCAGGCAGAGACCAGACCATGGATCTGGCATATAGGGAGTTAATTTTTGCTCGGTATGCTTTTGGCTCACACAAATGGAAAGGGTTGGAAAATAAGCCAGGATAATAATAAACATATGATAATCAGGAGCCGCACAGAAAGGGCTCACAAGAAGACAGAAGATTTGCAACTAGCAGGGAGATGATGCTCTGCAAGAAGCAGTAACTTGAGCCCAAGCAGAGACTACTAGGTATATGTCTACTCAAAGTCCATTCTGAAGTGGACCCAGTCACTGTTGAGATCTTTTGAATGGAAAAGTCCTACAACACACTTGGGAGAAAAACCCTACCAGTGAAATTTTCCATGTTGGTTCTTTGATTTATTTCAAAAGCTTGCACTGAATTTCATTTTCTTGTTCACATGCAATGGTTAGTGCAATACTATTGCAAATTGGTTTCATAACATCGCGGCAACATTTTTTAAAACCTTTAAATATTTCTATTCATAGTTTTTATTTCTTAAATATTGCTGTTCACATTAGGTTGTGTAAGACAGACTTTAAAAAGATAAACAGCTCCATGCTGAGCCTCCGCTACAAATAGCTCACTTTTGGGATGAGACAGTTCAGTCAGCACGTGCCAGAGCAGTCTAGGGATTATTCTCAGCAAGAACTCCTGCCAATGATGTCATGTCATGCTGATTTATTTTCTGTGCATTTTAAATCACAATATTGCACTGTTCAATAGGGACTGGGTTTAGATACAGATTCAGCACTACAAGTTTTCTTTATTCTAACTGCTGTCCCACAGAAGGGTCTTGTAGGCAACAAAGGTTTGTTAAGTGTTGTACTAGTTTTGTAAAAACATAAGTCAAATATGAAACATAATTGTATAAAGTAAAAATACATTTATCTCCCATATGGATACTGAAGACTGATGTAATCAGGGAAATCCTATCACTACTGTTAGAGAGTGAAACATTAATGCTTGATTCTTTTCTCTTGTCTTTGAGAACCCAGGTTCTCTTCCTCTCTCAGTTTCAACAACACATCCAGTAACCACAACTCTCATGTCCAGTTTAAAATACAACATAGCAACTATGTTAAAGTCTTAGGTGCTCACTACTATCAAATACAGGACAGGACAGTAGCAGACTCCATGTCTTGTACATTTTCTCAGAAGTTAATGTACGGAGATTACATTTTAGGGATGAGATTTCAAACTCCTGCATTGTCCAAAGTAAAAGCTGAAATACTCAAACCAGAAAGTTGAGAGGTATTTTGGTCTTTGTTACATTGGGACTAGGAGCCTGAACAGCTCTCTAACAAAGCACTGTAATTGTTCATACTTGCAAAACTGGATTAAGAAATCACTGGTATTCTTAAAACACATTTATCACAAACACAAAAAGTCAGCACATTTCTACTTTGAGCTGAGCTTCCAGCCAACCAGCATGAATTCCTGAGCACCACCCACGCTCATTTTCTCATCCTCCCCTTCTCTAGAGAATCACTGCTTCTGGCCAATACAGCATGAAAACATTCCCAATGTGCTTTACCTGTGGTACACCTGCCCTGCAGATTAACCATATAGTCATCTGTGCCTTGTTACAAGATATTCATGAATTTCAGAACCAGATTTACTTCCATCTCCTGTTATCTCATTGTTAGTACTCTAACACTGGTACTAGACATGCTTAAGGGAACAGCAATACTTTAATTTGTTAGAGGAATGAATGCCACATCATTTCAAGTAATCTTTAGGGTAACAGGGATTTGAAGCAATGGCATCACTATCTTGGATTTAGCAGTATACATGTGAGGAATGTGGGAACATAGTAGTGCTTGGAGATTTGCCAAACCTCTAGAATTTTTTTTAAGTTTTGGGTTTCACTAAACTTTTCTGCATTTTATGAAACATTTTTTCCTGTAATTTAAATCCATTTGTTCTGTAGAAGTTGTTTAATTTAAAAAACATGTTTTTTCTAGCTAAATGGAAGTGAGTAATTCTCATCCTGAAAGAGTAACTAAATATGAAGAAAACTAATACCCATTTTTTCAGAAACATTTTATATATAGCAAACTTCACATAAGTAGAGCCAACATTGTAAAATTATTCAATTATTGATAATTAGCATACTCCAAACCAGAACTAGCACTGCAACAAAAATACATAGCACATACAAAACAAGCATCAGCTTTGTAATATGAGAGACTTTGCTGTTAGCTTTTTCTTGGTGGAAGTCTCACTGATTGGTTCATGGATACTTGCATGTCCCATCCTTCGAAGTCTCTCCTTCCTCACTTCCCCCCATCTATCCTGAACAATAAAACTTCTCTCACCTCCATCCTACTTCCTTCATCTCCTCAACTCTCTGCCCCACAGGGCATGCACGGATGAAAGGGAACCAAATGAGTCAGCTAGCACTAGCATGGGTCTCCTCATCATCTCCTCAGAGGACATAGCTACCTCAAGTCCAAGAAGTTCTGTAGTCTCCAGGCCCAAAGAATCCCTCTCTGTTCCCCTCAAAGGTCTAGGAATGCCATTCTTCCTCCTTCTCAACATCCAAGTGAGAGGAAAAAGAAGCCTGCATAGACGTCTCTCTCTAATATGCTCTGTAGTCAGTCACAGAAAGCTGGGGGGCAAGAGGGATTGAGGGGTTAGGACTGACTTGGATGAGGGCAGGTAACAATTTAGCTTGGAAGCATAATCAATCATCAAGCTCCTGCTCACAACCCTCCATCCACCTCCCACTTAGAAAATCATCTCCCTACAAAACTGTCACATAAACTATCTGCTTCTCTCAGTCTAAAGCTATTACTAATAAACATTTATGATACATGTAGTGCAACTATTCATTGTTGGACCTCCTTACAACCTTCTTCTCTTTTGGGGGTGGGGGTCCCTTGTCACACATTTAGGCAATGGTAAGTTGCGAATCATAACACATACTGTTTCCTTCCTGAGGGCTGCAAATACCAGTACTACCAAAAATCCAAATACACTTATTTTCCTGCATCCAAAAAAGAAAAAGTTTGTTCTCTTCTGCTGGAAGCTATTTGAGCCAAAATGTGCAGTTATACCCTTTTTGTATGCTGAGAACCTTTGCTCAGCCTTACCTCTACTCTGCCACTGCTAAAGGAGAAGGAAGCCAAGATTTTTAATTTTGGCAACATTTGTGGAGATATACTATTGTATTCCCAAAGTGCTCATTCCCAAAGCCTATTGTGAAAACAGTAGTAAACAGAATTCTCAGCTTCAGGATGCAAGGAACAGGGTCCAAGACTAAAGCCAGCTGCCAAGAGTGGATGTGACCACTGCCCCATTCAATGCTGGATGGTACAACTGAGCTCTCCTTAGTTGCTAGATATAGCACACTCTGAGGAGAAGGGAAGAGGTGGTGAGTATCAGGAATTACTGAGAAAGTGTATTGCTAGGAATAACAGCAACAGAAGGAAACCAAGGTTTTCTTTTACAGTAATCTTGCTCATAACTAAGTAACTCTGATGTAAAGGTACTGGGTGAAATGCTCAGCTTGTCTAAATCAGCATGATTCCATGAATTCCCATGGAGCTACACCAACTCACAGCAGCTGATAATTTGGCCCACAGCAAAAGTTTGAAGCCAGGCATTACTTCTCAAGTACCCTGTATTCTGCAAAGGTTGATAATATGAAACAGGATAAGCGGTTCACACTGGTGTAGGACTGGCTAAAAAACCAGGAGGAGGACTTACAGCCTATTTTAAAAGATGACTCCTCACTCTCTCTAGCCTTGGGAGACAGACCTCTCCTCGCTTACCAAACCTTAAACAGATACTCACCAGCAACTACAGACCTAACACCAAAAACATTAAAGCAGGGACATATCCCTGCAACAAACCACACTGCTAAATTTATCCACATATCTACACAAAAGACACCATCATAGGACCTAATCAAGCCAGCTACTCCATCAAAGGGTCATTCATTAATGTGATTTATACCATCACGTGCCAGAAATGCCCCCGCACCTTATACACTGGACAAACAGGACAGTCCCTACACAGAAGAATAAATTGGCACAAAACTGACATCAGAAATCATAACACAAAAGAAAAGTTGCTGAGCACTTCCATCTTCCTCATCACTCCACTAATGATTTATTAATGACAGTCCTCAAGAAAATCAATGGGACATCAAAACTCCAAAGAAACAGCCAAAATTCAAATAATATGCAGGTTAGATTTTGTGAAAGCAGGACTGAATCCTGACTATGGAGTCTTTTCACATTATAACAGGTAATTTGACGTCACTTTCCCTCTATGGCCTGTTTCCCAGAGTTTGAATCTTTACATATGCTCTGATTTGCTGTTGCAGCATGACCTGATCCCATGTCTTACACTCCCCTGCATTTATTTTCATCCCATTCTGTAAGTTTCCCCTCTTCAAGGCATCTGACGAAGTGGGATTTTTCTCCCATGAAAGCTCATGCAATAAATAAATCTGTTAGTCTTTAAGTGCCACAAGACTCCTTGCTTTTTTTGCTTTACTAGACTAACATGGCTGCCCCTTTGGAACTCAGGAGGAGGTTGAATCTAAACACCTGCGAAATTCAGATTTAACAAGGAATGTATGCAGAATTGGGTCACAAAACAGAGGTACATACCATACAGGAAATAAGCCCCATGTAACTGAGAGAGTGGGTACATCAAACTTCCTAGAGTGGCACTCTGTGAGCTTTCTGGTAACTCAATAATTATAGTTCCAGGAGGGCAGCAGATGCCAGATCACAATGCCACTCACTCATTTGGCCCTGCCTCCCTCAAATGAAATAGTGGTGTTATGACTTGGCACTTTCCTTCCCACTCCACTTTTGCAGTCACACTTGCAACCCTGATCTGCAAAAACAACAACTCTGTTGAAATGGGAAAGGGGTGTTTTTTATCATAGTATTTTACTTGTATAATGAGTAATTTGCCTGGTATCTCCTCAAACACAATAGCAATTCTAGGTGGCAATATCCTTCTTGCTATTGTATCTGAGAGAAAGGAATGATTGAAAAAAAGGCTGAGCACAGCTTAGCTCCACAAATGCCATGATGGACAAGATATATTTTACTTATGTGCCAAAGTCATTGACTGAAAGAGACGAGGATTGATGGATATAATAACAAAACCAATAAGCAGAATAAGATTGAAGCAGAAAGCGTCTTTCTGCCCATTTATTTTCTTTACATTGCAGTAAATAATCTGTCAGAACAACACCCTTCTTCTAAAGTGAGAAATGCACATTATTGCTTGATTTCACCCATTATTAAAGTTCCAAAACATTAATAAGCACATTATATATTATAAGACCACAAGGGACATTATTTTTTATCTGCTCTGATATCCTGCATAACACAAGCAATGGAATCTTGTCTAGTAGTTCCTGCATCAAGCCCTTAAATTCTGGGAGTAGATCATATCATTTAGAACAGGGGTTTTCAAACTGGAGGTCAGGACTCCTCAAGGGGCTGCAAGGTTATGATAAGGGTATTGTGGGTAGTCAGCCTCCACGCATGCTGGGGCTGGGGCTGTCAGTCCTATGCATGACTGACACAAGAGCCCTTTGGAGATGGGTAGCCAGAGAACAGTGGCTGCTCGTCAGGTGCTCTGAGAGCAGTGCCATTCTCAGCTGCAGTGCAGAACTAAGGGTGGCAGGACATGAGGGAGGGTGGAATAGCATGGGGGAATCGTCACTTTTTTAGCAGGGTCATCACAGCCTGAAGTTTTTTCAAAGTGGGTCCCAGCAAAAATAGTTTTGAGAAGCCAATTCGGAAAGACAACCAATTTTGATTTAAAGATTTCAAGTAGTGGAGAATACACCACATCTCTAAATCTCTTGTTCGAATGTTTAATTACCATAACTGTTAAATTCACACTAGAAATAAGGCATACATTTTTCTTCAGCTTCTAACCATTAATTGTTGTGCCTTTCTTTGCCCTCTGCTATCAGAAATGGTATCCACAGATAGATGCTTCTAAATCGTGGTGAGTCACAACTTAATGTGCTCTTGGATAAAATAAGTAGGACTGAGCGCCTCATGTCTACAGACCATGAAAACCAATTAAAATATAGGTGTTATGCAGCTATCCTTCAAGTACCTCATTCCTCCAGCTGACTATGCTTTGGCCATACCTATAGTAAGACAGTGTTCTTGAATACATGGACTTATTGAAATTAAAAAAAAAATGGGGTAGAAGTGGTAGAAAAAAAAATCACACCTTTTGTGACACTTTACCACCTCTTCTGATATGGATAACAAATAGATACCTTGCATTCAAATAGTAGAACATACATATAGGTCAATTGTCAGTCACTGAAATGTCTATTAATTCAACCCCAATACCCACACAACACTACCCTAACCAAAAACTTTCTGACTATTCAACCAGACCTTCCTCAGGGACTTTACCTGGACCTGTCATTTGACTAGGAGTATATATACAGGGGGGGTGGGGGATGGCAAAACAAAACACAAGGACAGCAAGTCTCAGAGTCCAGCTCAATTCTTTTGAGCTCATGCTACAGCGCTAAAAAGAGTTGAGGGATGGGTCTCAGAGTCCAGGCTCCAGCCAGAGCAAGACTGTCTATGCTATACTACTGTCCTTACCTGCATAGCATGAACTTTGTGAGCCCTGGTCAATTAATCCAATCGCCAAGACTCACTGCCACAGTGCTTTTTGTTTCTGTTTTGGGTGGTTTTTGCAGTCTAGATGTATCCTCAGCCATCAACAGGGAGCCCAAGTAAGAGCCAAGACAGGTGGCAGAATGAAGCTGAAATCCCCTGCCCATGACTAGCAAGGCCAAAAAGCCACCTCTTCCAATAATGTCTAAAAACTAAAATAGAGATTAAAGGCTATGTCTACACTAGGGGCTTAAGTTAACTGAAAGCCCCTTAAGTCGACTTACGCAAAGCACAGGCTACATTTGGAATTAATTAAGTCAACTTAAGCATTTGCTTAAGTCAACTTAATAACTCTCACTTTTCAAGTTGATTTAAGTCAAAGTAGCCTGGCATTAGGCTTAAGTCAACTCAATTGGCCTCCTGGCCATCTGAAACCTTCCTGGCAACCAGGAAGTGCCTGCCCTTGCCAATTCCAGGACAAGATAAAGCCCTGCCCACCCTGTGCCACAGCCAGAGCTAGCCAAGCCAACAGCTGTGTTACAGGCATGGCCGAGGGCAGAGCCAGACATGCCAGGAAGTGGTCCCCATCCCCAACTCACCAGGAAAACTTAGATCTCCTGGCCAACTGGGGGGATGAGGCCATACTCTCGGCTCCAGGGGAACCAAGACATGTATAGGTCCATCTCCAAGGCCCTGGCAGAGAGGGCCCACACCCACACTACCCAGCAGGTGCAGGTGAAGGTCAAAGACCACCACCAGGGCTATCACAGGGCTGAGAAGGCCATGTAGTGCTCGGGGGCAGCTGACACCCCCTGTCCCTTTTATACCCAGCTGCATTCCTTCCTGGGCCAGGAGGCTGATGATGGCCTGCGAGCTGACACCGTCAACACCGCTGAGCCACCCTCCCAGGACGATGACCAGGAGAAGGGCTCAGTGGGTGAGGCTGTAGTGCTGAGCCTGGGGGACACCAGCACCCTGGCACAGGGCACCACACTGGCCCCAGGTAGTGCTAGCCCAGAGCTCATCCCAGGAACCCAGGATGAGGCTCCCCACATCCTGGATGATGGGACATTGCACTGGGCTCCTGGTACACTTGCCGGTGAGTGCTCCCTCCCTAGGAGCATGGTGGGGCGGGCAGGTGGGACAGGGACTGCAGGGGACAGGGTTCTGGGACAAGCAGAGTCCTGGGAAGGGGCAGAGGCACTTCCAGGGGCTATATGGTGGGGGGGGGTGTCCCAGAGCTGAGTAGGGCGGAGGGCCTAGCAGGACATGGGGTGGGGGCACTGTTGCTGGGACGGCCAAGGCCAGACAGCATGTGTCCAACACCACTGGCAGGTGGCCTCAGGAGGGACCCCTGGACAGGGCTGCCTGGGGCTTGCTGTCTTGGGCACTGCACACACCCCTTGCAGCAGAGCACAGAGGTGTATCCCAGGGCCAGGGCCGTAACTAGGCCAGGGTGAGCAGAGCAAAGTCCCAGGCGCCAAATTTTAGGGGGAGCAGGGGACGGATCCAGCTTTCTGCAGCAGCTGGGGATGGATCCAGATCTGTCCCCATCTGCCACAGGGAGCTGGGTCCATCCCCTGTAGCCCCTAAAAATTCAGCACCTGGGACTTCTGGTACCGCTGGGGCTCGCCACTGCTGGAACATCTGGTTCCCTGCTGCCGCCAGCAGGCCAGAGGGATCTGGATCCGTCCCCAGCTATCTGGATGCGCCTGGCCTGGTGGTGGCTCTGGCAGTGGATCAGGCCCCGGACCAGGTGCGAAAAGTTTTAGTTACAGCTTTGCCCAAGGGGTCCCTGACCCAAAGCACAGGGGAGTGGGATGCAGGGGGATGGGCATGGGACAGCAGCTGCTGTCAGCCTGCACTCCACACTGCCTGTTCATTGCTTTTGTCCTGCAAACACTGCACCCTTGACACTGGTCACTCCTGGGGAGCACCCAGCCCCAACCACATGGAAAAGGGGGGTATCACTCCAGGGAAGAGTTACTGGAGGACCACCTCCAGCTGGCTTAGCGTGCCCAGGTGGACCGCTGAGCCTGGCAGGAGCAGCAGAGGGAGAAGGAGAATGCCCACCACAGGGTCGAGCAGGCCCAGATGGACTGTCTGCTCGACCTCATACATGCCCTGGAGCACCAGACCCATACACCACTGAGGCCCAGGTGTGGGGCTGGGGCTCTCTTCAGGTCGAGGGTCCCCCAGTGCAGGACTCCAGTAGCAGCCCACATCACCACAGAACCTGGACTGCGGTGACCAGATGTGGGCCCAGGACCTGCCAGAGGTGTGGGATCCGGAAGTCCATCCTCACCTGACCAAAAGCAGAGAGTCAAGAGGACCAGAAGAGGCAGAAAGGGTATCTCCCAGCTCAGTAGGGAAGGGGCCACTGAGGTTGAAGGAAGTCTCTCCCTGAGGAACCCTGACTGCTACCCAGATGAGAAGCTGATGGAGTTGCCCACTGAGTGGTGCCTTGAAGAACTGCCTGAGCCTGGGGTATCTGAGTAAGTACCTGGGCCCAGTGATCTGGAGAAGCTGCCAGAGATCCCTGAGCCTTGGGAACCAGAGATGTTATTGAATCCTTGTGACCTAGAGGAACTGCCATCTGCTAATGACCCTGAAGAGCTGGCGGGCCTACCGCTGACTGAAGCTAGGGGGCTTATGAAACCTTCCCCTGGCACAGCGCCCCAAGGAGACTGCTGATGACTCAGTGAACAATGTACTGCAGGGAAAGGAAGGAGCCCAGAGAAGTCAGACACCAGGCTTGTGTTAGGGCCTGTAGCTAAATCAGTGTATTTTGGCAGGAGCCTCCATTACTCAGTGACAGGATACCCTGCCACTAATAGAACCCGAGGTGGGGTCACAGTGGAGTTAGGTGGCCCTGCGTCTCTTTCCTACCCTCACCTTTGGGTGCTCATCCTGCCAAATGATATATTATTTGCCTTGTCTGCCCTACCCTGCTTGAGGGCTGACCTGTAAACTGTTTGCCTTGTGGCCTGTAGGCTAGGCCCAGCACCATTTGTTTAATGCTTGCTTTACAGAGCTTTACAGACTGCTCCCCTTTGCTTGCCATGCCCTACCTGAGGGACTGGGCTTTGAAGTATCTGCTTGTGGTACACAGGGCTAGAAGCTATTTGCTTTGCCTGCCCTGCCCTGCCCTGCTCAAGGGCTGGGGTTTTGCATTCTCGGCTCTCCCTACACGGGGCCAGAAACTGTTAATTTCTCTCTTCTACATCAAGCAGCTGGAAGGTGTGGCCCATCCCCTCAGAGACTGACTGTGAGGGAGGGCCTTTACCCCTTCCACCCCCTACCCATGCTGGGGAACATTTACAGTCCATTGTTGGGCTACTCGGAGGATTCAGCATTGGGAATACTGTTAGTATTTAATAAATTCTTCATAACACATCAGGGAAATATCTGCCCATGTCAGGGGCTTTCAACACAGATAGCCCCTTTGATATTTTCCCATGTCTCCCTCCAATTGCAATCTCCCAGTAACAGGATAACAGATCAGAGACAGAGTTCTTCCCACAAAACTACAGAAGACACTTCTTTTTTTTTTAATAAAAAAAGAATAAAAACTGTTTAAAAGCCAATGCTATTGATAAGCCTCCTCAAGTAGTTGGCTCTGGGTTGCCTGTTCGGTAACACTCAAAATAAACCAATAAGGGCAATTCTTCCCATCTTTCAGACAGTCCTCTCTAACATATTAGTTGGTTAGAAGGTGATTGATGTTAACAGCAACTATGCTATTACCACCATTGTTTCTTAGAGCTCTTGCTGGAATTATTCTTTTAGTCCCAACTTTCCACATTTCAGACAGTCACTTTTGCTGTTAGGACAAATGAGATGGTGGAGAGGGGCCAGGGGAAAAACTACATTTGTTGTTCTGAAGAGGTTCCTGTCATAAGATGCCTCATCTAACTAAATGTTAGTACAAGAGAGCTCTCAAAAAAAAAATTAAAACCCAAGGAAGTTCATCTCTCTGACTACAGCAAATCCATTTGAGAAAAAACAGTTGCAGGGGTGTCAAACTCATTCAATATGGGATGGCCACACTGGAAGGCAGGACACCTGTTGTGTGCCATGTGGCCATGTGGGTTCCCCAGCCCTTTCCCCCTCCATGGTCAGAGCAAGAAAGTGTCATTTTGCAGTCCATTTTTCTGATCATAACCAAAAAATACCTGATCCTAAGCCATTCTGTGGGCTGTGAGTTTGACACTGTAGAGTCAACTGTAGCATGCCTCACTTATAGCAGCTGCAGCTCATTTCTTAAACAAGGAGCTTAGAAGCAAAAGGCTAATACTCTCCAAAGAGGGAAGTTAACAGGGGATATGTGCTTAAACTTGTTGTGAGCTGTACACCTAAGTCAAGGCTCAGCATGTTATTTCTGTTTAATTTTTGACTGATCAACCCACAGGCTTTGGAAGGACCCATGAGACTGCATTCAGACAATATGGGATCTTTTTGTTGAATCCTAAGCAACATGTGAAAGACTCAAAAAAAGGAAGGCTTTCTTTTATTCATTAGTTTAGTGTTAAATTGTCACCTGTTTTGAAGGCATACAGCAACAACCTAAAGCAGGAAGTGAAGAAAAATCTGAATCTTACTGAACTTCTAGGCAGAATCTAGAGAGGTAAAATGCAACTAGTTTTGGCTAATGCTCCCAGCGTCTGTCAAGGGTACATTCTGATTTTCTTCATTCACTGTTGCAAGATACACATGGCATATAAAGCAAAAAGTCCTCCTAATTCCCTGCCAGTCCAGTGCACAGGCAAAAAAGAATGAAGG
Source organism: Podocnemis expansa (assembly GCA_007922195.1). Taxonomy (NCBI): domain Eukaryota; kingdom Metazoa; phylum Chordata; order Testudines; family Podocnemididae; genus Podocnemis; species Podocnemis expansa. The sequence goes on along the minus strand of ML681973.1, from coordinate 36,800,874 downwards.
CAATGTCACATCCCTGCTTATATTTTCCATTCAACAAAATGTAACAGCAGGGTCAGTGGAAGGAGGGGGCATATGGAGAAATAGCTCATCAAAATGGAAAACCTCTGACTAATCCCCTCATGTGCACACCCATGATATTTCAATATTTCCCTTTTCTTCAGTTCCAAAGGGGTAGCCATGTTAGTCTAGTTCAGCAAAACAAACAAGGAGTCCTGTGGCACTTAAAGACTAACAAATTTCATTTACTGCATGAGCTTTCATGGGACAAAATCTCACTTCATCAGTTCCCACTTCCTCTTCCAAAACCTCATGTGACAAATTTGTTAGTCTTTAAGTGCCACAGGACTCCTTGCTTATTTTCCCTTTTCTTGTTTCCTATCAGAAAGCCAACTCACTAAAGATTCTTAACAGATGCCCCTAGCAACCCAGCTGTGCATGGACAGACAGCAATATAGTCTCTTCCTTTTTTGAACCTTGTCTGAAGTCCTGTGCTACTGTACAGTAAAAGGGAGTGCTAATTTAGGCACTGCATGCACTGATCCAAACTCTGCCCTTAAACACCCCCACAACATCCAAAGCAATCACATGTGTGCATATGACTGAATGGGATTGAACCTGTTTGGCTCTGCTGTGACCACAGGAAGGAATAGTGTGATCAGCTTTTTAATAAAAGGCAATGTGTAAAGCAGTGGTTTTTAAAATCCTAGATATTTAGGACCCAGAGGCAATTCTCACTTCCTCACACTACTTTTAGAGCATGTTTAGTATTGGGGCATAAACAGATTCATAGTTTCTCTTTAACTGAACTATAGCTGTTAAAAAGAGAATGCCAAATAAGCAAAATAACAATGCTAAAGCAATATTGGAACTTGTTTCACTTAGGAGGCATTCCTGGAAGCTTTGTCCAATATAATTCTCTGCTTTAAATAAGGTTCCAGGAACATATTTCATTTCAAATATAGTAAGAATCTGTAATGTATCTAAAGAGAGAGCTTGCACACTAGTTCAGTAGCTTTTGTCTGGGGTTAAGGAATTGCTTTACAGGAAGACAACTAGCATAGGGAAAGAACAGTAAAAGGCCAAGAAATGCAGGGTCACCATAAGTTCAATAATATTCAAGCTGGAGAAGAGTTATCTGTGGGTCCATCTAACACAGAGAGTGGTGTCAAAAGACAGCTTTTTATATATGTGTATATTTCTTGCGGAAACATGTGGTTGCACGTGGTTCATAATGATCATCAAAAAAAGGACCGTGCAAATCAAAGCTGAATTCAAGATCTGGTTCCACTTCAAGACAAGACTGCTGTCAGTCTCCCAGGGTATCAACTCTAGTCCTAGAGACCTGGTGACTAAAAATCATTGTGATCTTGAGGTTCATGCAGAGCATAAAACAGACTCAAACTGGCATAGCTGGAAAATACTGTAAGGGTGGATTCTACTTCAGAAAACATTACCAGCTAATAAAATATCTTTTAAAAAGAAGTTTCCCCGAAGTACTGAATGCTGATTTAAAATAAGACTTCTGAGCCTTAATACCTAAGCTGAATGAATCAGAACTATGGAAATCACACAGATGTGAGGATATAAATAGAAATAGTAAATAACAGAAAAAGGTGACATATAAATGTTCTACACTAATTAAATGAAGCATGTTACTAACCAAGAAAGACTAGGGAAATTAAGTATATTGATGTGCGTAAAGGACTCTAGAACAGTGGTTCCCAACCTTTTCAGTAACACGGCACACTTCAATGAGACAAACATTTCCATGGCACACCCACTTTTTTCAGCTGAACTGATTGTTCATAAATGTCATATTTACTTACATTTACTATGGTTACAGTCTTACCAAGGTGGTTTGCAACATAGTATATGCAACAAGCAAAAGAAAGATCAAATGCAGTAATGCCTCAAATCCACTGGGAAAAAAATACATCATCTCAGTTTTGCCCTTTGGCCACCTGTGTTTTGATCTGGGGCATTGCTATACTTAAATTTTGGAGGGGCCACGGCCCCCACAGGCAGCCAGGGCCCTGATCTCTTCCCTTCGCCCCACTGGTTCCCTTAGCCCTTCCCAACCCACCCCCCCATGGCCCCCAAGCCCTTCCCTAACCCCCTGGTCCCACCGCTGTCCCGGGCTGCCCCAGGCCAACCCCTCTCCCATGCCCTTTCTCTGCTGAGCCAGCATGCCCACCCTGGACTCCCCTCCCCCCCCAGCTCCCTTACCTGGCTGCCAGAGGGAGAGCAGGGCCATGACAATGGCTGAGGCCCCCAGCTTGACCCTGCTCTGAGCATGCTCAGAGCAGGGTCAGGCCAGGGCAGGAGTTTTAAAAACTCCCAGCCCCAGCCTGAGGCAGCTTCCTCCCAACCAGAAGACTCTGTCTTCTGGCCAGGTAGGGGCAGCGGCTGCTGGCAGTGTTCCTGCACGTGGGTGCAATGGTGCACACCCCATGCAGTTTTGGGGCATGCTACTCAGGGGCTGGCCTTGAGGTTTAGGGGGGCTGAAGCCCCCTGAGGCCCCCCCCAGCAACACCACTGGTTTTGATTCTAAAACATGAACAATCTGACAAGGAGTCCTGTAGCACTTGAAGACTAACATTTATTTATCGCATGAGCTTTCATGGGAGAAAATCCCACTTCATTTCTCTCATGAAAGCTCATGTGATAAATAAATTTGTTAGTCTTTAAGTGCCACAGGACTCCTTCCTTGTTTTGCTGAACTAGACTAACACGGCTACCTCTTTGGAACTTATGAACATTTTAAAGACTGATACCTCACTTTTAATTTGGCGATTAATTTTCACAAGATTTATGAGTTATAATTTTGGTTGGACAGATTATTGTTTAAGCTGAAACAATGTTTATTTTACTTTGATTTTCATTACCTTTGTGCAAAATTTCACAGTACACTTGGAGAGTTCTCACAGTACACCAGTGTGCTGTAACACACCGCTTGAAAACCACTGCTATAGAAAAAGAAAACCTGGAGCTGTTTTATGAATAAACAGGAAACAAAAGATAGGAAAAAACAGAATGGAAGGAGTTTGAGGGTATATTTGAGAATAGATACCCTAATTCTCTTTCCATACAACAATGGAAGAGTACATGCTGAGGTAAATAGTCATTTTAATAATTTGATAAACTGGAACAGAGTTTAGAGTATTAACTTTTTTCATTAGTATTTGTGCTGTTCTGCCTCACATATGCTTCACTAACAAGTTGCCTTAATAAAACTGTTTTTGCTATACTGCACCCTTTGAAAGTTGAAATCACAGAATAACTCTGCCCGATGGATTACCAAAATGAAATCTTGTGGTTTGAGGTGTTTTTAATTTTTCTTTTCTTTTTCCCCCTCTCCCCCTTACCTCAGGTGATGGCTCTTTTGTTAAGGCTTTACCCAGCTGAACAATACTGCAACTTGAGCTAGCGAGTTAAATCTATCCTCTTTGTAAAAAATCAGATGTCTCAGAAGAACAAAGTTCGCTTAACTGTAAAGTCTCCAACATGATTCAAATGATCTTTTGTTTTCCATATATCTTCGTTGCTGTCCTCATATTCCTTTAGTAGCAACCCATTCACTTCTGGGAGTAAATATAAACAAGGAGTCTGGTGGCATTTAAAAGACTAACTAACTTATTTATTGCATAAGCTTTCGAGCATCTGAGGAAGTGGAATTTTCTCCCATGAAAGCTTGTGCAATAAATGAATTTGTTAGTCTTTTACGTCCCATCAGACTCCTTGTTTGTTATGCTGACCTAGAATAACATAGCTAACCCTTGGGAGTAAATATGTTATGCATAATTTCCCACTGCCTTAAAACTTGTGTTGTCATTACCACCTGGACAAATTAAGGGTAAAATATTAACAAATCAGAACTCTTCACTCACACTTGCAGTAGTGTTATTTCACGCTCCATCTGTACTAATTTTCAACAGGTGGAAATGACCACCCATGCATGGTGCAAACCAGTGGAGACTCAGGCTAGAACTGAAGTCAGTAGGCCCATCTTCTACAACTACTATTATACTTCCGAAAACAATGTTATAGTTTAAAATATGCTTAGTTAGCTAAATTACTATGATAAAAACTATTTTAGCCACACTGATTTGTAATGAAGACTGAATTTTCTTTGATGATTCTTTAGAGAAAATACACTTAAGGAGCTACTGTGTCCAGATTAATACCCTGTAAATACATTCGTAGATGTGGATACTTATTAATTGGAAAAAAAAATTGATCTGAAGTAAATTAGACCCAATTAAATATGGAGCTCTTTTGCACCATTTTTAGACAGCCAACTTTTCAGAGAAAAGTTAAATACTTTTAAATGTTTTGCATAATATTTTATTAATAATTTCCCAGTTGAATCAGATTTTCTGTCCCTGTGTTCTACTCCTGGGTTCCACATTTTAGTGGCCTGCATTCATCTGTGAATCAATTGTTTGAACAACACTGAATTGTGCTCTATGTGAAGTCCACGCAGAGGAAAAGAAATGCCTAAAAATGGATGATCTAGTCCAAATTTCACATATTCAAAACACACATCATGGGGGCACAAGTTAAAATCACTTTGATTTCTTATAACAAAGCTGGCAAGTTATTTTTTCTACTGCTTATTCTTTTAAAAAATTGATTATCTATAAAATAATGGTGCATTTTAATCTTGAGCCAACAGTCACAATGATTTCACACTGGTACTCCCAAGACTGCTTCATTACTTATTACAGAATAAGCCACATTATCGGAAGAAACACTACCATTTAAAAAGTTTGTAGCAGCTGCCTATATAGAAAGGAGGTGTTTCCTATACAATGATAGCATCTCATAATATATGTCATGCATGAACTTTCCCATTAAAATCGGGCATTTTCAAATCAGTTCATACGTGTGTATATATGATCTTGCACACATCCAATATGCACAATATGCTATTGATAAATCAATTTCATGTTAACATAAAATTGTAAGTTCTTTGGGACACTGTGGCAGCACATCTTCTCCTCCCTCCCACTGTAACTCAATGTGGCACATCACAGAAGTGAATCCTCCTTTCTTTCCCTCTTAGCCCCAATAGGCATACCTACCTTCTCTCACGGACAGTTTATCAAGTACGTATTCCTACTCCAAAGGCCATGAAACAAAAGGGTCTTCCATACCTCCCATGTTGCCCCTCCACCCCATTCACTCACAGTGCTGGCCCAGCCCTACCTATTTTCTCTATAGAAACATAGCTCCGACTCAAGTCACAGATCTTCAGGGCTTCTTCAGTGGATTTGCTCCCCTCAGTCTACTTCTCTCCATGCTAGATCCTTATTCTCTGTCTTTCTCCAGGCTCTCTGTCAGTGGGCTGCCCTTTTCCCTGAAAGGGCCAACCAGCCAGAAACAGTCAAATACCATCTTTTGCTCTGTTCATACAGGGCGCACAGTGGGATGCTGGTTTATGAGTGGGGCTCACAGGCAATACCACAAGAAAAAAATATATAATATCGTATGTGGGAAATTAGGATAGTTTTGACTTTTTAAAGCACAAACATTGCTATTTATGTGACAGCAATAATGTGGTAGGTCCATTATAGACAAGAATGAAGTCCAAATCCCTGTCCTGATGAACCCACTATTAGTATTTGATGGAGACGAAAGTTGTAAAGCCCAGCAGCAACATCCTGCCAATCAACCTTTTTTTGGCTACTTCTTGTTTTGTTCGTGTCCCAATGTTATTTTTTTCCTCCACTTCTGATCCAACCAGCTATTTAAATTTATCAGGATGTCTGTGAATGTTTCCTAATGTACTTTAATGTTGATTCTTGCTTTTGGCTACTTTTTTTTGTCCTTCACCCTCCCATTCCAAAGTAAAAAAAAGTATTGTGTTACCTGATAGATTTTCAGATATAGTTCTAGTAAACTTCTTGGACCTTGCATTTTGTCTTCATGTACAACATCACATAGGCCCTCTCATAAGACAAACTGTTGTCACAAAAGTGAGTAGTGGCTTCAGTATTGACAATGGGGATTGCAAACACACAGTGGGCAAAGGTCCTAACGACATATTTGAAAAATATTTAACTGAACAATAATGGAGCAGTGCCAAATACTAAAGTTACCAAAGATAATTTTAATTGTTGTACATATAATGGTGTTCAATGACAGCTGTTTTGGAACAAAAAGGTTATTTCCTGAAAATTATTGTAATATTTTTCTCCTAAAATAGCCCCCGAGTCACTGTTAACGTTACGTAGAATCCCCTGGTGGCTAGTGGAGACTGAAAACTGGCTAATAACATTATTTTTAAGAAACAAGTTTAAGATATAATATAAAAGGTTTATTTGTTATAAAACTGATGAAGATCCAACCCATATGAGCAGCTGAGAAGTCAACAAAACTTATGTAAGTAAAACAAGAATCTGATTTCACATCTTTTTCAGACAGGATGCCCCAATCAAATTTGAATTTCTTGTATATTTCTTTGTAAAACAAATTTCAGTAATTTGTACAGAAAAGCTGATTCTTTAATCAGCTAAATGACATGTAGGGAGGGCCGTAACTATGGCGGAGCAACCAGAGCTTTGCCCCAGCCGTACTGGAGTGGCTCCATTAAAGGGCACATTCTGCACTGCTAGACCCAGGCAGCCATCATTGCAAGGGGCACATTCCAATCAGAACACACCCCAGGCACCATAAACAGTAAGTTACGGGTCTGCATGTAAGATAGGTATCTCTCTTTATTGAAGATTCAACCACAATAATTAACACAGAATAGTGAACAATGGAAATTAACTCAGAAATATGAGGCTCTGGGCTTTCCATTTGTGTACATTTAGACTGAAGGCAGGGCTGGTCCTTCCATAGAGATGACCTAGGCAGTTGCCCACCTACAGCCAAAAATCCCCTCCCACACTGTCACTCCCCAATTGGGGCCAGACCCCCACCTGCAGCCAGAGCCCTGTGGCAGCACCACTCCCCATCTGTGGCTGGATCCCCGGTTGGGGCCAGTTCCTGTCAGCAGCTGTGCTGTTCCCTGCCCATGGCCAGATCCCTAGCTGGGGCCAGATCCCAGCAGTGGCAGCGCTCCCCAGCTGGGGTCGGAACCCTGCCAGCAGCTGGATGGGGGGTGGGGGAGAGACACCAAAATCAGTGTTGACCTAGGGCGCCAAAAAACCTTGGGGCCAGCCCTGATGGAAGTCAACTAACCCTTGCTTTTTGTGGCCCAGTCCTGCAAACTACCTTGAGCAGTCCCACGTTGGACTATTATGTGCATCACATGCATAAGTGTTTGCAGTATCAGGGTTTGTGTAAGTTTAATTTGTTGGGGTTTGGCTAGATGAGTAAATGCGTGCAGCTTGTGTGATGACTGTTACTGTAGCTGGCACAGCAGAGATTCAGTAAGGGACCTCCAGAACTATAAATATGAAGTGCTGATACAGCCTGACCTAAAGAACCAAACATTTCTAGGCAGAGTTGCCACCCATATGAATAACCTCTGTGGACTGGGCACAAAAGAGATCTGAAACACATATCACTACACCATTGTTCCAAAGGGCAGCTGTGTTAGTCTAGTTCAGCAAAGGAGTCTGGGGGCACTTTTAAAGACTAAGAATTTTGTTTATAAAACAAACAAGGAGTCCAGTGGCACTTAAAAACTAACAAATTTATATAAATTTATTAAGTAAGCTCAGCGATAAATACATTTGTTAGTCTTTAAAAGTGCCACCAGACTCCTTGTTTGTTGTGCACACCACTGGGTTCCACTTGTGGTTAAATTTTAGTTTGCTGCTACTTACTCTTCCTGGTTATTCTAGGGGTTTTGTTTTTGTTTTTTTAATTGCAGTACAATCCCGCAGAGATAATAGTACTCAACAATAAATGAAGGAATTTTTTTTAGAACTATGATCATTCTTTTGTAGCTAACAGTACATAGCACTGTGACGTTTTTTGGCTCATCTACTTTTCTCCAAAATCTGGCAGCAGGCTAGAGGCTGAAAATTCAGGGATATAACTGCAGTACATACTCTAAGTTATTTTAATAGGAATAATTATTAAACATGCATGATCTGCTCAATATTGTTTGTTTTCTGGTTGCCTAATAATTGCATATTGGTGTGTATAATTATATAACAGATAATTATAAATGTAATATTAAAAATTTAGTTTTTGAAACTGTTTACCTCAGTGTATAAACCTGTAGAGAGATTAAAGAACCATTTTGCTTGACCTAAAAGTTAGATTAAAAAGCTAACCAAAGGTGGGCATTTCAGCTATAACCATCCCCTCTTTTTTTAAAAAAGCCAACAACACAGGGAAATATTTTGTCAGTATGCTTAGAGTTTTAAAAACTTTCAACAGTTTTTCTCAGCAGTGGAAAGCGTAGTTGTAACATACCAGCCTGGGAGGCATGTCACAATAACTGAAATGCTGGAAAACATAATCCTTCACAACACAGTATGTTCCATCCCCACACCAACCCTTTCACTGAGATATATAGTTTACAAGTACATTTATAGAATTGCCATTTAGCTGAACTATCGTATTTTTTTACATCCCAGGGCACATTGGAGATTGCAGTAAAATATGCAAAAGTAAGGATTTTAAAAATAGTATTTCTCATTAATTCTGTCATAACAATGTATAAAAACTATAAAACAGGACAAAGGTGACAGGAAATGGGAGCACCAGGAGGCTTCAGTGGAGTCCTCCAAAACAAACAGTGAGTGTAAAAAAATTAAATTCTTTGTAACAATTATCAGAGAGTAAATGTTGTGGAACAGCTTTCTTCACACACTTACAAAGAGAACTAGATTTTTGTTAAAAAATAAAAGATTCTGACCCTGCAAACAAAACCCTATAAAAATCTTAGTTGCTGAACTGAATAGTAAACTACATTAAAATTCAGTGAGAAGCACCGTTGTTTTGTCACTTTCATTATGTCTTGCAATTACATATGAACTTCTATGAGAGGCTATATGAATATTTGTAAAATGCTTTGAACCTTACCCATTGAAGTATTAGCCACATTTTACAGATGAGGAAAATGAGGCAGAATTAAGTGATTTGCCCGATGATCTACTGGAAGTCTGTGGCACAATCAGAAATGGATCCCAGATCTCTCAGCATCCAGTCCCATCCTCAGCAGCTGAGAAGCCAAATCAGTGATCAGCATTACCAAAAAGTGTGACTTACTTGTTTCATTTACTATAGTAATATCTATATCAATATATAATTCTCACAGCAAATAAGTTAATAATTTAATGCAAGCTGACAAGTTAACTGATTATTAACATAGTAAAAGCATCTTGATTGGTTAATAATTTCAAAATAATTATTAACCAGTCACGCAGTGTTTTAATGTCATTCTGCAAAGACCCACAGGAGACACATTAAAGAGCCACCGGCAGCTCACAAGCCTCAGAGTATCACTGCTTTAACCACAAGCCCATCTTCCTTCTTGATGTTTGCACAGAACTACCTGGTTCCCGTGACTACTCATTTAAGAATTTTATATCTTTGCAACCGTCAATGTGATCTGAATTTTCAAAAAGACAATGCACTACAGTAAAAAACCTGTTTTAATCTGACCACTCAAAGGACCAGCAAATGCTGATAGTATTAAGTGATGGTCAACATAATAGCAGTGGAATCTTTAAGATATATTAAACTGATTGTTTAAGAGACAGTAGGTATGTCTACACTTACCCTTAAATTGAAATAATGGTGATGATTTTGATTTAAAGTAGTTCACATCTACACTAGCTTTCCTTATTTCAAAATGAGGAGCTCCCTCATTTTGAAATAAGGAACAGTCATTTTGAAATAATAAAACCTAGCTTTACAGTGAAATGACAGTTAAATCGAAATTATTATTTTGAAATAACACAGTGTAGCTGTGTTATTTCTATTTAATACTCTTTGCCATTCTCCCTCCCAGGGTGCCTTCCTTTTTCTATATGTTGGGAGGGGGCATGCCAATGTTCCCTCTAAGCTGTGCATGTGTGCACATGCACACAGGTCATGAAACCCACACACACAACAAAATAAAGCATGCACAAAAAAATTAAACGGTGCTAATATTTTATGCTACTTTAAGAAAGCGGTTTCAAATAAGGTTTTGTAATTTATAAAATCATTTCCATCATCATATCAAAATAAAATTTAGATATTATTTACATCATACACACTTACTTTGTCGCTCTCACAAGTTTGACCACACTCACTTAAGTGTGCACAAATTTGGACACTTGTTCTGAAAATTTGCACTAAAGAATTTTTTTGTGCACACATCCTATGAAAAATTAGAGGGAACATTGGCATGGCCCTTCTTGGGGGCCATCTTGCCACATCTCCCATGGTGACCTTCTCCTAAATGGAACTAGCAAGTCCTGTCCATAGACATGCTAGTTCGATTTCGGTTTCTAGTGGAGACATATTAAATCGATTTAACTTAAATCAATTTAATGATTTTTATTTTGATTCAATTAAATCATTTTAAGTTAAATCTATTTAACAATCTAAGTGTAGACATAGCCAGTGAGTTGCCTGGCAGACAGCAGTGTGTAGTGCAGTTTTTACTACATTTCCTTACTCCAGTGGATTCCATAACTCTGCAAATATGGAGAGAGCAAAATGGGCACAGGTGGGGTTGACTGGATACATTGTACATGGGAACAAGGAAAAAGAGGGGGAAGGAGGGCAATTTTTGAGAGACAAAGAGGACATCAGTGACAGGAGAACTAGACAATCCTTCTAGAGGGACTTCTGTTACCTCCAAGAGTAAAAGAAAAAGGAGAGCAGTCTAGAGAGGAACAAGAAACAGAGGTGACATGGAGATCATAATGCTGTTATTAGAGATAGATAAACTGGTGTAGTTTCATAAAAATAAAGCCAAGGATGGTTTGAATTCTGGTCTCACTTTATCCAAACCCTAAAGACTGGATACCACTTTTAGGGTATGTCCACACGTCTCTTTTATTTCAAAATAACACTGGTTATTTCGAAATAAAAGAGATTTGGTCCACACAACGTATTCTTATTTCGAAATGACGGGCTCCATCATTTCGAAATAAGAGCCATCATTTCGAAATAGCTTAAACCTACTTTAAATCGAAATGGCTGTTATTTCGAAATAACACCGTTTGGACGTGTTGTTTCGAAATAACCATTATTTCGAAATAACACTTTTGCCCTTCTCCTTCCCAGGGTGCCTTCTTTTAGCCTATATTGGGTGGGGGCATGGCCCAGGGAGGGGGCCATGTTGCCACACCACCCATGGTGCCCCTCTCCTAAAGCGAAATAGCAAGTCCTGTGTTTGGACATGCTATTTTGCTTTGAGCTTTTCCCTTAATTTGAATTAATATATTTCAAAATAAGGACTTTATTTCAAAATAACTTATTTAGAAATAACACTGTACATGTGGACATAGCCTTAAATTCTTGTTTGGTCATGCTAAAGATATATATGCTAAACATATATCATACTTAATTTTTATTACTTCTGCTGGTTCCAAGATTATAGATTCCAGGGGATGGGACTGTTGACAATATAAGTAGTGTGGTCTCTGAAGAGAAAAGTCTAAAGTTATAATAAGGACTAGAATTCAATATCAACATTATAAGGAAATTCATCCTACTCCATGGGATTCATTCCCTGTCTCTATAAAGCCTTAATGCACCTCCAATTTCCTTTTTAATGGAAACAAATTTGAACAGTACATAAAAATCAAAGAAAAGATGGAGTAAATAAACTACAAGGCAATCCTTTTTACAAATGTATTTTCTGTACAGACAAGAAGTTGGCAATAAAGACAGATAATTCTAAAATTTTCCTTTATCAACTGTTAACATTAAATAAGCAGATGTAACCCTCAAGTACCCCAGAAGGGCTTCATTATTTTTTTCTTCTCTGATCACTATGTGTTTCCAACAACAGCAAAAAGCAATATGGATACTGTAATATTGTTATTGTAACAAAGCAATACAGTAGCTGTTTGGCATACTTTAATTGAACTTCTTTACATTAAGATACATATGTTCTGACTGTTTGAAAATCTCTTGAGACTGTTATGAGGGGACTGCGGGAATACTAGATTGCCCCCTAGATGCTGAAAGATTGGCTAGATAATTTTCCATCCTTTCCATAATCTAGATGGTGATAAACTGTATGATTTGTGCTTTTAACATTTGTAATGCACCTAGAGACTTTATGCATAAGCACAATCGAAAAAATGTAAATAACTAAATATGAATTGGAGCTAGAATATTTATAGATAAAAGAAGTCTAAATCTTGAAATTCTCTGAGATTTCTCATCTTTTTCAAGGAAGTTCTAGGAATCAGTAAATCACATGACAGAGAGGCTCATTAAAGGCCTGGGTAGAAAAGTCTAGTCCACAAGTAATCTAGTTTATTTCATTGGGACTATTTACTGCACCGGGCCTATTCAGTGTAAGGATATAAAACTCTGCTTTTTAATTATTAAAATCATCAATTGATTTTGATCCACAAAAGAAAAAACTTTCTCTTTCAATCATCAAATGGAATTTACTGAAATTGAATATGGACCACAGTTTTCTTACATCAGAGGTAAGCAAAGTATGGCCTGCAGACCAAATATGACCTGCCTGAGTCTTTCATCTGGTCTGCCAGCTGGGTGTTCCTGGTGGCCTGGAGTGCAGCTGCCACAGCTGCTCGCCACTCCACCAAATGGACCTGGCAGGATCTTGACTGGAGCATGGGACAGCTATTCTCCCCACCCCTTCCTCCTGTGGGCCATCCCAGTGGCGCTCTAGAGCTGGAGTGTGACTACTCACCCCTCTCTGCTCCAGTTCTTCTTCTTATGGGTGGGTGCCCTAGGTGGAGTGCAGCACTACTTCCCCCAGGTGCTAGGGTGTCCAGCTCCCCCCATCCCCCTTGCAGTACAAAAGTGTGTGTGTAGCAGGGAAACAAAACCAAAAAACCCAAACAGCAGAGAAAAAAAGTGGAGAAAAAATAGTGAAAAAAATCTCCTTCCTCCTGGCTCCACCTCTTCCCCCTATGGTCCCAAAAGGTAGGTGAGATTTAAAAATCAAATGGAAAAAAATTGTTAAAACTCCCCCCTCCTAGTTCTACCCCTAACCCCCAAAAAAGTTTAAAAAAAAAAGTTAAAAAAATCAACGGGGGGGGGGACACTGAGTAGGTTTGAAATTTGTCTATGTATATTTACTTATACATAGACCAGTGGTTCCCAACCTGTGGTCTGGGGACCCCGGGGGTCTGCAGACACATTGCAGGGGTCCATGGAGGTTCTCCCTACCGGGCCGGAATCCAGCTTCAGTCCTGATGCTCCCCGCTAGGGCTGCCTCTCCCTGCCTCTGCCCTGATCCTGACAGGGGGATGGGGCTGCGGTGGCTTGACTCCCCAGCGGCATGGGCCATCGTGGCGGCAGCACTGCTCACTGGCTGTGCCAGAGTGGTGTGGGCCAGAGACTGCCTGCATGGGCCAGATTACATAACCACCTGGGGGGGGGCACACAAAGGTTTTTAGGGTTTTTTTGTTAAAAAGGGGTCCCCAGCCTGAAAAAGGTTGGGAGCCACTGTTATAGACTCTAAGGTCAGAAGGGACCAGTATGATCATCTAGTCTGACCTGAACAATGCAAGCCTCTAAACCCCACCTACTTTGTCCAGCAATAAGCCTCTAACCTACGACTGAGTTATTTACTTCCTCAAATTATGATTTAAGGATGTTAAGATACAGAGAATTCACCAGTAGGTGAGCCATGCCCCATGCTACAGAGGAAGGTGAACAACCCCCAGAGCCCTAGCCAATCTGCCCTGAGGGAATATTCCTTCCCAACTCCAAATATGACGATAACAAACTGAGCACATGGGCAAGTCTCAACAGTCAGTCACCCAGGAAACAATTCTCCTTAATAACTCAGAACCCACCTCATCTACCTTCCCGTCTTAGGCCACTTGCATAGCTACCACCAGCAGCCACAGATCAAAGATCAGTCAATTTCCAAAGTAGGCTATCCCATCATACCACCCCCTCCATAAACTTATCAAGCTCTGTTTTGAAAGCACTTGTTTTTTCTGCCCACAGCTCCCCTTCAAAGCCTGTTCCAGAACTTTACTCCTCTAATAGTTAGAAACCTGCATCTAATTTCAAGCCGAAATTTCCTGATGGACGGTTTATATCCATTGGTTCTAGTGACTACAATGGTGCTGTACTCAAATAATTCCTCTCGTCCCTGATATTTATCCTTCTGATGTATTTATAGAGAGCAATCATATCACCCCTCAACCTTCTTTTGGTTAGGCTAAATAAGCCAACATACATTAGTTGTAATCAGGTGGGAGTGGTGGCTGCTCCCCCTCCAAGCCCCACCCCTTTCCTGCCTCTCTCCTACTGTGTGTGGCCTGCTGCCATACAGCAGATGTGGCCCTCAGGCCAAAAAGTTTGCCTGCCCATTTTACATGAAAAATGGAAACACTTCTATTATGAATATCTTGCAGATACCTACAGCTTCCACATCCTATAAACTTCTGTCAAGAGCAAACAAAGTAAAATAGATCTCTTTATGAATACGAGTTACTACCTCATTTCAAAATCAAATTTGCTGACAAAGGTTCTTTTTCCTGCTTCCTTTGAAGCTAATGGTAAAACTTCAGTGGGAATTGGGCCCAAAATGTCATCTTATTTATATTCCAGTAGCATCTAGAAGCCCCAATTTTTACATATGCCTAATAGAAGACAGTCTCTGCCAGCAAAAATGTTATAGTCTAGACAAAACAAACAGAAGATGGAAGGGAAATACAGACATTGAGAGGTTAAATAATTTTTCAATTATCATTCAATACTTAATCTAAATACAAGAATTATACAACATATGCATATAAAGTAGTAACCACATCACTGTCATCATCCAATAGGAAATACCTGGCGTGTATAGCTATCAGCTGCCCCAAGTAAAAACCCAAGCTTGCGTTGACAAATGAAGCAAGAAAAATTGAAATTAGAAATAAAGTTTTGCTTTTACAGTGAGGGTAATTAACCATTGCAACAAATTACTCAGGAACTGGTAGATTCTTTATCCCATAATGTCTTAAAATCAAGACTGGATACCTTTCCAGAAGATACGTGTTAGTCAAACACAAGTTACTAAGTTCAATATAGCGTAAAAAGGTGAAATTCTGTTGCCTCTATAGGTCAGACTAGATTATCTGTTGATTTCTTCTGGCCTTTAAATCCATGAAATTACATGCTTATTAAAAAAAATGCTCCCAGTAGTTACTAGATGACAATGTCCTACCCCCAGAATATAAGCCAATGATAATAAGCACTTCAGTGTTTTACAAATGCTTTTACAAAGAATGAGTTTGTTCTAATGATGTAATACTTGCAACTGAATATTCTACTGAGAGCTCTGGTGGGTTGATTTCTCTGGAACCAGTCTGAACAGGAGTTGGATATGCCTGGAGTTAGCTAATGCAGTTGAACTAAACCCTGCAAGTTTGTTTTTCTTCTAATTTGGTTGTGTTTTTGTTAGAATTCTATACACAGTCGGAAACACAAATTCCAAATTACATATGCATATCTGCAAACCCAATTTAAGGTAGGCTATTTTGTCAGTGTGTACTTTTAAAAAATGAGTACATTAATGGCCAGATTTTCAAAAGAGTTCTTCAACTACTATTTGGGTTCAAGGAAATGTCCAGGTTTCCAAAAGTGCTTAGCTCAGCAGCTCCCACTGAAAACATCATTAATTTTGCCAGTGACACATCAGGCAAAGAAGCGTAGGAACTGCTGGGTGCACAGCACTTTTGAAAATCTGAACATTTCATTTAGGTGCCCAAATAGTAGCAGAATTATTCTGAAAAGGTGACCCTGCATGATTTACACAAAGACACACAATAAGGTAATTTCAGAGGTAGAAATAGAACTTGTGTGTTCTACTTTCTGTAGTAATCTATTCACTTCATGTACTACTTCTTCTGGAAGGCTAAATCTAAAAAAAATAAGCATAAACCATTACTCCACATAATATATTATTTGACTGTACAATCATAGTGATTACTTCATGCAAATGTACACAATTGTTCTGTGACATTGATGCCTATCCTATCCACAAATGTCTGTTTATTCACTTGTAGCTTTTTGTCATAATCCTAAACTGTGAGCTCTCTGAGGCAGGGGCTGTTTTTGTGTGTTGTTTCTATAGTGCCTCACACAAAAGCCCCTGACTCTTCATTGAGGCCCTTTGACACAAATGGAATATAAAAAAATAAAATAACAAAATGCACAGGGAAAACAAAAGGAAAAACAGGTTAAAACAAAATATTGCTGCACCACAGATCTCCAATCTGACTGACTCAAATATATGATAGCAAAAGCACCCTAATGCGTCAAGGGTCAAATTTACCACTTCAAGCCAATGCAGACAGATCATTCTCATTTTTTAACGCGTCTTTAAGTCTCTACAGACATAAAGACCATTCTCATAAACAAAGAGCTGTAGACCCTAATACTGTCTGCAGGTAGGTCAGGTATTTTGGTCTCTTCCAGCAGGTCCCAGCCTTTTCCTTTATGCGGACCACTACCTCCTCATCAAAAAGTTTTGTGGACACCACACAGGCAGGCCATTTTAAACATAGCCTATGGCTGATAGGAGTCAAACTTATATATCAAGCGATATTAAAAATACTGCTATTTCTAATAGGCTATGTCCACACGAGGCTTTTATTTTGAAACAACCACCGTTGTTTCAAAATAAAAGTTGTCATGGCCAACCTTCCTTTCTTTATTTCGAAAGGATGGGACCCCATCATTTCGAAATAACATCTGTCGTTTCGGAACAATAAAACCTAGGCTGTAATTGAAATAGTGGTTATTTTGAAATGGTTGTTTCAAAATAACACCGTTTGGATGTGTTATTTTGAAATAAGGGTTATTTCAAAATAACACTTTTGCCCTTCTCCTTCCCAGGGTGCCTTCCTTTTTCTATATACTGGGTGGGGGCATGGCCCAGGGCGGGGGCCATGTTGCCACACCTCCCATGTTGCCCCTCTCCTGAAGCAAAATAGCAAGTCCTGTGTCCGGACATGCTATTTTGTTTTGAAGGCTTCTCTTATTTCGATTTAACGCTTGCTTATTTCGATTTATTTCAAAATAAGGATTTTAGTTCATTTTGAAATAACTTATTTTGAAACGAGAGTTTATGTGTGAACATAGCCATAATGTATTATGCTCACTCACAAAGATGCTGTACTTGTCACAGTACATTTTTCTTCATTGATTATCTTCTACTCCCCCTTCTCCTCCAGTGCAGACCACCTGCAGTACCCTCATGGACCACAGATGACAGGTTGGGAACCACTGGTCTATTCAAATCTAACCTATAAATTGCCTTATGTGTGCAAATAATAAAAACAAATGTAGAACCCCTTTAAGACACTGGATGACTAGGAACTATGATGAGGCCTGCTGGGGGATCACCTGGAATCTCTACTGATGTCCAAGGGATCAAGGGTTTCAGCGAGAAACTGTTGTATCCTGGGGCTTTTTGAAGAGCAGAACCCTCTAAAAGCTTATCTTATGACTTGCTTTCCCATCTGCTTGCCACAAGCAGCAAAGGTGGAATGGAAAGAGATGGCCTGCCTGTTTGAACTTGCTGCCTCGGGCCTATTGAATGTAGCCCTACATCTACACCCAGACCACACGCTTCTACTTCTGCATTCCTGCTGGAAGGGGATACCCTGTAAAATAATAATTAATAAAAAGAGGGAGGAGAAGACATGAAAAATTGATGCACTTTCCTCCCTTTCCAGGGAACTCTCTAATGGCACTGCCAGCGCAGGACAGAAAGTGGCCCAAGGTGGCCAAACCAGAAACCCCCTATAGGATTGGAAACTGGAAATTTGAGTTTTTTGAGCAGCCAGAAAACCTGCGCTGTGAGTTTTATTTCAGAAAAGACCGGCTGAGCCGAGGTTTGTTTCAGACGCCAGGTCAACTTCAGCACCCTCGTGGGCCACGCCACATTATCCCTTCCCAGCCTCGCTTACATGGGGCTCAAGACGGCAGGGTCAGGGCAGCCCTCAGCCTGCTGCCAGAGGCGGGAGCAGCAGCAGCAGCAGCGCCCCACCGCCGCTTCTCTCCGTCCCCAGCCCCTTGCGCCCCGCTCCCCTCAGCTCCCCGCCCCTGTCCCGCCTCCAACGGCTCGCGGCGCCCCCTCCCGCGCGGGCGGTGAGGCCCGGGCCGGGCCGGGCCGGGCGGCCGCGGGGGGGCGGAGCCCTGCGAGGCGGAGGCGGGGCCGCGGGGAGGCCGGGCCGGGGCGGGGGAGTTTATCCCACTGGAAGGGCGGGGGCAGTTTCTCCTGTGAGGCTTGACAGCGCCAGGTCGGTGCGCGCGGCGCGCTGCTGGGGGAGGCGGGAGGCGGCAGGGGCCGGGCCGGGGGTCTGGGCGAGGGGAGGCTGGGTGGCGTGCGGGGCCGCGGGGGGTCTCTGGGTGCCGGGCCGCTCTGTGGGGCTGGTGTGGAGGGGGGAAGGGCTCTGGAGGGGCCCCGGCGCGAGCTGCGCGCGGCGGCGAGGGACTGGGCGCGTTGCTAGGGCGCGTTGCTAGGGGCGCTCTGTGGCGCGCGGGCTCAGCCGCGTGCTGGAGGCGGGCAGGGGGCTGGAAGGCGGCCGGTGGCGGGGAGACGGGGGGCTGTTCGCAAGGATTGAGCCCTTTGGCGCTCTCTGGGTGACACTGAGGGAGCGGGACAGTCCACGGTGCCCGCGGGACTCTGTGATGCTTGCAGGTGGCTGTGTCCATGGGTGCACGTGGAGGGGGCAGATGGCAGGGGGGTGTAGCTCACCCGCCTCACCTGATCGGGAGGGGAAAGCACAGTCTTTGACTTCTCAGCCGAGCCAAGTCAGGGAGCCCTGAAGTGTAGTCCTGCCACCGCCAGAAACTCTGGGTTCAAAGATTTCGTGTTGGTGGCATGTCCCAGGTCTGCAGGAGTGTTGTAATCTTCCTGGTGTCATTTCTCTCCAGGGTATGCTAGCTACATCGTGGGATTGCAAGTTCCTGTAGTGTTGTAACTTAGAGGCAGTGTATGCACATGAGACACTGCTGTGATGGGTTTATTATAGCATCACGGTAAAACATAGCACTGGAATCTGTGTGTAGGGTTTTGGAGATAAGCTCAGTAAGTTATCAAAAATTATCAAATTTTATGTACTTTGGACTCCTCCTTTGATAGTCCTCTTATATTTGATCCTTTTAATTTAACTTACTTATGGTTGCCCAGATATTTAAAACTCAGGCTGTGGTCTGATAAAATTTTCTTTGTGACATATTTTTATATATTCCTGTGAGTAGCCTTAGTTGACAGCGTCTATTACTTCATCACACCTGATCTGAAAAGCATATTGCTCTCTACCAGATACCAGTGTATCTTGAAAAGTTTGCCCTTACTATGTTGTTTCCATAAAAAAATTGTTCTCCCCCTCAAATTTAAATATATATTTTACCTACTAAAACACCATAACAAAAGCCTTTAAGATCATAAAGTGAATCAATATTATAGTTTCATGTTTTAACTTTTGCTTTATGATACTGACGTTATCACTGAATGAATCTGAAGGTTTTTTAATTGATTGCTCTTTCTGTTTTTATGCATCAGGTCATAAGTTGAGGCCCAGTTCAGTTATTTCAATATAAATGTATTTCTATAGCAGAGAGAATTAGAATGATTTTAACCAACAGTTTCTTAAGTAAAGCAAGAGATAGTTTATAACCAATAGAAGCAGAACTATGTTTTGTACAAAGCTGGGCAAATTATTCACAGGAAATAATTTACTTAACAGTTTTTGGCAAAACAAGCAGGAGTCTGGTGGCACCTTTAAGGACTAACAAATTTATTTATCGCATGAGCTTTCGCAGGAGAAAATCCAACTTCGTCAGATGCTTTGAAGCTTTTCTCCCACAAAAGCTCATGCGATAAATAAATTTGTTAGTCTTTAAAGGTGCCACAAGACTCCTTGTTTGTTTCGCTGGAGTAGGCTAACACACCTACCCTTTTGGAACTTAATGATTTTTGACTCTATGTTTTGGACTGTTCTGAGAGCACATTTTTTACGTTTTTGACGCTCTTAAAATTCAGAATAATTTCACATGCTATTTCTTGTTCTATAACTCAGTTGTTAGTAATTAGTTTTGGCTATTTGAAATTTGAGTGGCTCATATTACTTTTGATTGATACATAGGTCACAGATTTTATTTCTGTTTCCTGTTGTGGTGAGCGTAAACCATGCTTCCTGTGCAGCTACTCAAGACTGTGAATTTGAAATTCACTTTCTATGAAAATTCTCCTGTATTTGCTTCAATTTACTATTTCCAAATATATTTCTGCACTAAAACATTTTTTTCTAGCATATTTATTGGAAACAAGCACAAAAAGCATTCTGTCGCTAACTAAATTAACTAGCTTAACAATCGTAAATACTTGCAGGATTCTCCAAGCTAGTTTTTGAGGTGTCATGGACACAGTGCTTTCCATTTGCTTTTCAAGCAGTTTATTTTGCTGTGTTGTGATGATAGCCCCACTAGTTTAATATTTAAAGTGAGTCAGTAATAGGCTTATTAAAAGCAGATTGGTCCCAATATAATACCATAAGTGATGATTAATTCTGATAAATTTTTATTTATTTGTTATGCTGATATTTTTTTACAGGGGGTTTTTGTGCTTTAGTCATTTTTATTGCAGTTGTTTTGAATCAGTTATTTTCCTATGTATTTTTTTAAACCCACCATATTGCTAAATAGTAGAAAATCAGTGTTGTGATTGATCCTATATAACTATACACCCAGAAATATCATTAAGGAGATTCCTGAATATGGCTTCTATTAACAAGACGGTTCATGAGAGCTTTAATCAGTTTTCACTGTGTTCTTATTCAAGGAAAGTCTCTTTGGATTCAGTGCAGGTTTTGAAGGCGGAATGAAAACTGATTAAGGATCACAGGATTTGGATCAATATTAACAAGAATCACAGTAACAGGGGACTTGTATTGATTCCTGTACTGACTAATATCTTTTATTTTTCTTTTAACTTGTTGAATTTTTCTAACTTGCTGTTTCTAAATGAAGTATGATTGTCCTTATACCAGCTGTGCCCACAGGCAGGTGCCAGTAATAATATGGGTATCTTTTGAGGTTTGTGGTACTGACAGCACAAGTGTCTTCAAAAGGAATGGCAGGGATGGGGATGTGACCACTCTTTGCTGGTTGGAGAGGGAATGCACATGGTACCTATTTAAAAGAATAGTTGAGTTTCCACTGCAGAAGTGGTCTTCCAGAGTCCCGAAATTCCTCTGGGCTTTTGCTGCAATGCAGTGCCTCCACATGTATCCCAGGTGCAGAGGCAATCTAGCCCTTAATCTGTGTAAGAGAGGGTTGCCAATATTGTATTTCAAAATGTAAGGGACTGTTTTCACACCTGTGCCGCCGCCGCCGCCGCCGCCTCCTCCTCCTCCTCCTCCTCGTTATTATTATTATTATTATTATTTATTGATGACGAGTATAGTGATTAATTAATAAGCAGTTCCTCACCTACATTCACCAGGGAACTTTCTCGCTGCTTTCTGTGGCATTCAGGAACTCTCAATCCAGTTGTACAGAGATGAAAAAATAAGGGATGTCCCTTGTAATAAGGGTCTGTTAGCAACCCTACGGAGTATTTTAACAACAGTATTTAGCAAGGAATTAGCTACATTTAAGGCCTGATTTGCAGTTTTTGTGCCTGCAAAGCTTTCCCATAAATCAGGACTGGAGGACTGGGCTTGTAATCTTTATTTCCCCTGTTCTTCCAATATGTTCTATAGCCCAGTCAGTGACCAATTCTGAAATCCATTAGAATGTGCCCCCCCCCCCCCCCAAACCAACCAAATTTAAAATTCTTGAAAGCGAACTACATATTTATGATTACTAGTAGTTACTGGAATTGCACTACTGTCCGGCAGCTTCATCAAGGATCGAGGCCCATTGGGTTAGGCTTTGTACACACAGAGATGAAAGGACAAAGCCCACTCTAGTGATCTTATGCTCTAAAACCGTGAGCTGAGGTAGATATAAACAGGGAAGCACAATGAAACAGTAGGATGATTAAGCAGAAAATTTGACTTACAGATGTTGCTTTAGATGTGTAGTGTATTTACTTTATTTGCTTTTACAGTAGTAATGGATTCTAATCTATGAGTAGAACTACAAAAAAGAAAAAAAGGGTTTATCTCAACTGTACCTAATTACACAGGAAAAATAAACATTATTAAAGCACCCATCCCCATAACATCTACACATATGTGTTGCCTACACATATCTATTTTTATTTTGCTGTTTCACTGGCATTGGCAATAATAGCAAAATAACTACTGTCTAAAAAAGGAAGATAAGCAGCTACCTCAAAATCCAGTTCATGAATTTCTGGAATCAACTAACAGGTGATACTTTGTAGACACGCACAGGCCACCCCTTTCCCTCATGACTAAGCACATCACCTGCATGCCATGCAGTTTGCACATTCAGGACAAAGTCTATGAATTCAAGTCTATGAATCCCAAAGTCCCATCTATTTGAATAACAAGCTACTAACTTGCCACTCTGCTGGTTGATAATTAGCAATTTTTTAAAAACAGAGCTTCAGTACCCATATATATGTATGCTGAGGATCAAGTGTATGCTTTGTGCATACACATTCATGTACACTATGTAGAAATAATTAGGCCACAGGATGTACCTATTATTTCAGTATATGGAATAATGTCCTCGTGACTTCAGCATATGTAGAAATGCTGTATATATAAATTACTAGTTATCATTTGTATTGGTAGTATTAAATGAGTAATAATTAATTGATTTAATATAATAATAATGCACTGAACATTCAGTAAGAGCTTTGGGCAGTTTCTTTACAAAACTCTAATGCAACAACATGAGATCTCATTGTAAAAAGTATAAAACTCTCTGGAAAATATTTTTAAGGTAGAAATAGCATTGGAATTATTTCAGATTTTTTTTGTACTTAGCACTGTTTTAGAGTTTAGGGTTTCTTAAATTTTGTTTAACTTTAATAAAACAGAAATATGGATCAGAATTCATAGGGGTAGCTTACAGTTTAAATCCAAAAGTACAGCTTATGCTGTAAATAAATATAGTCCCTGCTTGAAGAGAATGTGCAGGAGTCTGTTCTGGAACAGGAGCTCCCAGGAGGGATTTGAAGTAACTCATGTAAAGGGATGGTGGTAATGACTCACCTAAAGGGCTGGGAGAGTGCCTGGTACAGTGCGCATTCCCTAATACATATGGTCAGTTGTGCTTATTAGCACCCAGCATGGGCAGAAGTTGAAGCCTTCGCTCAGCCTCCCCATGCCTTAGTCTTTTGGAGATTTTTTTTGTTGCCACTGTTACAGAGCAATCGTGTTGATCCCCAGCTATGTTTTGGCTGGCTTTGGCCCAGAACAAGGTGGGAGAGGAAGCTCCTTGCACTGTCTTCCATCCCTTCCTCTTGTGCATCTGGCCAGTGATAGATTTCAGCTACACACCAGTTCACACAGAAGCATTTTGCAGTTTGGCTCACCTGACACCTTCCCACCACTCTGCAAGAAATGTCCTATCTTATGCCAGGGATCAGCAACCCAAAAGATAAGATAAGAAGAGGCATTTTAAAAAATTCCTTCAATAACCAAGTGTTTTGAGACCAACAATGGGTATAGCTTCCTGATGGGTGGAACTAGGAGTGCTCTCTTGCTGCAGGGTCCCTTGGTGAGGAGGGTGGAATTGGAAGCGAGCCCACTGCTAGCATCCCTTATGTGGCAGCAGGGAGCCCAGAGCCTGGTGCAGAACATCTGCAAGGTCCACCAGTGATGGAGGAGAGCCTGGATCCAGGAGCATACCACCCATGGGGTCCCCTGGTGGCAAGCAGGGCCTGGAACCTGGAGCCACAAGGAGGCAGCCAAAGAGTCACTTGTGACTCCGGAGACACGAGTTACAGACTTCTGTCCTACACAGGACTGGGAGGGACAAATGGTGGTATTTTCAGAACTCAGAGTTCACCTAACTGCTGCCGCTGAATTAAATGGTAAAGTAACTTCCGTGGAAGTAGAATTAGACCAATACAGAGTGCTATTGGAAATCCCTAATACATACCATCAAAAAAAATGCAAGAATTGTATTACAAGACTCATATAAAATATAAGGATGACATCCGAGTCTCATTGTGAGGGCTTTACCACTGACATCAGCAGGGTCAGGATTTCATCCTAAGACTAGCTAGACACTACAAAATTTGAGAGATTCTGTCTGGAATTTCAAATGCATCCAAAACTCCCTTTGAATCCAGTAGGGATTTTGAGTGTACAGAGAATATCAGAGCAAGCTTTCTGTGAGTTAGTGTTTGCTGAGCAAAACTGCATAGTTAAAGCTAGATAAAACACATAAATACATGATGTATCAAGGACATCAAGGGTTTTACTTTACATTGTTCTAGAAATGCCAATTAAACAAACAGTGCATTTTTTAATATTATTTTCTGGAGCAAATGTGGTTAGTTAAATATAGTTGTAGTTGAGCTTTTGTTTTAAAGAAAATCTAAACAATTTTACACAGGTTTTGGAGGAGAGAATTTGTTGTTGGTTTTTTGTTTTGTTTTGTTTTGTTTTGTTTTGTTTTAAATCAAACAGCCACTTGTGTAATGCTGTCTGCTTATGCTGCAGTGCTGCTTAAGGAGGAGAATTAGTTCTACGGCTCTTTTGTGATACCAACATGCATCCTATATGGAATTAGGATGTCTTTCCTCTTTATCATGCATTTGGGTATGACATGTTACAGAGTCCCTCCACTCTTGTTTAACTGGAAACTTCCACTTAATATTCTCCTAACTTTCCTCCCATAAATACACACACAGTTACGGACATATTATTATTTCCTTCTAGGAGAACAAACTCTCACAGCTGGTATGAAATAGGTATATAGAGCAGGTGGCAATGGAGAGGATGGTTGCATATCAAATCTTGTACCTTTCAGCTGAAGAGACCAATTTAATGATTTTGCACAGAGCCTCATATTTACTTTAAATAGCCTGGACCAGAATTATAAATTTGCTCTTAAACTATTTTATGTGATGTGTAATTACACTGCATTCTAAAAATAGTGTTTTATTTCATAGCATAGTATTTTATTTCAGGTGCACAGTATATTGCTTGTGCATTTATATATACTTTCCGAACATAGTGGTCATCACTTGTGTAAATACTATAGCAGCTAACAGTGATATGAAATGTAATTCTGCTGCCATTTAACAGTTTTTTCTTAGTGTGCTATTGAGAGGTGCATTCTTAACATATGTATTTGAGAAGTGCACATCTTTTGACTTTCAGTCTGAAAATGCACCTTATATTAAAAAGTAATATGATGACTCTTCTCGGCAATATTTTGATATTTTTTCCCAGTCCTCACCTGTGTAAATCCCAATATAGAAACATAAGCTGTATAGCATTCTTCAGTGGGAGCAATAATAAAAAGTGATTCTAAAATAGTACTAAAATACCAAAATGTGTGCATGGGGGGAAATAATTATTTTATATATTGCAGTTTTGGCAACAATATGGAAAACTGATATAGTGTATACAAACATTGTGATTAATTATGTATTTTTAATCATTTCCAGAATTTGTTTGCTGGGATGTTTTTATGTTCCTGAGAAAAAAGAGTTTACAACCATGGTAGTTTAAAACTGATGGTCAGAGTGCCAAAAGAGTTACTTTGTTACTCTAAAGGAAGAGATATGAAAAGAAAAATGTTAATGACAGCCTTTAACATTCAGGATAGGATCGTTTAATAGGGGTGGTCAGAAAAACAGGTTTTGCTAACTTAAGTTTTGGAGCTTTGCAGTATGATCTAGTTGGAGACCTTGGATAAAATGCAGCCACTTCTGTTTATTACTGTTCAGAAGGTGCATAATTCCCAATGATAGAATTAGCTTTTAAGAACTAAAGGGGCAGCTGTGTTAGTCTAGTTCAGTAAAACAAACAAGGAGTCTTGTGGCATTTAAAGACTAACAAATATATTTATTGCATGAGCTTTGATAGGAGAAAATCCCACTTCGTCAGATGCTTTGAAGCAGTGAATTCACCTTCCTCTACGTGCTGTTTCCAGTGTTTGAATATTAACAGCTGCTTTGACTTGCTCTTACGGTATGACCTGATTGCATGTCTTACAATCCCCTGCATTTAGTTTCCTCCCATTCTGTAAGTTCCCCCATCTTCAAAGCATCTGACAAAGTGGGATTTTCTCCATGAAAGCTCATGCAATAAATAAATTTGTTAGTTTTTAAGTGCCACAGGATGCCTTGCTTCTTTTATAGTATAATATGTGTTACTAAGCTGATTTTTAACCCTAGGAAATAATTTCTAAGATAGAAGGCTGAATTCTGCCCTGCTTTACATGTGTGCTGTCCCATGGAAGTCAGTGGATATGCATGGTTTTTGTCTTAGACTTCGTGTACGTCTAGGCTTCAGTGGCACAACTATGATGTTGCAGCTAGAGCCCTGCATGGATACAGATATGTGGATCCATATCCGATCTGCATCCACAAGAAATAGTCTGCAGATATCCATTTAGTATCTGCGGATGTGGAATATAATGCAGATATCCGCGGATTTGCAGGGCCCTAGTTACAGCCCTGTTGCTGTAGCACTGTGGCACAGATATTTGGGTTCTTTTCCCTTTACAAAAGGTAATTTGACTTCAAACTTCCCATGGTTTGAACCTAACAACTGCTCTGATTTGCTGTTACTGTATGACCTGATCCTATGTTTTACACCCCCTTGCATTTATTTTCATTCCATTCTGTAAGTTCACCCATCTTCAAAGCATCTGACGAAGTGGGATTTTCTCCCATGAAAGCTCATGCGAAAAATAAATCTTTTAATCTTAAAGTGCCACATGACTCCTTGGTTTTTTTTTGCTGGACTAGAGTAACACCGCTATCCCTTTGGAAATTGACAGATATTTTCTACATCAACAGAAGGGATTTTTCTGTCAATGTAAGTAATCCACTGCCCTCAAAAGGAAGTAGCTAGGTCAGCAGAAGAATTCTTCTATCTGTTTAGGGCACCCATAGAGGTGGTTTACTTATCCTAACTACATCACGTATGGCACAAAATTTTGCATAGCTCGATATGGCGTAGCTAGGTAGATCTAAGTTGCAGGTAGACTAAGCCTGGGAGACGTATGAAGTTTTCTCTGAGTTTTATAATCTTATTTAGAAGCATATGTGACAAATATACTAATTTTAACAGTTTGTTAGGGAGTGGCAAATACGAATTACATTCAGACCATGTATACAAAGTAGATGACTACTAGCAAAGGAATCATTGCAGTAGTGTGGGCTATGTTCAGGTAAGAATAAAGCTATCATGTTACAACACATTTTATGGCATCCATAGCCATTGCATTGCACCACTACCAATTTATAAAAAACTTAAGTTTATTACTTTCATAACAAATAATTACACATATCTCCAACAGGGCTGGTTTTACTACTACTGTAGTGAGAACAAGCTATAATGTAGAACGCCTCAACAGAACTATAGTGCCCTATACGAAGAATCCATTTTTGTAGACATGCATAGCCTTTAGAAGAGTTTTAAAATAAAGATTCATACTCAAAAACTACAAGTTAAAACAAAAATCTAATTGTCATCATCATGGGAAAAACATTCACAGGTGTTTCATAATTTATGTATTTATTTTTAAAACACAAGTAAATTTCTATACTACTAAATGATTCATCAATATTCCCTGTATGAAGCCATTCCTGCTATGCTCTTTCTGTCAGTATTTACATTGTTTTGTGTATCACCATTCTTCATTCACTTCTTGAAGTATAACCTATTTGACCTATTAGTTTTTTTAATAGTTCCTGGTTTTGTTTAGGAATGCAGTTTTCTGTGGAAAAAAAAGCAATTACATAAGTCACATCAGACAGCTGACTTATACATCATTCACTGTTTCCTCCATGATGTAATGCTGTGGTTGTGAAAGTCATGTGCACTTCTTTCCATTCACTTTTAGGTCACCAGGGTGCCAATTCTAAGTATGTGAGAGATCAAATGAAGACTCAGAAAATTGTTCTGGGTGGATTATCAGCTTTATTTAAAAAAAAAATAATGTAATCTTAAATAATTTGTTCCACTGACTTTTTTTTTTTTTATGGACAAATTTCCAGAAGAAAAATTTCCCAGGATAGTTTGGAGAATCTTGCAACTGTGCCCAGTGTATTGTGGAATATTTACAACACCTGTAATCTAAAATAAGGGGCTATTTGGGTTCAAAATAGTTTGCACAAATGCTTTTGCATTTTGGGTTAAGACAGGCTTTCTGGGATCCAAGCCCAGTGTACTGTGGAGGCCCAGTAAAGAAGAGTCAAGGAAAAGCCAAGAGAGAGTTAGGAACGTACATCAAGGCGTTTCAGTAGGACTATGAAGAAGAATTTGTGGGTACCTGATTATTTACCTCAATTTTAAGTCTTAATTATCCCCTGTGGTGCTAGTTGAAGGAAGATCAAGATGGGGAAAAATCTTTAAGAGCAGACATTTGGGTTTTTTTGAGTATAAAATTCTTAATTGAATCTGTTTGTTCTTGAAATCCTTCTATATATGGCTTCCTTTGAGATTTTTGGCACTCCCTGGTTTAGGACATGCCCATAAGAACAGCCTTTTTGTAGTACTTTGGCACTCCTGGCAGTTGCTCTGTTTTCTCTAAGAACGTTTCTGATTTTAAATCAAGTTCCATTTCTCATTACTCTTGTACTGGAACTTGAAGAGCCTCATGTACAAAGACAGATGTCAGGTCTCCTGTCACTAGAGACAGCAAAGGAAAAGTGTATTTCAGTGACATCTGAGGTAAGATTATCATAACATAGCAACCCTCCCAATTCACAGTGTGTGTTTGCGATGTGAAATGTGCATCCATGATGTGACAAGGGATCAGGGGAGTGATTGGTTACAACACCTCTGACATCACAATGGCCTAGGTGGTCGCCTTGGACCACCTGAGTCAACTCGGGTGTCACAGTGCTGCCATGGTAACAAAGAAGCAAACAACATTCATCTTCCTGAGCCTGTTTTTGCACATGCTCATTTGTATCTGGTACTCAGTTGGGGAAGAAACTATGAAATCTGAAAGTTTACATGAAGGATACAAACTACCAAGGAAAAGTTTTAGCTGACCATAGAACTTTTGCAAAAAATGTTGTAATTAAAGAGTTATTAATCAATGAAAATAAATATTTCATAAATTCTGTTTTTCCCTGTCATTTTTGACAGGTTACAGCTAGTTTAATTAATGAGAAATAGCTTTGTGTAACCTAGCCTGGTTGTATTGTCTGATTCAGGTTCTGCAATTGGCCCTCCGCTTTCCTGCTTCTCAGCATCAACAGAAAATGTGGCGCGGATGTCATGTAGCTTGTGTGGCAATCTTAAACTTCCTTTTGAAGCTTGACTCTTCAGCAGGAGGATGACTGCTGACTGCTTGCCCTTTCTTTTAGTCACAGCTCTCTGCTGATGTGTTAGTGAGCAGAAGAAAGTAGAGAACAAGCTGAGAAAGTGCAGAGGCGGGAGTCAGCAGTTAACTCTCTGGCCAGACCATGTGTCAGTATCCTCCAAATATAATGGAAGTGGGTAAAAATAACCAAACAGGAAAATCAGAACATGGATGACATGGACAGTCTCTCCCTCCTTCTTCCTAGGTCTACGTTTGAGGGGAGATAGTTGAGGGAAAGAGGAGGAGAGAATGAGGGGCTATGTGTCACCAACTCAAGCCCTCACTGGGACGTTAGCCTGAGAGGAAGAGCCTAAGGGGAAAAACCCTGAGTCACACCAACACCAAAAGAGAGCTACGATTAAAGAAGAATGAATAATCCCCTAGAAAGTAAGAGAAGTAGATGATCTCTGAAGATGCAGGAGAGGAAATGAACCTTCCACTGTCTTCTAACAATGTGAGAGTAAGGAATAATGAATATGCTACCCATCTCTAGCATTTACGGGTTAGAGCTAACAGTCAGCTGGCCTTTTGCCAGGAGCTTGAGGAAGGGAGTTGTTTGGGGTAAGAGGATTGCAGAGCCTCCATAATGTTGAGAGAGATGACAGTGACAGTGGAGGGCAGCAAATTAGACATGAGTTTGCAAAGTGATACAACATAACAGTTTTAATATATTAGTTTCCTGAGAACCTTGTTACCAGAGATTGACAAACCAGAGGAAGATCAGAGAAGAGGAAGAGATAAGGTGAGGAGAATGTATGGGATTCATTTATGAGGAAAAATGAAAAGTTAAATATTTATGGCTTGGGTTAAGAGGCATGTCCGCAATTATGTGAAGTATGTGAATAACATTGAGAAAAAAATGTTTAGGGCTGGGATTTCCAAAGGACAGTCAGATTTTAAGTAACCAACTCCTGAGGCGACTTTGAAAATATCAACCTAGGGTACTTGCTAGTATAACTAAGAATTAAAGGGTGAAATTAAGGTAAATTAGGATTGATACCCCCAGGAAATATTTTCCTGGCAGTTCATGTATTAGATTATGGAATGGTTTCCCCAAAGAAAATGGCAGAAGCTCTATTAATTGAGACTTGTAAAATTAGATTGGCGAAAACACTAAACTATACTGCGAGGAAGAATGTTAAACTGGCAGGACTGACTGACCCAATAGGGCTTTTGCACATCTGTGTTCTATTAGTCATTTTAAGTACGCCAAATTCACCTACACCACTTTATAATCCCATAAAAAGGAGTCTGTCTGCCATATAGTCTAGGATATCAGTACTGTATCCACATGGTTTATTGTAGCTCATGGAGCAGGGCTGGCGCTAGGTGGTAAGCAGCCCCTGTGCTGCAGTGGGGCGCTGGCATTTGAGGGGCGCCAAAAGGCGGCAGCGCCGTTGCACTCCCCTGATGATGTCACTTGGATGCACCGGCATCACTCTGCTGCAGAGGGCGCCGTAATCGCCAGCACTGTTCCTGTCATGGAGTGTTAGATACAAAGTGGGGAGGGAATAATATCCACAAATGTTCCACAGTTGTTGCCAAATTTCAGCATGGTGCATCAGAGCAAGAGTTGTCCTACTATGTACTCCAGCTATAGCTTATGGTCCACAAATCTGTTTGTGTATAATGATTTCTATTGTCCTGTGCTGTGGGACCTGAAAGGCCCACCCCCCCAATCAAAACCAAAACTCCCTCACTTTCATTTTCATATAATCCATAAGTGTGCAAATACGCCTTTTAGGTTAGCTTTTGGAACACTGACCACAGATTTGTGCAATTACTGGAATTTGATATCTTATGAATCTTTTTGTTAGTTAATGAGTACCAACAATACACTTTGTGCTTTCCAAATGCACATGCCTATGATCCTAGCTGTGCTCTGGCTCCAACATGGATAAAATAATTCAGAGATGTCAGGTGAGGGTTCAGGCTAACAGTGATGGGAAAAAAATTATACTGCTACTCATTAAATACTGGGAGAGATTTGAGGTGATCCTGAATTTTGTTCACACTGAGATGCTCTAAAAACTTTCAGAACTGTAAGCCTCCATTCGCTGTGAATAAATAGGTTCTAACCAATGTATCATGGGCTGCAGGCAAGAAGAAAGTTTGCCTTTGAGGGGAAAATATAAAAAACAAATTATTTGAGTGAATTTTCAAAATCATTTAGGCAGTTTTAGGGGCTTTTGAAAAATTGTATTTCATACTAAAAACAAACTCAGTTATTCTTCTACTGCCCAAGAGAAATTTGAATTTGAACTGCTCCTGAATTTGAAAAATGTGGAATTTCATGTAAAACTTCTCACCATAGGCCAGAATGAACAAGATCCATTGCTGTTCCAACATTAGCTTTTTCTAGACCTAAACATTTTATGGTGTAAAGTTTTGATATCTTGCAACAATTGAGGGCAAGAGATGGATGTTACACATCTAACGCTTGGAATGGCCTGAAATACCTGGCTTTTTATGTGAAGAACATCTATTTTAGGTCATTTTGGATGGTTTTGTGCCTCTTGCAAAATCACTTTATTATCATTCTTGTCCTTTTTTGTTTGTTCCTTCTGAAGTATCTGGCACTGACCACTGTCAGAAGACAAGATAGCGAGCTAAAGGAACCATTTGCTCTGGCTCAGTATGGCTGTTTCTATGTTTTGATTCCTGCAAAGTCAGATTCATGTAATTTAAAGCACTTGGCTTTTCAGATGGAGGGACATGGAACACATTTTTTTTAACATTCTCTAAAAAGATGTCTAAAATACATTTTCTGTGACATACATAAATTCTTTATATGCTGTGAGGCGAGGTAAGAAGTAAAGATTTCATCAGAGCCTATTTGAGATGACCTACACAGCTCATCTCTGAATTATATGTCTGTTTCAAATTCAGACTGATAAAACCTTTATACTATGTCACACCATTGTGTTTTCCCCATGTATGTTATTGGCCACTCATAGTCTGTAAAAATCATTTGAGATTCTTCCACACTGTCTGTCTGTCTCTTTCTTTCTTTCTTGGGTGTGTGTCTGTGTATACCTAGTATTGTATCATATTTATGTACAACTAAATTTGCAGATTACCTTTAAAGAATACATTTTGTTTCCTCTGTAAAGAAAACTCTTTCTGACTTGAGTGAAAGTCCCCTGTGTAACTAATGTTATGAGCTGTGCACCGGTTGTGATAATAGATGGCACATATGCATAGTTTATGGCTCTGATCCTCCAGAGGGATCTGTCCAGGCTGTTATTTATTCATACTGCTCTAGACTCCTTTTTTCTTCAAAGGGACTACAGTCTATTGGATTCTATTGCACTGGGGCCTATGTTTGGGAGTCATAGTAAGAGCACAGGATTCATTTTTACACGACACAGAACTAACGAGAACAATTTTAAAACCAAACAGATTTGTACAACCAGGAAAAAATGCTAAATGAAGATTATATGATAAGAAGCATGAAAAATTAAGGCCAAAAATATTTGATAGTATGTATTTAAACAGCAAAGCAAAGTTACTTCTGTTGTAAAGCTGATAAAGATACTTTATTTTGACTGTTAAAGACCTTTACACTGTGTTGCTATCAATTCTGTTAAAAGAGCAGAAAATACCAAATTTTGCAAAGACAAAACAAAGATATGACAATGACCTACAGTAAAATACAGAAATAGATGAAATGTCTGAGAACAAATTTTGAGTCACTTGCAAAATGCTTAAAGAATGTTTGGCACAGGTTTATGTAATTGGGGTTATTTTTTAAATATGGAGTGTTACAAACCAGGGACAAAACATAGTTCAGTGTGGAAATGTTAAAACAGTAATTTCAATTGGATGTCAAGCAAACTCAGGAGTAGAATTGTTTTACTGTGGAAGAAGCAAAATTCAGCTTTACTTGTCTGGAAAGACAGCCTTTGAGGTAGATTAAGATAAGAAAAAAGTGGGGGGGGGGCCTACTGTGATAAAGAACGGATTTAAGCATGAAACGATTCAATTTACAGGTTCCTAAACCATCTGTCTTACGCTTGATAGGAGAATAAGTATGTATGAAATCAGAAAGTCCACACAAATAGCTTTTAAAGTAACTTAGTGCCATTTGTGACTTTATGTCGATGATGTGGACATGTCCCCCAGCCAGGAATTGGATTAAGTCACCACGTAATTATATGCAATATACACATCAGTCATGGTCACAGCCAGTCTAAACTGGATCTGAAAGAGTGACCTAGAGATGTTCTTTAAGTCACATTGCCAATCCCTGAATCATCATGAAGTAATTTTTTTTTAACATTCTTCTAAGCAAAATCTTAGTAAAACAGGAATGAAACTTTAGGAAAAGCTGTGTTTATTTTGCAAGGCCATGTTAAGAAGTATTCCAGAATTTGAATGCTTTCAGGACAGGGAAAGAGAGATGAGTACAGCAAATAATCTGTGTATTATCCTAACTGCTGAAATAAATGTTTTGTCTGTACATAGGAGAAAAAAATTAATGAAAACATATTGCATTTTGAGTAATTTTTATCAGTCTGTTAAATACTTGTTTATATTTGGTTAGTAAGGATAAAAAAAAAAAGTTATGGCTCAGTCCTGAAAAGCACTAAGTGCTTTTTGTGAAGTGTCGGACAGCTTCAGGTGCCAGTGAAGCATACTGGATTTTTATCTTGAGTAAAAGAAGCAAGGAGTCCTGTGGAATTTAAAGACTAACAAATTTATTTATCGCATGAGCTTTCATGGGAGAAAATCCCACTTTGTCAGATGCTTTGAAGATGGGGGAACTTACAGAATGGGAAGTTCTGTAAGTTCCATCTTCAGAACATCTGACGAAGAGGGATTTTTTTCCATGAAAGCTCATGCAATAAATAAATTTGTTAGTCTTTAAGTGCCACAGGACTGCTTGCTTCTTTTGATGAACTAGACTAACATGGCTGCCCCTTTGGAACTTATCCTGAATAAGAAGTTTGTAGGAATGGGCTGTGCATTAATCAAGTGGGAAGTACCAGAAATCTCCCAAGAGAGCCTTTTGCCTTTTTGATGTGCCCAACCTGATTTCTAGACCAGAAAGGAACAGAACAGTATCCCAACTTTTGGACGTTTATCTGTAATGGATTTGTCAATCTTTTGAGATTCATTTTTTCCTATATTATAACCCTCAACTATTGTTCAGTGTGACTCCAAACCATAAAATGTATAAACTTGATATTTTCGCATGCAGAATAAAAAAGCTGGAGTATGTGGCCTATGGGAGAGTATGTTCTGGGATTATTTTATAACTTAAGCAAATGAGTCTATAAAAAGAAGAAAAACCCGTAAGAAAGATGTTAACAGATGACCAAAAAAAGAGGCTTGATAAAAGATACGTGAACTCTTTTGGTCCCAGTGATTTTATGGCTGAAGAATTCAATTATAGGTGTGCTGGGAGCAGCAAATCACAATTCTGTAAATTACTAATGGGACAGAAAGATCTTTATCATGTTCTCTGTATGTGTTCACATGCAAAGTTCAGTCCTGCCTTCTGTAAATAAACTCGTAGCACCTACACTGCTCCTTTTTAGAAACTCAAAGTCATAATAGTAGAAACAGAGATATAGCTTGAGCTGAATCATTTTTCAAACATGCCAGCTGATATACAGTTTTCTTAGAAATGAGGTTAGCCAACAGATGGCTTTTTCTTTCTCTGGACTAAAGTTTTTCAATTCTGGATTTAATTTATTTCATATTATTAGGATCTTCTAGAAACTGTATAGAGGACCCCAGAACCTTCTTTGGGGGTAGTCTGAAGACTGTGGAATGAACTCTGCCAGGAACTAAGGATCATCATAAATCTCACTATGTTCCATTCCAAGTGCAAGGAGCATTAATTTTATTTTGCCTTCTTTAAAAACATAGCCGTGGTTATATTTATTTAATAAATTTTTAAAATCCCTACTAAAACAAAACACTACTGTATACATTTCTCCCTCTTGGGAGAGGATGAAAGAACAAACAATATGAGACAGATGTGTGGTCACAATGTTTAATGGACTACTGGAAGGCACTCAGATACTATGTTGATGGGTGTGATGTAAAAGCCTATACAGAACAGAACTAAATTGAATGCAGGATACCTACGACATCAGTGTACTATGGAGATATATTAAGTGGATCATATAAGGCTATATATTTATTTAGTCTTGTGTTGCATGTTCTGCATAGAGAATTTTAACCTGCTGATTTACCTAATGACTCTGTTTACGCAAGGGAGGCAGATTGGCCTCAGATCAATTGCAAATTAACTCCTAGGGCCTGCAAGCTAATTGTTTTAAGGGTTGCCTGCTACTTGATTCTTGTGGCAGTAAATAATTTTCTCATCATTCATTTAAAGAGGAATGGTAGTCTCTGGTGAAGCAAATGTAACTAGGCGGGGACCCATAGTCTAACAACAGTGGAAGGAAAGCTTTAAGGGCAGGGCTGGCTCAAGGAGTTGTGGCACCCTGAGCCAACTTTTCCTTTTGCACCCCCATCACCGGGACAGGATGAGTGGAGCTGAGCCAGCAGTCACGTGGCAGTGGGCAGAGTCACATGACCCCGGGCCATGCTGTCCCAGCAAGCGCAGGGAGCTGCAATTTTTGGTTCCAGCACCCTGAGCCGGTCCCACACTGGCTTGCCCCTTAAGCCGGTCCTGTTTAAGGGGCCAAACTCTGCTTGCCCTAACCACAAAAAAAGTCAATGAGACAACTCGCATGACTATAGAGAGGATTTCATTCAAATCTGCAGTTTTGTATAGTTTTCGCATATTCGAATCATAACTTTCCCAATGATTGATTCATAGGCTGCAGAGATGACGGGCCCCTCAGGTCATGGCCTGAACAATTTATGGCCATGACAGTGGGATTGCTGGGCCAAATTTGAGTGAGTGGCATTGTGACCTGGTGGATGGGTTTGCAGCAATATTCAGGCACCACAGCCCTGTATGCTAAGTTATAATACCACTCAGCCAAATTTGGAAGGGGTATGGGGATGGATTAACAAAGGGGTTTTAAGGGTGCAGCCCCAGGCTAAGCAGGACCCCACTGTGCACAATCCTGCAAAAATAAATCGGGCAGCTGATCTAGACCATCTTTGCAACCGCTGGCCCTCAGTGCCACCTCTGCTCCTGCAACTGGCTGGTCTGAGGTGCCCCAGGTTCCTCCAGTGCTGACTGGACCCCAGCACTAAGCATTGTCTTGGCCCACTCCACCTCCATAGTTCACCAGTCTGTGAGCCCTTGGCCTACCCCAGCACCAGCCAGGTCTCAGCATCAAGCACTGGCCTGCCCCTCATGGATGGTGGGCCTGGTGGGCACCAGCACCAATGCACACAAGCATTGCTCTGTCCTGGCCCCAGGCTGGGCATCAATGCAGTGGGAGAGTGTTCCACAAAAGGGGAATGGCCTGGGCGCCCAGGAGCCTTAATCCAGCCTTGAAGGGGAGTAAGCAGGAGCTCCTGTGCTAGGAGCATCAGGCTGGTTGTAGTGGGGTGGGAGTGTCTGAGAGGAAAGTCGGGTGTCAGGGAAGGCATAAATCTATGCCCTTCTGTTCAGTCTCCACTTAAAATGGTGTTCTGCAGTCCCTGCAAGTGGAGAGTCTCAGACCTTTGAAACAGGATGGGACTCTCTAAACTTCTTTGAGGAAGGTCTAAAGTTCTTCCATCCCTCTGTTATAGTGACGCCACAATATTCAGATGTTACAGAGATGAACATATGTAATAAGAGGAAGAGATGCATATTCAGTGTATTAATTTAACAGGTTTATTCCAGGATATTAAACTTTTAAGTTAAGCTTTAACTGTATTTCACTGCTTGCTACATTATGTTATATACTTAGCAGGGTATTTCTGGTTGGGAAGAACAGTTACATGTTACTGCCCAAAAGGCAAAATATTTAATCATTTTTTATTTCAGCAAAACAAACAAGCTTCATCAGAAGTGGGATTTTTGCCCATGAAAGCTCATGCAATAAATAAATTTGTTAGTCTTTAAAAGTTCCACAGGGCTTCTAGTTTGTTTTGCCAAACTAGACGAACACAGCTACCCCTTTTGGACCTTTCTATTTCAGCTATTCTTTTATTGACATGCTGATTTTGTTTTAGCAAGCAAGTTACTCTATCCAGAAAAACAATTTGAATGATAAAAACTTGCTAGTTTTTACAATAGCGATTTGCAAAAAACCTAGTTTACAAAATAGACATTTCTGGTATAAGCAACACTATTTAAACATAAATTTATTTAATATTTATTTTTTCATCTATCTGGGTTCTACTGAAAATTTTAAAATCAATAATAATTAAAATAAAGTTTGTCCCAGTGGCCCCAGGAAAGCAGACTCACTATCATAATATAAGTAAAACAAAAATAATACTGTTTATATCCTGTCTACCACCAAGGAATCCCAATCTTTACTGGGGCTGCTAGGCACTACTGTAATAACAGTGGAAATTAGAATAATCTGAAATAGCCCAAGAGGAACTGTTTCAAATAGAAAGGTCCAATAACAATTCACCAGAGACAGCTAGGAAGTGCAGATCTAGGCCCTGATCCAACTTCCAGTGAAGTCTTTGAAAAAGCCACTCTATTGGCGTTAAATTGAAGATAGCCTGTACTTACAATCCGGGAGAAACTCCACATGAATCACTAAACTGAGAGTCCCTAGCATTATCTACATAAAACTTTAGTATGTGGAGTAAGAACACATTTGTAAATTTCATAAACCTTTGAGGGATATACAATGAGAGATGGTCACCTCAGAACAATTGGCCTAGGTTACGAAGAAATTCAATCACAATTCACAAGATATTAAACTGAATTCATTTGCTGATCAGCAGACAGGGCAGGTTAGTGGAACTGGGTATTACCAATTCTATGTTTGGTTAGCAAAAGTGGAATCGGGAAACCAAATTTTCTAACTTGCAGATTTCATATTATTGTCACAGTTAGGAGTGAATTCTAGTAATCTCTTGGCATTGAAGTCTTGAGAGCATAAAGGATGAGTGGCAATGTCCTTGTTAGAGGAAAAGAGAATGGGGTTGGGCAACATGGAGATGATTACAGTTACTCCAAACTAGTGTCACCAAAATTGTACAACAACCAATAGCCTCAGTCCCCTAAACAGAAGGAGTCCATAAGCTTAGAAAAGTCTTCAAAACTTGGGTCAGGCAATTTTGGTCCCACTGTAGAAAAAAAAAATGTGGGGAGGAGGTAGAGAGGTAATAATTTTGGCAGCTCTCCATACCACCACCAAAACATAACAAGGGTGTTAATGTACCTCATGACTTTCCTCTCAACCTCCAGGAATGCTCTGAATGTCTCTCAAGACCACAGTGTTGCCTGTTATGTAGAAATATATGAAAGTCCTCTTTCTGTAAGTTGCCATTGCTATTTTCCTTATCTGTGAAGGAAGCACAACTCCCACTGGGGACATTTCATGGTAACTTAAGAAATCTAAGCGAAAGGTCATATCCTAATAAGTTGTGCGAATCTAAATTCCCATGGAGCTTCAAAATTATGCTGTGTGACTAGGGCACTAACAATTTTCCAACAATGTGTTACTGAATAGTTTCCAGGGAGTGTCTTTAGCATGCTAGAACAATAAGTGAAATAAAGATACCATTGATTGGCATGTGACATAGTGTCCAAGTCCGCCCTTAGATTTATCTTTCCATCTCCCATTGATGATTCTGTGTCTTTATCTTTTGGATTTTTGTCTTCTCTTTCCTCTTCCCCTGTGAATATAATTGTCAGAGGCCCCATAGCATTCTTCAGGTCTTGGTGTAAGGCTGTTGAATTTGAGCTTAAGTAATAGAATCAGCAGCAACCTTTCTTATTTTAGTTGAGAGGATGAGTCTTGTATAATTTGTCATACTGTAAGAGGATCCTGGTTATATAAAAGATACTTTACTTTTGTGATACGTTTGCTTTTTCTCTACGGGGAGAAGTCCACAGTGAGGATAGGCCTCTTCACCTCCTAATATATAGCAAACTGTCTCTGCGTGCTCCTCATTTAAACATCTGTCATGTTTTTATTTTGCTGTGTTTTATGAGGTGTATTAATGTAATGATTCGTCAAGTTTTGACACTTCCACACAACTAGTTGAAGTTCTTGTAGAAAATTTTGTCTGTTTTGTTTTTAGAAGTAGTGATATTTTTTCCCCTTGGCTAAGCATACATTACAAATGTGAGTTTTAAGACTGTCATTGTTCTTAGAGAGACTTTGAAATTGTGTGTAAAACCTCACTTTATGGTATATTATTTCTGTGGTATTACAGATCTGAGAATAAGTACCACACTAACTATATTTAATAATCACCTTCTTTAATGACATCATTTGATTTAAATTGCAAAGTTTACTTTTAAATTCTCTTATTCTTTGTATTTTCTTTTCCTTTAAGTTTTAACTCCAGGGCAATGAGTCTTATGTTCCATTCTCCCTCACTCAGCTGAGGTTAATTGAAAAAATTCAAGAGGTGAAGTCAGTTATGTCTTTTAAGTATTATTCCCTGAAAGTT
This sequence comes from Podocnemis expansa, assembly GCA_007922195.1. Lineage (NCBI taxonomy): Eukaryota > Metazoa > Chordata > Testudines > Podocnemididae > Podocnemis > Podocnemis expansa. The sequence goes on along the minus strand of ML681973.1, from coordinate 36,760,821 downwards.
ATCAGAAGACGTCGAACTAAGTTCTCTGAATGCCCTGCACCAGGGGCGTCACTGGCACCGGGCTTATGTGGCTCGAGCCCCAAGTCCCAGCACACTGAGCCCTGAGTCTTTTCCCAGGCTAGCAGCGCTTTTGCCATGCACCATGGTTGGTGTAGATGGCATCAATATGTGTGTAGCTTTTCATGTCTGAAACTGCACAGGAATGTTTTTGTTAAAGTGGTTGACCATTGGCTCATGACAGAGATTCAGTGGATCAGGCCCATGATATGTCTGGCTGTGCTGAGCATCAGGGTTTAAATATGGTATGTCGTTATATTGACCAGAAGTTACACAAATCTCCTAAACAATAAAAAAACACAGGGTGAAATCTCAGCCCCACTGAAGTCAAAGGGTGTTTTGGCATCAACTTCAGTGGAGCCAGGATTTCACCCCAAGTGTAATATTGTCTTATGTCAATAAGTGACCATACAATGTACAGCTATCTAAAGTAGCATGTACTTCTCAATTATAGGCCGGACCCTATGTCAATTTGCACCAGCTAAAGACCACTCCATAGTTTATATAGTCTCAAAATATGGAGAAAAGCATCATCTATCTCTAATAGTTTTACATGTTATTGCATGCACACTCTGCTAGTTCATGTATTACGCTAGAGGGGTCCCTGGGTGAAGAAAGCAAGTAGATACATAAGAAGAGTCTTTGTGTGAACCCCGGGGATGCCGCCATCTCTGTTATGTGGATAGGGGTTGTCATTAGGAATAGGTCCCTCCCCATATTTCCACTTTTTTCAAGGAAATATTCAGAAGTAGTAAGTGAAGTGAAGCGAAGCATGATAGATGGACCAAAACCAGGCCCTAAATTCCAAACCTCTTCCAATTTGGGTGGTGTAACATTGTACTCAGGATACCTAGAACTTTGAGCCATTGTGTAATCACTCTGGCTTGGTGAGTTTGAGCGTGGCTAACTAACTCTGCTGCTAACACACCAGCCTGTTTGCTTTGTCAGGAAACTGTTCAAAAATCTGCCAGTCTAAACCTTTACTTGAAGATACATAACAGTGAACCCCAATTCCTGAGTTCTCCAGAGATATGTCTCTGCAGTGTCCAATTCCTCTCACTGTTGACACAAAAATGTGAGTTCACTGCTTCCAAAGAGACAGAACACGCAAAAGCCTGTTGGTTTAGCTGAGGACTCGCACTCACGTTTAATACACAGCATGACAGTGGTTTTATAGTAAAAGAAATGTTTTTTAACAAAGAACAAGATGTATGTGATACTAAGCAAAAACAAGAGACAGGTATGATTACAAGTAAAACAAAGCAAAACATGCATTCTAGTGACTAAAACTTAATTTCAGTAAGTTACAGTCTTTGTCAATTACATGAAGTTTCTATCAACTCTTGCTTTTCACGCTAAGAACATACAGCTTTCATATGCTCGAAGGCTACTTTACCCTACTGTTCCCTCAGCAACGGTCTTTTTGCTTCCCTTTATATTGCTGAATGTCCATTGTCTCTGCCTCAGAGTCATGACTGCTTCCTGGGTGCAGATCCTGTCCCTCAGCATTACTGTTAAACAGGATCCTCCCACCTCTTGTTTAGGTTGATGGTTTTGTTTACTTTATACGTAAAGATACTTCTCTTCTGCCTGTAACCAAGCTAGTCACACAGGTAAATAAATACACCTTTCTTTTCCTAAGGCAGGCTCCATTCATATAGTGCCTCCCAAAGTCTTTTTAAGAACATGCTTCTTGTGCCCATCTATAACGCTGTACTTTATATAGAATCCATACATACATTATGCAGTGATTTTCAGGACCACCATATCACTAATTAATATATAATAACTTACATGATACCTTTGTGATATATATTACAACAATGGTATCATTATATGGTGTTCTCTCTGCCAGCTGGCATTGAGGGGTTCCCAGGGCCACAGATGGTTGAGATAAAGTTTAATGAGTTCTGTCCTTGCTTTTACTTTGCTCCTTGTCTTGCTCCTATACTAGACACACTCTCTCACTCCTGGTGAGGGGTCGCCTAAACTACTGCAGAAAAGTCTGTTCTTGTAGAATTTCTCTGTGAAACGAGATAATGCAATTAGACCAGGCATCGTGGTCTAATTACTCAAAGAACAGGATGTGCAGAGTTTGCGAGACAATCTGCATCTAGAGATCCAGTTTTAGATTTGAGACAGTTCAGAAAAGGTTAGCTGGGACTTTTGCATGTGAAAAGAGTACAGCAAGTGTCCTGTTCCTGACATTTAGCTCTACATTTCAGTATATTGCATTTGGTGTCATGCAGATGTTCCCTTATTTTTGCTATAATCTCAGTTGTAAATGTACCGGGAGCTGATAATGGTTCTTTGAATAAAAGTCAGTCTTGTCAGAGTTCAGTCATTTTTGTTGTATGCTTCAAATTAATTTAAAATTTGCAAACTATTGATTTTTGTTTAGATTGAGAATAACTACAGGAGCAAAGAGGGAAAAAATGCTTTTGAACTGTTTCAGAACAGTAAAAAGTCAGAGTAACTTATCCCGAGTATCGTAATACATCCCACCAACCACATGATATTTAGCTATTCACAAGCCTGATTGGGGGGTTAAAAAAAAATCACAATAAAAACTTAGTTCCTTATGTGGTAGTTGCTTACCTAGAAAATAAATCCAGTTGTACAATTACTGAAGCATGACAATATAATTTATTGCATACTTAGCTATAAGGTTTCTGCCAAATTCGACTGAGGATAAAGAGGAAAATGATTTAAAGCTACAGCAGTTTAGCATGTAAGGATTCCAGAGTATATGGACAAAATTCCAATTTATAGTTCAGAATTTTAACAATATAAAACTTATAAATGGACCAAGATTATGGTAATAGACTTATATGTAATTTTTCAAATATGGAACATATATTGATATTAATTGCAATGAAAATCTGGAAAATGTTAATGTGAATTTTTTTTTCTATATGCACACTTACCCTCTAAGTAAATTTTCTGGAAAAACATGAAATGTGGTTAAACTCTTCATTGGTGTATATATACAGTTAAGCATACATATTTATCCCAAATACTACAGATTATATAATTCCAGTTATTTTGGCATATCAAACTAAAAGATACGCTGTTACAGATCTTGTTAGATGACTTAGAAAAGGAGTTTTTAATGCTATTTTAGATATAGAAGAAGACAAGAGCACATGACATAGGGAAAGGAACTGAAATTTACTGAATCTGTTTCTTCTCCTTTTATTGCTGGTAAAATCCAGTATAACAACTCTGTTTACACCACTACAGTTAATATTGTATCATCATTTATTCATTAACCCCTAATCTCATGGAAGTAGAATTTAACTATAACATTTTTTACTGGGTTGAAATATGATAAATAAATTTCTTCCATCTGGCCCATGATTGCACGCAGCAGACCTGCACTCTCTTCCAGAGAGAGCAAGGTCTGACATACTCAGGCTCTACAATGCTGAGAGTCAGGTCTCATGAAATCACAGAATGCTGGGTATGCGGGACTGTGCTCCGCAAAACCACACTCTCTCCCTAACAGAGAGAGAATTGTATTGCAGAACACAGTTTCTTATACACAGCATTCCACAATGCCATGAGAGTGCCATAATATTTTGATTTATGATAGGTATGGCAGGGGCATCACTGGCTCTAGAAAACTCCCAGGCCCAGCCCCCGCCCCTCCCCTGCACCAGCTTAATCTCCCTTTACTTAACTTAAGGCTCCAGTGTAGACATACCCTTAGTGAATTGTCCGGTTGCTCTTAAGTATTTAAATTCTGCCTTTTCCATTGTGCTGAAAATTGACATCATTGTGACTCCAGAAGGATGGAAGCACATTGTTGGAGAGCATTAACCAAGTTCCATCATTCTTTAACAGAGCTGATAGTGCAGTCCTTATGTAGGCCAAAACTTCCATTGACTTCAGTGGGAGATTTGCCCTGCATAGGAGCTAGGGATTTAGAACCCCCAGTAGTTAATACCTGAAGAATATTTAAGCAGTCTTTCAAATGCAGGACAACATTCTTGTGCCTACAAATTGTGTGTAATTCTGTTCTGTGTTTTCTGTTCTATAGTTACTATAGTTTCTTGGTCTTGTTCGAAATGCAGTGCAGGAATCATTGTGAAGAAAATTAAGTAGAAAATTCCTAACCATAATTTTACTATTTCTATATAGTGTAAGGAATACAGTAAGTGAAAAAGGTGAAAAATTGACCCAGTAATTTTTTGATGAGCAAAAAGCTGTGAATTCAATATAAGAAAATATATTTACCATAAAACCCAATTTTAAAAGTGTTTTTTAAATGTTAATTAATGCTAAAATAAAATTACAGATTGATTTTATGGCTAGTATAGCTGTATTAAGTGATGCGTATGATATGTTTCTTCCCATACTGCTAATGTTTAGTCATAACCAGGTTTTGAAAAAATGCTAAGTTACTATTATTCATAGACATTTCCTCAAAATAGTTAATCTTCACGTCTAGATTTTCCTAAAGAAAACCTTCAGCATATTTTTCTTTCGGGGTCAAATATAGAGTATAATGCCTCATTACCATGTACATAATATTGCAGCACAAAAGAAGCAGGAGAGGTAGAAGATACTTTTGATCTGGAACACAAGAAAATGTTCAGAAGTGGTACTATATGAGTTAACTTCATTTGAGTTCACCACTCATAACTGAGTCACTGATTCCCTTTAGGTATTTCTCGCTATGTTGTACAACACTGAAATTTAGTCTCAATAGCAAGTTACTGTGCACATGTACTGATCCCAGACTGTCCATATAGGCATTCTGAAGTCACTTTGAAGTTAATATTACATTTAAAGGTATATGGGAGTATGATGTTTAGAAAGATTAAAATAAATTTAATGTATTCCCACTGAACACATAAAAGAATAATGATACTGGGAACAATAATCGTCAAAAGACTTCATTTAGACATTAAGACATGTTGACTTGTTTTTACATGTAGATTTTTTGCCCCAAAAATGCAGTAATATGAAAAGAAATTGGTTTATCACTAAAAGTGGTTGAACAGGTTTGCTCTCAAGGGGAAGTGACTTTTACTGAAAGGCAAATGGAAAAGGTAAATTCTGCTTTAAAAGCACATCAGATTGTAGCTGCACAAAGACCCCTAGCTTTATTAATAAATTTGTGTCATGGAGAGCGGGCAACTGCCCGCAGGGGTTTAAAGTAGTCCAGAACATGACACACAAATTTGAGGGGCCAGTGTTCTGGGGCCCCTAAAAATAGAAAAAGCAGGGGAATGTACTTTCTGCTCTGCCCTGGGTCAGGAGCTGGGGCCAGCCTGCACTGCTCCTTCACAGAGAAACAGCCTCAGGCTGAGCCAGTTGGGAGCTGTCTCCTGGGTCCTCTGCTGGAAAGGTTCCTTTTCTGTGTGTGCTGGGCTGCCTAGCTTACATAGAAATAAAATTCTTCCAGCACTAGGACCCAGGAGGGAGCATCTAATTGCAGCACAACTAATTGCAGCTGTCTCCTGGGTCCTGCTGCAGGAAAGGAAAGTGAGGGAAACCCCATGGATCTGATCCAGGGGCCTCCTCAACATCCTCATCCACACCCCTGCTGTGGTTTGTGAAGGGCCTATCCCAGCCCTCCCTCCTCAGGTATGGGGGGGAAGGGAATGAGGCTACGCAGTTCCAGCCAGGGACTCAGTTCCCAACTGCAGCAGGGGACAATAAGTTATGGAGTTGGGGGTGGGGGGCCAGGCCAGCCCTTCAAGGGAGTAAAAAGGTAGAGGGTGTGATATGTGAGACCAGGATGAGGGTAGGGGGGACAGAGGGGGCAGCATGTGAGAGGCCAGGATGGGGGTAGGGAGTGGTAGGAGCCATGTGTGAGGCTAGGATCGGGGTGAGGGGATAGTGTATGAGGCCAGAATCAGGGGCAGGGGTGTGGCAAAGGTAGACTATGAGTCTGCTATTGAGGTCAGGGAGGTGCAGAGGAGTGGAGGGGGCCGTGTGTGAGGCCAGGATCAGGCTAATATTTTTATGGAGCGATAATCATCCTTTAATGGAGCAATAACCAATGTGCATGGTACTGAGATGTGGTTGCAAATGCCTAGTTGGACTGGGGCCCATACATGCATGAAGGGGGCCCAGACAATACAGGAGGGGGGCCCAGAGATTGGGAAGGTTCCAAGGTCTGTCTAATTATACGGCAACTACTGACTGCCTGCTAGAGCTGGAGCATGGCAGCAGTTTCCTGGTAAGGAGGCTGGATTCAGTGGTGGGGGAGAGCTCAGCAGCAGGGGTTCTGGATTTGGTGGCAGGAGTGCTGGTTTAGGTGGGATGGGCATGGGGCTGGTGTGCTCTATAGGGTTACACACATCCAACCACAAAAGGTTGAGAACCGCTGCTTTAGAATGATGAATACCTGAGTTACACATTAGGTACTATGGGAGAACTCCTGTAAATCCCTACAGTTGCTGAGATCCAAATGGGTTTCATATATATAAATGAATACAGCATTTGTCTCTATGTGAAAATTTAATTTATGAACCATTAACAGTATAAATGGATACAGGATATAAATTAAAGAAGGATCCAGTGATTTTGTTCAAAATAGTCAGAAGCAGGGGTTAAAGTATAATTTGAGCAGGCCCCAGAACCCTCCTAAATTGGTGGCCCCCCCATCACACTGTGCAGGCCCCCCTCCCGCACCCCAGCTACTGCCCCCAAAATGCGTGCCCTCCACATGCCTACCTCCCACCGCAGCTGTTGCCCCTGGGCCCCATCTCGCCACTGGTCCCCCAACCCTTCCCTAACCCCCCGCCATGCTGCACTGTCTTCCCCTGCGCCCTTTCCTTGTCGGGCCAGCTCACCCAAACACCTCCCCGACCCTCTTCCCTGGGCCCCATGCCTATGCACAGTGGCCCCAGCCCTGGCTGAAGCTCTGGCCTGAGCCTGCTCCAACTGAGCCTGCTCAGAGGCTCTGAGTGTGCTCAGTCAGAACAGGCTCAGGCCGGAGCCTCAGCAGCTCTCTGCTGGCCAAAATGCACTGAAATGGCATTCCAGGGGCTTGCTATTTTTAGAGGCTCAGTGTGGGGGGCCCCTGAAAATGGAAAATGGAGCAGGAAAGCTGCATTCTAGGGCCTGCTATTTTTAAATGGTGGGCCCTGGAATGCAGCATTCTGGCTCCATTTTCTATTTTTAGGGGCCCCAGAATGCTGAGCCCCTAAAAATAGTGGGCCCCAGAATGCTGTTCCACTGAGTTCTGGCTTACTTTAACCCCTGGTCAGAACTAAATTTATCCACAAGGGGTGTATGGGCTTTGCCCATCTCTTACAAAGGGGTAGCCGTGTTAGTCTAGTCCAGCAAAACAAATGGGGAGTGTGGTGGTACTTTTAAAAACTAACAAATTCATTTATTACATGAGCTTTTGTGGGAGAAAATCCCACTTTGTCATCTTCAAAGCAGTTTTCTCCCACAAAAGCTCATGTGATAAATACATTTGTTAATTTTTAAAAGTGCCACTGGACTTCTTGTTTGTTTATCATAGAATAGACACTATTTCTGCCCTAACCTCATCCCATACATAGATTTGGTGCCTTTACTTTGTCTTTGGCTCACAACCAACTCCAGTTCCTTGTCAGTGCAGTTCTCTGGGTAGTCCTATGGATAGAGAATCCTGAGGCCAGTACTGGATTTAGGCACAAGCTAAGTAAGCCATGGCTTAGGGCCTCACATTTTGAGGGGCCACTAAATATGTCAGAGATAACTGAGAAGATTTTTTTCTCTATATTTTTTATGCCATGGGGCCTCTGAATCTTGACATAGCTTGGGGCCAAAGCATGTCTTAATCCAGCCCTGCCAGAGGCTATTTGCTGCCAATATGGCCTGCCTTAAACAGGAGAGAGTACCCTAGCTGAGGAGGGGACTGTGCAAAATTTATGCAGGAACTGAACACTCTGCTACAGTAGATGGTCTTTAGTTTTTGGAAAAAGGAATGATATGTTTGCCCCCTCCCCCTTTATCATTATTTATGTCCCTCCTGCTTCTTAGTTTCATTTTGCTTATCTAAACACACAGACACCTCAGCTCTTTATACATAATTCAAGTAAATATTTCATTTTTGAGAACTGTAGGAAGTGACTGTTTTGTGATGAAACATTTTGATATGACAAAAGTACTTTTATGAATAACTTAAAACATACTCTGACTGCCAGGAAAGACTTTGAAAGTGGGCTTTAATTCAAGGCATGAGCATCAACTCATGTCGCAGTTATTCCTTCTCTTTCTGTGGGAGTATTCAGTGTTAGATCGTGGCAAGGAATTCAATCTATGATATTAATGAGTCTGATTTACCCTTTTAAAGTCATAGTCCTCATTTGCTCATTTCTTGAAAACATTAAAGATTCCTGTTCTGTGAGTATCAGGAACATAACTGATAAATAAATGTTTGAGAATATCAAGATCCCTCTATTTTTACAAAAGGTCTTCTGGCTCTTTTAAAAGGTGTAAGGTTTTGATAATATGTGCAGGACAGCCTATGCAAAAACTAACTAAGGGTGGAAAATTGATTCCTGAAGTGACTAGGAGCTTTACCATTGACTTCAGTAGGGCCAAGATCTCACCCCAGAAGTTTATTTCCTGTACTGGAGAAAACCTTTGTGATAGCAATATATTTATGCAAGATCATTTAATGTGGTTACTTACGTAACATGTCTTACAAAACCATACTTACCTATTAGTATAATGCATTATTTGGATTTTGGAGAATCAAATTTAAAAAATTATAATGTTGTATGCTGTAAACATTATAGTAAACAATTAACATTTAAAAATAAAATACCATATTTAAGATCAGGTTTGTGTTCCATGTCTTCTTGTAGTTCACCCACACAGAGCTCATTGCCAAATAAGGGCCATAGTTGATCATTAAGGAGGTAATTAAAGGGTAAGCATCATTTTTACAGAACAAAGTCCCATGATTTTATATATTTTATATACTGTATTTTATATAGTACAAAGATGCATCAAAGGGACACTGGTCAAATTCAGCCCAAAATATAGGTGTTATTAAAGATAATTTATACAAAACCTAACATCAACGGGGGGGGGGGGGGTGTATGGCAAAAATCAGTGGGGAAAAACGTTTCTTTTCAGTATTTGCAAAATATTGCAGGTCTTTTAGAGGTCAGATACTGAAGACAAATCTGTCAAGTAAAAGCTGAACACAACAAAAGTGAAATGGTCTCTCTGTTTTCATTGCTCAAGCCAAGAGAAAACAAAATAAAGAGTGAAAAATTAATTAATTTTTTTATATACCTGTTTTGTAATTAATATGAACTGTTGTGCCCAATTCTGTTCCTGCTGATGTAAGTTTTGCCATTGACTTCAATGGACTCAGGATATGATCTGTGTTATGTAACACAGAACAGAAAATTGATTTTTAAAACAATTTCAATTCTAGAATTATGTTGTCCTTTGTGCAGCAAATCAGAAGAGGGAGTCTTCTGATCTATTCCAGTTGCCTGGGATACAGGAAAGTGTATTTTTTAGAGTATTGCCTTTATTCACCACATTTAACATAACGAAAATCCAAACCCAAAGGACTTGGAGATTGTTTCAGTTCCAAATATTAGATTATTCAATGCTAAGAAAGTGAAGAAAGAATACAAAAATTAGTGTAGATTTAAGGTTTCACATGTATGAAGTTTTCTCATTATATGTATCTCAGTATAAATAATAAAAGCAATAAGAGTCCTGTGGCACCTGAGAGACAAACGGACTTCTTACAGCATAAGCTTTTGTGGGCTTCAGTCCACTTCATCAGATGCATGAAGTGGAAACTACAGTTGTTTCATGAGTTGAAGCCCATGAAAGCTTATGTCCAAAGAAATCTGTTAGTCCTTAAGGTGCCACAGGACTTTGGTTGTTTTTGCTGTACATAGATTAACAAGGTTACCCCTCTGGAAGTATCAATGATGCCAGTTTTAAAATTTTTAGTGAGTCCTTGGCCCAAATGAAATCTGAGACTGGTATCCATTAAAATAATTTTATGTGGTCCACAAGTTTTTCAATTTAATATGCAGTACAATATGTTGGAATATTTTAAGATCAGCAACCCTTTGAAACTTTATTAGACTACTTATATGAAAAGCTGAGGCCTACTCCTCTATTAATAGCTGGCACAGTTAGCTATTACTCCTTGCCAAAGAGGGCAAAGGTCTCCAATAAGGAGCCAGCTGTTCTGATTACAAAGCTGTCCATGACTTATTGCCAGCCTATCAGAATCTTTCTGTAAATAATAATGATTCATAGAGAGTAATGCCTAAGGCCATGTCTACACTTAAGAAGTTAGTTTGAATTCACTTAGTTAAAATTAATAAATTCAGACTAATAATGGTTAATTCAAACTAACATGGCCCCACTAGAAACCTAGATTGAACTAGCATGGCCACTGACAGGACGTGCTAGTTTGATTTAGGAGGGGGCACCATGGGAAGTATGGCAACATGGCCCCCAAGAAGGGCCATGCCCCCCACCCAATACATAGAAAGAGAAAGGCACCCTGTGGCAAAGAACATCAAACCTCATTAATTTGAACTAACCGCCAGTTCAGATTAATGCAGCTCCATTGGTTTAATTCAAACTAATAAATTCAAATTAACCATTACTTCGAAGTTAAGCAAAGTTTTATAACTTCGAAATAAGCGTTCATTACTTCGAACTTAGGAATTCCTTAGTTCGAAGTAATGAAAGCCAGTGTAGCCATGCATTAATTCAGTTTGAATTAATCCTCATTAATTTGAACTAAATTGTAAGTGTAGGCATACCCTAAGTTATCCATCATGAGATATAATACTGTTGAATGCTATATGAATGGTTTTATAGAGAAAAGGTGGTTTATTTTTTGGAATTATTTTAATTTTTGGTGGATAAACTGTGTTAAGTCACTCAAAAATAAAAGAATTCAGTTTTTTGCTCTGATCACACAGTATTAGGCACAATAGGGATACCAAAACACATTCTTTGACATTCACAATCCTCTTCTTTCAATACAGAAGTTCTGCATTGTTAATGATTAATGCGTCTTATTTTATTGGTTCCACTTTTTTATTAACAGTGGTTTTCATTTTTAGAGTGAGGACGTTTTAAGTTTTACTTGAGTGAAGACCACTGGTTCATAACAGTGTTCACACAGACAGCATAGATTACATCTGCTTACGGCAGAAAATAATTTTGAGCAGAAAGACTGAATGGTGTGTCAGGTAACTACAAGGGCAATTTGCATTGAGCTGGAGGGCTCCTCTCCTCAAACCTAACATCTGGGTCATTGGTGAGACAGCGTGGTAAAGTAATACATTATTTGTACTTCTCTGTGTTCTGCCAGATTTATGAACAACAGAACACTGTTGTTTCTGTAGCAGTCAGCCTTCTAGTATTAGGAGTAAAATACCCATAATTTTCAGCCTTGCTGTAATGCTTTCAACAGTTTTGTTAAAGTGCTGTTCTCTCACTTACAAAAAACACTAATTTTAAAACTATATAATGATCTTCCCAAATACATCAAACTGTTTCTAGTATATGAATCAATATTTCTTCTACAATCATCTTCCATTTTCCAGTTAATTTTAGCCTCTATCACCTCTGTTTTATTTGTGTACTTTGTAAGTAATAATCTTTTCATATTCTATACGGTGAAATTGATTTTGAGGACAAAGCAATATCTACTCAGTAGAATACAACAACATTGATTAAATGAAATTTCTGAAATAGTTTTGTAGATGTTCTAGCATATGTGCATAACGTCAAGTCATATTTGGGCCTGTTTTTCATTTACACCAAGGCTGATTTATACGGCCAGAGCAGTGTAAAAAAGGAGTTTAGTGTAAATGAGAATCCTGCCCATTTCTGTGTGGACTCGACAAACAGAGCATAGACTAAAAGTTATAAATTAAGCATATATTTTTCCCTAAACAGGCTTCTTCTATCCATTCAGTCCTCTCTTCCACTATCCACTGAACAGTGAAGACTATAGTATGTTCAATGGACCATACTTTTGACGCTTTCTACTTATAGTGATCATTTCACTGTGTGAATCAAAAATTGCTTTCCAAAACCCATTTCCTTGTGATGCTGATGTCATTGTATCTTGCTTTTATGTACCTTGAAGTATTTGATTGTTAGGTGAGATTAAAACAAATAAGGAGTCTTATATCACTTTTAAAGACTAACATTTATTTATTGCATGAGCTTTTGTGGGAAAAAATCCCACTTCGTCAGACAGATGAAGATGAAGATGGAGAGCCTACAGAATGGGAAGAAAATAAAAAATGCAGGAAACTGTAAGTCATAGGATCAGGTTAAGACTATTTCAGCAAATCAAAGCAGTTTAGATTCAAATGGTGTGGAAGGGAAGGAAGTAGAGAGAAGGGAAAATCACCTTCTGTGGTAAGAAAGCCCACTGATATCTCTATTCAAACCCAAGATAATGGAATCAAATTTGCATATATATTCTAACTCTAGGTTTTCTTTGAAGTTGGCATGTGATGCCATATATCACATTAGTGAATGAGCAGATGAGTGAACCCTTAATGGGGCAGTTGGTTTGATTATGTCCTGTGATGGTATCATTTGCACAAACAGCTCATTCACCTGCTCATCCACCAATGTGATATATGCCATCATGTGCCAGCAATTCCCCTCTGCCTTTCATTGGACAAACAAGACAGTCTCTGCTCAAAAGTATAAATGGACACAAATCTGACATCAGAAATAAAAATATTCAAAAACCAATAGGGGAACATTTCAATCTCCCTGCTCACTCCATGGAAGACACAGTAATTGCCATATTTAAGGAAATCAAAGCGCAAAGAGAAACTACATAGTCTTTTAAAGTGCCACAAGACTTCTTGTTTGTTTTGCTAAAGTAGATTGATACGGCAGCCCCTGTTGAACTTAGGTGAGATTGGAAGTGATTTTTTTTTTTATTGTTTTAAAGGTAAGAAGGAATTTCACACCTTTCTGAAGAGCCACTTATCTACAGTTAAAGAATGTGTTAATTAATGCCACTTAGAACTGCTGTTTCCAAAGGGATAGCCAGTTAGTCTAGTCCAGCAAAAAAAAAAACAAGGAGTCCTGTGGCACTGATCTGCCTTGACATTAAATGTCTTGAACTTCCTTTGTCCTTGTATATGTAATTTTTTGGATCAAATCCTGGGTTGTTTTGTTTGGTGTTTTTTTTTGTGTGTGTGTTTTTTTTAAGGCAAGTGGCGGAGTGGGTAACAGGATGTTGTCAGCTCTGTGTTGGGTACTAGAAGCATCCTTCAGGGCTGTGAGTGAGCCACAGCAAAATGCTTCTGGTTGTTCTTTTTTTTCTACTTTGAGTGGAAGTACTTTGTTTCCTCCTGTTACTGTGCACTAGTACTGTATAGTGGTTCTCAACCTTTTGCAGGTCACAATGCACTTAACAGCGTGCATAATCCTACAGGATACAACAGCATTCTACCCCTGCCTCCTGGCCAAATCCAGCACTCCTACCAGGTCTCCGCAACACCCTTACCACTGTGTGGTGACACAGTAACATGTCCCAACACAGTGGCTGGGAATTGCTGCACGAGTATGTATTTCTGATAGCATCATGAATGCTTGCAGCCCATAGAGGGATTGGTAAACCCTTTCACTGATAGCCCAAACTTTCCTGGGGAAGCAGGAGTTAAAGTATAATTTGGTGAGCCCTGGAACCCCCCAGTATGGGTGGGTCCCCCCAGCATGGGTGAGCCCCCATCCGGCATGGGTAGGCCCCCCAATACCTGTCCCCAGAACCCATCCCCTCTCCCAATACCCACCCCCAGCTGCACACACACAGCCACCCCCAGACAGACGGACACACACACACAGAGCCACCCCCAGACACACACAACCCCCAGCAGCCCCCCACATAGCCCTTACCTCAGTTGTTTGCAGGCTGCCTGACCAGCTGAAAGATGCTGCCAGCCACAAGCTGCTCCGCTCTGCAGGGAGGAGATTCACAAACTCCCGGCCTGCTGCAGCTCTCTGCTGGCTGGGCTTAAGGTAGAACACAGTGTTCTGGCGGCTTGTGCTATTGGGGGGGGGTTGGAACGCTGCATTCTGGTGTGCTCTTCTATGTGGGGGGGGAATGCTGCCAGCCTAAAAATAGGGGGTCCCAGAACTGTGTTCCGGTGCATTCACCATCACTTTAACCCTTATCGGGAAGTGACTTGCAGTCTTGTGTGTTAGTGAGTGGAGCAGCTTCTAGAATTCTCTGGTGATAGTATTGTTCTCTGCACCACTGCTTGTGACATTAGTCCTTCTCCTTCATAGGGCAAGATTTTACCCTTTGCTTCTGTAAATGTATCTGATTTGGGAAGTTCACTGTTTTTATGGATCTGGATATAATCATCATTTGGGTACAAAGAACATAATGAAGGGTGTCCAGTTCAATTCTTGTACCAAACTTGTAATACAGTTATTCCCAACCTTTTTGGCTCAAGGGCAAAATACCATTTCTACAATTCTGAAGGGCCACCAGTCTCTGCCAGAAGTCACCCTCCCCTCCCCACTGTAGCCAGAGGGAAGGAGTTCAGCAAGAAGGCTGCCTCCTTGCTGATCTCACACCTCCTTGCTGCAGCAGGAAAACTGCACATGTCCTGAAGACCCATGCATTCCACCTGAGTCCCTGCAGTGACTCTCTTCTGCAGCCAAGGGGACAGGAAATCAGTGCTCCACTCCTTCTGGCTTCAGCAAGGACCTCAGCACCTATGGACCCAGGCAGACCACTATGCTGTGCTCCCTTCTGATCTTTCGTCCTCTTGGACACGCCAAGGAGCCTGCACTGGTCTTGTAGCCCCAAGGCAACCTGTTCTACCTGGATCTTTAGGCAGCAGCTTCTTTCTGCAGGTGAGTGGCAGGCTGCTTTGAAAGGCCCCCAGGGCCATTATCCTACTGTATGTACTGCTAAAATCTATTTTACATCCCTTTCCCACATAAATATATGACAAAGTTATCTGGTCTAGAAGCACAAACTAAGTCATCTTTAGTTTTACATGGAATGTTTATTTTCCTTTGCAAAATGAAGTTAGGTGCCTGTGTTGCACTTTTTGCTACCGTCAGTTAGCTTTCAATAACCATGTCATTCCAAACTACTTCACTCCAACTTTTCAATGAATTGCTGAATTGGGGGTGTACTGTTCAGCACCTTGCAGCATCATGCCTTAACATTGTATAAAACATGGTCTTTTTTCATGATTTTTGGCTTGCTATTGGCATTAGAACCAAAAGAGGCCAAATGAAATTCCAAAGGGATAGCCGTGTTAATTTAGTCCAGCAAAAAAACATGGAGTCATGTGGCACTTAAAGAATAACAGACTTATTTTTCGCATGAGCTTTCGCAGGAGAAAAATCCCACTTCGTCAGATGCTTAAAGCTCATGCGAAAAATAAATCTGTTAGTCTTTAAGTGCCACAAGACTCCTTGTTTAATGAAATTCTTCTGTAAGAGGTTACAATTACACTGAAGTCATTATTTACAATAGGGCTGAATATGACCCAGCCCTTGCTGGGACATTGTGGGCATTTTGTTGAGTTGGTTGTGCAAGTAAATTAAAAATAAAATCAATATTCTGTATTCCCTTTCTCATCAGATCTAGCTTATTTAGTTCCCTAATGCTTGAAAACCCTCTTAAAGTCTCGCTTCTGTGTTCTTCAGTGACCTCACTCTTTTGTCTCTTAGATATTTTATTTTTTTAAAAATACAAGCATGATGAAAAAATGGTAAGCCCACTGCTGATAACAAAACAGTGCATCTTACTTCTTCTAAAAGTCATGCTAAGGTGATTTTGTCACTACTTAGTACACAGTTCTAGAGGATGAATGTCAAGAGCCAAAACTGGGATCTCAGGAAATAGCATCTGAGTTTGTAGTGCAGAAAAGTTGGGAACACTGGCTCATTACTTAATTAAAGCAAACCTGCTTTCCACCACGATCCTGGCAGTTCCAAACTTGTAATTTGCTGGCTGAAAGATTGCTTTAAATTACCATTTTGAATCTCTGTAAATATAATACAATTCAATACATAGTTCATCACTGTAAATTACACATTCAGGGTATATCTACACTGCACCGCTGGCAGTGCAGGATCGATTTTGCAGATTTGATTGAGTGGCAGTGAACACTTGCTCAGTTGAACCTGGAAGTCAACCCTGTTAACCGATCCTGGCAAGTATCGTAGTGCTGTGTTGACAGGAATACATTTCTCATCAGTGCAGTGTAGTGGAGACACTGTGGTTAAGTAGGCGTTAGGAAGTCAATGGGAGATAGAATCATAGAAACTGGAAGGAACCCTGAGAGGTCTTTCAGCCCAGTCCCCTGTACACATGGCAGGACCAAGTATACTCTTAAATCATCCCTGACAGGTGTTTGTCTAACCTGCTCTTAAAAACTTCCAATGATGGAGACTCCACAACCTGCCTAGGCAACTTACTCCAGTGGTTAATCACTCTGACAGGAATATTTTTCCTAATATCCAACCTAAACCTCCCTTGATATGCAAGTTATTCTACATAGTTTGTGTACTTTCCATTGATAGCTGCCAAAGTCTGTGGCCAGTGTAGACCAGGGGTCTATGTTTCCCATCCACTTTATTCAAAAAAAAAAAGGAACACCTGCATGAATTCAAAGAATAGATTTCCCTCTCCCCTCTCTCAGCTTGTATGCTTACACATCCAGGAGTCACAACAAAAACCTGTTACGAGATTTTGAAAGTATTCTTTACAACTTTTCACTTTTAATTTGATCTTATAGTGGAGCTTAAACCTTACTGAACTTTACAAATGAAATGTTTCCCTTCAGTGATTTTGCAAAACATTGGTATTCATATCACATAAGACAATCTGGCTCTCTTTAATGTACTTTTTTTATTTGTGTAACAGTATCATTGATACCAAGTTCCAAAGGCGTACCGGTGTTAGTTTAGTTCAGTGAAACATACAGGGAGACCTGTGGCACTTGAAGACTAACACATTTATTTATAGCATGAGCTTTCGTGAGAGAGAATCTCTCTTCATTAGGTGCTTTGAAGATAAGAGAATTTACAGAATGGGAACAAACAAATGCAGGGAAGTGTAAGTCATGGGATCAGGTCACACTGTAACAGCAAATCAAAGCAGTTTTTGCTGTTAACCGTGTGACCTGATCCCACGACTCTCACTTCCCTACATTTTTTTCCTCCCATTATGTAAATTCCCCCATCTTCAAAGCATCTGATGAAATGTGATTTTTCTCCCACCAAAGCTCATGCTATGAATAAATTTGTTAGTCTTCAAGTGCCACAGGGCTCCTTGTTAGTATCATTGATGGTGTTAGCAGAGTTCTTGGGAAAGGGTTTATTAGTTATATTGTGCTCCCTCTACTGACGCTGTAGCAACAGAGCACCAAATAATAATAGTCCTATATTGTGGAGTCCTTTAGTCTCAGCTATGGAACTGCAGATTATTAGAATGAAAAGGAATCAAGATTGCATGTAATAATTGTTTTAACATTAGTAATTATAATCAGTAATTTAAAAAGTAGTTGTTTAAAATTTTATCTATTTATTATTCAAGATGCAGAAAAATGTGTATTTTGCTGTTTCCCAAACTGAAGTGCTTTTATTTCCTTGTGAAAATATTGCTTTTTAAGTAAAGCCTACTGTTCTGACAATAGGTAGCAATGAACAACTTATTGTTATTGTTATTGTAGCAACAACAGCAGCAGCAGTTTCAAGAGGCTCTGAACAAATTCATGGCCCATTTGTTTTAGGTACTGCGCAAATGCATAGTGAGAAAGAGCCCTTTGCCAAAGAGCTTGCAGTCAAAATAAACTAAGGATAACAGGAGCAGAGCAATATTATTATCCCTGTCTTACAGGTATAGAACTGAGACTCGTGCTAAATTGTGGTATCCTCATTTTGTAGATACAGAAATGGAAGCAGAAAGGCAAAGTCACTTTCTCAAAGTTCTACAGTGATTCAGTAGCAAAACTATGATTAGAACACAGGACTGTTTCCCAAGGTTGTATACATTTCTTCAGACAGTACTACTTTGTTTCTAAAATGGTTGAGTAGCTATATCTCCCATTAACTTTGATTGTAGCTATGAGTACACTGTGCATATGATGACTGGGCTCCAGCTGTGCTAGTTGGCGACCTAAAAAATGAGAAACATGCTGTTACTGGACCCTTGAAAAACTTCTGCTTAAGTATATTGCCCATCACTAAACAGGAATCCTGTGGCAGAGGCAAGTATAAAACTGAGTTCTTCTAGGTGTCATTCAACTGCTTAATCACATGAACATCCTTTCTTTTCCTGCTGTAGTCTTCTGCTGCATTCTCTCTCCCCTATGACAGTAATAAGCCCCTTTACTTCATAGGAGGTGGTGCCAGCAGATGTAGTGAAGGGTTGGCAGGATGATGTGTGAGAGCTTGAACTGCTCCTGTTGTATAGCTTAATGAGTTAAATTGCAGTAATGTCAAACTGACACTTTTCACTAGCTCTAAATATTCTTTTTAAAGGCTAAGAATGGCTGTGACTTTTTCATAAAGAAAAAGGGATTATTTTAACTCTAACCCCCTACCTAGGCCAAATGATTTAACTGAGTATCTGATCCTATTCCTATTGAGGCCACTGACAGAACTCCCATTAACTTCTGTGGGGTGCTACATGTCAGTTTACTTTGAAAAATATATATTAGTCATATGAAGTAAAATGCAAGCTGCTACTTGAAATATGCTTCAGTAAAAAATTACAACTATATTAATTTAATCAATTTATTTATATGTGTATGTCTCTTTCTATCATAAAAATCATAGAAAATTAGGGCTGTAAGGGAGCTCGGGAGGTCACCTAGTCCAGCCCTCTGCTCAAAGCAGGACTAACTCCAACTAAATCATCCTCTCCAGGGCTTTGTCAAGCCACATCTTAAAGACCTATAAGGATGGAGATTCTATCAGATCCCTAGGGAACCCATTCCAGTATTTCACTGCCTTCCTAGTGAAAAAGTTTTCCAAATGTCTAACCTAGACCTCCTTCACTGCAACATGAGACCATTGCTCCTGCTTCTGTTATATACAATCACTGAGAACAGCCTCTCTCCCTGCTGCCTGGAGCCACCTTTCCGGTAGTTAATGACTATTGTCAAATCCCCCTTATTTTTCTCTTCTGTAGACTAAACAAGCTTAGTTCCCTCAGCCTCTCCTCAGAAGTCATGTGCTTCAAGCCCCTAATGGTTTTTGTTGCCCTCTGCTAGATCCTTTCCAACTTGTCCACATCCTTTCTGGGGGAAGCCCAAAACTGGGTACAGTACTCCAAATGTGTCCTCACCCATCCAAATAGAGGGGAATAATCACTTCTCTTGAGCTGCTGGCATCTTTTCCACTAATACAGATCAGTATGTCATTAGCCATCTTGGCAATAAGGGCACACTGTTGATTCATATCCAGCTTCTTGTCCACTGTAACCCCCAGGTCTTTTTCCACAGAGCTACTGCCTCATCAGTTAGTCCCCAGTCTGTAGCAGTGCATGGGCTTCTTATGTACTCCACACTTGTGTTTGTTGAACCTCATCAGACGTCTTTTGGCTCAGTCCTTTAATTTGTAAAAGGTCAGACTGTATCCTGTCCCTACCCTCCAGGGTATTTAGCACTTCTCTCAGCTTAATGTCGCCTGCAAACTTGCTGAGGATGCAAATCCAGCCCATCCTCCAGATCATTAATGAAGCTGATCAATAAAACCAGTTTCAGCACTGATCCCTGGGAAACTCTGCTTGTTACTGGCTACCAGCTAGACGCCAAGCCATTGATCACTGCCTGCTGAGCCAATGATCTAGCCAGCTTTTGATATCTGTACATACACAAGCACAATGCTAGTGTTTAATATACTCTTTGCAAGTTCCAGAGGTTTTGGGTATGTTTCCTTTTCTGATTTTGTGTAACCTGTATTAGGGTAGGATGTTCTACCTACTTCATTAAACAGCTTTATGGTCACATTTTGATAATTTTGTCTGAAAAGTGTATGTCTAGAATGCAGTGCAACAAGCCTTTCAGATTAAATGAGAGCAAGTAGGCTGTGTTCAAACGAGAGTTTTATTTCGAAACAACGGGACCCATTGTTTCAAAATAACAGCCATTTCGAAACAGTAAAACCTCGCATGAAATCGAAATAGCTGTTGTTTCAAAACAGTTGTTTCAAAACAACGACGTTTGGACATGTTATTTCGAAGTAACCATTATTTCGAAATAACACTTTTTCCCTTCTTCCCAGGGTGCCTTCCTTTTAGCCTTTATTGGGTGGGGGCACAGCCCGGGGGGGGGCCATGTTGCCACACCTCCCATGGTGCCCCTCTCCTAAAGCAAAATAGCAAGTCCTGTCTTTGGACATGCTATTTAACTTAGAGCTTTCCCCTTAATTTGAATTAACATTTTCTTAATTCGAATTAATCTATTTTGAAATAAGGACCTTATTTAAAAATAACTTATTTCGAAATAACAGTTTACATGTGAACATAGCCATACTGTTTATAGTAAGGAGCACTTTGTAATCCAAGATGATTTTTCATGCTATAATTAATTTCCTATTTTATGTCTTGTATTTACATTTGGCTTAATGTAGAAAAAAATGAATTGAATTGCCCTCATAAACAATTTTAAACTGATTTTATTTGTAATTCTTGTTGATTGGAATTTCTCAGAAGGAATGAATTTCTGTTTTCTTCAGTTGCACCAAATCAACTGTAGATTGTCATCAGGGCTATTCTTAATGTTATAAAGAATGACTGCTCAATCTAGCAAATGTCAGATAAATTCAAGTGTTGCATTTTACTTCCTTGTATATAAATTAGTTATTTCATAATACGCTCACTTCTAGTCTTTTATTATGATTGAATGTATGAGCATTTTCATTTGTCTTTATGCAAATAATATTATCTCTACTACCACATAATACAGCCTGGTGCTGACTGAGAACAAATTTCTACAAATCAAAATTTGCAAGGCAAAGTAGAAGTTCTTCACCACCAGATATTAAATATTCCTGTGGCCTAGAGGACCACACAAGATTCTGTGAGCTTTAGGACAGTGCCCCAGAATTCCAGAGGAAGTTACTGATGAAGCTGCACTCAAGACATTGTTGATTGATGAAAAATGCCACAGAACAATTAAAACAGCTACAGTAGAAACCTTTTTAATTGATTTTTATTGGGGAAAAAAAATTGAGACAAAAAATGCAAGATAAATACAGTGATGTCTCTTCATAAATTCTTAATTTCAGATATGATGAACAACTTACAGCTGCTTGGATTTTGAGACAAAATAATGGGCAAATCTGAAAATAGTGAATAATTCTGAAACACTTGTAACAATTCTGCTTCTGTGATCACAAGAGTTTAGTATATTTATTTTCATAACACTTTAAAAGATGTTATTCTTATTCAAAGACAGTCACAAAAGAAAGAAAACAAAATGTCTTGTGATAGATTTGAAGCCTGAGATATTCATGATGTACAGCATGCTTTAGATCAGTGCACTGAAGATCCGTTTAGGTGCCATGAAGTTTTTGAGATAGATAGCATTGCTTTTTTTCATCCAACAATCAGAAATCAGCATACATGCATAATGGTAAACGGCCTAGTTGCGACTACACAGCTATGCATTACGAAGTGAATGTCAACAGGCACTCCCTACTCCTAGGCTCACCTTCTAGTATGGGCTTCAGGAAATAACTCTTTAGAAAGGATATGAAGAAAATGGTAGAAGCCACCATTCCACCCTCTCTTCTGTATGCTGGCTAGTGGAATGGGCTGGCCATATTATTAAAGAATATGTTGCATCTGTTATGTTTGTACTAGTTTGTACTCTCTTCTTAGTGTAGGGCAGGTTGGGAGACATACTGTCTTTGTGAGAGAGAATATTTCCTGGCTGTTAGTAAGTACAACAGTTAAGCTTATGAACCCTTGCACACTTGATCTGACAGAAACAGAAATACTGCATTTCTGCAGGGACTGCACAAGCAAATCAGGCTACTAAAAATTTGTTCATTTGAACTAATGGCATGGACCAAATGAGCTATGTTCAGTGGAAGGAAAAGAAGAAATTGAGAGCCTGATGTCGCAAACCCTTTTTAACATGAGTAGTTCTTGTTTTTGTGAGGAGTTCCACTGATGTTAGTCAAATATCAGGCCCTTAGATTCAAATAGTCTGTGGACATCCTGTTTGATACAATTGTTGTGCACCTGAGTAACCAATATGGGCCTGTCAAGCAACTGTAATATAGAATATCTACTGATTTTAAAGGAAATACATATACAGTTGCAAATTGGCATGATATAATGAAATCTCTTCGTTGTATGAAGAAATCTTCAGTACAGAACATGAGTTGTTGACCTACAAAGGGTGGGGAGTTTACAGGCCCTTGTGTAAGAAACTATAAATAGCCAATGTTCCATGATTTTACTGCCTATGTGCAGTAAAAATAAGAGTGGTATAAAAGAGAATTATTACCTAGAGTAGCAGATCTGTGCACTCACTGTTCATTTCCTTCCCTGGTTCTTGATGTATACATCATTGCTTCCTTTGATATAATATTTAAATTTTGATCTCTCCTCCCATCACACACAGAATATTTTTTTTTTGTTATAAGTGGAAACAAATAAACAGTCAGAAAAGACTAGTTTGTATGGAGCCCAACCCTTTACATAAAATGATCCTTGATCCTTGAGGCTCAATCCTGCAGCCTCTACAAACATGCAGGTAATTCCTTTGGAAGTGAAAGATAGTTTTTATGAATAAAGTGGTCATGGAAAGAAAGAAAATTTCTTTTCCCAGGGTTTGTTTTGACCTTTCCTTGAAAAGGTGGGAGAAGCCATCTCACCACTTGAACAACACTTGCCCCTCAGTGGACAACTATGTGTATTTTGTAACACAGTAGTAAGTTGGTACACCTATTCTTTATGTTCATGCAGGATGAGAAATTCTATGCACACAGTGAAAACTAAAGAAGCAAGTCAGAGGGCATGAACACAGTTTCTTTGCTCCTGAGATATTTGTAAACACCACGTATTTATTTAATTTTGGTTTGGGTTTTTTTTTTTTTTTTAAGAGTAGCCACTTTCTTGAACCTTAACATGTCTTTTGGTCTATGAACCCTAGACCTGTTTATAATAGTAAGGCATATTCTCTTGCTGAGGTCTCAAAATGTGACAAATAGAAAATGCCACACAGGCAAGGTTGTCATCCAACACAGGAGCTGATCTGTTTTGGTAGCACATGTTGTCTTTTATTGTGAGAATACTCACATTCATAAAACTAACTCCTTATCTTACTGTCTTAAATTAAAGAGATACCCATGTACAGCGCTATGGCATAAAATATAACAATATAACAACTGTTACATTTGATTAGCTCGTAACAATTTGCAAACTGAAGCTCTTTAGCTTGAAAGTGCTATGCAGTTCCCCCTTGAGACTGTGTATTTTTCCATTCCTTATGAATGTTTTTTTTAAAGAGATTTTGGAGTTTAATTCCTTCCATGGAATACTGACCTTAATCATACATGCAACAGTTCAATGGCAGTTCTATGTACGTATGCCCTGATTCTACAGAACACCTAAGCATATCCTTAACTTTAAGTATGAGTCAGCTTGTTTCTGTTCAGCAAATCTCTTAAATTCATGCTTAATTATAAGTACAGGGGAGACCCATTATTGTGTGACCGGTTTGCCTGGTTAACGTGGGGTAACTGCATGTCCCCCAGAGACCCAACAGTAACTCGCGGGTCCCATTAACGCGCCTTGCATAAATGGGACCGTGCATGTCGCTGCCCCGGAGATGGGCCCCAGGCACCGGCCCAGGCCCCGCTGCTTGGCCTCGCTTCTGTGCTGGGGTCTGAGCCAGCCTCAGGTGCCTGCTGTCACCAGCCTGGCCCCGGATCCCCGGGCAGGGACATAGCAGGGAGCGGCAGCCATGGCTGAAGGGGGCCGGACCTAGAATGGGCTAGAAGCGGCCGCCACCGCCACTCTCTGCCAGGTCCATGGCCAGGGACACGGGGCCAGGCTGGCGGCAGGAGGCGCCTGAGGCCGGCTCAGACAAGCGGGGCTGGGGGCATGGCCCGTGGCCAGGGAGCGGAGCCTGGGCTGGTGCCTTGGTGAAGGACTTCCGCTCCCGCTTATACACGGGCCAGTTTATGCGCGGTCACTGGGGGCTTGTCCCCCGACACCTGCGCATAAACTGGTCCTCACTGTTATGTTCTTAAATTCCATTAATTTGAAGCACGTACTTAAATCTCATTAACTTCAGTGATTATGGTACTTAAGTATTTAGCTTACTATGGATGGAATTAACCATGCTGCTGATGTTAAGCCTGATTTTTTTGAGCAGGGCCTGAATGATTAAAGGAATGTATTTATAATGAAATTAAAAGGTCAGGTCCCCAGACAAACAAGTGATAGTTCTTTTCATTGGACTATTTTATGCTTTTATTTGGAAATCTGTTTAATTAAAATGAATATAGATTTTCATATATAGAACCCCTACATGCTGAAAGAAGAATATGTTTTTGTGGGTACCATTTAAAACTAATGAAATACTTTGACAACCAGGAGTATATAGTGTGAAGGTCTTTCTGAGGGGGGGAAGTTAGCCAGAAATTCTTTGTTTACCACTGATGCAGTCCTGCTTCCATTCAGTGCAGCATCAAGGTCCATGAATATATCCCACACAGTTGACAATACTTTGAGGGAAAGTGTTAGGGAAATTGCTAAGGAGTTGCCAGAAGATTTCACCTTGCTGTTTGGAGGACACCTCTCTCTCTATCATTTTCAGTTACACCATCTGCCCTCTCATTCAGTGTTTAGGAGTAAGAAACATAAACATAGTATCAGTGCGTGCTGTACAGGAAAGCAAACAGGTAGTTCTGTGACAGTTGCAGCCTTCATTAACAAAGAGTAACGGTCTGTGATACGCATATGGTCTCCTTTACATTGAAGAGCAGGACCCTTGATATCCATTTTGTAACAGTGACCATTCTGGCAGCATGACAGAGTAGTATTGGTTCAAAGTAAATGGAGTTAAGCAAGTTCATATTACATAAAAGTTTAAAGTCTATATACTTTAATGGGTCTCAAGTCCGAGTAAAATACCTAAACTGAGTTCTATATTGTAGTTCGTGGTGTTCATTCTAATTTTAATCTAAAGATCTTTTTATAACTCTCTAAAAAGTAGAGATAGGGCCCAGTGTGCAGAATTCAGATTGGAAATCTAACTTCTTCAGAGTTCAAATGCATTCAAATCAAGCAATTTGTTTCAGCACATGATAGGAAGAGGACAAATGTGCAGGTTCTTGGACAGAGAACCAAGTATCATAAATTTGTTTGGGGCTTGTACATATTCAGACTTATTATTAAAACATAAGGGAAATTGTGGAGACACAGAAATATAGTGAGTTTGGAAACTCATAACAAGAAGTTTCTATGAGCCATGGTTGTAGGCTAAAATTTTCAGGGTGCCTTCAGAGGGACTTAATCACTTATATGTTTTTGAAAACTTCACCCCTGCCAAAAAATTATGGAAAACTGTCCTTCTGCTTGTACTAATATTGATATTGTATATTTGTCATAGCATAACATTTTTTTTAAATTACTAGGATTTTTTATATTCAAACTTGGCAAATTACTTAATAATTCTTAATAAAGTCTGAAATTGTTAAAAAATAATTCATGAAGACCAAAACCACCATAATTTTGTTCTCATGTAGACTCGAGTAAATCAACAGTAACTCCTTTGAAGTCAATGGATTTACACTGATGTAAAAAGTGATGAAAGAGTACAATCATGTCCCATGTTTCTTTAATTTAGCAATGTCCATTTTTGGTAAGAACTTGAAGGCCTCCACTTTCTATAACCATTTTTTTTATAATACCTTTAAAAGCATGATGAGTGTCATTTAACTATTCTTAATAATTTCAAGTAAGTAATTATGTATCTCATAGTTATCTGCATATAGATTATTCACCTAACAGTAACATGAATTATGTGAACCTAATGAGTCACTGTTGAATGGAGAAGAAGCAGTTTTTTAAATATATGTTTTTTTTTTTCCTTTCAGGAATTACAATGGTTGACACAGAAATGCCGTTTTGGCCCATTAGTTTTGGAATTAGCCCAATGGATCTGTCTGCCATGGAGGATCACTCCCATTCCTTCGACATTAAGCCCTTTACCACAGTAGACTTTTCTAGTATTTCTTCACCACACTATGAAGATATTCCTATTGCAAGAACTGACCAGACAGCCATTGATTACAAATATGATATCAAGCTCCAGGAATGCCAAAGTATGCAGTTTCTTTCCACTTTTTAAAGTTGTCCAAATCTGAATTGCTTCATTCTCTGAGAAGTGTACCTTCCACAAAAGATTTTTAGGCTATGTATGAGAACCTACCACTCTCACGTCAGATATCCTTAGAGTAAAATGTTCTTGAAGCTTTATTAAAAACTAAGCAAATTAAATGTCCTACATCTTATAAATTTGCTAGTATTTCCTAGCATACAACATAATAACACCCATTGAATCCCACAGCTGACTAACAAGGTCATGGACTTGGAGCTTGTTTACATTAGACAAATTTGTCTCAGTATGACTAAATAGATATTCTTAATGTCAGTAGGTCATTGGAGTTTTGTGAGCATTTCCTTTGTATTATTATGTGTAAACAAAGCATCTCATAGCTTCACAATTATAAGTAAAATCTCTAATGAAACCCTTCCCAGCTGGAAGACAGGTGACTTTTCCCTAAGAACATGATCACACCATTCCTACTGAGAATCACAGTATTGGTCTTTTAGGCCCAGGCCAACTAGAAGCTGTTTTTATCTGACACCCTTTTTTGTTTGTAGGATTAAGTTCTTAAGATAATTAGGCAATTCTTATAGAAAAATGTTGATGTTTAATTTCAGCAGTATGGACAATCAGGTATTGTGCAATTCCACTGAAAAGCTCTTTAGCAGAAGAGATGAATGTACATTTTTACACATTACTAAATTTTTCCTTTCTGTCTTTGATTAGAGAAACTCATGAAGTTCTAAAGATCAGTGTTGAAATTTATAGAATTTATGTAGGATGAGACCTTGTCTACACCAGCACTTATACCAGCAAAATTTTTGTAGCATGGCGGTGTAAAAAGACATACCTCAGTGACATAAATTTTGCTGTCATAAGCACTTGCGTGTACAGCACTATCTTGGTGGGAGAGCATCTTCCACAACATAGCTATTGCCTCTTATTTACATAGTTTCAGTATAGGGGTGGAAGAAGTCTCTCACATTGACAAAATGCAGCTACACAAGCACCTTCCAGCAACACAGCTTTTTTAAGTATAGACTCACCCTAACTCTTTAGACTTTTCCTCAAGCAAATGTCCACTGACTTCCTTGAGAGAACTTTATGATTCAGCCCTATGTGATACTTTAAAATTATGTCAGAATGATCCACTTCTTTGTCAGCAGCATCTAGAGTTTGACTTATATATGTTGGTTTTTGGTTTTGATCTGTGTTTTTTTGAGTTGCAAACCTGTTGTAAAAACAGTACTGAAAAACTGCTTTAGGCCATGTACCTCCTGTCAATGGTCAGAATCATAAGCAGTTCTTATTGTCTTTTTTAATAATTATTCATCAAGTGGCAAATCCTGCCCCTAAATGTGAAGATCTGGAGAGCTCTTGGTAGTAGAATTAGTGCAGTGATCCTACCGTGTACTAGGACAAGATTTGGAGGAGTCTTCAAAATGGATTTACCTATTTGTACAGCACAGAGACTTGCTCCCCAAATGGTCCTTATACAGCAACATGCAGGGGTGTTCTGAAGGAGGGACAAGAAGATTTTGTCGATCTGCAAGTTCTTCAATTCATCCACACACACTCCTCCCTCAGCTCTTCCCCACTCTCTGCAGGAACCTCATTGGAGAGCAGAAACTGTTCCAGCTATTGGGCTGTTTCTCTGTAGTCTGGGGTCAGATTCCTCCCCTGTTATACCTCTCTCTCCCTTTCCATTGATCGTATCATCCCAGCATCCATCAAAGATACTGGGGCAGGGCACCGGAAACTGAATTCATCCCTAGAGATTTTACATAATACAAACAGTAAATGCATAAAATGAAGTGAGAAAGTAATAGCAAGCAAGAGTTGGTCCATGCAAGGAAAGTGAAAAGGTATATGTTTCATTTTGGTGGGAAACAATTCACATCTTTTATTGTACAATACTCACAAGTAACAGCATACTGCATAGTGAGCAAAAGCTGACATATAAGAAATGCATGTACGCAGCATAGACATTAATTGTCTTTAAAGCACATAAGATAAACAAAGGCAAAATGGAGTCAAACAGTAGACACAGCACCATAAAGATGATTGCTTATTGGATTCAGAGAATAGGAAATACATTGTTATGAAAAGACAATTATTAGAACTTTGATAACTCTTAGGGAAGAAAGTAGTAATAGTGTCTGCCTCCAGTTCATAGCTGCATAACATGCTTAGCCTCATTAGTACAAAACTAATCCATATAATATTTGTTATGTTTGCTACTTGGAAAAGAAGCTTTTACTTTGTTCTGATATTGTCTTTATTGCTTTTTTGTTCTGTTTTCCTATTCCTAGGATACAATGTTGCTATGAGCTTATAATGTAGTGAGATCAATGCTTCCTTTTTATGACTAATACTATAAGTTGATGAAGAGTTTCCATATTTGTCTGTTTATATTGAACTTGTTTAGAATTATGAAGGGCACATTAATAAATAGTTACTTTCCAAAGGTTCAGATTTAAATGTAAACTGCCTATATGGTTAAAATATATTTCCCAGTAGAGAGTGAAGATTCTTACAAGCTGGATTGGCTCTAAAACATCAGTACAGTCTTTTTTCAACCAAATTATCCAACTGAGTAGCTCAACGGAGTAGTTACTTTTTAGACCTTATTAGGGACTCCAATCTCTGCCTCCCAGGGTTACTGCTACCCTTGAGCTGTTGTAAGCACGACATGCTCTTCGCAGAGAGAGAGAAGGAAGAACATTCATCAAGGGCTACTATGTCAGGGAATAAATGTGAAGTTCCCTACAAAGGAGTGCAGTGAGGCCCCTACCTCAAACTTCTGCACTACCAGTCTGAAGACTGGCTCTTTAGCCTCCTTTCTATACCAGACCATGCCATCTTCAGTATTTTTTAGCCTCATTCACAATCTGGTATATGGCTACTTATGACTTGTAGCCCTTTAAAGAGCTATTATTTATAGCCCTTTATAATTATTTTATTATTTTAAATGGGCTGTGGAATTTTGGGCCCTATTTACTGTAGGTATTAGGTATAAGGAAAGTATTGGTCATTATTTCTTGGCATCTTATTGTACCTTTTAAATCAAATGATAAATTAATCTTTTAAAATCTCTTCCACATGCAGGTGCAATCAAAATGGAGCCTCCTTCCCCACCCTATTTTTCAGAAAAAGTTCAATTGCACAATAAACCTCCTGAAGAGACCTCCAATTCTCTCATGGCTATAGAATGCAGAGTATGTGGAGACAAGGCTTCTGGATTTCATTATGGTGTGCATGCATGTGAAGGTTGTAAGGTGCGTTATCTCAACAGTATTTGCCTGAAATAAGAACTTGCTACCCTTTCTACATTCTCATTTCTTGGCTGCTGCCAAGTGTTCCAGGTTGATCAGTTTAGCTGTGCTCCTGAATGTTCCTAGAAGAGAATTCCATTCCGTTAACTTTAATAGAATATTAATGGACAGCAGCATTATAACAGAGATGGTGAAGGACCAGTGGCAAATAAATTAACATATGAATAGTGTCAGTAGAGCTATCTTAACATAAGAATGTGTGCACACCTCTGTACTTCCTTTTCTCCAGCAATGAAATGGTATATCTTCTGTCCAAATTGATGTTTAAGCTTGGCTAACTTAGTAATATTCCCTTCAGTTTTAATCCAGCTATTTCTCTACCTAACAGATACATCATTTTAGTCCTCCAGGATTTCTTCTGTAGTTATCTCTAATATCAATTTGCAGATTAGCTGTGAATGCTTCATGCAGTCTCAAAAATAGGGAGCCTTTCCCAAATGTGCTTTGAATCCAAAGTTTCTTAGTTAATGTTCCCATGCTTTCGGTCTCTGCTCTATGAGCAGAGATTTTTTAGTTTTTGTATAGTGAGCCTGGGTAGGTTTTTTAAATACATTATTACACTTTTTAATACGGTGCAAGGAGAAATCACACCATGAGACCAAAATGAATGGTGAAAGAAGGTGAGGGAAAGAAGTATTATTTAAATAAACAGCTAAAATTTGATACATAAACCACAGTGCTCCTCTCCTTTCACATGTGGTATCTTGGTTCAGAAATCCAGTGTTCTTTACAATTGTATCTTCATTTTCCACACAAATGGAGCATAAAGGATACCTATGTGTGGTCTTGTAAGATTCTGAAGAATTATTAAATAACATATGAGATCTGTGTCCTTTTTAAAAGGGCACTGTCATGTAAAAAATAATTTAAAAATAAATTGCCTTCCCTATGTTAAAAACAGCACTTTATTTTAAAATTGGAAGGATTTTAAAATCTAGTTTACTTATTATTATTTATGCTATCAATATATTTTTTTTTTAATTTCTCTTAGTTTGGTCAATGAAAAGAGATTGGATCCCAATCCTTCTATCATTGAAGTCACTCATAGAAGTTGAATTTATTTTAGTGGAAGCAAGATTAGGCCCTTTTGCAGTTATACTTTTTAATTAATCTTTAGCAATTTAGCATTTAAACTATATTATTCTGATTTTTCATTTCACAGCCAAAGCACAGTTGTAAATGATTACACAAGATTGAAAGGCATTGGTGAATCTATCCTCATGACTTTAAAAATTCATTGACTTACTGTCAGAGCACTCTCTGACGTCAGCTGCGTTTACAGCATATAAGGACCTGTAGAATGAATGAGTGCTGTAGGGCTCCACTGCCCTCATTAATAGAGGATTACAGAGGCACAGATCAGCTTTTTGATGTTTAACAATAACTCAAAAGCACTAAAAAGTGAATTTACAGGAAATCCCCAGAAGAGCGTGTTTATTATTGATTACTTTAGGTCACAGTGAAGTATATAAACACAGATCAGCACAGTAGTTAACAAATGACCTGTGAGGAAAAACTAGCTGTAACAAGGAAGGAACTGTAATAAACTTGAATATGCCATATTAAAATAAACTGAATGATCTGCAAATATAGCCCTAAACCATGAGATATGATGAGCAGTTTAATTATAGGTAAACACTGCACATCCCATGTGAGATTAGTCTAACCTGACAAGTAAAATAATCTGTTAAGAAATACATAGTTCTATTGCTGCAATTTAATGTATTTTTTCTAAAGTCATACTAGTGCATTCCTCCTAACCAGAAAAATCTTCACCTATATATAAAATTTATAATGCATGCTAAAATTTAAACAACCACATAAACCACAATTTTTTTCTGCTTAGTATCAACCTCTATAAGGCTTCAAGTAATAAAAAAAAGTGTTCTGAAAAGACAGGGTTATGAATTTCCATAATGACCAGCAAAAACGTGTCTCTTTACAGTGCTACGTTTTACTTTCCAGTAGTTATCCTGGCTTTAGCACGAATTTTGGAATTTTCAGGTGCTTGTATATTTTGAAGACTGTAAATTCAATCAACAGGAGTAAACTGAAAGCTCAAGATTCAGACATAAATAGATCCTGGAAATAAATATTATAAAAATAATTCAGCATTAAAAACAGCCAATGCAGTAGATTAAATGAAGGAAAAGTAGGTACATGGGCCTTCAAAAATGAAAAGGATGAGAAAGAATATAAAGAAGCAGTTATTTAGAGAAAATAACTAAACCAACAATTTACCCACAATTTTATGATTTGTTTGGAGGGCAATAATTTGCTTGAATCAAAAGAACGATGGAAATTGCATACAAAAGTAATTAACAGAGAAGAAGGACTTCAGGCTGGACATAAGCAGTAGGGGCACATGAGGCCCTGTTTTTAATGAAGTAAAAAGAACTGTGGAAATAAACACAAAAAACATATGATGCAGAAGTAGAATGTGTTTTATAATGTTTTCCATAAGGCACCAGCAACGGTTCTTTAAACTGGAGAGTGTGTAACACATCCAGATATAGAACTGCATAATACTTTTTTAAACGACTTGATTCAGAGAATGGATTCAGTTTGCTACGATCCACAGAGTTTTTTCTACATCTGGTAATGAGACCTGAGATTTTGCAAGTGTGCAGAATTATATCTTAAAATGGGAAAGTTCTAGAGCATGGTGTAAAAAGAAAGGTAGGAATAGTGCATATAGTTGCATCTGATGAAGTGAGTTGCAGCCCATGAAAGTTTATGTCCAAAGAAATTTGTTAATGTTTAAGGGGCCACAGGACTTTTGTTGTTTTTGCTATATATGGACTAACATGGCTACTACCCCTCTGGAACTTATCACCATGCAAGGCACTGAATTTACCTGTATAAAATGGAAATCTACCTGCATCTGATAAAGTGGGTTGCAGCCCACAAAAGCTTATGCCCAAAGAAATTTGTTAGTCTTTAAGGTGCCACAGGCTTTCATTGTTAATGCATACAGTATATTTAGTGTAGTGGAGTCTGCCTTTCAAATGAGATAAAGGCAGTGGAAGGTATTTTAGACTGATCCTTTTCCATGACTTTATTTTTTTGACAGGGCTTCTTTCGGAGAACAATCAGGTTAAAGCTAATCTATGACAGATGTGATCTTAATTGTCGTATTCATAAGAAAAGCAGAAATAAATGTCAGTACTGCAGATTTCAGAAATGTCTTGCAGTTGGCATGTCACATAATGGTAAGTACATGCATTGTCAAAACATACTGAAAAATATTTGATCTGAAAAAATGAAAAACAATTATTAGATTATTATTTATTATTTGTATTGCCAGAGGCCCCATACACATTGTGGTAGGCGCTGTATAAATGTATTACAAAAAGATGGCCCCTGCCCTGAACAGCTTGCAGTCTAACTGCAAGACTAGAGATAATAGCACTGACAAAAGGGGGTGATCTGCCATAATTGGTAATATGATAACTCTTTCTATATATCCTCCATTATTTGTGCACTTAACAAATTAATGAAACATGTTTATTTCACTCTTCACGTATTCATCAAGAGTGCAACTGTTCATTTTTCTTTGCTTCACTATATTACCTCTTGTCTAAATTGCGCTGTGTACCTTACCCATCAGCCTTTTTTATTTAGGGACAAATCAAGTGAGTTTTCACCTTAATTCTGGAAAATCCATTCTGTAGACTGTGGACTTTACAAAAAGTTTCCAAATAATAATAATTTGAACTTGCTGCACAGAATACCTATCTAAGTTTCATAGTATTCATGATAATGAAGTCCCCTCATACTGAAACATTAGATGTGCATAACTGTAAACTAAGTAGCCATGCTACTGGCACCGTTGTGTGGAAGGATTTTGGAGTTCCTGGCATGCCCATTCTAGAGTTGCTTTCCCCTCACCGAGCAGGACTTCTGTGGTACCTGAGCATTGAGAGATTTTCCTGGTCTCTCCATTACCCACAGGTAATCTTCACCCTAAATATGAATCACAAACTATTTCCAGTTTGCATACCTTTTCGGCTTAGGCTGTAAAGGAGTATACAATTTTACAGTTGAACCTCTTACAGTATGTAAGCAGACGGCACTAAAATCTAGAATACCATGATACTGTTCTGGTGCACCAGAAAATCAAAAAGGTCTGTGTAAACTTTAAAGTCAGTCTTTGAATTCATGTGAAAATGCTTATTTGAGAATCTTAGAAGATGGAGAGCCATATGAAGGTTCTTCCCTCTTTTCTTGGCAAAGCCAAGTAAAAACAGGAATTAAATGTCATAACACAGAGACTTATGTAATTCTAAGAGTAAAGATTGCAAACATGACTGGGAAAATAATTTCTCTGTGGTTTTTTTAGGACTTTCATTATTCTCAGTATA
The DNA here is from genome assembly GCA_007922195.1 of Podocnemis expansa. NCBI lineage: Eukaryota > Metazoa > Chordata > Testudines > Podocnemididae > Podocnemis > Podocnemis expansa. The sequence continues at coordinate 36,726,750 of ML681973.1, read as the reverse complement.
AAAATATTAGTGTACTGTTCCCAAGAGGAATGCTTAACTGTGGTTTCTAAAGTTAATATAGTGAATTGAATGAATACATTGGTATGGGAAATGTTTTCCTAATGGAAAATATGGTTTTCAAGTTTCTGGGATGCAACAGTAACTCTTAAAAATAAATCTCATTTTGAAAATATTTCTTGTAGGTATTTTTATAGTAATACAATGTTATAGGTTGGGGTATTATTGTTTTCAAGACTTGTTAGATTCTCTGGTAAATGAGGAATATGGTTTCTACTGATGTCAGTGTGAGCCATATGCACATCCAAGGGTTAATTTTGCCAAAAAGTGTATATTTTGTGGCATTCTGGTCTTCTTTAATGATATCTTTACCTATTTTTCTAGGCACAGTATCTTTATATTCTCAGTGGCAGAAGGTTCTCTTGGCATATATAAATCAAAAAATATATTTGACAATAAAAGTTTGTACTGTTCCTTATAAGACAAAGCCTTATGCTCTAAGAGCATGTAGAAATAACAAAACTTGACTGGAAATTGCCATAGACATTAAGCCGAATTCTGATGTTTTGCAACAGTGTATACTGGAGTAACTCCTGTAGAGTCAACTCCATTGAATTTCTCTGAAATTTTACACCCATGTAGCTGGGATCAGAATGCAGCTTACTGTGTCTGAAACTCTCAAGCCATGAAGATATTTAGTGCAATTTCATTGAAATGTTATTGCAAATTGTTTAAGTAGTGCACTTTCAGGAGCAGAATCTTAGCCACTTTTTGTCATGTGTATATCTGCATCTGAATGAAGGGTACAAAAAGACAACAGCATTCTCATACTTTGGATGTTGTTTTCTTTTCCTTCTCCAACCACAGCTCCTAGCCTCTGTTTAACCCATGGCTGCTCAGCTTGCATTACAGTGTATCTGGTATCAGGGTTCTTGTAATTTAAGTCAAAAGGTTGCTGATATTTCTTTTCCTCCCTAAAATTACCATTTATACAAAGTCAGCTCCCTGTAGCAAGGAAAAGAGTACATACGTAACTTCCATAAAGTACTCCTTGGTCACAGGGGAGGATGAGTGCTGTAACCTTTGTCAGAGAAGTGGAGAATAAAAAATAATTTATCTTGATATGGAATCATTACTACTGATGCTATGTCATTGACAATGCAATATCTTGAGTACAATGGCAAACTGAGACTATTTTGTAGCAAAACTTTCCAACTGTGTGTTGTCACCAAAATGTGAAACAATTTGCTACAAGAAAAGTGCATCGCAGGGTTATGGTGACAGATCCTTTGTTTAAGGAGTTTCATTCTTCTGGTTTATAATTTTACTAGAACTCTTTATTTAAATTCATTGTGTCTTTATGTACCCTTGTGACTTACCGAGACACTTTAAAGATGGACCTTGTGAGTGACCCGATCTGGAAGGTCCATTGTGTTAATATTTACAAATCTGTGCTGCTTCCACCAATTTGAGGAGGAGGGGGAAAGCAAACAAGAACTTTTTGTTGAGCTAACAACAAATGAAGTTTACAACAGTAAGGCTCCCTCCACCTCCCCAAAAATAAGATAGTTAAGGGGTGGGGGGGGGGTTAATAAACCACAAAAAAATCTTAATGAAAACAAACTTCTTGTAACGTGGCAAGAGGCACCCACACCAGAGATTCCATTATGGACTTCACTGTTGCTACTTTATTGTGTATAAAAACAAACAAGGAGTCCTGGGGCACTTAAAGACTAACAAATATATTTATTGCATGAGCTTTCTTGGGAGAAAATCCCACTTCATCAGATGCTTTGAAGATGGGGACCCCCATCTTCAAGGTGTCTGACAGTGGGATTTTCTCCCACAAAAGATCATGCAATAAATATATTTGTTAGTCTTTAAGTGCCCCAGGACTCCTTGTTTGTTTTACTGTATTAGACTAACACAGCTGCCCCTTTGGATCTATTTTACATAGGTGCTGTTCAGATACTACAAAGATGGGCAGCAGTATAAATCCCAAATAGAGAACATAAAACAACAAGTGCCTGAGCTTGTGCTCACAGTGAAGTCAGTATGAGTTTAGCCTTTGAGTTTAGTCATTGACTCCAGTGGCAACAGGTCTGCATCCTAACTGGTACATACAAATCCTGATAGTAGCAGTCCTTGTATATTGGTTTGTCGAACTAGTGTGTGTGTGGCCTGATAGGCAGTAACCATTGTGAAATGGATTGTTGACCTGGTGGGCAGTGGTGGTGGATGTTCTGGCCATCACCTTGATTAACTGGTCTGCTTATACAGAATAAGAGAAGATTGTCACGGATTGTTTAATGTTATTCTAACACTGCATGTTAGGAATTGGCTTTGCTGTTTTTTTATTGAATTGAATTCAATATGCAGCACTCATGAGTTTGAGAAAGAATATGAACAATTATATTCTCATCCAAAGTATGACTGCCAAGGTTGTGTATGTTGATTTTGTTTCAAAGAAACAAAGCCTAACCTACCCCTATCAGTTGCTGGGTAATTTATGGTATGTCCAGCTGTACTATTTCTGTTTTTCATTTAGAAAACAGGAATTACAATTAATTGTATCTTTAAAAAAATACATCTAATATTTGCAGTCAAGCTGACAATGAGACCCAAACCTTTTGTACTCAGATATTTTTAAAAAATAAATAGCAAATTATGTAGTTTCCTCATGTCATTTGATGTTTTCCCCATGCTGTTAGAATTTAATCCCAAATTAAATAAATTTGTATTCATAGAATCATAGGCACACTGAAGAATGGATAGAAGTCTTCAGCCTCATTGTTCATCAGAGACGTTGTTTTCATGATGGTACACAGAACATTACTCTTGTGGTTTTTTATGAAAACAACCATTCAAAAGTTTGATAAAGAACCTGTTATTAACCACTTCACAATGAATATAGTTAATCCAAAATTTCCCACTTAAGAAAAAAGAAAAAAGTTATCATTTCTCATACAATTTTATTTTTCCATAAGGCTTTTTGATGTATGTTTGTAAATTATACATTTTCTGAAAGAAGCAGAAATCAAGAAAATTAAATTTGGAAGTTGCAAACAAACAAAAGTATCTTAAATGCAAGTATAAATTTAAAAACTAGAAATAATACTATAACTCTTTTCATTCACAGATCTCAAAGGATATTAGCATCATTATCCCTAGTAAAAGAAAATTAATGAAATGTCAAAGTCATCTACTAAAAACAATTAGTTGTATATAAAATCAAAATGAACTCCTGTACTACCTATACACATATACCTAGGATAACATAAATCCAAGTCCATTTCTGTTAGTATAGTAACAGCATTTAAAGTAAGGTGTACCAACTTCCCAAAGCCAAATTGGTGTCCATTTCTTGGAGACACTTAGCTATACCAGAAATGTTATATGTAAATATCCTTAATCCATCAACAATTTACTTCAGCAACTTTTTATCCCATGGTGCTGCAAATTTATAACATATTTGTGCTAGGAAAAATTAACACAATGTAAATCATTCATGACTTTACCAGAGTGAAATACCAATAGATAAGTAGTGTTTTAAATTTTCAACTGACACTGGCAACATTATAGAGTGTAGTTAATTTGCAATGAAAATGGCTAATATAAAGCCCTTTCCTACAGACAGATCTGAGTAAAAATAATTGACTTTTAGGGAACTACCTTCAAGGCAAACTCCTACTTGCAAGATTCAAGGATTGCAAGATTGTATCCATACTTAAAAGCAGTAGGATTGCTATTCTGTAGTTGTCAACTGCAAAACCACAACTAGGCTTTTTTTAATGACACATCTGTGCCAACAGAATCTGCACAGTGACAGATTGTTATGAACATATGGGAAAGCTTCTGTAAATTTTCTAATAAAATTTTTTGTCATATTCATTTGGATTAATGTTCTTGAACCTATGAACCTTAACCAGTTCACCAGTATTTGAATTTCTAGCAAAGGCCTTATTACCAGTCTGGTTTCTTTTTTAGTCTTAAGAACAATAGTATTATTTGTACAGCTTGCTGGCAATTATCTTCTCATGGAAAATCAGTCTCCATTTTGAAATGACCTTATTCTTTCAATTAAGTTCTTATTTGCTTGTTTGTTTAAAGATCTATATTAATTTCTTCCTAGTGTATTCATAAACTAACTAGAGCTCTGATGCTCTGCTTAGTCAGCATGGATGTGGAGCATGACAGAGTTTGTTACTTACATACAATGAAAAAAACCACATCCTTAGAAACTAGAATTTCTGTTGTCTTTTAATCTCAAGATATGTCTACACATCCTTAAGTGAGCAATAAACAAAGGCCTATCTGCAACAACAAAGTGCAATTAGACACTGGGGACCAACTAACCAATATATTAACAGGTAAAAAATTGCCTGGTCTTAAAATAACCATGTTAAGCAGCTCTACTTTAATATAATACATTTCCTTAGTCTAGAAAGACCCTAAAATGCAAGATCAATCAAGTTGCTTGCAGTCATGATTTGGTATAAAAACTTTGATGCTGAGGAATATCCTACTGACGAAAAGAAAAGAAAATCTCTATGTCTGGAGAAGGGTATAAGCAACTTTAGAATATATAATGTTCTAAGGGAAGTATTACAATGTTCATTTTTCTTCTTTGTTTGTATAAAAATAGTATAAAAAGACTTTTGCTAATGAGACTGCAAAATCATGAGTGATCCTGCAAACCCAGACTCCTGAGAATAGTCTCACTGAAACCAACGTGTAGAGCCCTGCTGATCCACGGATATCCACTTTACATCTGCGGATAGCCACATCTGCAGATGTGGGTGCGGATACCCGCAGACCCATTGTTGCGGATTGGAATGCAGATGCAGATTCTATTTTTATGTGCCCAGGATGTGATCAGTCACTGCAGCTACTCCTATGATTCAGGTCAGCAGCACACAGGGGAACAAAGGAAGCACTTCAGCCAGTTCCAGCTCAGCTCTGGTTGTGGTCTGTCAGCCAATCAGAGTCTTTCAGACTGACTATTGGTCAATCAGCATGCCGGCCTTTGGTTGGGCTCCCTCAGCTCATTTCCCACACAGTCCCCACCCACTTTTTCCTTTTCCTGTTTGCCACGTTATGCTATCAGAGATTTCATTGGCCAAGGGAGTCTCTGATTGACAGCACAGTTTTTGAACTGCAAACAAGAAAAGGGACAAGTAGGTGGGTCCCATGTTGGAAATGAGCCAGTCAAAAGCCAGAATGCTGACTGAGTGAACCCGAGCCTGTGTGCGGAGGCAAATTTGGATACCTATAAAACCTGGCATGCGGCTCATGAATCAGATAGATACTGACACTGAGTGGATGCAGATCAGATCCAGATCCACATTTTTGTATCCACTGATGGCTCTACCAATGTGACTGAGGCCCCACACGGGTATCAAATACAAGTTGTATTTATTAGACATGCTCTACTGCCATTATTTTTGTTAAAAGACAGGAAAATAATATGCTTCAGGAAGTGAGTTCATGACATGTATATCTGAAATTCTCAAACTGTTAAAAGTATCACATGCCTTGTTATGAATGTACTGTGTACATACAACAATACAGTTTTGGAACAAGGGAATTACTATAACAGAACAGATAGTATGTCCACCTACTCAGTATTCTGCTTTCTGTGGTAATCAGCTATTACTCTGGATAGGAAGGTGAAATATCCTCTTCTAAGGCCCTGTTCTTGTGAGTTCCTGAATATCTCTTGTGAAGATACTCCCACTTATTTCTATTCCTATTTTTGTCTCAGAAGGCAGCCCTGGTTTTCAGAATCAGTCTACAAGTATGTCCATCCAATGGCATGACATGCACTCAGCTACTACCATGATAGAAACATTATAAATATCAATATGCATATCCTGAGGCATGAGTTTCTAACAGTAGATATTTTGTATATTAGATTAATGCTACATCATTACTACTGGCTTAAACATACGTGCTATTCTGACTTTCCTTTGCATTCAAGATCCTTAATTTTAACACCAATATTGTCTCTTATTTTGTTTTCAAGAGTCAGAAAATGTACTTTAGCGACCTGTCAAAACTCACTTAAGCTGTATCATCAGTTTATAAGTCCTTCCTTAAAAGAAAGATGATGGGCAGGGAAAGTTGAACTTCTTGACAAGAGCCCTAAAAGGGCACCAGAGCATTGCAAGACTGTTATTTGACATGGTAAAGTTATTGCAAAATAAACCAATTAGTCATAAGACATAATACTATTAAGTATCAGAAGTCTGACACTATTTCAAGCGTGTAACCCAGGCTTATTAGAGGATAAAGGAAATGAAAATGTGAATTTCACAATCACTAATTTTTCTGGTCCCCTGTTCAAAATGTATTTTAATAAATTTTCTTAACCCTTTCCTGCCCCCACACAAGAGTCTTAAATGTAATGTTGTCTTTGGTTTTCCCTATGACAACTTTTTAGAAGTTGTAGAGTACAATGTGCTGTGTGTATAACAACGGTCTGTATTATGTACAGTATTACACTCTATCTGTAGTATGATGATATTGATTGGACCCTTTTTATTAAATATGGCCTTAATTATGCAGTACCGGAAGACATTTGCAGTCATGGAGCCCACATAAGGGAGATGTAAAGCATTATATAGCAATCCAACATGAGGCGTCACTGTATATACATTGTATTAAATACATTGACATTTTTGTTTTATATATACATATATATATATATATATGGATAGCGTAGTGGTTAAGCGTGCCGTAGTGGTTAAGACCGACGCCCTTTGATATGGGAGACTGGGGTTCAAATCCCGGTGGGTACCTGTCTACCTTCCCAGTAGGAGTCCTTGGGCAAAAGACCCCCTAACGCCTCACTTGCCTACCTCGAATATGAGAGTGACATGAACTAGGAGAGTCATGCCGGCTCGGACGTCGCCCGGATTAACAAGGTCCGCGCCAGATGTTGGGGAACCAGGACAATCTGACGATAAGTGGGCTACTGGAACAAACCATGCATGGACAAGACAAGAGAACCTGGAATTGATGGAATGCTACTAGAACAGCAGACCTAATGAGAGGGGATATATGAAACGTATGAGGGGACTATGGATGGACAAAAGACCTGCATCCACGCTAACCGAGAAACAGCTAGTTACCCAATGCTTCAACATAGTAAAGAGGCAGCTGCTCTCACAACTGGAGATAGACCAACTCCATATTACCTCCCGGACTCAAGAAGAAGCCCCAGAAGAAGAACTAGATGTGCAGCCACCACCTGATGCTGGAACTTCACTGCCACCCCCTCCATTACAGAGAACAGCAGCTGATATGAGGCATAAGATCATGGATAAACTAGCTACAGTCAACCCTCGAGACCGATTACCAAGGCTCGTTGGAGAAGTACTATCAGATAGTATGCTAGAAGATGCCAATAGAGCCCTAATGACAATTCCTACTACCACCATCACTGAAACCAATGAACTGGTATATGCTACAGCCTCTGTAATCCTGGAGATGCTTGGCTACACAATCAAGAATAACGCCAGTACATACTCCCCCTGGAAAATGAGATTGGAGGATAAGATCAAGGCAACCCGGAGAGAAGTTAGCCAGCTGGTGGAACTACAGAAGGGTGTAGAGACTAAGGATAAGACTTGGCTGCTGAGAAAATACAAGGGCCTGACTCCATCTGAAGCCCTAGAGACTGCTAAGCAAAGGCTCACAGCACTGGCCACCAGGCTAAGGAGATACACTAGAGAAGCAGAGGCCAAAAAGATAAATGCCCTGTTCTCCAAAGAACCATCCAAGGTGTACTCCCAGCTGCAGTGCAACAACACAATAACAGCAGAGCCACCAACAGCAGAAACTGAACAGTACTGGAAGAACATAGGGGAGAAAGAGAAGACTCATAACACCAGTGCAAAGTGGCTTCAGGACCTGAGAAGAGACCACAGCAATCTCCCAGAACAGGAACCAGTTACCATCACAGTAGCCGACATCCAACAGCAGGTCAAGAACATGAAGAGCTGGACAGCACCTGCCCCGGACATGATCCACACCTACTGGCTAAAGAAACTAACAGCAGTGCATGAATGTCTAGCAGCACAGATGAACCAGCTGCTAGCAGCAGGCTCCCACCCAGACTGGCTAACACAAGGAAGGACAGTGCTGATCATGAAAGACCCCCACAAGGGAACAGCACCATCCAACTACCGGCCAATAACCTGCCTCCCCACAACATGGAAAGTCCTATCAGGCATCCTAGCTGCCAAGCTACAGGACCACATGGGCCAGTACATGAGCACAGCTCAGAAGGGCATTGGGAACAACACCAGAGGCTCAAAACACCAGCTGCTCATAGATAGAGCAATCGCCCAAGACTCAAGGTCTAGACAGACCAATCTGTGCACAGCCTGGATTGACTACAGGAAAGCCTACGACTCAATGCCGCACACATGGATCTGTGAATGTCTGGTGCTATACAAAGTCAACAGGACACTAAGGACCTTCCTCAAGAACTCAATGGGACTGTGGAAGACAACACTGAAAGTCAACTCAAGACAGCTTGCACAAGTGGCCATCAAGTGTGGCATATACCAAGGTGATGTGCTGTCCCCGCTGCTGTTCTGCATTGGCTTGAACCCCCTCAGCCAGATAATCACAAGGACTGGATATGGATACAAGTTCAAGAGTGGAACTACCATCAGCCACCTCCTCTACATGGATGACATCAAGCTGTATGCTAAGAATGAACGAGACATCGACTCGCTAATCCACCTGACACGGATCTACAGTGAGGATATTGGGATGTCATTCGGACTGGAGAAGTGTGGCCGGATGGTAGTAAAGAGAGGAAAGGTAGTGAAGACTGATGGGGTGGAACTACCAGCAGGCCACATAGCAGACATACAGACCAGCTACAAGTACCTTGGCATCCCACAGTCACATGGGACCCACGATGAGGAGGCAAGGAAGACAGCAACATCCAAGTACCACCAAAGGATAAGACAGGTCCTGAAGAGCCAGCTTAATGGAAAGAACAAGATCCACGCCATCAACAGGTACATTCTGCCCAGTCATCAGATACCCTGCCGGTATAGTGAGTTGGCCAAAGGAGGACATGGAGGCTGCTGATGTGAAGACCCGGAAGCTCCTCACAATGTACGGAGGTTTCCACCCCAAGTCCAACACCCAGAGACTGTACGCCAGCCGGAAAAAAGGCGGGCGGGGTTTGGTGAGTGTCAAAGCCACTGTCCTGGATGAAACCCAGAGCATCCAGAAGTACATCAGTAAGATGGCACCCAAAGATGAGCTGCTGAGAGAATGCCTGAGGCAGCAGCAGACATGGGAGGAAGATCAAGCAGAAGAAGTGCCATGGCAAGACAAGACCCTGCATGGAATGTACCATCGACAGATAGCTGAGGTGGCTGACATTGGGATATCCTACCAGTGGCTGGAAAAAGCTGGACTAAAAGACAGCACTGAGGCACTGATCATAGCAGCACAAGAACAGGCACTGAGCACCAGATCCATTGAAGCAGGTGTCTACCACACTAGACAGGACCCAAGGTGCAGACTGTGCAGAGAGGCCTCAGAGACAGTCCAACACATAGTGGCAGGATGGAAGATGCAGGCAGGAACAGCATACACTGAACGGCATAACCAAGTAGCTGGCATTGTGTACAGGAACATCTGCACAGTGTATGGGCTAGACCCTCCCAAGTCCAGATGGGAGATCCCACAGAAGGTCGTGGAGAATAACAGAGCTAAGATCCTGTGGGACTTCCAGATCCAGACAGACAGGCAGGTACTGGCCAATCAACCAGACATCGTGGTGATAGACAAGGACCAGAAGACAGCGGTGGTGATAGATGTAGCAGTGCCAAGTGAGAGCAACATCAGGAAGAAGGAGTATGAGAAGCTGGAGAAGTACCAGGGCCTGAAAGAGGAACCAGAGCGGATGTGGAAAGTGAAGGCCAAAGTGGTCCCGGTGGTGGTAGGAGCACTCGGGGCTGTGACTCCTAAGCTGGGAGAGTGGCTCCAACAGATCCCAGGAACAACATCAGAGGTCTCTGTCCAGAAGAGTGCAGTGCTAGGAACAGCTAAGATACTGCGCAGAACCCTCAAACTCCCAGGCCTCTGGTAGAGGACCCGAGGTTGAGGATGACACATACCACCCATAGGGGGTGAGAGAGGAATTATTTATTTATATATATATAAATGATTAGTATTGGTCAGTCGTTAACAGTAGATCTGTCCTTAAATAGTGAAAAAAAACATCATTTTTTATAAAATCTCAGAAGCCAATTTTTATCATTAACATATAATACTATAGTTCTTGATTCGTTCTGAACAAATCACAAACTTAATTCATTTATCTCAAGGAAATTATTTTTATTTTATTAATGACCCTCCCTTACTCTCATTCATTTTCATTACAAATGCAATTTTGTTTAGAATTTGGAAGAAAAAGGGAGCAGATTTATAAAATATCGCACTGACTATAGCTGTCTCTGTATCATCCTTTATTACAGAATATTTGTAGTAAAGTGCACAGTAAGGATGAGGGTTCTATAATCAAAGATTCTGGAAAAAAATGAATTGAGCAATTTTCAAAGCCAGCAAAATGAAAGCCAGTATATGCTACCACAGCACTCAACATATCAAGTCTCAATTATGGCACAAAGCTAAAAAACGAGGACTGCAAGGAAATCATAGTGTAGCGAATTTTTAACAGGTCAAAATAAATTATTTTAGCATATTGTCTGAAACCTCAATTTTATGATTCCTGATATAAATGTCATACAGTGACAAATAGGAGTTTCAAGATTTCTTGATACACAAATTGTACTGGCAAGATCTAGTTCAATTATAAAAACAAGATACTTCATTTTAATTCAGAATATTTATTTAAGCACTCTGAGCAGAATTAATCTCTGGTAGTGTCTCTGTTGACTTCAATACTCAATTGACTTCAGTGGACTTACCCTAAGTATGAATATGAATTCTTTTGGTAGTTTGATGATGAGTAATTTCTTCTGTTACTTAACTTTACTATCCATCTACAGTTGTGTTCGCTTGCAATTAAATTAATTTGTCAGTGGAAGGTTCATGTAAACCTCTCCTATTGTAGAGTCTGCACTTTTCACCTTTTCATGGGAGCATGGGATGGAACAGTCAAACAAGGCTCTCTTCTCCTTAGGCCTGATCACTTCACAACTGATTCAGTGGACTTTATTCTATGACTTCAGATTAGGCCCTCTACTCTAAGAAGCAGAGAAGTCTATTCTTAATGTGCTAGGACACAAGAAATCTGTTTGGGGTTGCAGCAAGGCAAGAAGGCATTGATGCACTCTTGTGCAGTTTACAGTATCTGTTAAGTGCTGATCAGGGACGTAAGGTGGACGCGAGCCCAAAGATTGTAATAGGCTGTCCTCAGGTTGATGAAAGATAGATTTTGTTCCCACAGCCACTACATGGGATACCATCACTAAACCTAAGTACACATTCTTGATGCAGGACATTTCACCCTGATGGAACTGTGCTAATCTCTTTGGCCATCACACTGTGTGTCATTTAGGTTCACATGTGGTGGTGCTTTTTTTTTTGCTTTTTTTTTTTTCTTTAAACCTTTCACAAACTGGGGTTTTGGAGGAGGCTTTTCCCAAGCTACAAGAAATCTGGAGGATTGGCAATGAAGTGTCACTGGAAACTGTTGCTGGTAGTTGACTAAGTCCATTTACTATCCCTGTGGAAAAAAAAAAAGATAACATAAACTCCAGTCCAAAACAAATATGAACTGGCAAACATTCAGATGTTTCCATATGAAGAAATTGTAGGCAGGGGACATACTCAGGAAAAAGTCTAAATATATAATATGCTAAGTGGTCCCTAATGACCTTCTAGGTTCCCTTCCATTCCGATTTTATTCTGAAATGTGAACTCAGCGGACCTTGCAGAGATGCGAGATATATGCACCCTGTTTCTCTTGGTGATGAAGTTTATTGCAAGAGACCTGTGATGGAAATATGAGTGCAAATAAGCCACCTCTAGCAGTTGCAAAATGAGAGTCAGTCAGTGAGGGTACAGGTGCTAAATGACTTTTGTATGCTTTTGTGTCAAAGATTATTTTGAGTCTTATGCAAGTTCTATTTCTAGCCCAACAAAAGAGTGTAAAAAGGAGTATTCCATGTATTCTGATAACAGGAAGAGAAGGAAGCACAGTCCAAAGGAAGTGTCCTCAGTTTAGCCACTTGGAAGTACTTAGTTAACAGTATTTGTACCTTTAAAGAGGGAAGATATTGACAACTGGAAAATAGTTATTAATAGGGTTTTTTTTCCTATGTGTAAACCAAGATCAGAAGTTTCAATTCTTTATTTCTTCTTGTTGTTGTTTGTTATCTTTCCCTCTTGCTTTGATGCTCTTTCTAGCTAATTTTCTTAAGGATCAAGTAGATTTAATTCCATTTACTGAAATCTACATATCATAAAAATCATTATTGAAGTTTTTTCAGAATCCTTACCCATGTATATAAATAGTTCTTTGGATAGTACACGCTTGAAAGTTATAAAGACGTGAGCCTTGTATCCTGCCTTACATTTGAGTTTGATAGGTGTGAGGTATTAGGAGTAGATGAATCCTTTGCCACTCTGTCAACACAGCGTAGAGACAGAGTTAGCATTCAAATCTCATTCCTCTGAGGTTTTCTTTTGTTCACAACTCAGGGACAACAAGCAAACTTGTCAAGCTGCCTTCTAAAATTGATGTCTCCATGGATTTTTCCTGAAAGTTTTCCTGTCTGAACCCTTAATTCTTCTCAGAATAATATTTTATAGCACTTTATATATTAAGTACTGTACAGATATTAACTAACTGATTCTCACAACACTTCTGTAAAGTAGGTAGATCTTTCCTTTTTGCCTAAAAGCACACAGTGAGTGAATTAGTCTTAGAATTCTAGACTTTCTGACTCTTAATCCTGTGATCACTCCAACAGACAACACTGCCGTTACTTAAGGGCTCTCCATTTTTTATTCCCCTGAGTTGGGATTAATAAACTTCACATGACTTGACTGCCAGATGAGTCAGCTGAAGAGCTGTGCATTTCCACGCAGGTTCTTAGAACCTCACCCCTGGTTACTAGCATCCTAGCTAACTGTATGGATATCTAGATTGTTTCCTCTTTTAGTTTTTTTTCTCGTGACAATTCTCTGAACCCTTTCAATTGCTTGTCTGCTCTGTTGGGGGAAGTCATTTTCCTGCCACTTGTCTAAGCACTCTTAATGAAAATGAAACTCTGGAAAACACATTATGAAAGGTGACAGAAAATATTAATTTAAAAATATATTTGTGTTTAGGTACAGCTATGACTAATGAAACAATTTATTTTCTTTTTTAGCTATCAGGTTTGGGCGAATGCCACAAGCTGAGAAGGAGAAGCTCTTGGCAGAGATTTCTAGCGACATCGACCAGTTAAACCCAGAGTCGGCTGATCTTCGAGCCCTTGCCAAGAACTTGTATGACTCATACATAAAATCCTTCCCTCTGACCAAAGCCAAGGCGAGGGCAATCTTGACAGGAAAAACGACAGACAAATCAGTTAGTTTTCTCTCTCTCTCTTTAAAAAAAAAAAAAAAAAAAAAGTAAATGATTTACCACATTGACAACACGCTAAAAAAGCCCAACCCTTTGCTGTTGGCAGTTACATATTTCAAGCTGTGTCTGAAACACAGGAAATGTTTTTAGATAGGATAAGTAAACATAATTTGAAAAAAAACTCCAAGTTCACCTAGCAAAATATTTGAAACCAGTACAAGAATTTGAAGGTCATCTTAACCTTTCTGTACTCCCCAATCCACTCTTCCTTTTTTCCCTGTCATCTACCATAATTTATCTCACACATTATCTTTGAAATAGGGTGATCAAATAGAGGATAGGCTGCAGTACTGTCACAGACATTCATACAGGAGTGTATTACCTGTGCTATCTGTGAACCCAGAAATGTTCTAATCCCATGTAGTTAAATGAGGATAGTCATACGCTCCTTGCTTTCTTTTATTGTAAGTGTTGAATGATTACAGAACCAGCACTGTCATTCTCTCCCCCAAATAAACTGCTTGTTCCTAAGATAAAATGATGTGTTCCTGCATTTAAGTTAGTTATCTTGGTTAATTTCATTTCCTGTGGTGCTGGAAGTTAAATTTTAAGGTATCACATTACAGGAGAACCTGTGTAAATTAGCAGTAAATGCATATGTATCAGTAGATTCCCTTGAAAAATGCAACGTGTAAAGGACCTGTTTTTCTAATACAGCAGTATCTATCAATATAAAAGGATGCATCTAAGACATCCTATTAGACACAAAGCAATTTTGTTTTATCATCATTCAGCTGCCTGGGATGAAACCCTTTTTTAAAAAAATTACCTCTATTGGTGTTGATATGTTTCCTTAGGCTGAGAAGGAAGGAGTCTGTTAGTTAGGACTACATTGAAGCCTACATTGATTTTCTTTGATATTTTCTAAGACAGTACATAATATCACACTTTTTTGACTGTCACTAAAGGCATGTCTTCTCTGTAAAGTTAACTTGAGCTATAACTCAAGTGATGTCCCAAACTCAAGTGCCATCTACACACAAAAACTCTTCACTCAGTTTGGCTGTCTCTGCAAAAGGTATAGGCTAAAGACTGAATTAGCACAATTTATCAGTTGTTAACATGACTGGTCTGTGGTGTGGATTCTAGCTAGTGCCACTATAATGCCACTAGTCATTCAGTGCCTTCCTACAATTCCACTCATGTGCCCAGGATAGACAACTTTTCATATAGTTTACTGGGGAAAAAAGTCATAGAAAGGTTCAGTTTTCTGAAGAGAAAAGAACCAGAGGATATGTCCCTATTAAATCTTAGTGCCTCGTAGGGATAAGTGTAACACCAGTGCAGATACAGAAGTCCAAGTAATATTTTGCAATATGCTCAGTCTCTTTTAAGTTCATCTAACTCAAGAGCACTAACTCAAACACAGATAATTTAACTTTGTGGTTAAAACATTCCCTAAACTTCCGAAAGAGCTGGTGAGAACCAGTTGTAATTTGACTCACCTTGGCTTAGTAGAAATTTTGCTTCTATACATATATCTGATTTGGAAAGTTAACTGTTTTCTGGAGCTATACTTTGGCATGGATCCTAGGCCCATTGAAATCAATGGGAGTCTTTCCATTAACTTCAAAAGGTTGTGGATCAAACCCATAGAAATCAGATAGGCATAGAATAGTGATCAGAATAGGAATTGCCACACTAATCCTTACATTTTTAAGAAGCTTAGCATTCATATTTTATTAGTAATTATAAGCAATAGATGTGTGAATTATTGACAACAAAATTAGAAATCTCAAAGTTTGCAGAATGTTTGCACTATAACATGAATAAAAAAAATTCTTGTTTTTACAAAATTAGTGCAAAAAAGTGGGCCCCTTATAAAACCAAATTTTTTTCATTAAAAAAAAACACATGGAATAGTCACTTCATGTGGGGTTGTGTCAAAACTGTAGCAGCAGCCACTGATTTCTTTGATGTGACATAGGTAAAACAAACAAGGAGTCTGGTGGCACTTTTAAAGACTAACACATTTATTTATCACATGACCTTTCATGGGAGAAAATCCCACTTCATCAGATGCTTGAATCAATGGTCTGACAAAGTATATTTTCTCCCATGAAAACTCATGCAATAAATAAATCTGTTAGTCTTTAAAAGTGCCACCAGACTCCTTGTTTATTTTGCTGAACTAGACTAACACAGCTACCCCTTTGGAATGTGACATAGGTATTACCTTTTCTGGCCATGTCCTACATCACATGACTAAAGTCAGGAAAAAAAGACACACCGTTTACCAGTACATGTGTGCGTCTTACCTTTATTGCACAATTACAGCATGTACAAAATATCACGAATATACAGATAAGTGAAATGATAGCAGGAATTTCACCAATACTATTGTTTTTCACAGCCCTAAAAATATCACATTCAATTTATTGTATTTATTTGCCTTTGAAATCTAATTAACCCATTGCAGTGGCCTTTAGAAGATAATCTTATGCATTGGACTATGGTAGAAAAGAGGGAGGTACTATATAATCTGTATAGTGCTGGACATTCTAACAAGAAGTCAGAATCTGGCAAAAAGAAAACAGTTGCTACATTATGGATATTTGGCTCTATGTAGAGTACCATATGTACAATGACTAATGCAAACAGGGAAAAAACAAAAGAGTTAAAGCAATAATAGAAGTTGGGCATATAATACATTTCTCCATGAGAAATATGCAGTACTTAGTTTCCTTAATGCTAGAGAACCTCTGTCCTGCTGCTTTACTCTGCAGCTACTCTGTCTGCCTCATTTTCAGCCCCCTCTTAAACTTCCCACTGTGGTGCAATGAGGAGGAGAGTGATTGGCAGGAGGAGCTGTGAGAACAGAAGGGAAGAAAGGAGCAGTTCTTGACTGCTTCTCATTAGGCATGACAATAGCCTATGTAGCACAGTGGTGGTCACCACACAGTGGTAAATATGTCAAGGAGGACTGGGGAGATGGCAGGATTTGGCCTGGGGGGTGTGGACTGGCATTTCCTGTAGGGTGGCAATATGCTACCAAGTGTGTTGTGCCCGGCAAAAGGTTGAGAACCACTAAGCTAGAGGACAAAGCTGAAAAGAAATTTTTTCCCCTATGCCTCTGTATTCCACACTGGGTTGGGGGCAGACAAACACAGTAATAGTTTCTCTTTGTCTCATATCCCATGCTTAGTTTCATTGATCCTAATTCACACATCAATGTAACTGAGATCATTAGTAAATTCTTGGGGCTATTATTTCTCTCTTTTTGCAGACTACATCAAAAAGTACCACACAAGTCCACAACTAGAAGGTTTCCTTCCTGACTGGAAGGACTAGACATTTTTTTCAGAATTGAAGTGTATAAAATTTTGGTGACCAAAGGTCCCATCCCACCTGCAAATTAGTACTGCTTCTGCTTATAAAGGATGAAGGGCCTCATTTAGTGTGTAATTGTTTGTTTGTTTATTATGAATGAGAGAGGTGATGGAGTTGTACAAGAGTTCTTAGCTCAGTGCTCATGTGTTTGTGATAGAATTAATTAGCTGACTCAAGGGCAAGAGTGGTCTGCCAGGTTACATTAGCTAACATATCCAACCATCAAAGCAGGCGCAAACTGTTATATTGTTGTTGTCTTTCTTAATGTATACTGCTCATTTTCCACTTTCTTGCCTTTTAAGAGGAATCCTTATACATTTTTTTAAAAAACTGGTCTGATTCTTCCATGTTAAAATTCTAGCCATAGTTACACTATTGTATGTAACAGAGTTTGATTCAAAATTTTGTGAGTTTATGTGCTAAGCATTCAGCCAGCTGTTCTCACATAGTTGAATGGATGCAGTTAGAGTCAATATTAAACTAAACAACTGTCAGCCTTATCCAGTGCATTCATGCTGGTTGGATAGCTACCCAGCACTGACTGGGGCTCTGATTCTGCAAACACTGACGCACACAAATAATTTTATGTATGTGAGTAGTCACACTCAGGCCAACAGTAATACTCACTGGCATGAAGTTATTCACATGTAACTGTTGACAGGATCAGGACCTAAACATCCAACATCCTGTCCCAGCATGCACTGGGCCCACTGTAAGTTTGGGCAGGATCTTTTAGGAGTGAATTGTTCTTCCTTTGTTCCAAATTTATGGTAGACAGCACATCCGTAATTCTGGTCATTCAAAGAGGTACTCCAAAGCTGTGTTAGATCTGAATCTGAATGAACTATGCTACTATGCTTGATTGGGTGGTTAATTAATAACTATCTGGACTTTGGAAGTGACTTGGTATTGCCTGGATGTTATCCTGATGCAATGCTCATGCAATGTATATAGTGTACGATCACGTGACATTCTATTTGCCTATCAAAATTTAAACCCAATCACCATCCTAGAGTCTGTCATAAAACAATACATAAATAGACAAACCCCTATTATAATTACTACCACTTTTCAGGCCATGTTTACATACTACTGGGAGAGTGGATGCACTCAGTCAGTAAATAATGATTAAAATTTTATATTATTTGTACTGTAATGGACTTTGTGCTATGGAACATCAAACTGTTTACTATGGGCAAAGTTTAAATTTATACCTTTTTTTAATTGCAGTAGCATCTGCGTCATCAGAAAATCACTGGATATGCTAAGGCAGTGTGTGGAATCTAAAATTACTAAGTAACAAGTCCTCTTCTGGAATGTACTGTGCTCACCAGCCATGGCTAAATAAGTTTCAAGTTACAGAGTTCATTTGTGCTTTTAAATCACACATCTTTCTTAGCTATTATCAATTCCTTTTATTTTTCCATTCTGTAATGTAAGTGGGTTGAGCCCCACTGAAGTGAAGTATTCTTATATGCATATCAGAACAGTAAGCAGGGAACCGAAGTTATCCATGATGCTTTTGTCAAATTTGATGTTGGAGGAACAACTGGGAATCTCTTGAAAGAATGAAAGAGAGGGACTCAGCAGTAATGAAAGTAGATATTTAGTAGGCTACACTCATGGAGTCATTATTCCATTCAGTTATTTATATTAAAAGTATTCCTCTGTTGCCAGGACTGTTGTCTTGAGACACATCTGTGCTTTTCCTACTATGTGCTTTCACAAATCTTGAAATTTAAAAGATAGTTTCATTGTATTGTGGGCAAATAATCAACCATGTAGCTTATATTGTTTTATATTTTGACTGGCACTAATGGCCTGTCAGTAGGTTTGCTCACTGGTCACATTCATAATGGCACAGCCAGTTCTGTTTTGGACTTGTCTTCACAAGCAAATTGTATTGATTTAATGAAACTGATTTAACAGCTAATTTAAATTGGTGCAGTACTCTTTTATGGATTCTTTTGTTTCATTTTTAAGAGTGCCTCATATCTGGTTAGCTTAACTGGTCTTTGAAACTGGTTTTAATTAACTCAAAACAATGTTCTTATATGGACAAAGCCTTAGAGATTAATTGTATGAGCAGAGACCCCAACTACTGCTAATTGTTTTGAGTTTGTTTGTAAGACTCTGTAACCAAATTACAAGAAGTTATATCTTTTAAGAATCAGCACCAATGTAAGGCTATTATAATCTGGGCCATAGAAAATAACTTGTTGCATTTGGATTGTGAAGTTATTTGTTGTGGTAATGTGGGGTCCAGGATTACATAACCAGATGGAATGCAAGGTGTGCTTGTTTATGTCAATACACAGAATTCTCAGGCATCTTACTTCTATTTCCTAGCAGAACTGATGCAGGAGTTCAGAATAGGTGATCATATTGGTCCTTTCTGACCTTAGAGTCCACTAGTCAGTCTAGTAGGGCTTGTCTTCAGTGGTATTGCTTCATCAGTCTCCACAGATTGATGCAGCGGGATCAATTGTGCAGCCAGTTAATCCCGTAAGTGCTCTCTATTCAACGCAGTAACTCCACCCTCCAACCCCCCATTTCCCCCAAAAATAATGCTGCATTGAACAAAGAGCATTTCCCATCAGGAAAACTGAGTTTAGACACTGTGGTAAGGGAGGGTAGGTAAGCTGACAGAAGATCTGCATTCTACAGTACTTAGATTGCTTATCTCCCATCGACCCAGCACAGCAGTGTAGACTAGGCCTTGGTAAAGCTGAAGATCCATCAAATCCAAGTGCTATATTCCTGGACTTGTAGGTAGATCCATTGAAGACTTGACAGAGAGCACTATAAATTATTGTTCAAGAGTGTTATTGCAGTGAAGTTAAAATCATCATTGTCAAAAATAGCAGGATTTTCTGCACTGGCTTTTAATATAAAAAAGACTATTTAAAGACAATAACAAGTACATTCCACAGAGAGATTTGCATAGTTCCCAGGATTGATTTTTAAAGATCTGATTCCAAATAAAATATTTATAAATGTTTTAAGGGTTTTACCACCAAACTTTTATACATTTTTTGCATATTTTAAAGTTTATTGGGTCATTTGGTAAACTAGGCACAACCAGACAATGTGCATTTTAATATGGCTAAGTGTAAATGTCTACATGTAAGAAGAAAGAATGTAGAACATACTTAAAGGATGGGGTACTCTAAAGATTTGGGAGTTACAGTGAATGCTTTATCAATGAGGTCCCTGTGTGATGTTGTGGCCAAAGGGGCAAATGTGATCCTTTGAAGCATAAATGAGAATCTCAAGTAGGAGTAGAGAGGTCATTAGTGCCAAATATGGAGGTAAAATAATGAGAAACCCCTGCTAATATATTGTATCAAGTTCTAGTGTCCTCAGTTTAAGAAAGCTGTTGATCAGTTGGAGAGGATTCAGAGAAGAGCCACAAGAATGATTAAAGGATTAGAAAATATGCCTTATAGTGACAGACTTAAGGAGCTCAATCTATTTAATTTAAGAAAGAGAAGATTAAGGGCTGACTTGATTACAATCTATAGGTATGCAGATAGGCAACAAATATTAATAATAAGCTCTTCAAGCTATCAGAGAAAAGTCTAACCTGATCTAATGGCTGGAAGTTGAAGCTAGACAAATTCAGATGGGAAATAAGGGGTAAAGTTTTAACAATGAGTGTAATTAAACATAGGAACAATTTACCAAGCGTCATGATGGAGTCTCCATCAATGGCAATTTTCTAATCAAGATCAGATGTTTTTCAAAAATAGATGCCCTAGGAATTATTTTGGGAAAATTCTATAGCCTGTTTTATAAAGGAGGGTGATCACAATGGTTCCTTCTTACCTTGAAATATCTGACCTTCAAATTTTGTATGTCTGGTGCCAAAAGAAGAACTGAAAACTTAAACAGAAACTTTAATGTTTGTAGAAGTGAGGCAGAAAAGTAAATGTCAAATAGTAAAAGTAAATGCCAAAATGTGGCACCTTGTGGTTGTTGTTTTTTTATTTGATTTTGCCTTATCAGGAATGGGATCAAATATTCACAGCTACATATGTATATCTCGGTTTAACACCAAGGTTTGAAATATTTCTGCAGCTATAAGACAATAGAGTGGCACTAAAGATAGCTGTCCCTCACCCATGTCTCTCCCTCTCATCTCTCAAATGTAAAATTCTGGTTTTCCACCCAACTTCACTATTAAACAATTAAAAGCATGTTTCTTAAAAACAGAACATGGTCCAACGGTTGGCAGATATTTAAATTACTTTTTTGAGATTTTGTAACATAGAGCCTGATCCAGTGCTCATTGAAGTAAATGGGAGCAGGAAATCTGTAGAAACTGCTTGCCCTGTCTGCAAACTGTTTTTAATGCTGTAAGAATGTTTACTTTAGTCAGTTTATCTGGATTTTAACCTAAAAGGAAATCCACTAAGTATACTGATGTGTGTTTACACACTCCCTGTCAATTTCCATGTTTTTTTTTTGTTTACCAATGATGTATGGCTTTACAGTCTTTCAACAGCATAGAGTATATAGAAAGGACAGATGAAACTCAATCCCACTTTTACTTTATTTTTAGCCATTCGTTATTTATGACATGAACTCCTTAATGATGGGAGAAGATCAGATCAACTGTAAACATGTGACACCCCTGCAGGAGCAGAACAAAGAGGTAGCAATTCGTATCTTTCAGCGGTGTCAGTTTCGCTCTGTGGAGGCTGTGCAAGAGATCACAGAGTTCGCCAAAAGCATTCCAGGTTTTGTGAGTCTTGACCTGAATGACCAAGTAACTCTCCTGAAATATGGTGTCCACGAAATCATATATACCCTGCTGGCCTCACTGATGAATAAAGATGGAGTTCTCATATCCAATGGACAAGGATTCATGACACGGGAGTTTCTAAAGAGCCTGAGAAAACCTTTTTGTGACTTTATGGAGCCCAAATTTGAATTTGCTGTGAAGTTCAATGCACTGGAACTAGATGACAGTGACCTGGCAATATTTATAGCTGTCATTATCCTCAGTGGAGGTAAGCACTGCCTTCTTTAATACACAATTTATATAATACAGCTGCTACTTTAAACTCTTGTAAAAACAGGAAAAGGGTCAGCACTAAGAGATCAAGGTCAGATTGCTTAAATGTAGCCTTTGATGAGCTCTCTACTGACTTAATATTCCTTGCCCTTCCTTCCGTCTCAGAGGAAAAACTCCCAATGCAAATGTGCTGTTGTTACTGATAAAGCTGCACAGATCTTCTGAGTCAGCAGTATTTTCATCTTAAAATAAAATCAGAACCATCTTGCTTAGAACAGAAGGGGTTGGAATCTTCCCAGACAAGCCATTTAAAAGTCACTCTGCTATAATGAGAATTCATTTACACCTGTACAGCCTCTTAATTTTATATTAATAGCTTGGATTCAATAAGAATGTCAAATGAATACATACTCTCTAACTCTCAAGAATGCAAAGTTATCTGAATTCAAGTCAATGATATTCATCCACATGGGGGTTTTGTTCACCTTAAAAAGAAAAAACAATTAATGAGTTACTTGAGAAAGTGAGACCTTTTTAACACTTGAGAAAATCAGTCTTAACAAACATGGTCTGCTCAACCTTTCCCACACTGCTAGGCAGGGGCGTTGCTGCCCCAGGGAAAGACCCAGGGCACCGGCTCAGGCCATGTCCCTGGCCAGGAGGCCACGCCCCCTGGCTGCAGGCCACATCCCAGGCTGGGGATGGGGCTGGGAGCAGCCGCGAGGGACTGAGCCCTGGATCCCCCACTGGGGACAGGGCTGCTGCCACCACAGGCAGCTGGGCCATGGATCCCTGGCTGGGGACGGGGCCAGGAACGGCCTCTATGGCCATAGGTGTCTGGGCCCTGGATCCCCGGCCAGGGACAGAGCTGGCACAGCAGCAGGCAGCTGGGCCCCAGATCTCCGGCCCAATCTCCTGCCAGACCCGGGGCACTAGCGCCAGGATTAGGGGCACGTGCCTCATGTGTCCAGCACAAGCGACGTCCCTGCTGCTAGGCAAAAAGCAGTGTCTATGCTTTGTGGGTAGAAAGAATATAGAAGCCAAAGCATCAGTGTATGTGCAGTCTATTACAAATTTATGCCAAAGGAGGCAGTGAATTTTCACTTCTTTGGAAGAACAATTGGTATTGTGTTTCGGATGCTGTCACATTTCAGGTATACTGTTGATCAGTTAGCAGGTAACTGTCCAAAGCAGCATTCTTTCTATTGGGAACTGGATATACCAAACCTACACCATAGGCCAGACTCAGCTCTTCTATGCCGGTGTAGCCTCATTGACTTCAGTGGTGTTGCATGAATATAACCCACATTAAAATTTCATCTAGCTGGCGTGTAGGCTTATTCTTAGTTCTGCACCATAGATACCATGGCAGACCTGTGAGTGTTTCCAAATTCAGGTCTTCAACACAGAAGAGAGTGGTTTTTTACTGAAATAGCTTTAAACATAAATGCAATATGTTAACCTACCAAAATCAAATATTTTGTTTGGAGTGTGTAGTTATGTATCATATGCCATACATCAAGTTTATATTAACATAAAATTACTTTCTTGTTTTCTGTTTCATTTAGGGAAAATATTACAACATGTTCTATAGATTATCTAAATCCACTTTAAACAAGTACAGGTCTTCTCAGAAGACTTTTGCTTGAGCAAGAGTTTTAAACAAATTGATTTCTGAGGACTTTGAATTATTCAGTAAAGTAGAATATGATATGACTACATTTTTGGTTGGCTGATGGACATGGAATTTTACAAGCCTAAAAAGACATGTCAAAAAATAGCCTATCAAGTCTGAGTTTTCTGATGTTACAGAGCAGTTAACAGATAAGAAACAGGCCTTTAAAAGTCCTCTCACTGCTAACTGAAGAAAAGGAAGTTATAATTTGTAGCTGGAAAACTAGGTCTCTTAAGTTTCAGTGATGTTTGTTTTATATTAAAGAAAACACATATAAGGATCCCAGGAGGGTGATAACCCACCAAGAAACATTAACTGCTGTGAACCAGATTAATCAACTAATAATAATTTTTCTTACAGGAATAATATGAAACCAGAGACTCATGAATCACTTTTTGTATTTCACTAATTAATTTTAATTAGTTCAGAAGCTCATCCAGTCACTGTACCTACAAATGAGACCTGTTTTCTCAGAAATCCTATAAGGGACAAAAGCCATCCCCAAAGAGGAAATGAGCCCTTATTGTCCTGGATAAGGGATGAGCTTTTTCAAAACATCTTCCTGATTTTAAAATGGTCTTGAAAGCACATGGAAGGACCAACAGATAGAAGGATGTTTTGATATCAGAAATCCTATGATATGAAAACATCCTTCTACCTGCTGGTCATTCCACCTGCATTCAAGACCATTCTAAAAAAAGGAAGACGTTTTGAAAAAGCTCCTCCCTTATCCAGGACAATAAGGACTCACTTCTTATTTGGGATGGCTTTTGTCTTCTAGTCTACAGAGTCAAATTGTATCTTTATACATATTAGTTTATTAATCTATATTCCAGATTAAGTTGAGATACATATATTCTGTGGGAGTGCATGAGGGAGTGTTCTTTCTTTGCAGTGCGTAGTTTAATATTGACAGAGATTTCATAAAGTACAGAAGTGAAACCCTGCTGTTTTGGATGCTCTTGCTGATGTTTCAGTTGGTGATTCTAAACCCACTGCACCTTTCTTCAGAGGAAACTAACTCAAAGAATGCTGTAATATTAAAGCCACCTTAAAAATCTTTTGCATATATATTGCAATACCATAGAAAGAAAGAAAAAAAAAACTAGTGACAGAACTCAGAAACTTAAAAAAAACACTTCAACCAAATGTTTAGCCTCAGTGTAAGTAAATCTGTCAATGGCTAGACGAGGGAGATAAAGTTGGATCTGCTATCTCCTTAAGTGGTTACCTCTAATGCTGTTTAAAGAGAAGATGAGACAGAAGTAGAGCTGGAGATATTTCCAGTTGAAGCATTACCCAGGAGAAAACTTGTGGTTGTGAAGCGAAATAGTAGGAAGTTATCACAATTTCTCTAAAGCTCTAAATTGTTTGAGACTGAAACAGTAGCACGTATGGCCTATTTACAAGGCAAAATGCCCACATCAAAATGACAGAGAGAAGTGGCAAATTAACCACTATGGCAACAAATTAAAAGTAATCCCACCTCCACAGTCATGCACTTGAATTCTAGCTGAACCATTCAAAGCACAGTGGGCCAGGCTCATTCAGTTTCAATTACTTCAAATGTTGCACTATGCTCATTATTACAATACAGAACAGCTGCTCTTAATGTGCCTTTGTAAATTTTGCTTAAAAAGAATACTGAAAATGTTTAATTAAAAAACAATTCAGTTACTTGTAAAAAATATGCTGGTGACACCAAGTTGCTGTTCAGGGGCAACAGAACAATCCTATTTTTTAAGAAACAGTTTTTATCCCATTGTTAGCAATGTAAAATGTTCAGAGAATTTTTTTTAAGTTACTAGAATTTTGAGAAATGCATTTTGGTAAAATGATATTTAGAACCATGTTTTCAGATAGGTTTTTCCTTTCCTTTTATCACCTGCCATCTAGCCCCACAGACTCCTAGAGGCAGATTCTCAGCTGCTGTGAATGGTCACAGATTCTGTGAAGTCAGTGCAAAAGATTGCCCCAACTTCTTGCTGGCCATTACAAGCAAGAGCTCTAGATTGACATTGGTTATATTTGCTATTTTGTGACATCCAAGCAACCCTGGTCTTGAGAGATAAATGATTACAATCTTTCACAGAAGTACGGTGAAACATTCTGAGAAGTTGAGCAGCAAGATCAGAGGAAACCCTTGAGACAGGAGATCTGAGAGAAAGCAGCATGTAGAATATAAGATGTTTGACAGTTCCACAGAATAAAGGACTCCTTCTTCATGCAGTGTTTTCATTCTTTAAAATAAAACACAAAAATAAAATAAAATAAATCCTGTAAATAAGCTTGTGATACTGTATCCATGGCCTTGGAGATTTTTGCTCTTCAGTACAGGCACTCGGTATATAGACTTCCCCTACAGCCCTGGCAAGGTGCTGGAGGGGAAAGAATAGTTCAAGCTTTATGCCCATTCAGTCCTGTCCTGGAGTCCTGTCCAGTCCTTAGACTGGAGGTCAATAAGGATGGATTTAGCACACCTTTTCCCTGCGAAGGGGATTGCAACTATATGCTTATATCATAGGCAATAATCTTTCAAGTTGGAAGGCCACTTTTTGGATTATTGCAAAAGAGAAAAGTGCCACATATAAAAATTGATGAAGGGGAAATGATGCTTGAAAAACTAATATTTTTGCATTACAATGGAAGGAAATCTCATTGTTTAATGGGAAGTATTCAAGTAATGCAAGCAGATTGAAAGGAAAATATTAGGCTTCAAAAGTGATCTGTTTTATGCTCATTTCTAAATTAATATGAAAGCATGCTTTCTTTTCACACTAGCATGCCCTCATTCCCATAAAGTTTGTAATTGCCAAGATTACTGGGAAAGAGAAAAGTCTAAGGGAGATTGCTAGGGAACCTCAGTGTGAGCAAGGCCAAAGGAGAAGAAGGAAGGGATTTTTGCTTTTTTCTCATTATATGTCTTCTTTGTAAGGAGAGCAAGACTTCTAGCTGCATACATTAATTTGGATAGGATTGATAACAAGTAGTAATTCACCTTACAAACTAGCACAGTGGTGAAGGCAACTCTAAGCCTTATTTCCTCCCAATATTTGGAAGCTAAATTTAGCTATGTAGAACTTATTCTTCTCTATCTTATTTACTTATCTGCTATGGTTTCCTAGTGTTCTTTAGTGTTGCCAAAATACTAAATGGTCAGTGGCTTGAAGTGTCTTTAAAATTCTATAAAGTTGAACATGGCTGTGATATGACATTTCAGTGAAGCTTTATTTTGCTAATCAAGACATAATGCTGGTTGTACATAGAGAGAATGAAACTTTGTCTGCTGGCTGGCTGTTTTCTTCTCATTCTATCTTGTTTGTCTTTTCCTTTGTTCAGGTATCACTGAGTTATCAAATACTTTTCCAAATAGAACTGGTTTACATGAGTGTGTATTTATGTGGATATATGTATATTTGCTACCAGATAGAAATGCCTGTACACATAATGGATTAAAGCATGTTAAATTTCTGTTTCTACTGTGTTGCAAACCATCTGTGAAAAATACTAAGAGAAGGTGAATTAAAACATTGATACACTGAGGCTCTGATTTAGGAAAGCACTAAAGAACATACTTGAGGCCTTCCTAGTATTAAGTACATGGTTAAGTGTTTCGATGGCTGACCTGACACCCTCTCCTCTGCCCCCTCTCAACAGTATGGAACACTGAGTGCTAAAATGCACGCTTAACTTGTTTTTCACATTTACTTTGCTTTAAAATTTGTAGAGAAAAAGACTCTTTTAGAATTTTTCCTATAGTTTTAGGATTAATATGAGGGGGTGGTCCTACCATGCTAACAAAGTACTGTAGTAAATATGATTGATGTTAGAACCATGGCTCTTTTTAAAAAGCACTTTCATAGTCAGCATGCCTGTGCCATGTGTGTCTTCAAGTTGATTTTTCTACGTTCACTGGCCATACCAAGTTTTCACTCATTAGCAGTTTAAAGCCATGCACATCTGGAGTCTATACAGATTCATGCATCGCTGGGGATAATGCACAGCCAAAAGAGGCTAACTTCATTCTCAGATACTACACTGGGTTTGCAGAGCTGTATATTAGAGAAAAATAGTTCTTTTGTCTTGTAAACAGAGGTATATTAAAGCATGATCCTTGTCATATGGATTCCTTGATTCAGATTGGATCCAAACACTGTAGTAAATCTGAGATAAGCCTTTACTGCCCATTAGGAGAGAACATAAACCAAGAACCGCTCTCTCTGAAGTAAGCTGGGATGAACTGGGTTGCTTGGGTAGGAAGGAACAAGGAGTCTATCAGAGGGTGGGGGAGAAAGCATGTTTCAGGAAAAGGGGATGCTAGAGGTTTTGGAGAATGGAGGCTTTCTTCAGTTTTAATTCACTACTGCTTACAAATTTAGCAATTTTGTTCAGCAAGTCTCTGAGACAGAATAAATCCATACCCCCACTTTTATATAGTCTTTCCTCTGACTATAGAAACAGAAGTCTGCTTCCAGCTTCCTAAAGCCCCACAAATTTGGGAGAATGTTTGGATAAAGGAATTTGGTCTGAGCTGTTGTAAAAAGGTCTAGCTACAAACTTTGGATCCAGATCCAGATTTTGTTAGAGTGCATTTAAATCCAGAATTTTGGTTTGGGCCTATCTATCTGTACTTCTGATATTTCTGGTCTCCTAGTCAGAGTGTTTTAAGGCCATTCATGAGCCCTAAGTAGCTATTCTTTGTTAACTATTGTATTAAATCATTGACCACAGTCTGAAAAATTTGAGTTTTCATTACTGAATATTACCAAGAAGATTTCTAGCATTGACCATTATAAAAATTATCCTTGTAGTAATCATGTTAGAACAATGAAATATTTCCTAATCAGACCAGCAACTGCAGATAACTACTGTGGGCTTTGAACCAAAAGCCTGATGAGTACACTACATGTTACATGCTGGTAAGTAAAACCAAAAGTGGTAAGTCACATCTGCCTCTGCAGTAGAATTAGCACTAAAAAATAAGAGTTCAGTCAGCCAGTATCTCTCTGTAGGTATTTTATCATATCATGATTTTGGGATGTGTATTTAAACTCTAAATGACATTGACTAATGATGGTTATTAAAGACATAAAATATAATGTTATTTTGCATGCAAGCATGAAATATAAAGGCTTGCAGATGGACATTTTGTAAGTGAGGTATAACAAAAACAGCTAATTTTAAGGACATTCAAGCCTGGAAGAGGCTTTCAAATATGTAAGATCTATTTTTGTCTAAGAAAAAAAATGAAGTATCAATTTCAACAAGCACAATCAGGTAATTTAGACCCAAAAGTTGGGTTTTTTTAAATGTTATACAAATCTCAACAGTTTTACTCAGCTTTTTTGTCAATCATTGTAAATACTTTATTAGGATTTAAATTTTTTCTTGCACTGTTTCCAAACAAAATAGAATAGCTTTGTGCTAGTGAATAAGAATAAGAAAGCAAAACTAACCAAAGATTGGCAATAATAAATATTAAGTGAAAAGATCTAGCTTGCTTGCAGTTTTCAAGCCAGGCAAAAGCCAGGTAGTTACCAAACAGTACAACTGGTGACAAGTAAATCAGATTTTTTAAATTACTTTCAGTTTTAATAACCTGAGATGATCTTAGGAAAACATATAAAGAAACAGGTCTTAAAAATTATGATGGTTACCAAAATGATAGCCCTTTAAAAGCTCTGCCATAGCACTGCAGCCTGTGCTTGCAGGATGTGGACTCAATGTCCTCTGTTCTTCAGTAACACTGACAGTTACACCATCCTCTCATTAATATAAGCTTAAAGTCAGTATCCTGTTTCACTACTCTCTCATCTTGGTCTTCTCTCACCTTAACAGTTGCTATCTATTCATCCTTGCCCACCTGTCTCCTCCTTTCTTTCTACTGCAGACTGTGAAAATGCTGTTGCTAGGAGTCATCTGTTTTTCACACTGCTTAGTCTACCTCCTCTTCAAATCTATATTCTGGCATCTTCTCACTTTTCATGTCAATGTTGTCCCTGACCACATCTTTGCTTCTCATTTCTACAACCCCACCCCCACGTGCCACACACACCCTTCACTATCTGTGCTTTTCTTAAGGCTCTGGACTAAAGACTCTTTGTATTTCCACTTGGTGTGCCTTCTTCTATAGTGCCACCTTTGGGTGGATTGCCCTCTCTTTGAACCCTGAATGGCCTCCCTTCCCTTACCAATCCCTTCACAAATAACACATCCTCTTCTACACCAGTGAGTGTGGTTAACTTTAAGATGTGCAGGTAATGCTTGCAGCTTCAACCTGAACATCTTAGACGTTTGAACAGTATTGGCTTGTGTCTGATCTAGATGAGAGTCTTGGGACAGAGACAGTGCCATCCTGTTGATAAAAGAGTATACCACACAAAGTAATGGCCCATGTCAAGTCCTTACTTGGGCAAAATCTGAATTGTCTTCAGTAGGACTCTTCCTTCCTGAGGAGCTGACTAATTGAAAAGTAACATTTTATGACCTAATAGGCCATTGCCATATCCAGAGTGTCTGATCCTAGTTTCAGTGCTTCATTTATAAAGCCAGTAGGCAAGGGTTTATAAAGGACCCTAAAGAAGTCAGGGAATTCCTTTGTCCCACAGAAGTTCAATGGAATCTGGGTACCTAATTCAGTTAGCTCCTTTGTAAGTCCCTGGCTAGATGCTGACATTCTGGATTTGCTTCAAATGCCCTGAAAGTCAGATTTGGGAAGTATAATGTTTGCCTTGTTTTGGCTTTCACATCTGAAAAACTCACACCTTGACAATTCCCATCATTAAGAGAGACAGAGAAGAAATGGAGTCTAATCCCAAGGGAAATGGAAGCTGTGGTCTTCATGCTTGTTTGATTTGTATTTTGCTATGCACTAACTCATATGCAGTTGGTTCAGTGTGAGACAGACCACTCCTTGCTTATAGGCAGCCCCCCAGTCTTAAACAGATACTCACCAGCAACTACAGATCTAACAACAGGAACATTGAAGCAGGCACACACCCCTGCAAAAAACCACGCTGCCAAGTCTGCCCACATATCTACACAACAGACACCACTATCATATGTCCTAATCAAGCCTGCTACTCCATCAAAGGCTCATTTACCTGCTCATCTACTAACGTGATCTATCCCATCATGTGCAAGAAATGCCCCAACATCTTATATATTGGACAAACAGAACGATCGCTCCGTAAGAGACTGAATGAGCACAGAGCTGATATCAGAAATCAAAGAACAGAGAAACCAGTTGCTGAGCACTTCCATCTACCTAATCACTCGATGATGGATTTGTTAACGACTGTCATTAGAGCTGTACCTGGGACATCAAGACTTCAAAGAGAGACAGCTGAACTCAAATTAATATGCAAGCTAAATTCTGTGAAAGCAGGACTGAATCAAGACTATGGATTCTTTTCCCATTACAAAGGGTAATTTGACTTCAGGCTTCCCATGGTTTGAGCCTGTAAACTGCTCTGATTTGCTGTTACTTTATGACCTGATCCTATGTTTTACACCCCCTTGCATTTAGTTTCATTCCTTTCTGTAAGTTCGCCCATCTCCGAAGCATCTGAGAAAGTGGGATCTTCTTCCCACGAAAGCTCATGCAAAAAATAAATCTGTTAGTCTTAAAGTGCCACACAACTCCTTGTTTTTTCACTGGACTAGACTAACACGGCTATCCCTTTTAAAATTGCTATGAAGCTAGTCAGCAAAAATTAAAGCTATACCATCCCCAAAAATGAGATTATTAACAGCACTGGAATGTAGAGCTGGGAAATTTCTGAAGGATTGGTATGAGTAAATGTATGTTGTATCACTTTTAATGCATCCAGATAATCTGAAAATAAGTCTTGATGATTTATCTGAAGTCCTGTAGTTGTTTTTAAACATGCCTTGATGATAGTTCCAAAGACCTCTAAGAAATGACTAGGAAGGAGTTGTTACTTTGCAGGTGGCATTTTTGTTTGCAGATATTTACACTACAAGGTATTTTTGGTTATAAAAGTCTAGAGTTGCAGGGAAACTGGTATATGTTTATATAAGTGACTTCTGCCAGCCAAACTCAGGTTAATAATTAAATCAAGGTTTATTGTTTTGGAATGAAGGAAGACATTCTTTAAAAATATACTCAAATATTTAGGATAATGGTTTCTGGGAAAAGATTACTGTTGTGTGTAAGTACACTGAGTAAAGAGGAATAGTTAATTTCTTGAACAGCTATACTCAAATCCTGACTTTCCTTTATATAAATAAATATTTTTGGCTTCAGTTAAAGTGATGATTTTCTCTCCTTTATGATTTCGTGATTGCTCTTTTCAATATATACTTATAAATACTAGACATGAGCTTGTGACAGAACCCCAAATCCACATGCCATCGAACTTCAAATCTCAGATTTTGATCTGCAGCTGCATTATACTAGCTTACATAGGAAGGATCATTGCACTGTGATGAAAATTGCTTTCTCCACTGCATCTCCACATCTGTCAAAGTACCAAGCAACTAGTTTTGGTAACTGAATCCCAGGTATCTCATGTTGTTCTGAACAACTGTAACCATAAGAATACTGATCTAGCCCTTTACATTGTCCAAGCCTGATGTTCCAGAGGACTACAGTCCCTTTATGCCACCCTGACTAAATAAAAGGGACAAAGATGACACCTTGACTACATGCACTGTAAAAGGAATGTGCCCATCTGGCACAGAGCTAGTTTAAGGCCTGTGACTGACCATCCTCACAGTCCTTCTCCATGGTGCAGGCCAGAGGCAAAGAGGGAACACAGAGAGAGTACAGTGCACTCCAACTATTTTCTTCTCCTCATGATCCATAACAGACCATGGTCAGCCCTTACATAAATTAGCTTAGTCCTGAGATTACGCTTGTCTGTCCTGTGGCTGGATAGGCATCTGGCTTGTTTGGCACATGGGGATTATAACAGTCGCTTAAAACCACTTTTATTGCCCCTTCTTTCCTTCTATCACCATGGGGATCAAACAATTGAGAATCAGGTCTTCTGTCTTCATAAAAGCACTTAACTGTAGATATTTTGTTCCTGCTGGTGTTGAGTAACTTGTTAAAGTTGTGATTAGTTTCCCTGCTTGTCTACACCTGTGGTTTTAGTCACTGGTTTAGCTATATAGCTTTAGCTGCCACAGTGCAAACCTCTAAACATCCGTGTAAACCACAGTTTGTGCCATGCTGCTTACTCTGGGTTTAGATTGCACCATTTCAAGTGGACCCTCACAGCAGTGTAATGCACTTACTGTAAGGGTTTGTGCTGGGGAAGGTACATCAATTATAACATGACTACCCCTTAAGAATTTGTCTACATCACTTTTAGTTTCAGCCTAAAATATGGCAGCATCATAAAAGCACAGTGGAAAAGTGTGATTCTTGTAAAGTTAATGCTGAGTTAATACAGTGACTGGAGAATGAGTACTTCATCAACCCCAGCTTCAGCTAGGCAATACCTCCTAGCACTTTTCATTAGTAGTGCTCTATAAAGCAGGTAAGCATGTTACTTCCATTTTACAGATGGGGAAATCGATTCAGAGCAGTGGAGTGACTTGCCCTGGGTTACCCTGCAGGCCAGTGGCCAAGATGGGAATAGACTCAATGTCTCCTTGGTCCCACTCTTGTGCTCTTATCCTTTGACGCACATCCTAAAAAGTAAATAATCAGAAATTAATTTAGAACATCCCCTCTCTTCTCCCACACTAGACAGATCTCCATACAGAAGAAAACACATCCATTGTGTCCTGCTGTATGCACTGCTTTTTATTGACTTGTGAGTCTAATCTGGTGGTTAAGCAGTAATTTTTTAATTTATTAACTTCTGCTTTGTCATGGTCACATGTAGGCCATATCCAGTGTAAAGTGGGTTTATGTGGTTACATATTAGCAACCAAAGTAGTACAAAGTCATTGGCAATCATTATCAAGTGTGACAATTTAGTGCAATTACAACAGTATTCAGCCATGTCCTTAACTTCTGTTGCCATAGAATCAAATTATTTATTCCATGAGTTTAGATAAATTGTCATGAGTCATCTTAAATAACAGTGGCCACCTCCTACTGAAAGGAGTCAGGGAAGAGGGGGGAATAAAACAAATATTTCTCTTAAAGATTTAATCTTTCTATCAAATGATTTCAAATGAAATAAGAGACCTAAACAAAGCTGTTTTTAAAGACCAAGACATATCAAGATAACAGCATGTCTGAAAGTGCCCCACAATGGAATGTCATTACTAAATTAAAAAATCATGCATTCAAGTATCCCAGCCCAGATAGAGAGAAAGGGAAATTGGTGTCAGTAGTAAAACGCTGAAACAAAAAAAAAATTACAGGCCAAATTCTTTAATCTGATTCCTTTTGTATAGCTTATGTGATGCAAGGGTTTGAATTCTGGTTGCAGATGCCTAGAACAGAATTCTCCTCATGGAGAACTCTCTGCTACCATGAATCCAGTAGAGGTAGCTCCTGTACCAGCCATCCCTCAGGCGACAGTGTTCCTGAAACAATACTCCACTGGCATAAGGTCCCTGAAGTCCCCTTTAAGTGATGATGGAACTGAACCAGGGAATTATACCCGCTCTCTGAAAGTCAAATAGAGTGTCAACTTGGGGGGAATTAAGCCCAAAATCCTTAAGTCCAGGAAGTTAGAATTATAAAGACATTGTAGCCCAAATTCCATTATCCTCAGTCATGTGTCTCACTGAAGTCACATTTGATGTCCTTCAGGTGTATCTTATTTACTTATTCTTTCTTCAGTGAGATATGATATATCTGGTGTAGTCTATGCATGGCAGTGTACTATATGCAAATCACCATTATCTGTGATGAACAAATGCTTATGCCTTTTCTAAGACTATTAGTCCTTGTGAATGCTCCAGTGAGGGGTTGAATCTGGTTTAAAAAGAAAAAAGTAGAAAATCATCTAATAGCAATCAGAATGTGCCACTTCTAAATGGTATGTTGGAGAAAACTTTGAGAAAGTGAATGAGT
This sequence comes from Podocnemis expansa, assembly GCA_007922195.1. Classification (NCBI taxonomy): domain Eukaryota; kingdom Metazoa; phylum Chordata; order Testudines; family Podocnemididae; genus Podocnemis; species Podocnemis expansa. Next base: position 36,692,090 of record ML681973.1, on the reverse strand, counting down.
GAAGTGTTCTTGTCCAAACCAAAGTTACTATTTTATTCACTAGCTCCTCCTGTCACATTTATTTTTCCTAGATCGCCCTGGTTTGTTGAATGTGAAGCCCATTGAAGATATACAAGACAATTTGCTGCAAGCTTTAGAGCTCCAACTGAAGTTGAATCATCCAGAGTCATCACAACTGTTTGCAAAGTTGCTTCAGAAAATGACGGACCTCAGACAGATTGTAACAGAAAATGTGCAGCTGTTGCAAATAATAAAGAAAACGGAGACAGATATGAGTCTTCATCCACTCCTACAAGAAATCTACAAAGACTTGTATTAATGACCACGAAAGTTCTAATTGGCTGACAATGTACGTTCTTCAAATTGCACTATTTCTTTGAGGGAAAACATTTATGTACCTAAGAAATTACTGTGAAATGCCATTTAAAAAAGAGAAAAAGCTTTAGTATAGTAGATGTATTTTATGCATATTGTTTATAAAGACACATTTACAATTTACTTTTAATATTAAAAATATCTATATCATTAAATTGTTGGCAGTATTTTCAGAATTAATTTTAATTATCTTATTTCTTAAACAAAATTGCTTGTCCAATATGATTAAAACTTCCCTGAAGCTGGTTAACAGCTACATTTTTCAGCTTACAAAAAAAGTCTTCTTCCAGTCAAACATGTCTAAGGGAAACATTCAAGATACTATATGTGGTTCTATAAGTGAAACTCAAAAGTTAGCAACAAAAACAGTGATTGAATCTCAGGTTATTGCAATTCCTCTTGAGAGCTCAAAAGACCAGAAATATACGTATTGGGCGTATTTACATCTGGACCCACTTTAAGACCCTTTCACAATTAAAGTGCCATAGTATAAATAAGAATCAGGCCCATCATTCACAGGCAAAATCAAAAGGTAGAGCTATGTCTGCAAATGTAAATGACTGCTGTTTACTAAATTTGAAGGAGCAAGAATCCTTTTGAGTTAACTTAGTCCAAGAGCAGTCTACACTATGCAACTGGGTCTGAAACTTTATTTCACATTATGTACCATCATCAAGCAGCATATTCAGTTCAAAGTGCTATGTAAAATAGAAATAAAGTGACTTTTATGAACATCAAGCAGGGTTTGGATTTGTTCTTCAAGTCATAAACCCACAATCTACTCTCCCACGGTGTCAGTTTGTCTTTCAGATGTCATTGTTTCTTGTTGGGAGTACGGAAGCTTTGAGCTGGTCATTGCTCATTCATTTTGTTGTATGTGTTGCCCCCAATATGTTGGATAAGAATACACTGATGCCCAGGTCCAGAGACTAGTCTCATTGAATCCAAGGAACCCGAAGTAACTTGTACCTTCGTCTGTTACTCTCGCCATTGATGTTAAAGTCCCTTAAACTCAAGTTTAGGAACCAACATAATCCCCCTAAAGTGCCATCCCTGACATCGGTCCACTGAGGAAGTCTAGTTGATGTAAGTCATGTTCAGAGGTAAGAAGAGATGGATGTTGCAAAAAGAGCAACTAACAGAAACGCATATGGGGGTAAAATAGAGAATTGACACCATCTGAGAATCCCTTGTTTTTATTTACATATCACAAAGTATGCCTTAAACGTCATGAGCCAAGTTCAGAAGTGATGTGGACAGAGGGGAGGAAGCATGAATTTTTGTGTTAGTCTTCAGAATCTAGGCCTGACCTTTACTCATGGGGAAGTTATTAATGCCATGACTGTTAATCTTAAGGGAATGGATAATCCAACAAAAAGGAAAAGGGTATTTTGGTTACCGACAAAGGCTTTTCCTAGTATCATCTATTTACAGGAAACACGCTTGAAAAAAAATTATGATAGATACCTGAATACTTCTTGGACACGGCTACCATATTCCTCTCCAGGCCAGTTTAGTGAAAGAGGAAGGTAACAATAGTTTTTGCTAAATACTTCTGTTTTGTTGTTTCAGTACAACTCAGAGATACAAAGGGCAGACCTATTTGAATTCAGGGGCCTTTCAAAAATAAACTTCTCACCTTGGCCAATGTATATGCTGTCAATCACATGCTTCTTTGTTTGATCAGATTTTTAGGATTTGAGAAGTTTTATGAAAGAAGATATTACTCTACAGGGCATTTTAACAAGGTGCTTAATCCCTTTTTGGACCAATTGTATGTACATAGAAAGTGTTGATGAGGAACAAATGCATTTTGCATCACTTAGAACAGTGTTTCCCAACCAGTGTGCCAGGTGTGTCACAAATTTTTTTGAAAAACTACTCAAAGAGCTCTGGATTGGCTCATTAGCTTATGAATATTCATGAGTTCATTTGGAAAGGATATGGTGGTATGCCGCAAATTAATAAAAGGTACCAAGGTGTGCCATGGCAAAGAAAATTTTGGTAACCACTGACTTAGAAACTGAAGATCTGGTAGATGTTGGGAAATAAATCTGGATTTCAGAGACTATACATATTTGGCTAGTCAAGGATCTTACTCCCGAGTTGATAGGATTTTTGTTCATAGGGTTTTGGTTAATTTGATTTTAAAAAAAAAAAACTAATCTAGGGAATAATAACTTGGTCTGATCATTCCTTGCAAGTTTGAGAGGCAGGAGAAAAACAAAAGGCCTGTTGCTTGAACAGAATTTTCTTAGATCATTGCCTTAAACTCCAAGAGTGGGGCGGGGGGGCGGGGAGATAGAATAAACAAATGTCATAACTCAAAAAGATGAGAACTCTTGAAGAAGCTAGTTTGGTTAAAGCACTTTTTGTTCTGGAAGCTTTATAGACAAAGTTAGAGGATGTCAAAGCGTGTATAAGAAAATAATAGAAATTAGTGGGGAGATTAATCTGTTACAAACAGGTAAGCCTGAGCAAACATTTAGCTATATTACACAAAAATAGTATGAATAGGACAATAAAGCTGGTAGGCGTTTAGCCAGAAAGCTAAACCAGAAACAGGACATACCAGCAAAACTTCTGATTAAAATTAAAAAAGGATATTTAGTAATGGGCATCAAACACCTCTGAAATGTTTACTGACCTTTTTCATGCTTCAGATTATCCATATCCTGAATTTTTAAAAGTGTATTTGAGAAATGTAAAATTACCTCAGATGTCAGAAGATGATGTTGCAGATCTTGACAGACAAAATGCTGCAGAGGAATTTGAAGATGTAGTTGAGAATTTAAAATTCAAGAAAGCTTCAGGTCCCAGCACGTTTTCTGGGGGAGTATTACAGAGCTCTGAATAAGTATTTGTCCTTATTTTAACTAAATTTTTAATGGTATATGGCAGAGCAATAAGCATTCAGATTCATGAAAAGGGGCAAAAATTGTAGTCATTCTGAAAGAAAAAGATCTTATATATACCTATTTCTTTAATTCATGTGAATTCTAACATTTAAGCCAAAGTTCTACAAAACAGATTGAACGTCATCTTGCCTAAATGTATTCACCTGGACTGATCTTGAGCCACTATTAGCAGACATTTATCTGATAATATAAGAAGACCTCTGAATTAGATCTATGATGTGAATCTGAGAATTTTTTCCTGTGTGCTAATTTTCTTTGGATACTGAGAAAGTCTTCACTGAGCTGGAGGAGGCTTTTCTCAGACATTTTGAAAGTTATGGTTTTGGAAATCAGTTTATTGGTCCTATATACTAATCCTTGAGTGTCTGCTTTTGATTAATAGTCATCAACCTTTCCTTTTAATTTGTCTAGTAGTAAGAGACAGTGTTACCCATTATTCCCCCTGCTGTTTGCTTTTGCAATTAAACCATTTGTAATAAAGGTGAGAAATATCCCTGTGGTAAAGGGCATCAAAATGCCTCCTGTATTAAAATGCAAATAGTTTTGTATGCTGATGATGTCTAGTTATGTTTGCAGGCCGCAAAAGCCTTATTAAAAACTATAAAACAATTGACTTTAGCATTTGGGCAGGTATTAGGTTTCAAAATAAACTAAGATAAAGCTGAAACTTTAGGAATTAATATTTTCAAAAGGTTCAAAAACCAACTGTCATTTACATAAATTTAAATGGATAAAGAAATCTGTAAAATATTCAGGAATAAATGTGGCGAAAATTAAGTATTTTTAAGGCAAATTACCCCCCCCATGCGTAGTAAAATAATAATAAACTTGGATAAATGGAACAAATATGAAATTTCTTGGTGAGGTTGGTTAGCCTTGGTAAGATGACTGTCCTCTTGAAGTTTTTGTTTTTATTTCAGTGCGTTTACTGCTATTGCTGACATGAGATTAAAAACATAACAGTTTGAGCTATTAAAATTCATACAGAAACATAAAAAACAAAGGATGAGTTTTAAAATTCTATATAAACCTATAAAGAGGAATGGATTAGCTTTCCCTAATTTGGCTTATTACTATTTTTATTATAGTATTTTATGATGCCTCACAATTAAAATATGTGATCAATTGGGTTAAAAATAAACTATACTAACACTGTAAAACTCAAATATGACAAGCCCAAAAAATGTAGCTATTCACAGTAATCGTTAAGAAATTTAGGTCACCAAAAAAAGAGAAATTATTCATCCAAATCACCTTAGTTTTGGACAGATTTTCTAAACTGCTATTGATGAGGGCCTAGCCCTTACCAACTCTTATTAATAATCAGGATTTTAGCCCTAGGAAATAGCAAAATGACTGTTAATTCTGAGCTGAGATTACTCAATTTGGACAGCTGTTCCTGGTTCCTGATTTGACTCATACCAAGATTTATGTAATAATGTAAATAACATCAAGAGCCTAAATTTTCAATATTTACAAGTCAAACATTTTATTGTGAAATCTGACTACAAGTGAGCTGTTTCTAGACCTCTAACCACATTTGAGGAGTTGACTCATGAGCAAGCTTGAACAGCCGCTAACATGTACAATTTTGATTTTAAAAGATGTTGACAAGAAAACAACAGAGTTGAAAAGATGGGAACAGAAAATCTAGATGGATGAGGGGATCTCTATAAGGAGAAGGAAATATACATACTCAGTTTTTCTAGTTCATATTTTTTAAAATAAATTCTAAATTACTGTATAGATTTGACTTGAGTTAAGATCACATGTTTGCTATTCTGGAATTGCTCTATAGGAGGGGCTGCAGAGAAAAGAGGCATATTTGCATGCAAGGTGTTTGAGTCCAGGACTAGACAGTTCTGGAAGGAAGATGTTAGAGAAATCACCTTGTGAAAAAATGCTGGCTTCTTAAGCATCACCTGATCTGCTTATTTAATACACCAGTAAAGGATCTGTATTTTAAACAGAACAACAAATAATTATTTTTTATTATTAGCAGCTAGACTATGTATTGCGTATTACTGGAAAAATGTGATCCCCCCCCCCCCTTATGGAATTCTGGGATAGTAAAATATGGACTGTTTTTGTAATGGAAAATCTTTCGTGCCAAATACTTACACAAGAGAAATCCCAAAAAGGAGCTAGATATTTAAAAACTGGGTCACTCTTTCTAGCATAGTCAAGAAAAGAGGGCTCTCAGGCCAGCAAACCAGAATCTTTAACTACAATCTTTGAATGTTAACCTGATCCTGCATAAGTAATTTATGTTGTAATGTGTTAGTGTTTTATTGTAAGTTGGCCTTCCTAAAAAGATTTGTTAAGAACCTAAGCCAAATTTTCAGCTGACTTGAATTAGCAGTTCTCCAGATTTTTCCCTTTAGACTCTAAACTGTTATAAGGAGCTAGTCTGCACTTATACCTTAGAGCAGCACAGCTGTATAGGTACAGATTTGCTGCTACTGTAGGAGCGCTTGTCTAGTCACATTACATCAATGGGAGAGAGATCTCATGCCAACATAATAAAACCATCTAAATGTGCAGTGGTAGCTATCTCAGTGGGAGATGCTGCCCTCCTGATACAGCAATATACACACAAGTGCTTATGCCAGAAAATTTTTCACTAACACTCATATTTCTGAACAACAAAAGTTTTGCCGAACTACACGCTACAGTATGAAAACTAATTTGCATGAGGAAGGAGCTAGGAGAATATCTAGCTTAGAGCAATATAGAAGTCCTTGAGTGATGGCCCAATCTTGAAAACACTTCCTATAAGTCCCTGTGCTTACTACTGGGGCAATTATGGGACTATAGCTGGCAGTAAGTATTCTGTCCAGTATGAATGGCTTGCAGACTTGCTTGTAAATTTGAGAGTTAAAATCTACAGATGAGCAGCAAACCCAGCATGAAGTTGCAGTGAACAGCTTTGACTCTGCAACTGGCAATACCATCATTCCTGGTCATTCAAATATGACCAGAAGCAGAGGCAGAAATCTACCCATCACCCCTGTTGAGTGAGCATGTTCTATGTGCTGGTCCAGAAGGAGCTTGCTGTCCTCTCCATGGCTGGCCCCAGCTGCAGCTCAAGCTTGCTCTTCTCTCCTTCCCCCTATCCCACCAGGAAGATGCTCACTCTCCCTCCACTGCTGGCAGAAGGTCACTCTCAGCGTCACTGGGGGAGGACACCATGCCCATGCTCTCAGCCCCCCCTCCCCGAACGCACACCTCTGCACCTGAGAGCCCTAAATCAAATAGAATATTAAAAGGGGGGTTATGAAGATGGCACTTACATGTTTCCTGCATTGTTCACACCAAAGTGGTTGCTGAGTATCAGGCTGTAACAGGAATTATAGATTCATCAATTTGTGGTTGTTAAAATTCTAAAGGGAGTTGTAATGGGGTGTCCATTCCTCACAAGGCCTGAAATGATTAATGCGGCTAGGTGGCACAGTTAACTACCCAGGCTGCATGTGGAGGAGGAGCCAGGGAATAGGGATTAATTAGTCATGGCTCATCTGGACAGGAAACCATGGAGCTTGTATAAACCCCAGGAGCTGAAAGCAGGTAGATGCTGCAGGGGAAGTTGTCTACAGTGACTCCCTGGGAGAAGGAAAGTGGGGTGGGGGCTACAGAGGCAGGCAGTGGAGAGAGTGATAGAGATAGGAGCAGGCCAGGGGAAAGGTAACAAGATATGAGGTAGGGCAGACCTTGGCTAAAAACGAGCATCTGAGCTAGAACTCAGAATAGAGAGCAGGCCTGGATTCCCTTGTCTGTCACTGGTGAAGTGGCATGGTTACAGCAGCAAAAGGAAGACTACCATTTTGCATAGTGGAACTTCAGTACCCCTAGCAGGGAAACATGCATCGTGACCTGGCCAGAGGACCAAATCATGGAGGAGTAGTACCTGGAGTTGCAGAAGATGTATGAGGAGGGTTCAGAGCCTGGCTGGAGCTAATCCCTGGAGTGACCGGGATGAGGCACCAATAGTGATGTGTGAACCTTGTTTCTGGTTTTTTAATTTTCATTGTGTACTTTCCATTTGAAATTTACCATTTATCCCTGTAGTTGGAAACCCCTCTTTGATCAAAGAAATCATACCATCCTGTAGGAGGATGCCAGATATTAACTTATACAAAAGTGGGTCTCACCTAAAAGGCTCTCCACCTGTATGCTGCCCATAAGAAATGCCATGCAACAAAAAATATGGATCTGACACTCTCTCGTGCCAGCCAACCTGACATTGGCTTCAAAAGAAATTAGAGATGTGAGTAATGCATGATCATTTCTGACATAAAGGACACCTCTAGGGAAAGTACTGTCATAAAGAGCCACTGTCTACAAAGAATGGTAGAAGAAATGAATGGAAAATAAAATTAAGGTCATGGCTTTAGTACAGAAAAAAAAAACCATTTGTGTAACCAAAAGCACATTAACTCACATAGCTTCATTTTATTTTATTGCAAATTGGAACATTTAAAAAAAGTTGTACTTTAGCAATGAAACTGTTTGCATAGTTCAACACAAGAAGAGACGTTCAGTACAATCACGTTTATAGTTGTCCATAAAGCTTTTTTCAAGCAGCGGGACATATTAATTTTTATGTTAATTATTAGCCATATAAATGTTCTGATTCTAAAGTTACATCATGATTAGGAAATTCTGTCTAAAATACTTTTCTACAGGGATAGAGCTTATGGGAAAATTGTTCATTTATGGACAACTGTTACGTACTGATTTAGAACAAATGACTGTAGTGAGGATATGAAAATGGCTTCTAAAAAATACTGTTTTTCTCTTGTGAATTATACTTACAATTTTGGTCCTCTAAAATATTTTATGTTTCTCCAAGCTCTTTTTATATAAAAGATAAGCTTACTAACAGCAGTTTGTGAGTGTGTTGTGATATTTTCAGGATCTCCAAGGCTTTGGTGAGAATCTCTCAAGCCCTAAATCAACAGTTTGCTTTTTTGATCTTGGAGCTATCAGAAGCATTTTGCAACTTACCATTAGAAACAATCAGCAGACATATGTTCTACTTTTAAGGAACTTTACCATCTTTTTATTTTTTTTCTGCTTAATGACCTGCTCACCATGCTGTGGCACTTTCAGAGATGATAGCTGAAAATAAGCTTCCATTATTTTACTGTCACCTGGATTCTAAACTAATTGAACTGATAATCTCTCCTGGGTTACCTTCACTTACTGTTTCACAGAAGAAATGGGATGTGATAAGGCAATGGGACTATTCACATAAATAAGGGCTACTTGTGTGAATAAAGTTTGCAGGACCGGTTCTGAATGTATGTACATTCAATAACTATTTGTCTAATGTGTTCCTTGTGTCTATATCAAGCAATAAATATCTCTCAATTGTTTTTTTGACCTTTAAAGATCCATATACATTGGGAAATTCACTTCCAAAGGCGCTGTTCATCACCAACAATTTTTCTAGTGACCATTACTGAACTACCTGAATTGATTTTATATAAGACAAACATATTTTCATCATTACAAAATGTGTGACTGAGACTGTTAATCATGATTTCTTTAACAATGCTTATTTCACTGAAATGAGCAACTAAATAGGCATCAACTGTCTGAAGGGGAACCAGTACAAAGCTTGCATTGACAACAATAGTTGATAATTAATCTTTTTCTTAGTGTAAGCAGCCCTTTCATAGTCTTAAATATTTGAAATGTGGCAAAAGGAAGCCTTCTTGTCATTGACCTGCAGATGTAATTGTTGTTTCTGCTATCGAAGGCCCAATCCTGCATGTGTCTCTTGGACAGAGCTGTCATTGACTTTAGTTAATCATTGGTACAGGTAAAAACTCAACAATCAGGATTCACCCTTTGGTTTGCAAAACTAAACATTGCTATGACAATAAGGAAATTTTCTTAAGATTCTCTTTAAAAAACAGTCTTAAACTGAGGAGATGTCTATTCTGTAACTAAGTATCCAAAAATGCAGTGAATGATCAGTGTCCTTAAGGAAGTAAACAAAACAAACACAATCCCTGTGTCTCAAGTGCTCAGTCATGTTGTTTTCAAATGATTGAGACACTTTTTCAAGCAGAGGAAAATTTTCCTGCATGGTATAGTCAACCTTGTCCCCATTCCACAGTGTGCAATGCTAAAAATCCAGCTACCTATTTGGTATAACTCCAGAGATAACAAATGGTTGCTATGTTTCTGTCTTGCACAAAGAGTATTAGAAGAGCCATGAAACCTGTCACACCGCTTCTCTACTACAAAGAGGATGAGCTGGAGCAGGGGTGTCAAACTCATTTGCGATGGTGGGCCATATTTGACTTAAATATACTTCATGTGGGTCATACATAGCATAAATCAAAATACTACAGCACACCTGCCACATTGTGGAGTGCTGTGCATGCAAAACTGAGCTGCGTAATACCATTTTCTCTGTACTTATGTGAGGGAGAGAGTGTGTTCTCACCGAGCTCAGTTTCACATACCCAGTTTGCCATAATGTTGCAAGACCTGACACACTCATGGCACTGCAGAGCGCTGGGTATGTGAGGAAACATTCTCTCTCTGTTAGGGAGAGAGTGGTCTGGCTGAATGCAGTTGTGGGCCAGATGGAAGAAGTTCAAGGATTGCATTCAGCCCAAAGGCCACATGTTTGATGCCCCTGTGCTGGAGGAAACCAAAGCAACCCAGCTCAGCTCAGCCCAATACAATATGTAAAGAAGTCATTGTTCTACTTCTTAGCCTGCTTATCAGAAATTATAAGCAAGGCAATGCACAGCACCTCTGCTTACCTTTTAAAAAAAGCTGAGTCCTGTAGCACCTTAAGCACCGCTGCTTACCTTTGTCAATGTTGAATATTTCTGCAGCACTTTAAGGGCCATATTCAGTTGCAGGTACCTGACCTGACCAACATATGCAGTACACAGATAAGACAGTTAAGGTGTGTCTACAGAGAAGTGTAACCCCAGGGTTAGTAAAACTTGAGTTAGCAGACTCTGGGTTCGAATATTTACACTCACTTGTAACACAGCTTAGGAGTTGCTAATACCTGGGTCACAACCTGATGCTCCTGTGTCTACACTCCATTCTGCAGGCTCAAGTCCAACCACCCATATCCCAAACTCCCTAGTCTTCTCTCAAAACATGGCTGTCCTAGTTGTTTGTTCATGGTGCAAGTGGGGAAAAATTTGACTGACCACCAACCTTATCTGTCTAGAGGACAAACAAATTTGCTTATGAGAGTATTTGGTGAAAAGTCCAGTGGCTCTGCATCTACACTGCAGAACAATAGGACTTGAACCCTGTGTCCCAGCTTGACTCAAGCTTGGACCCTCAACCCCCTATGGGTTCCTGTGGCATTTTGGACTTAAGGCCTGGGTTAGTGTGATTTGTGTGCAGGCAGAAGGGAGGTTAGGCTTATGCTGCAGCATAACCATACTTTTAGAGACAGCTTCCAGCTCATACTTGTACCACAAGAAGCTAGAGGCTGCAGATAAGATTGGGTCTCCATTATGTTAGGCACTGTACTGATGCATGGCAAAAGATAATCCCTGTCTTGAAGCATTCACAGTCTAGGAGGAAAGACAAAGAATGCAGGGTAGGGGAAAACAGAAGGATGAAGTGAATTGGCTGTGGTCCCAGAGCAGTGCCCTAGTCACTTGATCATGCTGTTTCTTAGACTTTAGTTTAATATTTTATAGTAGATTTCTTGCATATGCAAATTTAATCATATTTGATTATACAAAAGTATTCTGAAACCATAAATCCTGATTCCAGCCAGAAACCAGAGCATTTAAATTGATACATTCCCAACATATAAACAGCGCCTTCAGTTTACAACCTCCTTACATGACACAATCTTTATAGTGTCCTGTATAGCATTATTCACTAGAAATAAATTAGTGTATGAATTTAACCACTGTGCTGACTTGTAGGTAGAACTCTGTGGGTTCTTTCCTTCAGACTCTGCTCAATCCAATGGGGTGTGGGCCTTCAAGACTAATCCTTAAAACATTAATTTATTTAGTTGCTTTATTAAACTAAAACAACTCAAATTATTTCTTAATTCTGATTCAGGCTTCTAAGTATGATTTAGCTAGCTGGGCTTCACTGTCAATTGTGCTTTAATGAAGAGAGCAAGTGTCAGGACAGCAAGCCTCAGCTAGGAATGAGAAGTCATTTTATAGGGGCATGCACAGTGTAAGGATTTTCTTTTTAATTATTAAAGATCTCTTACTGTGCTGGAAATGGACAGCATTTTCCTAGCAGTATTTCTTGGCCAAGAGGAATATCATTAAATTAAATCATTAATGCATTGAATGCAGTTACCCAACAAGGCTCTCAACTTAGTGGAAACAAGAGAAACCTGTACTCTCCAGAGGCAGGGGAGGGAAGGGGAACTAAGCAGTACCATTGGTTCTCACACTGGGAAGAGCTGGCAGGGCAGTAGAGGATCTTGTCCTGCTTGCTTGCAACGATGATTAAAGCATTCTGTTGTGTCAGCATATCTTTGGTTTGTTAGAGCTAAATCTCAACTGGCCATATCCTGCCAGATTTACAAGCAAAGCCTGCCAAGCCATCAACAAAAATGTAGCTTTTAATATAATAAATGATGCTGCATTTTGCTATAGAAATATTTCCTGAAAAGGCTGTTCCAAAACATCCTCTACTGGGAAGAGAAAAGGGAAGCCTGGTAGGGGGTGGGGGGAAAGGGGGTGACTTTTCACTAACACTTGCTTTTTAGAGATTCGTTTTATTAGATGGAGTAGAAGTAGAGGGTATTTTTCTATTGTTTGTTTGTTAAAGTGACTGTAAAGCATTCTAGTGATGATTTTATATAAAATCTTTAGCAATTGTAGTTTGTTGAGTGATCTGCATTTATTTCATAAAAGATTGGAGTCAGGGGTTTTGCAATTAATCACAGACCAGAAACTCTCCCTTACACATCTGATAGCTGGCAAAAGAACTCTGTTCAATCTATTCTTATATAAAATTAGAAATCACATGTGAGCCCGGGCAGTGCTGTTCAGAACCATTATCCCGTTTAGAATTAAGCTAAAATTTGGGTTCAAGGCCAAAACCAGGAGAGAATTTGGAGTCATAGTTGATAGCACCAAAATATTATTAGTTGTTCATTCAGGACTTCAGTCAAAGCTCTCAAGATCAGCTATTCTTCTGAAATTTTGCCTGCCTGAGACCTTTCCTTTTATGAATCTGACCCAGATCCAAAACCATAGGGGCTAATTTGGATATGGATTCCAAATATGCATGCATGTGTGTGCACACACAAATTCAAAAATGTTCACATTAAATGTTCCAGTTCTGGCTCCATCTCTATGGGAAAGTCCTCTCTGTAAGAACACTCCCATTGTCTCTCAAAATTCCTCACAGTTCAGCCTTGACTAAAATTAAACCAATACAATCAGAAATTGATCCCAGATTGGGCCCAATACTGCAATCTTAACTGGAGCAAACTTCACATTGAAATCAATTGGCATTTTGCTAGAGTTCAGATTGCCCTTGGTTTCTCCTGGATAGAAACAAAGCCCAATTCTAATTCAAAGGAGTTTGATTAAAAAAAACGCACCAAACACTTTTCCATAATCGAAATGTCACATAAATTGTAGTTTGTTCCTCTTTCTCTAGATCTCTCATTTTTTCTATGATTTACAGCAGCAATACTTTGCTCCTTTGCATTGACAGCTAGGCAATCAAAGAAAAAGTAAATGCATTCTTGTAGGCAAGCTTTTATCATAAGAGGGCTTCTTTGCACCCATCTGTATAAATAAAAAGTTTTTGATCCAGCCTGTTTACATATACAGTTTTGACTAAAAGCATGTGATACTTCTAGTTTCTGCCTTTTTACTATTGAATATAGATATAGCTAATAAAATTGGCTCTACTTTGAGTTCAGTGCACTTTTCCTTTCCAAGATCAGCTTATGGAGTGCAACTTTGTCAAAGAATCATAGAACCATAGGGTTAGCCGGAACCTCCAGGGTCATCTAATCAAATCTCTAATCAAGGTGCAGAATATTTTGGGGGCTAAATTAGTGGTTCCCAACCTTTTTGGCTCAAGGGACATATAGTTTTACTACCCTGAAAGGCTGCCAGTTTCTGCCAGCAGTCTCTCCGTCCATTCCCCCCTGCAGACAGACAGAAGGAGTTCATTGACGAGGCTCTCCCAGCCCCCTGGCTGCAGCAGGGAAGCCACATACATCCTGGAGCCACATGCACTCCACCTAGGTCCCTTAAAAATGGCTGCCTTTTGCAGCCAGGGGAATGGGAAATGAGTGCTTCCCTCTTTCTGGTCCCAGCAAGGACCCTAGCACCTAGTCCCCAAGGCAGAGTCTTTTGCTGTGCTCTGTACTACAGCCACAGGGATGGAAGAGCAGATCTCCCATTCCTTTGGCTGCAACAAGGAGCCTGCATTAGTCTTTTAGCTCTATGGCCTGGGTCCTTAGACAGCAGCTCCCATCTGCAGCCAGCAGGCCACTTTGAAAGCCCCTGGGCCACAGGTTGGGAACCATTGGTCTAAACCAGCAGTTGTTAACCACTGTGTCAAGACACAAAAGTAGAGGATTGGCACCTTGTCTGTAGGGGACGCATGCAGAAGCATGTAGCCCAGAGTGGGAGATTTAAAGGCTCACTGGCCCCAGAAGAAAGCAAGCCAGCCTGGGGGCAGCTTCCCTTATGCTCTGCAGGTGAGGCCACTGCTGGGGCTTGGAGGTGTTGCCATGAGGTCATGGCCATGGCTGAGGGTTGCAGCTGCAGCTGAGCCAACTGCTGGGAGCCTGCTCCACTTCCAGGCACCACTTAGAGGCTTGGGGGCTGCAGCCGAATGCCACTCCAGGATAGGGACCCATGGCTGCGTGCCCACTCCAAGGATTTGGGGGCTGGGGTCAGGCCCAAGCCCATTCCAGAGGCCACTTCCAGGGGTTGCAGCCCATTCCCAGGAACAGGGACCACTACCAGGGGCTGTTGCCAGGGGCTGATGCCGGGGATGGGGGGCGCAGCCTGCTCTAGGGGCTGCTGCTGGGTGTTGCGACTGGTCCTGGGCCCACTCCAGGGGTTTGGGAACCATAGCCGGAGGTCACTCGGGGGTTTGGGAGCCATGAGTGGGGGTTGCTTTGGAGTTTGTGGCTCACAGCTGGAGCCCACTCCAAGAATTTGGGAGCCAGATCTGGGCCCACTCCAGGGGCCATAGGCCACTGCCAGGGGTTGTGACCGGACCCAGGCCTGCCCTGGAAGCCACAGGCCGCTGCTAGGGATTGGAGCTGGGGTTGGGGCTGGGCCTGCTCTGGAGGCCGCAGGCCACTGCCAGAAGTTGCGGCTGGGGCCAGGGGCCAGAGCCTGGACCCACAAGGCGGGGAATGGGGGGAAGAATTGGGCCCGCAGGGGAGCCTTGCTGTGCCACAAATGGCTGGGAATGCTCCCATCTCTTCTATGGCCTAGGAAAGTTTGAGAGCTCCTGGGCTAAACCACTGAAGACAGATGATTATCTAGTCTCCTTTTGAAAGCCTACAGTGAAGGAGCTTTTATAACCTCTCTAGACAATCAGTTCCCTTGTCCTATTGGCCTTACAGTTAAATTAAATCTCAAGAAAATGTCCTAAATCTTCTATGCTATATTTTCAAACCATTGTCTCTTGTCCTGCCCTCTGTGGCAAGAGAGAACATTTTTTCTCCATCTTTTTATGGTAGTCTTTCAAGTATTTGAAGACCATTGTCATGTCCCCTTCCTTAATCTCCTCTTTTCCAAACTAAATATAACCAGTTTCTTCAGCCTTTGCTCATGTCTTGCCTCCCATCTTTTTGATCATCTTTGTTGTCTGCCTCTGAATCCTTTCCAGTTTCCCTATATCCTTTCTATACATTGATCACCAGAATTGGACACAGTACTTCAGCTGAGGCCTAATCAGCACTGAATACCAGGGGAGTCGCTGGCGCCAGGTTTATGGGGCTCAAGCCCCAAATCCTTGCACCAGAGCCCCAGGTCTGCAGCAGCAGCAGCTGCAGTGGTGGCACGCTTAAAGCGCACGAGCCCTGAGTCCCGGCGCCCAAGCCCCAGGTCTTTTTCCAGGCCAGGGTCGCGCCTGCTGAGTAGAGCAATACTATCACATTCCATTCCACTTGCATTCTATGCCTTTGTTAATACAAGCTAAAATTGCATTTTGTGGTGTATGGGGTTATTTTTGGTTTTTCTGTTTGCAACAAGATCACATTGCTGACTCATGTTGAGGTTTTGATCCACAACAACTCCCAGATTCTTCTCAGCAGTGCTGCTGCTAAACCAGTTATCCCCTATTCAGTATTTGTGCATTTGGCTTTTCTTCCCTAAATGTAGCACCAAGCATTTGTCTTTGTCAGATCTCATTTCAATGCCTGTAGTGCAGTCCTCCAACTTATCAAGATCCCTTGTGAACTGAAAAGTGATCAGGGTAACTACAAGCCTGTTAGTCAACCTTCTTGCCTCCTGATCCCACTCCAGCTTTGAGTCATCCGCAAATTTTATCAGTATGCTCTCTGTATCTACATCCAGGTAATTAATAAAGATGTTAAACAATACTAGGCACAGAACAGATCTCTGTGGAACCCCACTTAAGACCCCCCTCCAACCTGACATCATTCCATTAATAATTACTCTTCTTTTACGGTTGCTTAACCAGTTCACTTAATGGTAGTTCTGCCAAACCTGCATTTCTCCAGTTTATTTATCAGCATATCATATGGGACTTTGTCAAAAGGCTTTTTAATATCTTTTAGTGCCTATTTCTATAGTCTTTTCTAGAAAGGATAGTGTGAATTTCATATGAAGAAAAATAATCTTCAAACAGACTGAGAATGAAACAAATAAAATGTTTGTTAAATGCACCTTTTAATGATTTTTCAGACGCTAAATGAAAAGTGCTGTTAGAATAATGCAAGGGCATGGTCAATGAATGTTTTTTCTCCATATACATGAACGCCACCAGCAACAACTCAAACCAATTAAACTTGTGCCTTCTCAGACCTCAATGGAAAAATAAGGGCCTGTGTAGTCTCACTCAGGAAAAGTTACTCATTGCGAGATTATTCTGGCCACATTATAAGCTTTCATAAATTCCTCCTTGACCCCCCCTCCCCCCCCGAATTATAAATATAGTGCACTCACCACCATGAAAGGAGAAATCTGGAGTCTGTTATCACTAATAGCAGTAAGAGTAAAAAATGTGAGTGAAGCCAAATAGCAGAAATTAATATCTTTATGTACCAGCGTGAAGAGTCTGAGTAACAAAATGGAGGAACTAGAGCTACTGATGGAGCAAGTGAAACCAGATATTACGATAACAGAAACATGGTGCAATATTGTGACTGGTGTTCAGGTGTTGAAGGGTATGTGCTGTTTAGGAAAGACAGAAACAAAGGGAAAGGTGGTGGAGTACCATTTTGTATCAATAATGTGGTAGGCTGCAAAGAAATTAAAAGTGTTGGATTGGATAAGATTAGGTCTGTCTGGGCAAGAATAACACTGGGGAAGAAAGCTACTAGAGTTTCCCCAGGGATAGTGCTCGGGGTGTGCTACAGACCACCAGGATCTGATTAGGACATAGATAGAGACCGCTGTAATGCTGTTAATTAAGTAAATACTGCCAGGAATTGTATGCTGGCCAAAAGCGGCAGGAGGCTCAAAGCCGGAGCTGGCTCCTGCTGCTGCCTGCAAATGGCAGGAGCCACTTGCAGGAAATGGCAGGAGCCAGCTCTGTCTTCATGCCTCCTGCTGCTTACCAGCAAGCAGCCCAGAGCCAGGGCCCCTGTCATTCCTGGCAAGTGGCAGCAGCTGGGTTCAAATCGGGCCCCAGAGTAGGATAAGGGCCACAGGGGGGCGGTGGGCCCTGACCCTTAGCCAGCAACACGCCTGCTTAAGGGCTTTACCCATCTACATTGGCTTAAGTCGACTTAATAAGGTCGACTTAAGCCTTAAGAAGTGGCATTATTAGGCTGACTTAATGTAGCACTTAAGTCGAGTTAATAAAAGCCCAGAGTGGCCGCAGGATTCTGTAGGTCAACTTAACCTTCTTTAAGTCGACCTAACACTCCAGTGTAGACGTACCCATTGAAGTTTAGTTAGCTTAGTTATATAGACCCTGATCCAAAACCCCCTAAAGTCAATGAAAAATGGCACTACTTTAGAATCTGCAGTTTCAGGGCTACAATTTTTGTGTATTGTATGTGAAATGAATTAAGTGCTCCCAGTTTTGGAGGTAATTCTGCAGTCTTTATTTATTTAATGAGAATGGCCTCCAAAGTGGAACTAAATAAAAAATCCAAACTCAACCCTGTATCTTCGATAGATATCTCCTCATCCGAAAACACACTATGCACTTTAACGTAGGTTGAAACTTCTGGCTGTCAGGAAAGTCCAGTAATGAAATAGTAGGGGTAGTGCAGGTCAGTATGACTTGGAAGAGCTGTGCGTGTGGAAACAGTTCCAGCACTACTCCCTTTGTGCTCAGTTCTGCTGCCTTGTGTTGAAAGAAGTGCCTTTTTCCATGAGCTATCCCACTGAAATCAATCAGACTCTTTGTGGAATTAGGCATTGCTTCGTATATGGGTGACTGCATCAGGAGCTGTTTTAAACCATTTTTAAAGAAACAGTTCCCATACTACTGTTCCTGTGCATAACATAGAATAAGCAAGGGGTGAAAATTCGACTCATGCTTCTGATAAAACATTATTTGCTTTTCTTGCATTTGTGTGCAACAATGCCAAAACTATGATAGTGGCCAAAATCTTATTCCTTTTACTCATGCAAGAGAACTCATTGAAGAGAGTGGTATTAGTCCCAGACAGCCACATTCTGCCATCTTTACTCAGAGTGAGTGGTCCTCAAAACAAGGAGTTAAATTTAAGATTACCAGTAAATTATTTTGTGCAACTGGCTCCAAATACATAGCCCAGGCCCTTTGCAATAACCATCATCTCAAATAGGTGGCAATCTTTATAAATTAGAAAATATCTTGTAAATTTGTGCAAAATTCAAATATAAATCAGAACCACCATGAAGTTGTCAGCAACACATGAATTCCATGCTCCATAATTAAATTAATGTGAAAGCTCTTCACTGCCAGGTTGAGCTGATGCCTGTCCAGGTTTAACAAGCTTCTTAGCCCCTCAGAGAGAAGCCACCCAACCTGCACATGTAAGATGCTGAAGCTGTGTTACTCTAACAGGAAAGGAGTAGAGAGTCAGTACCCCTAGAGCACCAGCCAGATTTTTGTCATTGTTGTTATTCAGGGAGTGTGTCTGCCTGTCCAGTGTCCCCATATCAACCACAATTATCTGTTGCCAGAAAGCAGTAGCTGTATAAGGTGCCAGCTTCTGGTGTGAATTGGAGGCCAGCTGGTTCCTGCTGCTGCATCCCAACTTCTTTTAATTGTCCCCCAGTTCCTGCATCCTGCCTGCACCCTGGCTGGGTGTTTCTGTCTTGCTTGTAGTTATGATAGCCTGGTGGTCAGCCAAAAATCTGAGGATGCAAATTATAATACCATTTCCTTCCCCCAGAAGCCTTTGTGGCAGCGGAAGGGTCCCTGCCTTCTGTAGCTATCCTGAGGTCAATGGGGATCACAGGACATTTGTGGGCTAAAAGACAAAAGGCCTCGCCAGTTGCATAAGAGGGAGCAAACCTTCTTCCAAAAGCTCTGATTTAGAGTAGAGGTCTCAAACTCATTTAATGTGGCAGGCCACATTTAACTTAAATGCACTTCAAGTAGGCCATACATACCAGGGGAAACTAAGCAGGAACCAGCTGAACCTTCTTAGTCCTATCTGGTTTCTCTGGCTAAGAACATGAGCAGATAGCCAAGGTCTTCAAAGACAGGTGACTGCATTTAGACGCTTGAGTCTATGTTTAAATAAACCTAAATGGACAGCCTGATTTGTTTTCAAAATTATGAGAAGCTACAGCTCCCACTGACTGGAATCTAGATAGGCTCCCCTGAATATATATTTAGGAGCCTATCTTTTAGTTTTGAAAATCTTGTGCAATCCGCATCTAAGAGAGCATGGTGATGGCAGTGTGTCTGAGACACTTTCACAAATACTCTCCTCTACTTTCTAAACAAGCCTTAAATAAATAAGTAGAGAACAGAACTATTACCCAATCTGTGTGCTTAAAAAAAATTCCTATGTACCCTACACATTTTTGGGAAAGAATCTTGCACACTTTCTATTTTCAGAAAAATTACAACAACAAAATGAATAAGTCCCAAGTTACAGATCAGACAGTTTCTTAAGAGGGTTTTAGTGCTTGTTATTACACAAATGCAATTCCCACTGCCAAAAGTAATCTAATGTATTCTTGGCACACTCCATAAGTCTTAAATCATGCTACTCCATGTACATTTTGCTTGAAATACAAAGGAAGCAAGTTTCTCTTTGCAATCTGCATTTTAAAGGTTTTCTTATACATCATGAATCCAATCTCACAGTCATTACACAGACAAAACCTCCTTTAAACTGAACAGGTTCTTTTGCCTGCACAGGACTGCAAGATTGGTCACAGTGTGTCATATAAATATATAACTGGTATCTTCTGATTTTCTTAGCGACTGCCCTGCTCCATATTAGTACCACTGCTGTAATTTTACATGACTACCAGCACAACTGATTAAGACTCTAACGTGTTTTAAGGGACATGATAATATCCCTTTTAATTGTGGTTTCAGTGATAAAATCTCAAACTTTTAATTGCCCTTTTATGAAAGGAAACAGCCACTAGTCTCTTTCCAGTCTTTCCTTTCTTGGCACCATGGTTTAGAGTCTATTGATGATCCAGTCAATAATGAAGGGTTTTTTTTTAATGAAATATACATGCAAAGCATTGCTACTGCACCTTTCATGCAAGGATCTTAACATACTTTCAACAGTTAGTGTCATTCATGCCCATTTTACAGCTGGGGAAACTGAGTCAAAGACTAAGAAACTGGATCAGATCACACTAGCTGAGTGGCATAATATAAATCTAGCTCATCTTTCTCCCGGTCCTCTGTTCTAACCCTATTGATTTGAGATGCAGCATTAGCGCCCTGCAAATCATTTGCTTTGGCCATCAGATCAATGGAACATCCATAGGGCCAGGTATTTTAAAAGTTGAAATTCTACTGTGTGGTAAAAATCCCTGGTTAACAATAAAAAAAAATCCATAGAGTGTCCTCTAACTACTTGAATGCTGCCCAATGTACTAA
Source organism: Podocnemis expansa (assembly GCA_007922195.1). Taxonomy (NCBI): domain Eukaryota; kingdom Metazoa; phylum Chordata; order Testudines; family Podocnemididae; genus Podocnemis; species Podocnemis expansa. The sequence goes on along the minus strand of ML681973.1, from coordinate 36,671,580 downwards.
ATACAGGGGGCAAAATGGACCTCCAGTGTTGCCTTATTTAGCAGGTGCTTCTCAGGATGCTGTCACTTAAGAATGGCATTGCTGCATTCTGCTTTAGTCATTCTGCTTCATTAGACTGCAGTGAAATAGATAATGTCTTTCAGTACTAGTATTCCTACAGTAGTGTCTAAAGGCTCCAAATGAGACCAGGGTCTCCTTGTGCTAGCTGCTGAATAAATATGTGCTAAAACAATGCTTTCCCATAGAGCAACACAGGCAAGGTCAGATTAACAAAGGGAGTTTAGGGGTGCAACACCAGGCAACACAAATTTGGTCTGAGCCAGCCTGAGCGTTGCTAGCCCACAGCACATCATGGGTGGTCGGTCAGTCTGCCAGGCCTCAGCACTAGCCCTTCTGAATGACAGCTTGCCTTCCCCACATCCCATGGTTGACCAGTCGGCCAGGTCTCAGTGCCAAGTATTGGCCTGTTCCACTCCCAGGCTGGGTGCTGCCACCATGGGAGGGGAATGGGGTGGCACAAAAAGTGTACAGCCCCCAGGAGCCTTAATTTTACCCTACACATAGGCAATACAGAAGGTGAGAGGAGAAATAGTGAAATGACATTTTTTCCCAAAATTACACAGTAGATCAGTGGGCCAACTCAGAATGGAACCTGCACCTCCTGAGTTCTAGTCCAGTGCCCTAACCATTATAATATGCCTGTTTCAATAAAAAAAAATTATGTTTCAGTGAAATTCACCTGTGTGCAGAAGCTTGGCACAAGAGTTGGACACCGGTTAAGTCCTTTCTAAACCCTGATGGCTTACGTGGGGCATAGCCCCTGTGCACCAACATGGCTTCTGCTGTTTTTGAGTAGAAAAGCTGAATACGCAAATCTTTAGTATGGGCTCTTGAGCAGTTATAGCAGAGAAATGCACACATTCCAAGTAGGCTTTCTCTAAAGACACAGGAGTATCCCTTCCTCCTTGACAGCCATTAATGGGAGTTGCTTATGTGCACTGAGAGGAGATTGTGGCCTTTACTAAATGAGTTGACTACCTTTAGTACAGCATACAAGTGGTTATATATTAATGTGATCCATATATATATATAAATCACTGGTGTTTGCAGAGTCATCTTCAGTACCTCTGTCTGAACACACTCCCCAAAATATGTCTGCAAGGTCACTGAGTTCCCCTGAGTCAGAAAGTAGCACAGCATGAGTTTCATTGTGGTCCAACTGTTTGCCTAAAAGTCTTTCTTCAACAAAGATCAGACAACCATTGAAAGGAGTACTACATGATCTTGGGCCAAATCCTGTTTGTAGCTGCACCCACAGTAATGAGCTCTCAGTAGTTATGTGGCCATGGATACAGCTGTGGACACTGAAAGGCATTCCTGAGGTGGCTGTAGAGCATCTGTGCAGCTCCCATAGCTCTGATCCTGCCCCACATGAGCAACACACATGGGTTACATCTACACTAGGAATTTAGTTTGAATTAAGGAGGCTTAATTCAAACTCAATTAATCCATGGCCCTACTGGCTCTCCTTTGTTCAAACTAAGGAAACCTTAGTTTGAACTTGTAAAACCTGCCTTTAGTTCGAACTAATAGTTAGTTCAAACTTATTAGTCTGAACTAACCCAATGGAGCCATGTGAGTTTGAACTAATCGTTAGTTCAAACTAAAGGCACTTTGATCTTCTTCCTCCCAGGATGCCATCCTCTTTTTACATATTGGGTGGGGCCATGGCCTTTCTTGGGTGCTACATTGTCACACTTTCCATGGTGCCACCCTCCTAACCCGAACTAGCAAGTCCTGTGCATGGACATGCTAGTTCAATTTCGGTTCTAGTGTGGACATGCTAATTCAAACTAAATTAGTTCAAATTAATCCCAATTAGTTTGAATTAATTAATTTGAACTAACTTAGTTCAAACTAACATTCTTAAGTGTAGACATAGCCATGGGGGTTGTGCTCTTTTGGGATGCCGTCCCTACCCTCTGAGGCCTTTGTAAGTTAAAGGAAAGGGCTATCTTATTCCCTTCCCCTGTACAGCTCCTAGATTCCTGTCTGCAGAAAATCCTTTCCCCACTATTTGCATAGCAGGATGACAGTAAAGTAAGGTTAGGATCTGGGCCCTAGTACAGTGGTGGTTGTACTCCTCTGCTGGTGACATCTGAGGCAAATCTATTTCAACACCGGCTAGCAATACATACTTCAAATCCAGGGAATACTTCAGAGACTGCCACGCTCCTTTGAAAGACCTTTTGAAACCAGACCATTGTATTAGTCTGTCTCTTCCACTCCAATAAGATCTGACACTAACCAGTCTCTAGTGCATACAGAGACTGCTGTTTTCAGGAATTACTGGGGAATGAGGACGCGATGTTCTCCAGTTTCTGAAAAAGCTAGAGGAAATTACAAAAAGTCCTCAAAAGCCTCAGTATGTTTTTATAACGTTGTTCTCTTACAAAAGTAATAGACATACACAACCTTCGTTCTGATGTTTCAGGAGTTAAGGGTTAAAATGAACATTGAAAATTTAATGATGGTAGAAAGAATAGCACTGAAAGACTTAAGTAAAAAGACAGCTTTCTTATCCATGAATATCTAAGTTATCTTAGAAGGAGGAATGTATGCACGAGAGCAGTAAACCCTGGGATTTTTGGATAATCTTTCCCAGTTTGTTATTAACTATCTATTAGATTGGCCCCTTTGCCCTGTTCCCTGTCTCACCAGGTGCTAGCTTACTCTCTCTCTCTGTTGCTTGCTCTTTGAAATATGAGTTAGTAAGAATATGCATATGCATAATCCAAAATAAGACATTCTTGCTCTTTGTCCACCATTACTGATTAGACCATCTGTAGAGGCAACAGGGGTTATGTGTATCTATTTTCCCCCACCAATAAATCTAAATCTAAGCAAGGGTGCCATTATAGGTAGATAATATCAAATGGATAGAAAGGACCTGGCATATCTGTTATTATTTCTTCCCTCCACCCCACTTCCTCTCCATGCTTCTTTTTGCCTTGTCATCTTTTGCATGTACATGGTTTCTAAACAAAAGAAAACCAAAACAACCCACGTCCTAAGTGTTAGGCATTGGAAAAACTGAAGCACCCCAAATCAGAGGTCTCTTGAAAACTGAAAACCTGGCCTTCAATTTCTCTATCAGAGGTCTCTCGAAAACTGAAAACCTGTCCTTCAATTTCTCTGTCTCCATGTCATCAGATGTATTGCAGGTTTTTCTCTCCCCCAGTGGCAATTGGGTATTCCATGTATCCTCACCCCTTGCTGGTTTTGGAAACTTCTCCAGCCTCAAGGCCCCACCAAAGATCTGTGTTTTAATGGATTTTCTGCACCTCTTTTGTGTCCTTTTCAGTAACAGAGCACATGACTAAACCATACAATGAATTAATTTAGCAGAAGCTGAAGACTGGATGGAGCCTGCTGCTCAACTACAGGTTTTCTTTGGTTGCTAGACAGTATCACGGATTGAATAAAATTCAACTCTCCATAAAAGAAAACAGAGGCAAAATAAAAATTCAGCATTCTGAATATGTGCAATTTGAAATCTCATCATGAAGCAAATCAAGGAGGTGGGTGTTTGTCTTGCTTTTTAGTTTAGTCAAATTATTCCCCTCCTCCAACTATGCTAGTTCAAACATATTCATCAGCCTATGGCTGATGTTACCTACCAGTCTAGTAGTCTCACATGATCACTCAGAAAAATACAGTGATATTTCATTAACACTCCCTCATTGCCCCAGGGTCTGTTATGGAATTTACAGAGACTACACATGGTTTGCCAAACAGTAATAGAAAAAAGCAGGTGGAAAAATGAAATATGATCTTAATTTCCTGCCATAGACTAACCTTTTAATATACCCAAAGCAAAGAAGAATTATAAATAAGATTTAACTCTGTTCTGTCACTTGATTGATGAACTGTTTAAGTGAGTCTCACTAAATGTATTTAAAACATATTTTTCCCTGCCACAATGTGTTCTTGAATTTCTTCTGAGAATGTGTTTTTCAAGAGCTTTGCAAAGCATAAGCGCTATAGCTGAGTTAGCAAAATTCCTTGGCTTGCTTGTGTAGAATAGGGCATATAGACAAAATACTGGAGTGACAGACAGTAAGCACAATAATAGCACTGTTTGAATTCCTGCCAAATTGATACCAGTCTTTCACAGCAAGAGGCTAATGAAATTATCAACAAGAAAACTTTGGACCTCACACAGGGTACTGGTACCTGATTATTACTCCAGCTGGGGAGGATAGAATTGGTTAAATGTGTAACTGCTGTAGCAAACCCAGTGATCCAGCACTCAGTTGAAGAAGCTGGACAGAAGGATTCAGAAACTGATTAACTGAGTGAATGCAGCATTGAAATAAATAGCAAGGAGTGAGCAGAATGTTATCTTCTGTTCTTCTAACTACATAAAACAGGTATATATTTAACTTAGGTCAGGAATGGTCCAATGTCTTCCGAGGGGTAGGTCATGAAAGAGTGTGAGTGGTGTGCATTACACTTTAATATACAAAAGTGATGGTAGTTTCCAAATGGTGAACAAGAGCTTACATTTTGTGATGGGCAAGACTCCGCCACTGGCACTTACTTTGAGTGGTATCTTGCTCCATGAGTAACTCTACTGAAAATGATGAGACAACTTGCAGAGTTCCGCTCAGAGGTTATGTCTAAATATGGGCATTTCCCTGCCAGTTAACTGAGTGGAAATTAATTTGAGGTAGTTAATCTCTCTGTACAGCCTAGTCTGAATACTCCCCAAGTATTTGTTCCAAGCTACAGATTTGTAGTATCTCTAGCATAACCAGACTGCAAGCATAAAAAATCAAGATGTATATGAGGAAGCTAACAGTTGCCTATATAGGGCAAAGTGCTGACTATCAGGATTATCTCTATAAAATTGGGGCATCTGGCCACCCTAAATTTCTCCCTATGATTGTGAAATCAGATTATCATCTATGGCATTTCTCTTCCAGTGAACCTCAACCCATGGCTTTGTATCTCCATGCAGCAATTCAAGGTCTGACACGTGGCTCTTACAGGCACCTCACTTGTTCTGTCTGGTCTGAGACGTAGAAAAGAGGACTGGTCACAAATCTCTTTCCCAGCCTAGCTGATACTAGAACAAAGCAAAATTCACAATGAACAGTTTCTAATCTAAATGTAGCTGTTTTTAATATCAGGGAAATGGTGATGAAAGAAAAGAAATTTTACTAAAATGTCATGTTTCTTTTTACTTCCCGTTGGAGCTCTTTTACTCTGTCACAAGATGTTCCATTCTGCTAAAATTTTCAAATTTCTATGTATTTTATTTATTTATTTACAGAGCCAGGTTCTCTGGTCACAAGTCAGATGGCATTTGTTCTCTGTCTCCTGGGGTATGTCAACACTGCAATTAAACATTCACGTTGTCCCGTGTCAGCTGACTCAGGCTTATAGGACTTGAACTGCAGGACTGTAAAACTGCTGTGCAGACCCTAGTCAGCGACCACCCCCCCTTCTCTACCCGAAAAGGGGGTGAATAAAGTGCAAGTAGGCTTCCACTGGAACTTTTTAACTTATTTATTATGTGCCATGCAGGTTCCTGGGTGGCTGAGAAGCTGTATCTGCTACTCAGCTTCCTGGGTCCCTTGGACTTCCCGAGACCATTACTTATGAAACTGAGTAGTAGATACCACCCTCCTCAGTCTACTCAGAAACCAGCACCATAATAAATAAGCTCTTCTCAGCGGAGGGGCAGAGTGTCCGAGCAGCAGGAGCCTTGGGAGAAGGGGGTAATGGAAGAGAGGAAGATATACATCTGTCCTCCCATCTATCTTGGCCCCAGGACTGATCTGTCCATGGAGGTAACCTAGGAGGTCGCCTAGCGAGTCAACAGCTAGGGGGTGCCATAGGGCTGGGTTGGAGCTAGCAAGCCCATTCTGCCCTGCTCCAAATATAGACTAGGGTGGAACAAGGCCGGGATCTGGCTGTGGGCAGGGCCCTGGCCCCAGCCCCAGCTCCGGCCCCAGCCCCAGCCGGGAAGCAATTCTGCCACTGTGATTCGGCTCTGGTGGGGAGCGGTGCCACCACCAGCATCTGGCTGCAGCTGGGGCTCTGGCTCTGGCTGGGGGAGCAGTGCCACCACTGCAGTTTTGCCCAGCAGCCCATGTGGTGCCCAACCATCACTTTGCCAGGCTTGGGGGGGGGCACCATCTGGCCTGGCCCAGGCCTGAGGGGGGCAGTGCCAAAATCTCAGGCATCTAAGGCACCAAAAAACTTCACACCAGACCTGATTGACCCTTTTAAAATTAACAGACCCTTGGCAACTGAAAGAAATTGGTACCAACTGCTTCCCAAAGGATCATCAGACTGGAGCCCAGAGGTGTGCGGAGGGCAGGATCTGCTAGTCCCTTACCGGCCCCAGCTGAGGAGTTATTAAAGCCTGAAAAATAAAAGCATATGAACTGTAAGAGGTCAGAGTCATGGTTACGATTTCTGACCTCCTGCTTTATTGCCTTGAAATGGGAAATGACTATTAGCAGTTCAGCTACAGTAACAGCAAGGAACTACCAGTTTAGGAATAAATGATGACTGACCAAGCAAGGGGGAAACTGAGGAAAGACTGTCCCTAAATGCCACTCAACCACAACTTGGTGCCAGTGCCTGAAAGTAGCCATGGAGGCCATTTCCAGGAATAAAATGAGCACTGTAGCTCACCTCAGGAAGCACTTGCTGGTGCATTTCTCTTCAGGTAATTTCTGAAAAGAACAGCTGGATTTATGGCATATTAGGGGTTTTATTTCTTTATAGTTTCCTTCTTAATACATACAAAGAATTATGAGTGTGAAAAGAGACAGATGAGCATCTCTGGAGACTGAAGACTGCTTATCTAGAGGGAGGGGCCTACCAAATTCACAGCCATGAAAGGCAAAGACCATGAAATCTGACTTTTGTAGACGGTATATTGCCTCCCTTTCTTCTGTGCTGCCTTCAGAGCTGGGCAGCCAGAGAGTGGCAGCTGCTGGCTGGATGCCCAGCTCTGAAGATAGTATCCCCACCAGCAGCAGCGTAAAAGAAAGGGTGGCAATACTACAACCTGCCTGCAATAGCCTTGCAGCCTTTCACACACACATCTCAACCTCCTTTTGGGTTGGGATCCCTGCCGTTTACAACACTGTAAAATTTCAGATTTAAATATCTGAAAGTAAAATCCCACGACTGTGTAATTTACCAAAATGGACCGTGAACTTGGTAGGGCTTATCTATGGGATGTATGTAGCCTGGGTAACAAGACCGCTAATTCCCATCCACAAAGTCCCCAGTGTCCCCTAACTCTAAAATGGGCAGCCCATCTTGAACAGGATGTGGGGTGAGGGTGTTGATCATTTAGTATCTGTGTTTACTCAGTCCTTGGTCACTCTATTGAGCTCATCAGCATGGGTGCTAGTAACACCACTTGTGATTCAGATCCTTTTCATTAGGAGCAGAACTGAGACCAATTCATTCCACACTGGCCACTGAACAGCATGAGAAACATCCTGCTGTATTTCAGTGGACAGCTTAATAACCTTTGCCAGTATATATTGATGTTTATGTGGGACCACAGAGAATACATTGTATTTTCCAGGGCTACATAACATTCATATGCTGCAAAAACAGGAATAAATGCCTTACTCATGAAGCAGTGTCCATACTGTTAAATGTTAGTATTTTATGTTAAGATTAAAACTATTCTTGATTTATTGCAATTTAATACCATTTTATTCCTTGGGTCCTATTTGATGTTGGTATAAATGGGCATGACCCAAATTGACTTCAGTGGACCCCTCAGATTTGATAGAAATTGTGTTCATTTATATTAGGGACTGAATTAGGTCCTTTGGCTTGTATACTAGGAGATATGGTGAATGTGGTGATTCGCACATGAGCTGGAGTGATTAAATGATAACTGTATATTATGCAAATCATTTTTTCTGGAAAATTTTAAACTTTCACAAGAGGAAAAATGAAATAATTAGCTTGTTTGAGCAATCAGCTGTTTGTACATAATTGTCTTTGCTGCCAAATAAAGTAACTTGAAGCCAACCCAAGATATGGGGCAATGTGTGCAGACAGCAGAATATAAATTTCATTCAAAATAAGTGAAAATACAATGGCATCTCTCGCTCCCTTACATTTCACTGAGAGGTTAAAATAAATCAGACTTTCACAGGGAGGCTGTAACTTCTACATTGATACACATACACAGAAATCAAGACCACAACCACAGACAGGGCTATACCCTTTTGTAATCTGACCCAGGTCATAGAGCTGGGACCCAGAAATAAAGACCGTCTTTTACTAGTCTTTTGCCCATGTGGCAAGCCTATATTATATTGCTAACACTGTGGTGACTTGATGCCATTTGGTGTCACAGCATGACATCTTGTGGAATCAGTATTCAGAAAGAGGACAGGGCCAAAAGAAGAGACATACCCAGGAGAAGCTTGTCCCCACACAACCCCATGTGCAGTCAACCAAGTGTTTGGGGAGGGGAAAGGCTCTAAGAGACCATTCCTTGTGCGCCCCCCCCCCCATTTCTGTCAGTGCCATAATTTAGTCTTAAAAGGGGGTTAAAGTATAATTTGGCAGGCCCCAGAACCTTCCTAAGTTGGTGGGCCCCCCTCATGCTGGTGTGGACCCCCTTCATGCACCCCAGCTCCTGACCTCCAAATGCCTGCCCCCACCCCAGCTCCTGCCCCCCACACATCTCCCCTCCACCCCAGCTCCTACCACCCAAACACATATCCCTCCTTTCCTGGCTGCCATGGGGAGGGGCCCCAAGCCCGGGCTAAGGCTTTGGCCTAGGGCCTGGTCTCACTGAGCATGCTCAGAGCTTCTGCAACTGCTCAGTGAGACCAGGCTGGGGGGGTAGAATTTGTAGAACTCCCTGCCCTGCCCAATGCAGCGGAATGCCGTTCCAGAGCCTGCTATTTTTAGGGGCTCAGTGTTCTGGCCCCTAAAAATAGAAAATGGAGCCAGAATGCTGTGCTCCAGGGACTACTATTTTTAAATGGTGGGCCCCAGAACACAGCATTCCAGCTCCATTTTCTAATTTTAGGGGTCCCGGAACACAGAGCCCCTAAAAATAGTGGGCCCCGGAATGGCGTACCCCTGCTCTTAACTAGGATGGAGAACCAGTACTAATACCAAAACAAATAAAAATGGGAGGTGTGGGGGGGGGAGAGGAGTTCATTCATGGAGATCTTTAAACTGGCCAATGCCATTTGAAACAATTGGAATCCTGTGGCCCCTTAAAGACTAATACATTTCTTAAGGCTTAAGCTTTTGTGGGCTCCAACTCACTTTGTCAGATGCATAAAGTGGAAACTACAGTTGAGAGGTATATTAAAGGTATATTACAGGTAGTTTCCACTTCGTGCATCTGACAAAGTGGGTTGGAGCCCACAAAACCTTATGCCCAAAGAAATTTGTTAGGCTTTAAGGGGCCACAGGACTGTTATTTTTTGCTGTACACAGATTAACATGGCTACCCCTCTGGAAAATGCTGTCTTAGTAGCTGAAGCTGTTTCAAAATGGACTTTTCATTAAAATATGCATTATGCATATATAGCTCCCTGCTGAGAGAAGGAGAAAGAATTGGTGAAGTGCATGGGGTGTCTCTTTTTTTCCTGTCTCCCTTGGGGGTAGAGAGGAACTTGTATTGATGAACAGACCAGTCTGTAGAGAGAAGGAGGTGGCCTGGCTACTCCTGGTTGGAATGCTTCTCCCATCAGGTGCCACAGATCTACCTACTGGCAGGATGGCTGTAAGCCACTAATTCACCTCAGAACTTCCACAGCCAGGTTCAAGAAGCTTCATTTTCAGAGTCATCTTCCATGTGACTCTTGATCTCACCAGCCCAGGAGGGAATACTAAGGGAATGTCATGCTCCTAAAGGCCAAGGAGATGCAAGAAATTTGTGCCAGTGCTGTCACTTTACTCCCTGATTTCCAAGATTTTCAGGTTCTCAGTGACAGGAAAAGAAGCCCCCCCCCCCAATACCTTAACATCTTTGTATTACAATTACAGTATTTCTCACAATAATTAGACTGCCATTTAATTTACATGCTCACTACAGAATCAAGTAAGATTAATTATAACTGCGGTAATATGAAGCCTTCCCACATTTCCTACCACCCACCCTCAGCCCACAAACCCCCAGGACAATTAAAATATGCAGATTACAGATTGTTTCCTTGGGGCCAGTGGAAAGCTGGAAACAAATGTTTCAGACCATCTTGTTGCTAAGAATGCTGCTGCCCTCTTAGACTCTGATAAAATAAAATATTGTCCAAGGGCCAAGTGGGTTTCAATATGTTTTGAAACTCAGTGTTGAGGCAACATGACCCTGCAGTAGGGCTAAAACTGAAAAAGTCAACAGAAGTTTAACCTCGCCTCAAGGACACGTAAATCAGACTATGCTGAAGAGTTAGCAGATGAGTGGGATAACTCCAAACATGAAGATACCTATTTGAGATATATTTGCTCTGTGTGTTCCAATTATTGCTTTCAGGTGATGGGGTGCAAAATACAAATGCCAGATGGATCAGACTAAGATGTTATTTTCTGATGACTCAACAGAGTGAAGAACACCATATATACAGTGGTAGTGATACATGTTGGAGGTATAGCTTGGCATAATGGACTAAAATTAAGAAAAAGAAAGTGTAGGGTAAATATTAAAGAAAACTAAGTGATTACAAACCACAGCTGAGAAATAGGGTCACAAGGGAGTTCAGCTTCATGGGACTTTTAAAGTGACATGAAGCAAAACACTATGAAACATATTGTAGAGAAGAATCCTGCAGGGGAACTAGAAGATCTAACAGGTTTTTTTCCACCTTCCTCTTCTATGAGCAATGAATCAGCATTAGAGAGAACTCTGCTGCTAACTCTTAGTTTAGATGTAAGACAAAGACCTGTGGATACTGTTTTTCACTGAAAAAAATGAAATTTTGTAGAATAGGACTATTAACCCAGTCCCTTGGCCAAATTCAAAGTGTGTAATTATATTCTGCTTACTTAAATGTTCTGTTCTTATTAACAAAGCTAGGCTTCCCTTCCCCTTGGAAAACTTGTGTTGTCAGTATGAATTGATGATTGCAGAAAGACTTCTGTGCCTAGAGCTGACTGCCAGCAAATAGTGGGTTGCTAATCCCGCTGAATTCTCTGGAATTGCACAGGTGTAACTGGGGACAGAATATGGACTGATCCTTGAATCACCAAAATATTGTCTATCAGAATAATACATAAATGGCATTGTATCCTTTTGTTCAATGGCATTAGGCAGATAGCAGTGATGTATCTTTAAAAAGAGCTAGTACTTGGTCATTTCCTTTTTGTTTTGACTATAGAGTGATAAGATACAATAGTCTGCTGTTTTTCTTTTGAAATATGTCTACAATCTTTTACCTCTTTTTTTCATGAGACATCCGATGCTGAAAATGTTACGCCTTGTACATATGTAAAAGGACTCCCTACAAATCACATTCAGCATCTTGAATCTTAGGTATCCTGCTTATAAAATCAGCTATTTGAACATCTTAGTTAGCAGGGTATATACATTTTAAATTATTTAACATTGATGCGAGGTGACAAAGACTAAACAGTTGAGTTTTCCTTGAATTGCTGATATGCAGAATAAACACTGGTGAGATTATCTACATGGATATTTTGGCAGGAGTCTACATTAATGACAAGTTCCAAAGGGGGTAGCCGTGTCAGTCTAGTTCAGCAAAACAAACAAGGAGCGTACCACTAGACTCCTTGTTTGTTTTAATGTTTACAGTGGTTAACTCTGGATTCCTCCTGAACCTGAAGCTAATCATGAAAATATGGCAAAAGTGATGTATGTAAGATGACAATGTTGCACTAGGTTTCTGCATGTCATTCTAGGTCTGTGCTGTACTTTGTAGCAGTTTCCATTATTATATACACTCAAGGGGGTATCTGTTTAAAGGCTGCATTCATTTAATGGTGGGGTAGCAGAAGAGCAGGACTGGGACTGATGGGTCTATGACTGCAATCCATTGGCTATCCCACTTTGCATGCTAGACACAGCCTGAATGGTGGCTAAAACAACAGTGGCTAAACATCAGTAGCCCGGGGGTGAAGATTTCATTCCCATGGACCTAGTATATGCCTCAAACGCAAAGCCTGGCTTCCCAAGCAGCATGCTAGGATAAAAATTAGCTTCTTTAAAATGAGCTCAAAACTCACTAAAATTCTGGTTCCCTCCTCGGCGTACATAAATATTTCATCATTTTGATGTTTGTTTTGGGAGGGAAGAGTAATGGGTTTTGTAATAACAGTCTGTAGTTCTTACACCTTTTTCTGCAGCAGCTGGCACTGGCCACTACTGAAGACAGAACACTGCATTAGATGGATCTAGGCAGACCTGGACAACAAATTGGAGCACTGGGCCAAACAAAATCTCATGAGGTTCAACAAGGAAAAGTGCAAAGTCCTGCACTTAGGATGGAAAAATCCCATGTACTACTACAGGCCGGTGACCAATAAGGCTAAGTAGCAGGCCTGTAGAAAAGGACCTGGGGGTTATGGTGGATGGGAAGCTGGATGTGAGTCAGCAATGTGCTCTTGTTACCAAAAATGCCAGTGATACATTGGGCTGCATCAGTAAGAGTGTTGCCAGCAGATTGAGGGATGTGATTATTCCCCTTTATTCAGTGTTGGTGAGGTCACATCTGGAATACTGTGTCCAGTTTTGGGCTCCACACTACTGAAAGGATGTGGACAAATTAGGAAGAGTCCAGCGGATGGCAACAAAAATGATTAGGGTGTTGGGGCACATGACTTATGAGGAGAGACTGAAGGAACTAGGCTTATTTAGTTTGCAGACGAGAAGATGGGGGGGGGGATTTGATAGCAGCCTTCAGCTACTTGAAGGGGTGCTCCAAGGATGAGGGAGCTAGGCTGTTCTCAGTAGTAACAGAGGACAGAACAAGGTAATGGTTTCAAGTTGCAGCTGGAGCTGTTGCGGTTGGATTTCAGGAAAGCTTTTTCACTAGGAGGGTGGTGAAATGTTGGAATGGGTTACCTCCGGAGGTGGTGGCATCTCCATCTTTGGAAACATTTAAGGTCTGGTTAGACAAAACCCTGGCTGGGATGATTTAGTGGGAGTAGCCCTGCTTTTAGCAGAGGGTTGGACTAGATGACCGCATGAGGTCCCTTCCAACCCTACGATTCTATGACCCCAGATCCAAACCACTCTGGCAATTCCTATGTTCCTTTTGTATAATAGTGGATATTTATACTTAAATATGACATTTACTATCACTGGCAGATTTTATGTACAAAGATTTTGATTAACCAATGACATACTTTCATCTTTTTGCTTGGCCTCATCTGGCTCAATATCAGATCAGTTTTTGAGATCAGAAGCACTGGCAAATGGAAGGCACAAGCATGGAATTAATTTTGAATGAACACCTCACATATTTCAGTAGCTGTGATGATTAGCCAGATATGTAAACAAGTAATGGTCAATAAGACCTTCCTGTCTCACCATCATATTGGACCTCAGTTACTCCTGCTGTACTGGGTTTGTAGATGATGGGTGAACAGTTAAAGTCTGTTCCTACGAACAGTTCTCCCTAATTTAACATTTTCTGGCTCTTTTGAGTTTATTGTTACTAACATATTGAAAAGTCTGGAACTAAGGATTGTTTTGTTTCTTTGTGACTATCTATTAAGAAACAAAAGAAAAATAATCTTTCATGTTCATTTCTAGAAGGACCAAAATTACACCAGTTCTTTCTCAATTGAACACATAATTTTGAAATATTTTCAAAAACCTGTTGTTTACCTGAGTAACTAGAATACCCCATAAGAAGTAAAATGAGGTTCATGAAGGTATAAAAATGTGCCTAACATATATTTAATGGTCTGGAAAAGTAAATTTGCATTTCAACAGATGCTGCTATTCTTATGAATCCATATTCTTCCTATGAATCCACATTTGTTTTGAAAACTCCTATTATGAAATAATAATTCTTCAGTTACAGTGCTTTTCCTCTGTAGCTCCCAAATCACTTTATAAAAGTAGAAAAGTAACATTTTCCACATCTGTAAAATGGGGTACTGAGGCACAGCATTGCTGTGATTTGGCTGTGGTCATACAGTAAGTAAGTGGGAAAGCACAAAACAGAATTCAAATATTTTTAAACCTAGTCTATTAGATTATGATGCCTATAAATAATAAACTGGAAAGGTGTCAAACATGTGGCATCCTTGAGAAAGTCCATGGGGGAAAGTGTGTTGACTTTGCATAACAGCCAATTGCTGTTTTACTTATTTCAAGCATCCAAATCCAACCACAAATAATTTTTTTTAAATATACAGTGTTGGCTCAAGGGAATCATGTGCTCACTGCAAGAATTGATGCAATCTATCCGAAATCTTGCAATGGGTTGCGTTAATAGTTTATAATCCCAGGACTTCCCATTAGTACACATTATTGACATTTGTTATCATGTGATAGCCATTCCATTAATGTGTTTCGTAACAGCTCATTTCCCAAACTCTAAGATCTGCCAATTGGTACTAGGTAGCTTAAGGTCATGCTACCAATGCAAACATTAACATACAGGAATGCTCCGTTCTTTTGGACAATAATTTCTTTTAGGCCCACCTGACTTATATCTGGCCATTTCAAATGCTTATTGCTAGATAGCTGAATCATAGTTTAATGAATTCATTTTAATACTTCAGTATTAGAACAATACTAGAGTTTTCAGAAATAGCGAGAGTCCTGTGGCACTTTACAGACTAACAGATTTCTTCGAGCATAATCTTTCGTGGGCTACACCTGTATGAAATGCATTTGTAACGGTAGCCCACGAAAGCTTATGCTTGAAGAAATCTGTTAGTCTATAAGGTGCCACAGGACTCACTACTTTTGCTATACAGACTAACACGGCTACCCTTCTGGAGAGTTTTCAGATTGTGCTTTTATTGGCTGATCATATGTAGAGGGCATAAATCTATTTCTAGCAGCTATGAAAGCTGTTTCCTATATTAACCCTTTCTTGGGTGTCATACTGTCGGCAACAGTAGACTTCATGTTCTTTTAGATTTCATGTTTAACATGTACACACTTCATGGATAAAACAATATCAGTCTGTAATTATTTAGCAAAGAAATAAATAGAGAAGAAACAATAGACTGAATGACCTATTGAATAGCTAAGTTTTCAGCCATTTGGAATGACTCATTAGGTGATCTCTCTGTCCTCTCATCTTTGTAAGGGGTAGCCACATTCCAGTCCTTTATTTAATAATTATATCATTCATTGAAAAGAGAACTTCCTCTTGGTAATGGCATTTAATCAATTTTAATGGCATCTAAATGCCACTGTGCATTCTATTTCTGTTATTTATCTTTTTATCCTTATGCAAAAACTTGGGTAATGCAAGTTGTAGGTTTCCTGCATTCAGCAGATATTCCAACTTCTGAAGGCCATGATTTAATATTACAGAGATACCTATTCCTTCTGCCTGCATGGGACTTCAATTCTTTATCTGTCTGGGTTTTTTAATGTTTGCAGTTACAATTCGGTGCCCGTTGTTTAAGTATATTGAGCTAACTCTTTCTCCGTTACCCTAATATAACATCATTAGGACAGAATCACAGAATCATAGGGTTGGAAGGGACCTCATGACGTCATCTAGTCCAACACCCTGCTAATCATCTCAGCCAGGGTTTTGTCTAACTGGGCCTTAAATGTTTCCAAAGATGGAGATTCCACCACCTCCCTAGCTAACCCATTCCAATGCTTCAATCACTGGTGCTATTATTATTAGTTTTTATTATCACCAAATAGAGACTATTAGATAATTGAATTTGAGCTAATGATCACAAGGACTTGGTCAGATACTTTGCTGGTTTATACTAGTCATCTGTAGATCTATGGCAACATATGCTAACGGAGGGTCTGACCTCTTCAATTTTAAATGGGATTTTTCTAAGGCTATTCATAGTATCTAAATTAAGATTCTTTAGCTTTTCCTCTATTTGAGTACTCTAAACCTAAGAACAAATTACTACTTAAAAATGCATTTCACTGAGCTTTACAGTTTACTATCATGAAAACAGTGATCTTATGGTATGAGATTATTTTTGGCAGCATAGATGACATTTTAATGGACAATGATCATATTGAATGCCAGAATGTAATAGTTTACTATTTAACAATGAAAGAATATACTGAAGGAATATTGTACTGAAACTCTGATACTGTACAACAATGTTGATGTGCACAGTAAGTTCAAGTGTATCTTAATATTTTGCATTCTTGCTACATCAGACAGTATGAAATGTATTTGCACCAAACCCTTGCACCTTTGTTTTGTAGCCATCAAACCTTTTTCACTTAAGTTTGCAGGAAGGATGAAACAATGATTGAATGCATTGCTTCCTGGCTTAATAGGGACTTTGGGGTTTTCTTTCATTACAACAGGTGATTTCCTCTGCACTGTTCCCCAGTGTTTGCATCTTAGTAACAGCTTTGATTTGCTGTTACAGTGTGACCTGATGCCATGACTTAAACTTCCCTGCATTTATTTCCTCCCATTCTGTAAGTTTCCCCCATCTTCAAAGTGTCTGATGAAATGAGATCTTCTCCCACTAAAGTTCATGCAGTAAATAACTTTGTTAGTCTTTAAGTGCCACAGGACTCCTTGTTTGTTTTCCTAGCTGTAAGTATTGTTAGTTTACCCACTCAAACAAGTCAACCTCCAAAATGTGCAGTTTTAATACAATGTCATTGATACTTTCATCCAACTCTGAAAAGTGGCAATGCAAAATAAATAAAAACCATTATGAGGCGCCTTGTTTGTCTCTGAATGTTTTCCATGATGAGGGCCCAACCTTGCAAACACTTACGTACATGCCTGACTTCGGTCCCATGTAGTAACAATGAGTTGGATGGAACTTGTTTTAAGAAGTGTGTTGGTGTTTGCACAATCAGTGCATTAAAAAGTTCCATTTACAATAACTATAATTCAAACTGTCAGTTCAGTAGATTCAACCTGTCTTCTGAAGTCCAAACTAAGATCTTTCCATTTTACAAATTATCACAAGTAGTAAAGGTTCTGGAGGCCAAATTAGTTTCTTAAGTACATCCAAGCAACACCTTATCTTCAGGACATGTGTTCCTTTACCCATGTGTAAACATGTTGCTTTCAGTGGGTTTATGCAGATGTAACTGATTGGAACTTAGTAAACAATTCCACTTGTACAGGACTAAATGGAATCTGTACATATGTTGGCTCTAAATGGAGAGCTAAAGTGAAAGGCAACAGATAAACACCCTAACCACTATCAGTAGATATGATTCTGAATATACACAAGGGAGAGATCTGTTAAGAAGGTGCCACTTTTTCAGGACCACTGGAGTACAGCTGTGGTTTAAGATCTCTCAATCTAGACTAAAAAGAAGATATCGCTGGGTCAGCTAGGAATCTCCAGGTATGTCTTAAAAAGTAACTAATTTAGCCTTCCAGCACTCCTGTGAGAAGGACAGCATGACAGAGATGTATGTGCTCTATAGTCAGTTATGAATGCTGTATGTTGTCCTGGGTATTAGGAATGTTGACTGTATGCATATGTAGATTTAGTATTAGAGGGTTTGTCTGGGAAAACAAGCAAGAAGTAAAGACCATGGGGTTGCTTCTGGTTGGTGCTAGACAGAAAAAGATGTGGGAATACCAGAAGATCGTATGAATTCTTTAAGTTAAAAAAAGACACTCACAAGAGAGAAGAAGAATAGTTGGAGACATGGCCAGGAAAAATGTGATTGACACAGATACAAGCTGGGGTGTCTAATGAAGATAGTCCTGCATTGGTTATCATCAGGGGGTGGTAGGCCTTAGGTAAGAAAGACCTGAACTGAATGTAGACTATTGTTTTAAAATCCTTTTTCCTCCTGTGTTTTGTTCCTATTGTAAGAATAAACAATACTTTTGTTTTAAGAAAAGTATCTGCTCACTATAGATACCACTGGTCACAGGCTCCCACAGACTCAGAACTGCAGGTGCCAAACCCAGTTGCTCCTGCTGTGTGAGCACGGCTGACATGCTGGATACCACCTAAAGGTAAGAGAGTTGCAGAATTCCACTTTAGGAGAGCTAAAGGCACAAAGGCCATCAACTGCATGGGTCATTCAAAGAGACCAGGGAACCAACAAAAGTGCTGCTATCCTTGTGACTATGACAGACAGCTATTGTTAGACTCATTTTACAGATAAGTAAACTGAGGCACAAAGCTATCAAGTGGTTTCCACTCCACCCCCAAGAGTTCTGAACAAGTAAGTGGCAGTCAGGATTAATATGCAGAAGTCCTGACTTTCAGTTCCCTGTTCTAAACAATATTGTTTCTCCAGTAACTGCAATTAAAACTGAGTCTAACCACGGTAATTAAAATCATAAACTGATATTTGGGCTTCAAGTTAAGAATTAAAATAAAAAAATTACTTAGTTTTATTTATCTGAAGCACTTAAACAGTAAACAAGAGGTCTCTTAAATCCTCCATTGATTTAGCCCTCCCTCATTTGCAAAAGCCTTTCCCTTTAAGCCTCAGTAATTTGTTTCTTAGCATATAAAACAAAGTTTTAAAATAGCATATATTAATGTTTACTGTTGCATATTATCCATATAAAATGTCTTTAATGTGTAACCATTTTATTTCTTTAGGCAAGATAAATTTGTGGTAAGAGAGATATTTTGTAAATAATATACTTATTTAGCACTTGAGTCATACCAGATTATAAAAGAAAATGGCATGTAAAGTAAACTTGTTTTTGCAGTACAGTAAGGTGCGCTACATGTAAATAAATATTTTCATTCTGAATATAAAGGTGAACTAAAAGGCTTTTCACTTGAGTTTCAGACAATTCCTACAGTCATTAGGTGCTTGTGACATCATTAGCAGGGAAAAAAAATGAGTAAGTAATTTCAACCCTTTACAACTTTATTTTGTTTGGCATCACCTACAATTTCTACAACATACATTTACCTTTAAAAAACTGGTACATATGTTACTATCATGTTGTGTATTTTCAATATTTTAAGGCCCAAAGACTCAAGTACAATTGAGACTCCATTTCACATTTGAAAACAGCCCCTGCACTGATAAGTACATAATTTAAATTTAAGCCATGTCTATATTAGGCATGCTTTACAGATATTTTACTACCGGAAAAGCACTCCTAGGTCTTGTCTACACATGCCACCTTTTGTGGTGGCAGTTGAAGGGAGATAATGCACACTACATAAAATAACCTGCGTATCTCCCTTCAACTCTCTAACTCCCACTTTCCTCTCTGTCTGCAGTGCACTGAGTTGAAATGAAACGCTATCCCTTTGACTCAACGCTGTGCTTCTTACAGAGCTGGAGTTACTAAACTGAACTCAAGCTCACTTTTGAATGGGCCTTGACTGAGTGCTCTATTGAACCTAGAAGATCAAACTGATGGTGCTGAATTTGCCATTGTCAGTGTTGACTTGATCCTAGTGTGGATTTAGTTATATTGACAAATCTGTGCTTGGTACCAGTATGGTAAAATTAAACAAGCTATATATAATGTTAAAAGCACAGCAAGTGATATATACTGTTAAAAGCATATTTTATTGATATAATCATCTAGGGGTTCTCTCAGCTTGATTTATCAGTCAGGGATCTTTCCACATAGCTAGGCCAGTAAAAATATGTAGTATAGACATAGCCTGATGCAACAAAAAGATGTTACCTTCATTCACGTACTCTCCTTGAATTATTAACAGTGGGAGGAATGCATAATTGGCTATATAATAATTCATTCAAATCAGAAGAACTTTTAAAATATATAAATTTATAAAAAATAGTTAATCAGTAATCCTTGCTGATCATCCACTTAACCATTATCAACTGTCAATTTAACATAAATATTCAGCTAGAAGTGAGTTTTGAGGTGGAACTTGAAGAAACACAGGGTAGTAGCCCTACTGATTCATTTGAGGAGGGCATTCTGTCTGGAAAAGGTGGCATGGAAAAGAGAACAAAGATCCTTGTGGGAGACATGAGTAAGTAGGTGACAGAGGCCAACACTCTTGATGGAATGGAAGGCAATGCAACAGAATGCAGATTTTAGAAATAGACAGCGGGCTAAGTTTTGAAGGACCTTAAACATGGGGACAAGAAATTTCTATCTGATTGATAGGCAAGCAGAAGCAGGTTGGTAGGGCCATAACAATGCGTCCGGAAAACAATTTTATCAGCTAAACAAACGAGAATTCCTGTGGGACTTTTAAAAACTAACAAATTTATTTATTGGCTACCCTCTGAATCTTACCAGCTGCTTTTTGATTGGACCAGAGGACAGCAAGATGGCTGTCAAGAAATTCAGAGAGGTTGTAGTGGTCAAGACTAGAGATTGATTAAAAGTGAGATTTCCTTGCATGACTATAGTCCACTAAATGCAGTGGAAACACCCATGCATGGGAATAGAATTTCACTAGGGTCACAATTATGTCCTGAAAGCCACATGCAAAAGAACCAAAAAGTGGAATAAATGCACTGTGGGGACTCTTCCCCATTTTCCCCTTACACCATAGAACTATTGTTCTATTTACCCAGGTTGTTATCCCCTGCACAGTTAATTGGGGGTAGAAAAGAGACAGACATCAATCAGATTAAATGATAAATCAGTCCAAGCTATCCAAAATAGGCAGATTTTGCCAAGGAGTTTTAGCCCACTGTTCCAATATATGTGTCTGAAACAAGTATATCTGGAGCAAATTTAGCAAGTTTAAGTGTTCCAGACCTTTCTGCTCTAAACAATGTACACATGAGCCTCCTCAGAGGCGTATTTATCAGAAAGCTACATAGTTACATGTGGTTTTTACAAACATCTCAGCTAAGATCCAAATGCATAAGCCAGCCCCCAGAAACATTGCAGATTTGTGAATCTCCTTGTGGGACTTGTGTGTGCGTGCATGTGCATGTGCATCAATTAATAGAGTATTTATCCACAGATGTGGTTTTACCATCCATGATGGGTTCTAGATGATCTTCATTTAAAAAGCAATCCAAACTGTCAAAACAAGTTAAGATAAAAATATACCTCATGTTGCCTGAATGTTTCAGAATAAAGCAAAATGGAAATCACTTATAAAAATTAGATAATTTTTTTCAATATCTAACCCATTTTATGTTAGTAAATTATACAGTTAGGACAGTGTGGTTTGTTTGCTTTTTGTGTTTGCTATTGTCAGTGAAAGAGTAGCGACCAATAAACATCTATACACTGCAATCCTGTAGGTTACAGAATCTCCATCATTGCAAGTTTTTAACAGCAGGTTTGACAAACACCCGTCAGGGACAGTTTAAGAAGGTACTTAGTTCTGCCATGCGTGCAGAGGACTGGATTCAATGACCTCTCATGGTCCCTTCCAAATTTTTTTTTTTTTATAATTTCAGTGGATAAACCTCATGTTTATTAAGTCTTTCTAGTTTTGCATTGATTTTAAATGGTCATAATTGAGCAAAATTATAGGGGTGGGTCAGGCAATCAGTTAATAACAATAGATAATGAGGGTCAAAAACAACTGTTAAAACACAGATAGTGAATATAATGTATCAAAACATACAAAATAAATATCCTTATGTCAGATGCTAATAAGTAGCATTTTTCTTACTTGCATCTCTGTAAATTTTACTACTGTTGTCAATTTATGGTGAAATCAACATTTACCAAAAGAAATCTAGTCCTTCTAAACCTCTGTATAAGCTTGTACAGGCATGTTAAGTATTCTGTTTATACTTTTACATTTGTATTTATTCTCATACAGAGACAAAAGAAAATACAAATAACCAGCAGTCATGTGGCTGCTAATCAGATTCCTTCTTTGTGACATGACAGCTAATCAGATCATTAATCAGCAAAGTAGATTTCATAATACAGTATATTGCAATGACTGAACTACCAGCATAAACATGCAACCATGCACACTATTTGACTGAATGCCTCTGTATTAAATGTATGCAGGAAGGGTCTGAGTAAGAAAACTGTAGCTGGCGTAAAATTTTCCCTGTGAGCATAAGCTTGCAAAACCACAATCTCAGAATGAGCTAGCCTTAAGAAATACAGCTATTATTGGTCAGCTGCGCTGAGATATGCCAGTCTTGCAAAGGTTTAAGAGCTTAAAAAGCTGCCATTTTCAAATTGCAGTACATCCTCTGAAATCTCTAGAGCACCTCTGAATGGGTGTGCTTCTTAGAAAAGGACCTGGACCATAAATTTATAAATTGCCCCAAGTCCCATCTCCACTTTCTGTGGATTCCAATGCAAGCATCTCTTCCACAGGTTCACAAAGGGAGTGGGAAGTGGGGGAGATTTGCCCCATAGTTCAGCTATAAACCTACTTTTATGAGTTACTGCCTTTGGGGTTTTTTGCTTTGTTTTGTTTTGTTTTTTTAAAAAGCACAAAATCTGAACAGTCCGAGCCTCATCTGGAATACAGTTACAACCATGTTAGGGAACCCAGTTACCCCTCATTGTGTCCTAACTGTATTCAAACAAAATCAAAACGTTATAATGGATTAAGATAACCAGGCTACTTATCACTATTTGGTCTGCCCTTCAATGGCTATACCATCCAATTTTTTTAACATGCTTAAAAATCATGCTGCAAATTGGTCCTTTAACATGGCTGTCATCATAGGGAGACAAGGCCTAAAAGGATGAAGGTACTGCTGTGACAAAGTGGATGAGGTAATATCTTTTAGAATAGAATAGAATAGAATCATAGGGTTGGTTATTGGACTAACTTCTGTTGATGAGCAAGACATGCTTATGAGCTTGCACAGAGCTCATCTTCTGACCTGAAGTTGGTCCAATAAAAGGTATTACCTCAACAAACTTCTGCTGGGACCAACATGGCTACAGCACCACTGCCAGCAACAATGGAAATACTGTTATAAAAAGCATAAAGCTCTTTGAAAGTCACTTGCCTTCCCTCCCTGCTTGCATGTAGAACTCAATACATTTTGCCTATAGCTAGACGATGTGGACAGAGGCATAGAATCAGAAAGGAACCCACCAGTACCAACCTTTACTTCTCTGCTCTTGTGACATTCAGCTCTGTCACAAAAAAACCACACCAAGCCTGGTCCTATGGATCCATCAGTGGCACTCCCCAAGCATGAGCAATATCTGCTGCGTAGAGCTGAGCCACCAGTGGATGGAGGTGCTCAGCAAGTAAGGGGGGAAACAAACAAATAAAAATAACAAAATTGAGTTAAAGAGAACACAGAGGTAATGAGAACCTGGGAGAGAAAGTGGCGATGAAGAAACAGGAGTGGGTAGAAGGACCATTCACCAAGATTTTATTAAGATGCTTCCTCTGGTTTATGAGGCAGTTGTTTGCCTGTCTGCTTATAAATTTATTTGAAATAAAAAGAATATTTACTAGTATAGATCCATGGCATAGGGTTTTTTTTCCTGATAAAATAAAATTTTGAAAAAAAAACCATAGGAATATTAAACTGCTGACATGTAAAACTCAACAAAGGAGTTGCAAACCTTTTCCTGTTATTAAATAAACGGAAAGTAAATATTACCAATTGGGATACATTTCATAAGAGGATGTTTTTTTAAGGCAATAACCTTTTGACAGTAAATTAATTTCTATGCTTTATTTCAGTTTTTAAAATGTGATGATTTAGGGATTTATTCTGATCTGCTTATTATTCTGTTCTTTGGATAGTTAAAACACATGATCCCAGAGCAGCATGTAGGATAAAATTTAAATCCAGGCATACTTCAGACAATATATGGACCTTTGATTCAGAAATCCCACTGAAGCCAATTGGATTATTCATGTGTTTAAAGTTTAAGTACCTCAGTGTATCAAGCCATGATGAGGTTATGTGGGGTAACACCCACTTGTCATCATGTATGGTGAAAAAACACAGAAAACCTTTAAGATTCATAAAATGTCCTTACTCTGACCCACTTGCCCCCATTATTATAAGCCAGGAAAAAGGCCAGGGGGCAAAAATTCAACATTGCACAGAGGACATTAATTGGCACCCATGTTAGCTTTATCACCAAATAGTCCTAGGAGTTAATGGGAACATAACTAACTTGTCAAATCAAAGGTGACTCTCCTGATGGATGATGAGACAAATCAGCAGCATGGGTTTACAGAAACTTTGCTGCCATGGGGGCCAGATTAGATTATCACAATGGTCCCTTCTGGCCTTAGAGTCTATGAATCTGTGCCTGTTCTGCAGATGAATTGAAGATCTGGCATTTTTCATGAGTTCTAAATTCATTGTTTTGGCAGAAGATGAGAACATGCAGTAAAAGGGAGCAGAAATGTTGTAATTTTCACTCACCTTAAGGCCCCTTTGCACTGCCAGAACAATGAAAGGGGCCTCAGTGGAAATAAGAGTCAGACCCAAAAATGTGTGTATGCAGGCCCAATTTTTAGAATGGTGAGTGCAAACACATATGTACTCAATTACCATGATTACATGCATGCTAGTATAACTGTGCTTCCTGTTAACAATTAAACACTCAAATGACCAGCAAAATGTTGACACCAGCATTAGATGCTAGCTGTAATGACTGAAGTAAATGCTTGACCATTATGTGTGAAAAGTTCTAACAATGTGCTTACTGAAATTAATGCAGAGAATTTTATTTAGAAAAATTACAAACCATTTTATAAATTTAGCTGCAAGACTGTAATTTCCAAAGTTAAAAGCATTTTTACCATTATTTTTCTTTAATGATGTACATGTACCATCTGAAGAAGAATCGCAAGAAGTGTTTGTATAATCAGTGGGTTAGTATTAGGGACCAGAAGTGTTTCTTAGTCTAAAAGCTTCCTTTTTATGAAGTCAAATTT
The DNA here is from genome assembly GCA_007922195.1 of Podocnemis expansa. NCBI lineage: Eukaryota > Metazoa > Chordata > Testudines > Podocnemididae > Podocnemis > Podocnemis expansa. The sequence goes on along the minus strand of ML681973.1, from coordinate 36,646,632 downwards.
ACAAATGTAAGTAAAAACAAACAAACAAACCAAAAAAAAAACAACCTTCGTTTTTGTTTTTTGTTGAATCCTATGCAATTTTACACCAAATACCTGACAAACTCATTTATCGAAAAATAACTCAATAAGAAGCTGAAAAATATTTACTTTTTCCAATGGATCACAGCAGTTCTTGCTCTGCAGGAGGCTACTATATTCTTTGAAAATGTCAAAACAATAAAAGTCCTCACAAAGTGGGTTTCAGCCCAAGAAAGCTTGTGCTCAAACAAATGTATTAGTCTTTAAGGTGCCACAGGACATTCATTTTTGCTGCATACAGACTGACGCAGCTACCCCTCTGGAACTTTTGAAGATGTTATGACTGAAATTTGCTGAAATATGGACACCTAGTGGACACAACTAATTATTACAATTCCCCTTAATCTGCAGGAGAACAAAAAAAATTAAAAGAAAATTTGTGGGTTGCCTTGCTGGAGACCTAGGTTTGATTGTTGGTTCTAGTCTCTTACTCATTAGACAAGCAGCAAATTATGTGATGTGAAAGCAGTGCTTCCCATCTAGGAGACTAATGAAGGAGAAACATGAAAAGGATGAATTTTCTTCTCTATCAAAAGAGAACGGGTCTGACACAGGGCCTCAAGAGTGCAGGCCATCCCGTGAGATGCAGTGTGCCCACAACTCCATTTTCACATCAAAGGGAATTGAAGTCATGTAGAAATATATGGGATTGGGTCTTAAGTGTATGTTCAAATGAGAACAGGAGTTGGAACTCAGTCCTCTGAGAGGAATGCTGGAACCCCTGAAAATTAAAATGTGCACATTTTGATAATGTATAAGGCTACCTAACGTAGATCGATGGCAGTATGTCTACACTGAAAAGCTTTTTCAAAATAAGGAGCATTATTTAAAAAAAACTTTTTGCTTGTCCATGAAGGCATTTTGATATTTTGAAATAAGCACTTTGTTATTTTGAAATAACTAAGCGCTATTTTGAAATAATTAAACCTGCATTTATTTCAAAAGAGCAATTCTTTCAAAATAGTTACAGTATTTCAAAAAAATGGCCCTATACTTTTCACTGCCTTCCCCTTTTTCAAAAAAGAGAGTCTAGTGAAGACTCTCTATTTTGAAAGAACTCCTGCCTTATTTTGAAATACCTTGGACAGTGTAGACATAGCCAGAGTGAAAGCATGACTCTGTCTACATCATAATGGTTATGTTAATATCATGGGGTGCTAATAGGAGTTCTGCATGTGGATGGGAGGCAGCGAATGATCCTTCATCGTTCCTCACCTATGTGCTTGCAATATCCCAGGACAGAAGGCTATTGCCAAGTCTGAAGTAAACTCTGTAATTACAAATTCACTTTTGATACACCCTGCTCTAATACCATTCACCACATGTTCCTTCATTTTTGAGCAGCCCAGGATTTCATATATTGTAGGGTTTCTCACAAAGTTGACACTTGGCCGATATATGACTGGCTTCTCTCCTTGTTTTTTGGTTTTTTTCTCTTGTGAAAACTAGTTGAAGCTAAGCAGAAGCCAACTTTATTTCTTTAATAAACTAAATTCAGATTCCACATATTAATAAAAGTTAAAAGTATTCCCTAGATGTTTTTTAAAGTTTCCAAAAACAGTCCCATATCTCAGTCAAAGTTAATGTAACCAGAATTTCCATGGGAATTTCTGTCAGTTCAGGGTATTTGGAACTGGGTAATGTAAATAATTGCAACCCTGCCTCCACCCACTGACTACATTGCCTGATAATAGAGGGCTGAGTTTTGATTTTGAAAAGGTGTGTTAAGTGTGACATTTTGGGTGTAGACTAGAGCTAATATTTGATCAGAGAACTTTGAGATGAGTTTGTAGATGCTAGAGACAAAGCTAAACTGCCATTTGTTATTAAACTAAATTTTGTGGAATCTTTAAGTTTTTCTTTTCATATACAGTCCAAAATAAACTAACGATTCTACCGGAATACACTGTTAGCTTACAATTTTATGACTAACATCACTGAGAAAAAGGAAAAGCTACATACGTGAATAGTTCTATAGAACTTTTTTTCAGCCTGAGTTTCTATTCCTCCTAATAAGCCCAGAGAATGTAAAATAGTTATCTAAGGGCATATACTTCTGGCTTAAAGATAGTTCGCAGCAGAGCAGAGGCAGCCTTAGGCAACTGGTGGCCTTAGGCGAGGAAGGGCCCCCTATAGGCCCCCACTGTCACCCCCACTGCTGCCCTAACCGACCCGCTCAGTCCCAACTCCCAGGGTGGTTCGGGGGGGGGGGGCAAGGGGCTGTGGACCTCCCAGGCCAGAGGCTGCACTGCCTGTTTGCCTGCCCGGTGTCTCTGCACTGGGGGCAGAGCAGCACTCCCCGCCTACCTGCAGCCAGCCGCGCTGCGCCAGGGGGAGGGCAGCTGCCAGCGTGGCGCTCCGGCTTGCAGGGTGTAGGGCCCCCTAGAGTGGCCCGCTCTGGAGAGTTTGGGCCGCTTCACCCACAGCCACCCCAGGCCTGAACAGAGGCAGCCTCATCCCCAGGCCCTGGATTGGGCCTGTTCAGACGTGGGGTGGTGGGTCGTGAGCACTAGGGTAAGTGAAGTAGCCGACTGCTATGGGGGCCCTAACTGCTTGAGGCCCTAGCCAACCACATGCTTCGCTTACCCCAAAAGGCGGCTCTGCAGCAGAGATGCAAATAGGAATTCTGAAGCAGAGGGGCATCTTTGATACATGCTTATTTTCATATTACTACCTAGAATGCTGTCTTTTAGATGTGTTATAGGGCCAGTCGTTGAGATCTGAGAATGAACTAAAAGGTTTAACACGTTTCTTGGTGAACGACTGCTTTCAGTGTCCTTTGGAAGCAACAGATGAAAAGGGTATCTTTTGGTTTTAGCCTATCTGAGAATCAATGTTCAAAGTAAGTTTACTCATCAGGACACGTGAAGTGGATCAACAAAGAAGGAAACAGTTTTATAGCAAATACAACTGGATGAAACTTTTCTTTGGTTTTATCTGCAAGTTATTTCAGAGGGAGGAAAAGAAAGCAACTGGTAAATTCTGCTTCAACACTTTAGAGACAGCAAGAGTAGCCACCTTTTGCCAGGTCCAGGAATATTGTAAGGCTGCCCCCCTGGGGCCCTTCCACTCCTTTTGTGCTCTTGTGGGGTTGGGGAGAAGTTGAACTTAAAACCCCATCAAAGTGACAAAATAAACTATTAAAAAAAAAAGCACTTAGGCCATGTCTAACTAAACTAGAAAATTAGTCATTGTCATAATGTTGATTAGGAAGTTGAAATTTTTACATTTTTATGCCAGCAAAACCCTAATGTAGATGCAGTGATGCTGGCTAACAATAATATCTAGCTCTTATACAGTGCTTTTCAACAGTAGATCTCAAAGTGCTTCACTGTCTTTTATGTATTTATTATTAAAGTGTTTTGCCAGAATAGCTTTTTTTTTTTTTTTTGGTTCCAGGAATTGGCATAAGCTAGGCTGTCAAAAGCATGGTTTTACTACAATAAACTGCATCAATACTGGGAGAGTTTGCTGGCCTGTCAATACCAGCAATTTCTAGTGTAAGATTAGACTGTATGCTAATATAAATGCAAATGTATACAAAACATTGTTACAGAACACATGTGTGACTGAAGCCTGACCTACATTAGAAAATTAGGTTGGTTTAACTATCTTGGTCAGGGGTGTGAAAAATCAGCATCCCTGAGTGACATAGTTAAACAGATTTAAGCCCCTGTGTAGACATCTTACTTCTGCTTGGGGAAGTGGCTTACCTACACCAACAGAATCCCTCCCATTGCTGTACAAAGTGTCTATACTGAAGCACTGCAGGGGTGCAGCTGCAGCCGTGCAGCTAAATAACAGCATAAATCCTAATTAACTTGAGGCACCAGACAGATTTGCAAAGCCTAGTCTACATAATCTTCACACATTTGTTTTAGGCTACAATGGTTAGTTCTTAATTAGTAAAGTTTCTGAACTTTAAGTCTCACAATCCCAGTCAGTAAGGTACAAGAAATATATTACATTACAGATCTGACTGAAAACTGGTAAAGGAAAAGCATTTGTAGTGCAGAACATGTGAGAGGTGTTCACATTAGCCTTCACCAACATGCTCAGTATGTGGAGCTAATTGATAATCAATTGAAAAGAGATATAAATCTATTGTGGCCATACCCTTTGGCTGCACAAAATGCTTGTGGACTGACTATATTTCCATCTTCCAAAGGGGCAGCAATATTAGTCTAGTTCAGTAAAACAAACAAGGAGTCTTGTGGCACTTAAAGACTAACAAATGCATGCAATATATTTCCATTTACTGTCATACTAATTGATTGCTAATGCACTAGACTTAATGAATTACCAAACAGGAACTTTAGTCTAGACAGTGCTGGAGGCATTGTCTGCACAATGGATAGTTATGATGAGGAAGAATATTTATAAAATATTAGTGAAAATGTTTTAACATCTGTCTCTTATATTATGCTTTTCATCAGTAGATCTCAAAGCATTTCTCAATCTGAAATAAATCTATGCTCACACACCTCTGTGCAGCAATACCCTGCCCAACATCGCACAGGGTATCTGTGGTGATCAGAGAATTGAACTTAGGCCTCCCATGGTCTAAGAATTTAGTGCCCTAATCACAGGACAGGCCTTCCTTTTAAAAGTCTAGTGTACAGAGAAGAAAAGAGTATTAACACATACAAGGAGTCCTGTAGCACTTAAAGACTAACAAATTTGGACAGGACTGGACTTATGCCGTGTCTACAATACAGCCAGATGGAAGCCGACCTGCAAGGAGGCTCTGCCATCCCCTTGGCTTCAGCAGGGAACCCACATGTGTCCTGTAGCCCCATGTGCTCCACTTGGGTCCCTAGGCAGTGGCCCCCTTCTGCAGCCAAAAGGACAAAAAAAATCAGAGGTCCTATCTCTCTGGGTCCACTCCAGAAAGGACACCAGTGACAGGGCCCCAGGTTGAGTGCTTGCTGTGCTCCCTGCTACAGTCAGAGGGAGGGAAAGCTGATCTCCTAGCTCAAGGGTTGGCAACCCTCCGCACCCATGGCAAAAATGGCACAGGGGCTGAGGCTGAGCAGCACACAGCACTGCTCAGGTTCCCCCGCTGGTCCTGCTCCCCCAGTGCTGCATGGCCAGCAAGAGCTGTGTGCTGTGGGTTCAGGCCCCCGCTGGCTGTGCTTCCCTGCTGGGAGAGGGAGCTGCGGCAAGTGGCTCCTGGCCCCCTGCTGGGAAGGGTGGGAGGGATAGGTCAGCCTGCCCGCTTACAGCTCCAACAGGAAACTACCTGCTGGCAGGAGCATGAGGCGGCCCCGTCTGGGACCCAGAGGCTGCCCACTGGTGGGGTGAGGGGTGGCCCTGGCTGGCAGGGGTGGAAGCCCGCCCTGGCCCTGAGCTGGAGGACGGGCCCTGTCCCTGGCACCCATGGAGGGTGCAGCGGGCAGGGCTGGCACAGGGGTTGGCAAAGGTTGCTGACCTCTAGTTGCTGGGCTTCAGCACTGGTCTTTTAGCCTCATAGCAATAAGCTCTTCCTGGGTGCCTAACAGCAGCTCCCTTGTGCAGCCAGTGGTTAGGAAGGGAGAAGAAGGCCCCTTTCAAAACCCCTGCAAGCCACTTTTGACTGTAGCAGTCTCAAATAGGTCCTGGCTTGCAGAATTACTAGAGCCACCCCCCACCCCCATCTCCTTCTCACTGCTATTTATAACACAGATCTCTTAGTATCCCTAGTGATCTGCTGCACAGTGCTGGGGGAGCGGTCTCTGCAAAGCCCAGTATGCGCTCTATTGCACCCAAATTCACTGTCTGGCTCCTTCACCTTTGTGGTTTCCTGATGTAGGGCCTTTGCTTTCACACTATACTGCTCCTGATTCCTGTCATATGTGTTTGCCTGAGTAATCCACTCGTATAAAATGTCCATATTTTGACAGTTGTCGGGTAGTTGTCCATGCAAAGAACAGCCACTAGGTCCTGTTGGCTATCTGCAGGAGCATGCCTAGTGAAGGGGACCTGGCATGCTCAGCTAATTCATTGCAGGCAAGGTGTGTTTGCCAAGAATGGCATTTTAAAGACACAAAGTGACTTCTGGTCTGTATGCTTTGAACAGTACAGTTTAAACTTGTGCCCACCAGGGCTGGCAGGGTCAACACAGGTTGGGGGGGGGGGGCAGGAGAAATCCCTGCCAGGTTACTTCCATCCAGCCCTGGTGTCCTCCCTCTGGGAAGGGCAGTTTACCAGCTAGGGCAAGCAAGCCAAGCCCTCCAGGATGAGCAGCTGGGGATTGAGGCAGCTGAAAGGAGAGAGTGCTGCCTCCAGCCCCAGACTGAATGGAGGGTAAAGGCCAGTGATCCAGGGTTTAAAACTGTGCCCTCGCTAGTCAACGTAATCATAGAATCATAGGGTTGGAAGGGACCCCACAAGGTCATCTAGTCCAACCCCCTGCCAAAAAAAGCAGGACCACTCCCATTAGATCATCCCAGTCAGTGTTTTGTCCAGCTGGGACTTGAACACCTCCAGAGATGGAGATTCCACCACCTCCCTAGGCAACTTATTCCACTGCTTCACCACTCGCCTAGTAAGGAAGTTTTTCCTAATATCCAGCCTGGACCGCCCCAGCTGTAACTTGAAACCATTGCTTCTCGCTCTGCCCTCTGTTACTACCGAGAACAGTCGAGCTCCCTCCTCCTTGGAGCAACCCTTCAAGTAGTTGAAGGTTGCTATCAAATCCCCCCTCAGTCTTCTCTTCTGCAGGCTAAATAAGCCTAGTTCCTTCAGTCTTTCTTCATAGGGCTTGTGCTCCAGCCCTTTGATCATTTTGGTTGCCCTCCTCTGGACTCTCTCTAATTTGTCCATGTCCTTTTTGTAGTGGGGAGCCCAAAACTGGACACAGTATTCCAGATGTGGCCTCACTAGTGCAGAATAGAGGGGAATGATCACATCCCTCGATCTGCTGGTAACACTTCTTCTGATGCAGCCCAGTATGCCATTGGCCTTTTTGGCAGCAAGAGCACACTGCTGACTCATATCCAGCTTCCCATCCACCATGACTCCCAGGTCCTTTTCTCCAGTGCTGCTATTTAGCTGATCACTCCCCAGCCTGTAGCAGTACATGGGGTTTTTTCGTCCCAAGTGCAGGATTTTACACTTATCCTTGTTGAACCTCATGAGATTCCTCTTGGCCCACTGCTCCAGTTTGTCTAGGTCTCCCTGAATCCTGTCTCTGCCCTCTAGGGTGTCTACCGTTCCCCCCAGTTTGGTATCATCTGCAAACTTACTAAGTGTGCAATCTATCCCATCATCCAGATCATTAATGAAAACATTGAACAGAACTGGCCCCAGGACCGACCCCTGGGGCACACCACTTGTTACTGCCTGCCAACTTGACATGGAGCCATTGATTCCTACACGCTGAAACCGTTGTTCTAGCCAGTTTTCTATCCACCTTACAGTCCATGCATCTAACCCATACTTTCTTAATTTGCCAATGAGAATGCTGTGGGAAACCGTATCAAAAGCCTTGCTAAAGTCAAGGTATATCACATCAACGGCTCTTCCCGCATCCACAAATCCAGTCATCTCATCATAGAAGGCGATGAGGTTGGTCAGGCATGATTTACCCTTGGTAAATCCATGCTGACTGTTCCTGATTACTCTACGTTCCTCCAAGTGTTTCAGGATGGATTCTTTGAGAAGCTGCTCCATGATTTTTCCAGGGATTGAGGTGAGGCTGACAGGTCTGTAATTCCCTGGATCGTCCTTTTTAATGGAGAATGGGAGAGAGCTGCTGGGGAGCTGGCAGGGTCAGCACAGGTCCTGCAAGGGATACACACATCACATGCACTGCAACATCCTCACAAGGTTGAGGCTGCCGCTACAGTGCTGAGAACCTGGTTTTCCTGTGTAAAATGGGTCTAGAGGCTGGATGCATTTTTGTACTTAACAGCCAAAAGGGAGCAACTGATCTGCATGGGCTTTGTATTTACATGAGTACAGTTTTAGCATAATCTCACTAGGTACATTGTATATAGGCTGATTTCATCACAAATCTGTCAATACCTGTATAACTGAGGAGGGAAATGAAATATCTTTTCCATAATACACTATCCTTTTAATTGTATACACTCTGTTTAGCCTATTTGGTGGAAAAGTCTCCATCAGCAACACAGAACTTAAAAGAGTAAGCAACTCCGTTTCAGCCTTCTGAAGCGTGAGAAAGAGGTGGGGGGGATAGTGTTTGCTCTGCTGAAGTGCTATGCCTGAAGCAATTCCTTGCCCTTGCTCAACTGTTAAAACTTAGCATTGATGACTCCTTGTGAGTCTTCTTTATTTTGAATGAAGGAGCTGTCTGTGGTGGTCTGAAGACAGGTGCTGAAATCACTGAGGGGTGAGAGCCTCTCTACAAGCTGAAATCACTGAAGAGTGACCAGTCTGTGGATCCAGTGGATGGTGTGAGCAGCCAGCAGAGGGTGTTTGTGACCGGCAGGTAGCACAAACAGCCAGCAGAGGGCAAGAGGGACACGCTTTACACATACTGGGATGGAGTGGCTGCTGGAGAGGCTTTTGTGGGAATCCTGTCCTGCACTACTTTTCCAAGCCAGTGCCGACTTTGTCATTATTGAAAGGGATAGCAGTGTTGGTCCAGTCCAGCAAAAAACCCAAGGAGTCGTGTGGCGCTTTTTTTTTTTCGCATGAGCTTTCACGGGACAAAATTCCATTGGATTTTCTCCCATGAAAGCTCATGCGAAAAATAAATGTTAAAAGTGCCACATGACTCCTTGTTTTCTTTGTCATGATGTCTACCCTGCTATGAAAGTCCACGTACTACACTCAGACTCATGCTTGCAAGCAGGGAAGCGTTACGGCTCTGGGGTGCCCAGGGAACAGCAGCTGGTTTCTCAGGAGCCTGGGTGGGGGCTAGCACCGGCTGGCGGTGTGACACTATTTGGAAACCCCTAGATATAGAACCGGGCCCTTGTTCTGCCACCTGGCCCTGGCAGAAGGGTGACACCCGACTCTGGGGCTGCTGCAGCGGCTGGAGACAAAGCTGAGCCCGGCTGTAAACAAGTCACGCCACGGAACCGGCGGCGCCGGGACTCTGGGGAAGCCAAGCCCCCGCCTCCTGAGGCCGGGGCAGCCCGAGCCGCCCAGTCCCTGCTGCAGCCCGGCCCGCTGCCCCCAGCCCCGGCCTCCTCCCTCGGGGAAGGGCGGCGGGAGCGGGAAGGAGACAGCGCAGCCGCCCCCGGGCCGCGGGGAAGGCAGGACCGTGGAACCCAGCGGCCTCGCGCCCCAATGGCGCCGGCCCGGCCCGGGGACTGAGCCAGCGGCCGCCGGGCAGCGTGAGGGGCGTGGCCAGGCGAGGGGCGGGGCTCGCTCTCTCTCTCTCTCTCTCTCTCTCTCAGGCAGGGCGGGGGCGGGGGCCGAGGCCGGGCTCGCGAGAAATGTCTCGCGCAGGCTGAGGCCGCCATTTTAGATGGGAGCGGCGCCGAGCGAGGAGCGGCAGCGGAGGCTGCGCGGGGGAGGTAGGGCCGGGCCGGGCCTCTGCGCGGCGAGGGGCCCCTGGAGCCGCAGGAGGGAGACACATGCGCCCTGTGCCCGGGGAGTCCGCACAGCCCTTCCCCGCCCTTCGTCCCCCGTCGGGTGTTTCTCTGACCCGCTGCCGTGTCGGGCTCTGGGGCGGCCGGGTCCTGCCCGGTGTCCGCTGGCCTCCGAGCCTCTCTGGCCCCTTGAGCCGGGCCTGGGGAGTGCGTGTGCGGCTGCTGTGGTTACGGGGCTCGGGTTGTGAAGGCTGCAAGTCGCTGTGGGGGGACGTTGGCGTTTCAGGTTTGGGGCGAAGCGGTTTGGCTCAGCCTGAACCAGTCCTCAGTTCAAACTCAACTAAACTTTTTCTCAATTGCGACAGAGCTTTTTTTCACCTCGTGTTTTCAATTCAATCAAATCTCTTCAAAATTATGACTTGTTAAACTGGGCCAGTTTTGCAGTCTAAATAAGGCCTTTCTCTGGAGCAGTACTTTATGTTTATGCCAGGCATGGGCAAGCCGCGGCTCAGGAGCCGCATGTGGCACTTGAATGCAAAAGTGCGGCTCGCGGAAGAATGCCAGGAAATCAATTTAGTAGTTAAAAGTATACGACTGTGTGCGTCAGTGCCGCTCTCAGAGGTTTAATAATCAACTTGTGTGGCTCTTGAGTTCCATAAGGTTGGCCACCCCTGGTTTATGCATTACATAGAGCTCCCTTGTTGAGGGCCCTTGTGGGTAGGCAAACAACCTGCCTCTAAGTAGCATCCTCTTGTACAGTTGTCACGTCTCTTGGCTCAGATTCCAAAATGTGCATAACATGCCTGATGTTGCCGTCTACCTCAGTGACTTTCAAGTGGCATCCATAAATGAAAAGAGTTCACCAGAGACTTGGGTCTCAGAACCAGCTGAAGTGATATTGTCAAGCTGGGGATGTGTTGCAGACCTGTAAGATGCAGTTGAGGGTTATCATGCAGCCAAAAAAGAGAAGGAAGCCAAGTGGGCCCTTGCACTCTTTGCTTGCACAGGCCTCCACAGAAACTGAGGCCCCTGGTGGATGGAAAATATTTGAGAAAGACTTTGTGAAAGGATTAAAAATGAGCTGTCTTCAAAATCTTGTAAATGGCTAATATTTATATGGTGTTTTACAGACACTAACTAATTATTGCATCTGTTTGTTGTGTAAAGATGAACTAGACTTACGTTTACATAGGAAGAGTCAGGAAAATTAATCCAGAATAACTAAAATTGTGAATTTAAAGTAGATTAGTTAAACAGCACTAAAAGCCTATGTGAACATTCTCATTTAAGATTAATATAGTCTTAATTTTGTTTAAATAGCTAATGTCTCTCTGTAGCCAAACCCTTAGGTTACTCTTGGTCACTAAGTTGTGTTGACATATGTTAGTAGAGACCTACCAAATATCTGGTTTCTCTTATGAAATCTAGTCTTCCATGTGTTTTTTATGCTGTGCTGTAGGATAAAAACCTACAAAAGTGTGCAGCATTTCTCAAAGGGGGGGGGGGCGACCTCAAGCCAAAAGGGCGTTGCAATGCTATTATATGGGAGGTTGCAGTTAGAACTCTGCAAATCTCCACATCTGTAGATACCTGCAGGCCATTTCTTGTGGATACAGACCTTAGACAGGTCAGTATATTTCTATCTGTGCAGAAAATCTGTGGATATCTGCAGAAATCTGCCTTATATCTGCATCTGTGGATACAACGTGGATATTAGTGGACCATTTCTTGCAGTCGCAGATTGGATGCAGATCCACGTTTGTATCTGCACAGGGCTTTAGTTGTGGCATTGCAATCTGTGCTGTTACTGCTGGTGGGGATGCTGTCTTCAGAGCTGGGCATCTGACCAGCAGCTATTGCTCTCTGTCCACCCAGTTCTGAAGGGAGCACAGAAGTAGGGTCATAGATCATATCATAGGGCTGGAAGGGACCTCACGAGATCATCAAGTCCAACCCCCTGGGAATTGAACCCAGGACCTTCTGCATGTTAAGCAGTGGTGTTAGCCACTACACTATTTGCAGGGCTGCGGCACTACTGAAGGGTGGGTGGGGGGCGCTGTGAAGAGCGGTGTGGAGAGGGGAGGGCAAGCTAGAGGGAGAATGAGAGAGCAGGAGCACCACTGCCCAGTCTGTCACACCTCACAGGCGGCCAGAGTGTCCTCTGACCCCCTCCGACTCAGACCTGGACGTAAGGAGGGAACCACAGAGAGCCTGTCTTGGGCATCCCACTACCTGGACAGCAGGGAGAGTGGCACATAGGCCAGTAGACTCTTCCTGACCCTGTGGGGCACTGGTGCTGCTGCTGATAGGGAAAGAGCGAGACATGGGCTGGCAGACCTCCTTTACAGTTTGCTGCTGTGGAGTGGGGGCACTGATGTAAGTATGGCTTCTGGGTGTCAGAAACCTCACTGTCCTGTTTGCTGGCTGCTGGTGACTGGCCAGTACACCCACAAAAATTTCATAGCTCTGGGCCCATTGGGATGTTAATCTGGCCCTCCCACAACTTCATGAAGATGCCTGTCTCTTTTGCTATATGTTTGTATAATGGATAGCTCAATGGAATCCTGGCATTTAGGTCCAAAGGGGCAGCCATGTTAGTCTAGTTTAGCAGAACAAACAGAGTCCTGTGGCACTTTTAAAGACTAATGTATTTATTTATCATATGAGCTTTTGTGGGAGTAACGTCCCACTTTTTCAAAGAGTCTGACAAAGTGGGGTTTTCTCCCACAAAAGTTCACGGGACAAATTTGTTAGTCTTTAAAAGTGCCATGGGACTCCTTGTTTGTTTGGCATTTAGGTGTAACTGCATAAAAAAAATAGAAGAATAACTTGCTACAGATATGATTCTTGGTGTATTGTCTCATGATTAGAGAATGGGAGTTGGGAGACATTGGTTATAATCTGGATGTTGTTGCTGATTTAGAATGCAGGGAATGGGAGGCAGATATGTAAAATAAACCATTTCCTAAAATATTAAAAATGTCCTTTCTGCTCTTTGTCTTTAGCTTACCATTGTGTAAGAAAAGGTGGTTATTAGGAAATGGCAGAAGCAGTTTTCCATGCCCCAAGAAGGAAAAGAAGAGTATTTGAGTCATATGATTCTCCATTCCCTATTCCTACCTCCCAGGAAGACATCTGTGGGAAGGATTTCAAGATATGCCAAGCTGAAATAATTAACAATAATGTAATTGTGAGGAACCCTGAAGACATTGAACATCTGTATAGCAAGGTAGCATTCCATGTTGGAATTCTCTTATATCAATGCATGCTATTTGTAATGTTGCTAATGGTCTCCAGACACAACAGTCTGTAGTGTAATTTGATCTGTGTTCCACATGAAATTTAAAAAGCATTCTATTCTCAGTCTGAAAAGAATATATTTTAAAGTGGTAACACAGCATCAGCTGTCATAAAGCTAGTAATGAAGGTAATTCTTCCTAATGCGTAATGTTGCACTTAAGCTCAGTAAGATTTATGATAGTGCAGTATTTGACTGAGTATCAAATAAGGTTTTGCCTGTTCTTGGAACCTCACTTAGTCATCAGTATAAAAATAAGATAGTCTAAAAACTATTAACAGCACGATTTAAAAGCATTAGTTTTATGGTTACACAGTTGTTTAGGATGATTAAAACAATTTGTCATTTCCAACCCTTGCATATCTAATCTTGGACTAATTGTTGGACATTAATGAAAAAACCTTAGATCACTCAGGAAACTTAAGATGATGCAGAATGCAGCAGCCTGGCCATAAAGTGAAGCTTCTTGGAGGCCACACACATAATTGGTGCTCACTAATATGCTATGAATACCTGCTATTTTCTGAATTGATTTAAGGTGCTGGTTTTGATCTGTGAAGTCACTAATCAGTTGGGACCTTGCTAGTTGAAAGATCACTTCTATATTTGTGCCATGGCACTACAGGTGAAATTGACAGAGGCTTTTAAGCTGGCTGCCTCAGTTGAAGAGAGTGGCCTGATGGGAGTGCATTCTCTATGAAGGGACTCTAAATTTTGCACCAGGCTTCCACTCTGTTCCAAAATACCTCAGAAATGTTGACCTTTTCAGCATACTGTAAGACCTCTATTTATGTGGGCTGCTGCAGTGATGGGTCTTTGGGAAAATGTGGATATTTTGTGATGGGTGAGTTTGGTGTTCTGTGGTTGATCTAATTTGGTTTTTATAATTTGTGGTAGGGGCACTTAGAGCCTTGGATACATAAACAATTTATTTTTTTCTACTGATGCTAATCAACTTCTTTTTTCTCCACCCAACCGGAGGGCTATTTTGGAAAAGGTATTCTTTCAAGAAGCAGACCAGAATACAGTATTTCAGACCCTTTATTGGTTGCTAAGTGGCAAGGTAAATCATACTGCTTTCCCCTTTCTTGCCAGTTTTAGTAATATCTAGTTTGTTCTCATTATTAATTACTTATACGTGAATGTAAATTGGTGAATTGCCAAACAGTCTTGTGAATTAAACTCTGTTTTATTGCAGATACCAAGATAAACATGCCCATAGTTTCATCGAAAAAGTAAGTGCAGCTGTCTTCATCCTAAATTGTACAGCAGCATTCTGTTCTACTTCATGTTTTAGCCCAATGGTTCCCAAACCATGACCTGTAAAAAGGCTGAGCCATATAGTTTTGTTTCACTTCCCTGTTTCCAGTTCCTAAATCATGTCAGTGAGAGAGAGTAAGTACTGGATAAAATTCCTAGCATTGTTTCTTCCATGTTAGCTATTGATGGGAGATTTGTTTGAGTAAAAGTGTGGATTAAACAAAGAGTGTAGTGAGTATGTTCACTAAAATGTGTTGTGTGAACATAGATGAAAACCCTTATACTTCATGAGCAAAAGGGGGAGGGAGACTATTTGGAGGCAAACTGTTTTAATAGATTACTATTTGCTCACTAGATTTATTCAGAATGAGCAGAAGGTCTTTGACATTTATTAAAACTTTAATGTGAGAAAGCGTGATATTTTCCTGATTTTGCTTGCATGATAACTTTAGATTTAGCACTTTTGTTGATTATGGTGTGGGGTGGTATTAAATTATTTGCTGTATTGTTTTTCATATCCATAGGACCACAGAATGCAGTCTTTTTTATAATAACCATTTAAATTTAAACAAACACATGCCAAATACTTTTTCACCACCACCCCATCAGATGACTGCTACTACAGAAACACATATTACTATTATTAATTTATTTTGAAGTAGTGTAATTAACCAGTTCAGATGTCAGTAGGCACTGTGCATCAATCAAGTGACATACATGTTACTTTGGGATGAACAACATGCTTCATAGTATTTTATTCAGATGAATAAAATCTATAAATTGTAAATGCATATTGCATGGTAGTCAAGTACAGTATAATAAAAGTTTGTTTTAGCTGGTGATGAAAGATTTGGAACCACTTTTCATAATATAACAAAGTGTTTTCAGTAACGTGTGCTGATCAAACTTTTTAGCAGTTTGAGAACAAATCTGTAGTAAATGACAACGATTTGTGCCTTTCCTTTTGAGGATTTTGAAGAGAGATTTGAATTTCACATTAATCGGCATAACCTTGTTTTAATTTTAACTGTTTTTGATTTTTAAGTGCTTTTGTTTTCTTGTTAGTTTTGCTGCCTCTGAATTTCAGTTTGGGAAATGAAATATAATACACTAGCAGTGTTAAAGTTTTAATTCTGTAGTTCACTGTTGTTTTTATAATATGACAGTTTGTCACAATGACAGCTATGGGACTTTTGTATTAGATATCTGAATCTCCTATAATAAATAGTATTTGAAGTGGACAGTAAGTCAAAAAATTCCACTTCTCGGGAAAATTCTGTTCTTGTTCTTTTTACAAGTAACAACTAATATGGTAAAAAATATTACAGTTGATTTTTAACAGCACTTTATACTTAGTCAGTTTCATCATTTTTGCTATACAGTTAGTTTCTTCCTACTTATATGGTTCTCTTTTACAGCAGCAACAGGAGACTGGACAAAGTAGTTTAAAAGTAAAATTAAAAAGTGATTCCGTAGTCATATAATTGGTAGACACACACATGTAGGTGTAGTGCCTGAAACTACTTCAAACTTAAAAGAATCCCAAACCCAACTACTAGACTTCAAGATGAGGACAACCTTTTAATTTGCGTTTATTTGAAAAATAAGTTAGCATTTTTTTTGTATTCAGGAATTATAGTCCCATGTTCAGTTTTGTACCCTATATCTGCAATTTGTGTTTACGCTGGTTGACCAGGATATTTGCAAATTTCAAATTGTTGTCTTTAATTAAAGTTTGGCTTGAAAGGATATTATGGCCCAGCTGCCCTGTTAGAATTAAAAAGGAACAGATATCCCACTCTTCTGGCTCCCAAATGGCTGGAGTTGGAATTTTCCCTCCAGCTAACTTTATTTTGTTTATTGAAGGACCTTTTGGTTGATTCAGAAATGTGTACTGGAGCCCTCTTCCAGGTCCATATTTGAAGATTTGGGGGAATTTTTATCTGAAGTGTTTTAGTTTTCCACAAAACAACTTTTCTGAATGGTCTAAGTAAAATGTATACTGCCATCGGTTTTTTCTTTCTTTGTATCTGTAATGTTGTACTCCCGTTTTCAATAGCGTCTTCCATAGTAGAAAAGAAAAAGCAGAATTTTTTTTATTTTGGGGAATGGGGATGGACCAGGAAGCTTTCAGATCTTCATTATGTATCATAAAGTAGTTAGAGAACAAACACAACTCTTTTACCATTTGCACTTCAAGACTTGCTATTTGATAGACTTTGTCAAATAACCTAAGAATTACCAAATGTCATTAATTTTACTGTTTTGAAATCTGAAAGTAGTATGCCACAGTCCTAGGGGATGGAGATGTATAGAGTTAATATTTCCTAAATGAGTTAAATGCTTTGCTTATTTTCCCTGTGTTCTCTCCCCCTGTTTTAGAACATGCAAAAAGAAGTAAAACAAACAGAGTTTTACCTTTTCTTTTTTAAATTTGGAAAGACCATTTTAGATCTTTATTCTGCCCAGGAAAGTTCATGCAATAAATAAATGTTAGTGTTTGAGTGCTAGAGGACTCCTTGTTTGTTTTATCATTTGATAAATTACTGTTGATGGCCTGTCCAAATCACATTTACAAGACTGCCCTTCTTCAGCCATCAGTTGTTTACAGTAGTATCACTTAATTTACTTTAGAATGACCTTTCCAAGGGCATTTTTGAACTAATTGGGTCTAAATGTATCCAAGGTACAGTGCCATCAGATGCTCATGTATTGATTTAAAATGAAATTTTGTAAACTTATGGAGCCCCTGTTTGTAGCTGGAAAGTGGTTCTGGACGTATTTTGGGCATTGGTCTTCAGTGTCACATCATTCTTGGGCAGCTGCTTAAATCAACATCCTTGTACTCCGTTGTTAGCATCCGTTATAAAATATGAAGAGTGTGAAAACAGTTTATGTAAAGTGTCCACTGCAGTAGTTGGTAATCACATAGTCTGATCTTAAAGTCCATTCATAAGCAGTTCTACCTCTAAAATTTACCTAAGTGAGTACTTTAGAATTGGGCCTTTAAGCTTCATGCTGTGCTGTGCTTAGGTTAGCTTTCAGACAGCAGACATTAGGAAGTGCTTTCTTTTTACTCTTTGTAGATTTCATGCCAGTTCCTCAGCTGCTGTAAATCAGTTTGGCTCTGTTAAAGTAAATGAACCTTCACTAATTTACGCCGGCTGAGGATGTGTTCCTAAATCTCAAGCCAAAGTGAGTGTGGTTCATTAACCTTCATTTGATTTGAACCCATTTTACTTGGATTGAAACGCTGTTCAGTCTTTTCCTTTAAATAAATCCAGAATTAAACTAAGATTTAAAAGGTAAATTAGTCCAGTCTAATTTTTTTTGGTAGGGTTCATGTTTAGATAAGTTTGTGTTATTCAGCTGCTCATTAAGAAGTGTCTTTTGTTGTTCACTCAGTCCTCAAATTAACACTGTCTTTAGGATCACAGTATGTTGCTTCAAGTGAATATGCAATTATTTTTTAAATACATGGAAACTTAATGTGATGCTGTTTATTTTCAACAGTATCAGAGCACAGCATAAGTCTTACAAATTGATTATTTTCCATTTTAAATAGTTTGTTGGATTAGTTTTTTTAAAAAAATCTCTCCATTCATATATAACGTTTTAAATTAAGAAATGGATTACAAAAACATTAACATTCATTTCTGTATGGTATTGCGTTGGGTTTAATGTGTTGTTTGAAGGATTCTGTGCACTAGAGTCTTCTACTTCCTGTTTTTTCCATTATCCAGGTACCAGTGTCATCTAGAATGGGCTAAAAGCCTTTTGCAAGAACAAGGACTTGATGACTGCTCACTTAACAAAATTCTTGAAAATTACTCTAAGCCATTTGAGCTGCCTTTCATGGAAGGGGAAGCCTTGCAGAATTGTGACTCCTACTGCAGAATGGCTACAGAAATGGAAAATGTAGAAGATGGAATGCAACTTTCAGGAAGTTCTGCCATAAATAATGGAGATTCATCAGCAATAAATGTTGATCATCCTAAGAAGAGTCCAGACTATAATAAAACTTGTTTTGAAGGTAATTCAATTTACAGTGATCCACCAGCTATGAATGGCTCTGGAGAACCAGATATGTTGGCCACTAAAGCTACTGCTGAAGTGCACTGTGAAAAACATGATGATTTTATTGTGCACTGTGGCTGCAAGACTGAAGACTGTACTAAGCAAGAGTTTCATGAATTGGCCAAAGGCACAGAATATGCTTATGAATATGTATTGGTGCAGGAAGAAGAAAGCAAACTGTGTTATGAAGATGAAGCAGCAAATGAGAAATCAAATGTGAGCCAAGTAAGTTGTCTGTCTCTTGAATAATTAGCGTTATTTTACTAAATATAGTCATCATGTTCTTTTCACAATTCCATATTGCTGATAATCTAAAGGTTCGTTTATATAGTAAGTAAATCACTAACAATAAATGAAAAATTAAGGGAAAATCTAAGATGTGAAATATTTTTCATGTAACACGTTTCCTTTTACTTTAGTTGCTGCTTTATAATTTTATTTTGATACTTCTTTCTTTTAGCTAATCAAAAGGGAAAAATTAGTATGCAGACGAAATCCATTTAGGATTTTTGAATATTTGCAACTCAGCTTGGAAGAGGTATGTTTAAATATTGTGAAACTTATTTTTCTTCTGACATTGGAACAAAGCACCAATCTATGCAGTTAAATACCTCTTTCTTAAAAGATAATGCTTTTTTAAAAATCCAGAATGTTTGCATGTTTTTGGTAAATTTACCACTGTTTTTAATGATCTGTAGATTACTTTGATATAGTGAGACATTCATGGGCCTGATCCTAGAGCCTTTACAGTTGTGAATAATCCCATTTCCTTCAGAGTGACTAACAACATGAGTGAGGCCTGTAGGAGTAGACCTATAGTTTTCACATACAGTCTTGAATCCAGTCTTCTTCCAAAAGTGTCCGTACACATTGCTTTAATTAGAATACAGTTTCTGCATATGCTGCTCCCTTGTGAATAAAATTTCAGTAATGCTGTGTAAGTGGTTTATCTCTAAAATCACAATAATCTATTCCCTGCGGATCTCTTGTGGTGGCTTTCAAACTTCCCTTGCAGTAATCCTACAGTTTCTTGAAACAAGCAAATCTTATAACTACAGATCTCCATGTGATAGAGACAAAACATTTTAACTTATTCTTTTTATGTTTTTAGGCATTTTTTTTGGTCTATGCTCTTGGATGTTTAAGTATTTATTATAATGAGGTAAGATGTTATGTTTAGTCATCACATTAGTGCTCTGAAGGATGCAAAATAGTGTTGATCTGGATATAGATCATTGTCTCAAACTTCCAACTGCTATGATGGAATCACATGCTGTTAATCTCAAAGGCAGCAAAAACCAGCTGGAGGAGTTTGAAAATTTTCCCTGAAGTCATGTATTTCTGTTTGTGTAGTATGGCAAATTGCCAGTTCCCTCGTGGGTCTTGTGCTTTTGTCTCTTGCTATCAGTTAGGGTGCCACTGGTTGTCCAGTCTACCCAGTGATGGTGAGCCCTCCAATGGGGTCAGATGGAGCCTGGAGGGTAGTAGGGACCCTGGCCCAACTGCTCCTCTGGGTCCCAGCCCAGGGGCCCTGCTAATGGTGGCTACTTGCTGCAGGCGCTCTAGTCTCAGTTGCACCAGTTTCCCCTGGGGTTAGTTTCCCCCCTTTGTCCTTTTCAGCTTCTGCTGTCCCAGCTCCCCAGTGTCTGGGAATAAACTCAGCCCAGTTACTCAAACTTTCCCTTCCTGGGGTCCTGTACCTTCCTCAGAACTTCTTTCTGCTCTTCTGCTCACCACTACTCTTCACCACCACACCAAAAACCCCTCAACACAGCACAGCAGTCCTCTCACTTCACTTCCAACTTGTGCACTGTCTGTCTGTAGCGGGGAAGGCTTTCAGTGATTAAAGTATAATTTGACAAGCCCTGGAACCCTCCTAATCTCTAGGCCCCCTTCCCGTATTGTTGGGTCCCCTTCATGCATGTGCAGGGCCCAGCCCAGGTGGGCATTTTTGAGCCCCACCAACTCAAGCACAGCCTCAAATCCACATCATCACCCCAACCTTGTTTGCTAGTGCCCGCATCAGACCCCTCTTAGCCCCCATTCCCTAAGTTCCCTGCCCCCAAGTCCCCACTCCAGCCCTCCTAACCCCCGACCCACCTCCACAGCCCCTTCCATCCCTGGCCCCAACTCCAGCCCCTCACCCAGTCCCCACTCCAGCCCTTCATAGCCTGCTCCACTACTACTAGGGCAGGGCAAATGGGGCAGAGCCCTGGTGCACAATTTTAATGGGCACCAGACTGACCCTAGTTGGCCCCAGAAGGGAATGTGCCTTTGGCAAGGGCACATTCCTCCCAGAGCCAGGCAGGAGCTGGGGGAGGTCATCTCCTGCCCTGCCCCTGAGCATGCTTGGTCAGGTGTATGCTCAGAGGTTGCGGGGGGAAGCGGGGTGTGAAGAAACCTCTGGCTGTGCCATGCGGCCAGCAGCTCCAGCCTCCTGGGACCTGCGGCCAGCTAAGGGAAAGGCATATGGGCCCCTGGGGACCTGGAAAGCCGGTGGCAGGCGGAAACTCTGCTTTAGTTAAGCTGGCTTGGCAGGTGGGGGAAGCACCCCCAGCCCTTCCTGGCTGCAGTGGCCAGTGAGGGAGGCACCCCTCCAACCCTTCTGTGAAACCAGTTTGGCTGGCAGGTGAGGTACTCCCTTACCTGCCCCTGGCTGCGATCACTGGGCCAGGGGGAAAGGGACCCCCCACCCAGCCAGAGAACTGGGGTCAGATCTGGCCCCCTGCCTCTGGGGACATACTGGGCCCCAGACCAGGTCAGGGCTTTGGGGGGGTGCCTTTGGGGCTGCTTGCCCCAGGCGCCAGAAGCCCTAATTATGGCTCTGACTACTACATAGCCCCCACCAGTCCCTACCCAGTCTCCTTGTCCCCAGTGCCTCCTCCATCCCTCCCTTGCCCCCTGTCATGGTCCCTTGGTCTAGCGACTTGCTCTGCTCTGGATCCCTCCATTCCCACCCCCGATCTCTGGCTCACCACATCCACCACCTCCCACTGGTGCAGCGCCATGTGCTTCCCCTTTGGGCTCTCCCTAAGTAGCAGAGCAAGCAGGAGTAGTGACTGGGAGGCCAAGGCAGGTGGAGAGTTCATGGTGTGGGGGAGGGACTGCTGGACTGGCTACAGTGTTCCCTCTAAGCGGATGATGCCGCTGAGCAAGTTCTTCACTGGTTACCGGGCCCTTTCCCTGCTGCCTGATGGCTCCATAACCTGCTCAGCTGTGCCATCAGCTTACAGGGAACATGTGCACTTGTCAGATAACTTATGAAGGCATTCACATATTTAGTGTTGCTGTAAGCATGTTTGTCCCAAGCTGTTAGAAGGAGAAAGCAGGGGGAGTAATATCTTTAACTAACCCAACTGGACTGTGACACTTTTTCCTAGACCTGAAGATGAGTTCTGTGTAATCTTCTCTCTTTCACCAAAAGAATGAGGTCCAGTAAAATATATTACCTAGCCCACCTTCTCTGTCTAAAGATATTCATGTTACTTAAGTAATGCCCTTGCTATCTGCTTTGTACTGTTGCCATCATCCTCTCTCTGTTCAACACAACCAGGGAGTCTGATGAAGTAGGATTCTCCCACTAAAGCTCATGCAATAAAAAAATCTGCTAGTCTTTAAAAGTGCCCCAGGACTCCTTGTTTTTGCTGAACTAGACCAACATGGCTACCATTTTGGAACATGTTTATTCAAACTACCTTAGTTAAATTGTCAGCTTTTGTCCACAAGGGATATAGTTGGTGTGAGATCTAAAGTGCAATTGACTGGGGTAAGTGACTGATCCGTGGGGAGGCGGAGTAACCTGAACATTGCTGGGCTCCTTGATGGAAGGGCCCATCTATCCCAAAGACATGCTCACGGGGTGTAGTGTCCAAGGGGACAGGCAGTGACTCCGATTTGAGGCCCTTACAGCACCTAAGCAGTTTACAGTGATGACTTGATAGATAAACGAAAAAAATGAAATCGTAGCACTCACAGCCAATTTGTGATGTATAGTATACTGTGTTTTCTGTCCTGAGAAAGTTACTCGGTCCTTAGTCACTGCAGGACAGTGTGACACAGGCAGTCCACATGAGAGTACATCAGTGACCAGGCTGCTTCCTTACCTACCATCTCCCCCATCCCACCCCCTGCATCAGTTGGGTTATCTGCAAAGTTTGTCTGTGGTGCTTTTATGTTTCTTCCACCCTAACCCACCCGCCCACCCAGCTACTGGCTCTCTGTCCCCCACAAGCCAGCCTGACCCCGTCTTCTCACCCTAACTCACCTGCTGGCTCTCTCAGTCCCCCGCTCTAGTCGGCCAGACCCCTTTTTCCCCAACCTACATCTCCATCCCCACCCCCAAAACCCTTTCTCCGCCAGCTGCCCGATTATCCCCAGCAACCTCCCAGGGTCCCCCCCTTGCTATGCCACAGGCTGCTCCTCCCACCTTGAGAATGCCGGGGGGGGGGGCGGCTCTTAAAAAGTCCCAGCCTGGGAGAAGCTCCCTGCCAGCTGGAAGATTGTCTTCCAGTTGGGTAGGGGCTGCAGCTGCTGGCTGTGCATGGGTGAGTGTTGCCTGGGAGCTGAGTGACTGGGGGCCTGCGCAGGTGTAGTAAGGGGGAATGCACCGGAATGCAGTGTTCTGCATCATTATTCTATTTGTAGGGGCCCTGGAATGCTGGTCCCTAAAATTTGTGGGCCCTGGAACAACATTCCAGTGTAGTCTCCTTACTTTAACACCTGGAGACTTTTATCAGGCACCTGGGTGGGTCTTATTTGATATCAAGTGCGTCTGATTGCCCTGCAGTAACCCTAGCTAGTGACTAGGGAACAAAGCTCTCAGCATTCTCCAGCTCACATACCTCCCTTCGCTCAGCCTGGTTAGCTCAGTTGATTAAAAAAAGGTGTTTCTTAACTTGTGGGTTGTGGGTTTGAGACGAATGTGAGGCTCACTCTGAGGGCCTGCTGTCCTTTCTCATAGTAGGTATAAGAAATATTGTCCATAAACTTTGTTTTAATGCTTTTAATTTAGTAACACAAATAAACAGACACTTTCTGTGGAGGAAAATTTGTGAATGGAATTGGTGTGAGAAATACAAGAAAAAGGGGTGTATGGGAAGGAGTTTGTAGAGGAGTGTTCCTCCATTTTCTGAAAAAGTTTGCAGTTTGAATTACAAGCATTAACTTTGCATAACAAATAGTAGTTTTTATTTTTCTTTACATGCCTTGCTAGTGCAGGGTTCTTGCTTTCAAGTCGAGCTGCCAGCATGAGATCTAGCAGAGCTCCTCTACCTCAGTGGTTGTGGTCTGGTTTTTGTATTGATTATTAAATGGCAGTCAAAGTAAACTTCTCTGGCAGATAATGGACACTCATAGTGCCAGTGTCTCAAGTGTAATCTTGCATAGGGATTCTGTTTGGTATTTGAATAGGATATTCTACTAAAGACACTTATGTGCAGAGTTCCCTGGGTATTTCTCTGTTAGTATTAGCAGCAGGTTGTAATGTTAGTGTAATAAAATACTAATGATTTTGGTTGTGATTTTTAGGAACCTTTAACTATTTTGAAGCTATGGGAAGTTTTTAGTCAAGTGCAACCCAACTTTAGAACTACATACATGGCGTATCACTACTTCCGCAGTAAGGGATGGGTCCCCAAAGTAGGACTGAAGTATGGAACCGATCTCTGTGAGTAGTTTCTTTTAAAAAAATGGAATAGCTTGCAGGTGAATCTTTAAATACAATATCCAGGGCACCACTTAAATTTGACATTGGGGCATTAGAAGCAGAGCAGACCTCCAAGCTCCTGTAGGCAGAAACAACTCTCCATGTTGCTTAAGCTATAGGCTAACCTGTCAGGTATTCATGCAGGTAGAGTCTGTGGTCTGCCTCTTAAAGATTCATTGGCCCCACTACAGTCAGTAAATGGATTAAAGGACCTGTAGTCTTGGCCTGTGCTATAGGCTTGATGTTAGCTGTGGAACTGCACTGGAATTCATCTTATTCCACCCACTCTTCAGAGATGACCAAGTGGAGTTAATGACTGGAGTAGTGAATCAAATTCCTGTTGAATTCTGTAGATGATTTCCCACCAAATTCAGTGAGAGTTGGGTTAGAGCATATACTGAAGGTGTAATTCAAGTGACTTATTTCTGTTTTGCTTAGGAGTTTAAAGTATCTTGTTTCCCCAAAAGAAATATTCAGTAGTGTGTCTATTAAACTTCTTAAGAACTAAGTATTAATTTCTTGATTACAGCTTAAGTTATTGGAAATGACTGATAGTATAATTTATGATCATAGAAGAATGTAAAATGATGGCAAACCGTGAGAAAAAGCATGGTTGTGTAAAATAGCAGAATGCTTCTTTTTGTTAGATGAAACTACGAATTACGTGTGCAACTAGACTGTTAGGAAATTTTTTTTGTTCACACTGGGAGTGAACGGACAATCCTTTTGGGTATAGAAGTTGTGCCTGACTGCAGTTTGACTGTCCACAAAAATACCCATTCTAATAGGTAAAATGTTGGTATTGGCTGTCGGACATCTACATGAGTTTGTTTTCTATCAGGGTACTTCCTAGTCTGGATTTTGTTTCCTTTCCGCTTTGCACAGCACTAGTTCTTTATATGTGCCATGCAATCAAATAGGATCAGCTTGAGCTTGTTGAAAGGGTTCAGCCTTGCTCCTCATTCAGTAGCTTGTTTATGTAATGGATATCTTTATTTTAGATTCTGATCTCTGATGTGGTGATCCAAATAAAAAATTCGTGGTTGTCTAATACAATATTTCTTTTTGTTGCAGTGCTGTATCGAAAAGGCCCCCCCTTTTACCATGCAAGGTTTGGTATTCACATTCTTAATATAAAATGCGTACTCTGCATTTGACTGTGATTTTAACTTCCATTTTGGTTTCTAATGAATACGGTTGTCTCATCCTCCCACCCCCATTTTATTCGGATATATTTTATTCTACTAAAATTATGGCCTTTTTTCTGCCATGTACCTTCTACACCTAAAACAAATTTTCTCATCGGGAAGGTTGATTATGGTGATAAGCGAATACTTCAAACCAACATGTTGTTTTAGTAGAAGCACAAAAAAAGAAGTTTGAGAGTGAGTGTACATGCAAGTAATTAAAAATATAATTGAAGACTACTGAATGCCTCCCTGGGCTTATCTAGACGTCACATGTGCTGAGTGGTCTCAGAGAAATAATTTCATTTTCAAAACCTAGGTTCTCTTTTTTTATGGATGATCTAAGTGATTTTGAAGGTAACCAAGGAAAAGCAGCCCATAATTTATAAAAAGTGATCTCCATTCCTCTGCCAGTCTAACTACATACCTAACTAGTTATTTGTGTGTGAATGCAAAATGGCCAGCCCCAAGAGAGTACTGCTGAAAGATAAAAAGCAAGAGGATGGGATGAGGGAGTTGCAGAATCATCATTCATTGAATCCACCATTTATCTCATCCACCTCTTTTCTTTTGTTTGGCTATGGCAATCGAAATAGCCAAAAATTCTGAGGCAGCAGTATTTAAATTTATAGGATTTTAAAGTGACAATAATTTCCTCTTTGTAAGCTGTCTGTCTGGTTTATTTTCCAGTTACTCGGTCATTGTTGAACTGGTAAATGACAACTTTGAAGGATCACTGCGCAGACCATTTACCTGGATGTCTTTGTCTGGCTTGAACAGAACAACAGCGAATGTTTCTAAGGTAACAACATAAGATACTGATTCTGCTTCTAGAAAGAACTGGTAAATGTAATTGTCTAGCTTAGAGAATTTTGTGGAAAAGCAACACTGTACCAGGATCAGAACTTGGGTTCTATTTAGGCATATCAGTTGTAGCAGTGCAAGTGATTAATGCAAAACAAATTAACTAGATTAAAAAATTAGTTGTGATTAATCACAGTTTTAATCACTATTAAATAATAGAATGCCAATTTAAATTTATAAATATTTTGGGGAGGTTGTGTTTTCTATTACAACACAATACAAAGTGTACAGTGCTCACTTTATATTTTTATTACAGATTTTTGCATTGTGGTCAGTGGTATTTTTTAGTTCACCTCTTGCAAGTAACTGTTGTGCAAATCTCTTTAGTGTGAAAATGCAACTTACAAATGTAGAATATTTTTACATAAGGACACTTTCTTATTCAGCCAGTCTCTAAAACAATGTTGCCTACTTATTTACAGTGTCACCTAAAAGTGAGAACTGGTGTTTGCATGGCACTGTTGTAGCTGGTGGCGTAAGGTACTTACATGCCAGATACACTACACATTTTTTTGTTTGACATTTTATATATGCTTTGACTTGTAGATTGCATTATTGTACCATCTTTTTTTATAGCGCAGATATTTGTATTAAAAATGAGGGCTTTCAATCTTAGTGAATGCATGCAAGTAATTCAGAACAAATTAATGCAGTTTTTATTAAATGAGTGTTAATCGCATCCCAGGTGCCATGCTTGGAAGGGGGCACTACTACATGCCACTGGGGCAGGGATGCCCCTCCTCCTGCTGCCCTACTCTACTGCTGCTCCTGCCTTCTCTCTCCCACCCCCATGGAGCCACTCGTGGTCAAGCTGCTTCAAACTGGGAGCCTGTCTGCTGCACATGGCAGGTGTAGGGAGGCTGATGTCGGGGTGTCCATCTCTTCCCCCCATGTACCTGGCCATCACTAAGCTGGGGTTGGGAAACAGGGTGAGTCTGTCCTTTGCTGCTCACTCAGGGACTGAGTGCTGCAAACATTTAGGCTCCTGAATGCTTTGCTTAAAGAGGCAACATCCCTCCCCAGTGCCTCTCCTAACACTTTTACTCTTCCTCCCCAGAACCAAAAATAATTAAATAAATGGTATTCTGTTGTTTAATACTGTGATTAATCATGACAATCTTTTTAAATCTTGTGATTAATTTTTGAATTCTGAGCATGATTGCCTCATCTTCAGGCTGGAGAAGGGAGGGCAGCACACTGTTGTGGCCTTTGAATACATCCTTTCCTAGTCAATATTTGTAGGTTCTGGAGGGCACCACATCCAGGTCTTCTCAGTTGGAGCAGGAGGGGTCACATGGATGCAGATTGGAGAAACAAAGGAGTAGGAAGCAGGGAAGTTCTGGAGCGATGTTCCATTCCAACTCACTGCTCCACACTTCCTTCCATCTCCATTCACCTGCTCAAATAGAATAGTGTTTTGGCTTCACAGTCTTCTGAAATATTGCCAGTTCTGTGTTTTCTGTCTATATACATAATTCTGTTATGCCAGTAACTATGAGTGGTAATGTCTGCCTCAAGGCAGATACACAAATGTGTGTTCTGGCCTTGGTTTAGTATATATGCTTCTTGATTTGCCTGAGGGATGAGATCTGTTGTTCAAACTGAACAAATGAGATTCTAATTTTAAACCTTTTTCAATAAAAATCAAGTGATGCTTGTACATTCCTCTCTCTCAAAGGAATATCTGTGTATTTATTTGTCCACAGGAGCTAATGTTATGCTATTTGATTAGTCCATGTGATATGACTGAAAAAGAGATGTCATCACCAGAATGTATGGAAAAAATTAAAGTTCAAGTAAGTTCTGCTCCAAATTATTTCTTCTTCATTGCTAGCTGAGCAATCCCATGAGGCAGCTGAAGACACTAGCTTCCTAGCATAGCAACACACTTGAATTTTTTCTTGCCTTTTGGCACATTTCATGATCTGGAAAGCACAAGACCATGACATTCAGCATCCTAGATTCTGTTGCACTTTATAGTTAATAGAAATTCATTGGAGGGCAGGCCTGGCATAGAGGTATCTGGTCTCAAAGTTAATCTTTAAATGTAGGTTGAGAAATCAAGAATAACTGCTACTGAGTTACGATTGGCATGACAATGGGTGGGGGTGGGGGACACTGGAGGCTGGAGTTAGTGGGGGAAGTTGTTGCAAGCAGGCACCCTGCAATGACAAATATCCCTACCTAGTTTCCTCAGTGATGATAATATATCTTCTATTAGATGAAAATTTGATAGACATGGATGTTGGGAGATGTCTATAATTTTTTTTGCTCTTGTAATAGTCCATGTTTCTATTTCAGGAATTGATTGTAAATCGTTGGGTCTCATCCCGTGAGCGCAGTGAACAAGATGAACTGTGACAACATGGATCAAGAAAACTAGAGTTTAAAGAAACAAATATTATCAATTAGGTTTAGAAAAGTCTAATCTTTGCATGGCAGAACTGTGCCATGTTTAAAATACTCCAAATGCATACCTTGGTGCTGTTCAAAATTGTATGGAACTTGGAGTATTCTGTGTAATGTTAGAGAAGGAAATACTGAAAAAATACAATGGATAACTATGTTTATGTGGGGGGAAAAAAATTAATCTCTGCCCAATCCAACATGCACTGGTATTCAAATAAACTTCTAACATGTTGCTGTCAAAAGTGAATGTGAATGAAACAAACCAGCTGACATACAAATTATTACTGTATTTACCATAGCTAAAACTGTGAGTGCCAGACAGCTTGGTACTTGTCACAGTGATTTGGCATTAATAAGCATTCCAAATATAAGATTTCAAGAAGGTAAGTTATCATAACAAGAGTTCCTCTTGGTGCCACTGCATGTGCCATTAGTCATATAGGGAGAACCTTGTTAGCCAATTAAACTAGTTTCAGTGGATATTGCTCTACCCAATGTGACCTGTTCTTTTCTACACTGTTTCCACTCAGCACAGTAGAGGAGGGTTCCCTGATATTTTGAGCAGTTCTCCCCTGATGTCAGCAGAAGCAAGAGCTTCTCTAAAGTCTTCCAGCTAGTAATGGCCTGCAAGGAATCACCTGCCAGCTGGGAATTGTCAGCACCGAGCACTCCAGACTTGTCGTCTTCTGTTTCAGAAGCATAGCAATATAAAGCACCATCACTGTAGATTAAACTAAGTATAACATAGAAAAAAGGGGAACACGTTCTAATGTTTTTGTTTTCCCTCTGTAGTGTCTGTACTAAAAGTATTAAATGTTGTGTCTGGATAATGGCCTTTATCTTCAAGCTGCATGTCAAGGCATTTATACAAAGTAGGTATCAAGGCATTTGTTTTCAAAGTGCGGATTATAGTTCATGTTTTCAGTGCTATTGCACCAAATTATTTACTTAGGAATGCATAACCAGGCAGATCAAGATTTACCATGTATTTATTTTCATTCTCAACATGCATTCTAATTGGTAGAAGTACAGATGGTCCTTGTTCTGAGTCAAACAAATTCAGCCTTGGGCAGAAACACGTCATAAGGCCTCTGCACTCTAAATTCCACTTGAACTCTCAAAGTAGGGATTAACTCATACAGAGTGTTTGTGCTGACCCTCTGAATGGTTATTCACCCCAATGAAAACTTCTTTAGTAGTGCTATGATGTTTTCATTTTTGGAGAGCTTGATGAGAAATTCAGTTTTTTAAAATGTAATAAACAATGCTAGAAGGCTTTTATGGCCCTAAGAAAGGGGAATATGTTTTTTAAACATGAAAATTATTAGTGGCTTTTATACATAGTGTACCAGTTACACAAAGGTATAAATTAGAGGTGAGGGGAAAGAAAAAACACCCTGAAGAAAATAGAACTTGGATCCATACTAACTCTAACTCCTATTTCTACAAAAACTACTAAGAGAAATAGGGCCAAATTCTGCTGTTACCTTGGTGTCTTATCTGGATTAACTCCAGTAAAATTACTGCTATTCAAGATTGAGAACAGTGCAAACAAGCAGAATTTGCCCAATCTGTTTCCTTGTTGGGGTAAATTCTTATGAGTTCATTGCTAGTGACAGATACCACATTGTGCAAAAAAGCTGTTACTATTAAATGTTTTAACTACAGTAATGAATGCTTCCAGATAGTTTGTTGGAAAATAGTCCTTTTAAAAAGAGAGAGGAGAGAGGCCTATCAAGCAGCATGGTTTTACTCTAGCTATTTATATTTGCAATGGTAGTAAAAATATGGAGGAACAACCAAACATTTTTGCTAGTACAGTACTGAAGAAACTTTGTTGCATATTGGTAAATTTAAAATTTATTCACTTTGTACCTTACCTCAGGTGTTAAACTTTGAGTATCTGCTTATTGTAAATAAGGCAGAAGATAGTGTATGACTAGTAATTGCAGTGCTATCTTAATCCAAGCAGTGTTTTAGTTGACAATAGTGAAGAAGTCATTCTGTTGGTTTTTGTTACGCTTAGTTTTTCTGACCTTGCTCAAAAGAATCTACATTTATTTTAAATTACAACTCTTACATTCTCAGTGTAAAACATGACCATGCTCATACGACTTTGCTATACATCATAAAACAGAAACATGTATATAGTTTGCTACATAGCAGTGCTCAAGAAAACTAGCTAGAGTGCAAAATTTTAAAACTTTTAGAATATCATTATACAAGTGTCTTCCTTCTTACTCACATTTATAGATTAACATGTCATATTAATGTCTTGAGATATGAAATGCATGATCCTCTTCTCAGACATATCAGTTCCATTGTTTACAAATATTGCAGGAGTGCATGTCCAATATATAGAGAGAGAACTGACGCTTGGACCCAAAAACTTTATATTTATGGATCTGTTTTTATTCCAGTGGATGCTTGTTTTAAGGTAACGATTTGTCCTCTTCTGAATTGTTCTTTTCATGGGGAGGGCTGTCAACAATGTAGAAATAATTTTCTGCTACTTCCTGGTAAAGATTGATGTACTTGGAAGCTTTCCTTGTCTGTGGTATCACAAATCTTTCAGTGAATTCACTTTTACTCATTTGCTGCTTACCTTCTGCAGCCAAGACACAATTAATAAATGCCAGTGCATAGGTGTAACAATTATGGTGATTTTCATCATATCTATGAAAGAAAGAACCAGGTTAATATGACAAACTAGTTCTTTAAATTGTGTGTGTAAGAAAAGATTTTAGTGACTGAACTAAAGAAGTGTACACCTTCCCCCGCCCCCCATGCTACAATTCTCTTAATACTAGTACTTAAAAGCACCTGTAATAATGCATCCCTTTGACACTGAGAAAATTTTAAAAAGTGCAGATTCTACAGCTCAAGCTTGTGCAGCAACAAACTCAGATTTTTTTTAAATAAAAAGATGGATAGCTCTTACCAAGTTAGCCTTCTCCTAGTAAATTGCTTTACTGTTACATGTCCTGCAAGAAAGCTATCATCTGCATCAGTGATGTGAACTGTGCTAGTAGACACATTTTTCACTGTAGTATTTACTTGGGAGCATAGTTTATATTAACTAAATGCTATTACTGTATAAATATGAAGTCCTGTGGCCTTAAAGACTAAGATTTATTTATTGCATGAGCTTTTGTGGGAGAAAAACCCACTTTCACTGACTAAGTGGGATTTTATCCCATGAAAGCTCATGCAATAAATAAAGTTTGTTAGTCTAAGTGCCACAGGACTCCTTGTTTGTTTTACTGAACTAGACTGAAATGGCTGCCCCTTTGGAACTGTATAAATATGTTGATCTAGGGCCCATATAGTCTGCCTGTCAAATTCCCATTGGCAAAAATAAATTGCACATGCAGCCAAAGTGCTTTTAAGTAACTAACTGAAATGGAATTAAACTTTAAAGACAAATTAAAATTTTTCTCTATTCTTTGCCCTGTTTGATCTGCATATCGTTCTTCAAAGGTGAGCTGTCCTGTGGAATTGGCTAAGCTGAAAGGATGCTGCAGTTATGTCTTCACCTTTGAATGTTTCTTACTGTCTCCTATAAGTTTTCAGTAGTATGTATCTTAAGAATTTTCACAGCCGTAGCAATCAACTTGAATATATCTTACCAAGGTCTTCCCCCCACCAAAGAGTTCTGGTCGTCTTACTGCCCTTCCGTAAACCCTTGCACAGACTTGCCCTGTCTCCTGTCTGCCTTTTCCATAACCACCTTCCATTCATATAGTAATTCTGCTTCTCCTAATCCTTTGACCTTCCCCTGCCTCCTGTATAGCTGTCTTTCTGTGCTACATATTGTAGCTATATCTCCTGGCAAGGGCCCTATGAATGTACAAGAATTGCGTGTTACCCCTGAGAACTTCACAAGATTGGTTTGCAACATCCAGTCTTCTGCAGTCTTTTAGCATGGAAAACTGTGTCCAGTTCAAAGTTTTCTAGTATTTCTCAAAGCTCTTCTGCTTTGAAGCATGGTGTATTTCTAGAGACCTCTGACTTCTGGTTTGCTAAGATGTCACTACCTGAATACACTTGCTTTATTGCAGCTTATAGTTAAGTAATTATAAGCTAATGTCATGCTGCAATGCCAAACTGCTGGGAAGCCCCCCTGCAGCCTTCTCTCTAGTTTTACTCCAAATCTAAAGTGTCTGGATGCCTAAAGTTAGTGTGTTTGACTCCAGCCCAACAAAGCGCAAACTCTTCAGTATTTTTTGCTGAATCAAGGTCATAATGGAGTATAGCATGCTAACAGAAGAAGAGATGCCCTTATTGGTTGTTGAAGCTGACTTGGGAGATTTTAGTTTTTGTATTTTATAACAAATGACCCTGTGTTATAATCTTGACAAACAAAAGTACTACTTTTGAATGGGAAATATGGCCTGGTATTACAGCGTGCAGGCAAAAATAAAGTTGCCTGTAACAAGTGACTGGAGGTTACCTGCGTCTGATTCACTTACCATTACTATTTCTTGCATTTATATAAATCATCAACAAAAAGCAGGAAGGCATCATACATAGCATCTAATTTTTACAGACACTTCCACTAAAATACAAGGTATAATGGCGTGCCCTCACACAGAGAACTAAATCTAAATTAGAAGAGGGAATAAGCTATTTTGCAGCCTCTGCATTCCCAGGCAGTAAAAACTGGGGGCTTTCTTAAAACACATGTGATTCTCTCCCATAGTGTTTTATGGACTTTCATTTAGAAGCAAAGCTGAGACATCATGACTTATTTTTAAAAAATGTGTTCAGAAACTATGATTTGTTACTTAAGAGCTGCTCTGTGAAATCAAATATTCCTTGGAATACCTTTTCACTCCTCACTTCTTGCCCTAGCTGGTTCCCAGAGATCAAGTAATGATCCTAGGAGAGACTGTTCCTGGGATCTCTGGATCTGATTTGTAATATGGAAGCATAACTGATTTCCTTTCATGCCTTGGGGGAAAAACATACTAAACTGGATTTTTTTCATGGTGTAACCCAGGATCCTTCATACAGTTGGTGTATTAGGACATTTATAGCAATCTAAGCTTTACAGTTGATGAAAGTGAACTAAATTCTCAGTACATAAAATTATAATGGCTACAAAATGGGCACTGCCTTTAGAATCATAGGGAGAGTAATGCAAGAAGCACCAAAAAATATACAAGCAAATTATGTCTCAAAAAAAAAAAAAAAAACTAGTGTCTTACAACTACTGGAGCACAGGGAGCACAAAATCTGGATCAGCAGAAAATAGATTTAATCACAGCACTAGTCTGTATGACAAAAAGTTAAAATCAGATGTCTATACCGACTTCCAAAGGTTAGGCAAATTTTAGAATGCTATAAAAGGTTTTTTAGGTTACAGTTCATGTTTGTCAATAATGAATTAATTTGTTTCAGCTCCGTTTCAAGATGGCTTGTACACTGGCCTGTCATTGGGAAGCAAATGAAAGAACTGGAATTAGAAGGTGCCCCAATGTTTACTGAGGTCCAAAATGCAGTGATAAAACTAGGTCACTACACAACTTGACCATTTTTAAACTTCATTTCAAATCTGCAAACTTTAGTGATGTGAAAAATCTGTATAAAATTTTCAATGAATCTAAAATGCTCAATATGGCACTATTTAGATTGAGTGTGTATGAACAGAATAACTGCAGGCATACTTAACAGCTAGTATGCTGTCTGGGACTTAAATATTCTTGCAATGCTATTAAAAAGACTTGCAGACAAAAGTATAAATACCTAACCCTCTGGCCACCATAATTTTGTCTGTCATCAAATAACTTTTAAGAAGAAACAATAAATGGTGGGAATTTTAAAAAGTTCCAAAGTAGTTGAAAGTCAAGGGGACTTGTGTTCTGAAGTCACTTAATCGCTTTTGAAAATTGCACTAGAAATCAAATCCTTTTAATTTCAGAAAGGAGGAGGAGGAAGACTCATAAGCAAATGCTAAAACAGTGCTACATCAGCCAGACAAACATAGAATGGTTAAAATGAGGTTTAGTTCTACATAATGCCCTTTCCTCCTGTTGACTTAAGTGATTCACACAGTTGGTCCCAAATAGGGAAATTCTTTTTTTTTTTTTTTTTAAAGTAGCATTTTACCTTAGCCTTCTCTAGTGCAGTATATTTCTTGTTTATTTCCAAAGGGATAGCCGTGTTAGTCTACTCCAGCAAAAAAACCAAGGAGTTATGTGGCACTTTAAGACTAACAGATTTATTTTTCGCATGAGCTTTCGTGGGAGAACATCCCACCTCGTCAGATGCTTCGAACTATCTGACGAAGAGGGATTTTCTCCCACGAAAGCTCATGCGAAAAATAAATCTGTTAGTCTTAAAGTGCCACAGGACTCCTTAGTTTTTTATTTCTTGTTTGCCAATACGTCTGGTAAGCCAGACCTCATTGCTATGATAGCATTGTCAGGTGTCAGTCTCAGTGGAATGTAAAAAGGGAATTAAGCATCATCTGGGTGGGGGTATATACTGTGGATAAAAGCCTAACCTGGAAATCAATGGCAAAACTTTCATCAAGGTCAGGATTTCACACTAGATTAAAAAGTAGCCAGAGGGATGAAATGATAACCAGTGATTCTTTGATTACAGACTAGGAAAAGTCTGTTTCTCTTTACCTCCACAGCCAACACTAAATTCTTCTAGAGCTTTGGTGATGGGAATGGTATCACTCCTGCACAAAAGCACATAGCTAAAAAATTGACCTTAAAATGCTCCAGTGATTTTGCCATTCCAGCAGGCTTGTCACTTCAATAGCTACCTCAGAATACCCTTTTCTGTTAACAAAGGTTTTAGTTGTTGTGTGGTTTTGTGGGAAAGGGTTATTACAATTGGCTACTGCAGTATATGACTGACTAAATCAGTGTTTCTCAAACTGAGAGTCCTGACCCAAAAGACAAGGGGTGGCTCTGAAGACCAGACCACCAATAGCAGTGCAGATGTAAGAGTGGCATGGTACAGAAGTGGGGAGTGTTCACAACTTGAATTATTTTTAAAGGGGATAAAGTTTGGGAAGCATAGGCCTAAATCCATTCCAGCTGCCAACCACAAATTTAGTAGCATCCAAAGCTGAATCTCCCAGTTCATCCTTTAATAATTACAACTCTAGTACATCTACCTGCTAAACTACATACCTGTGAGGAACCCACGCCTCTCCAGTAGAGAATTCCTCTAGGTACTTATCCCATTGTTTCAGCAGTCCGTACATGTCTGGCTGCACTAGTGGGATACTAATGCATTGTTCCCACCCATGTTCAACTCTGTGAGTGCCATTTTCATTGTAATTATATACTAACCCTGAAAACAAACAGCAGCTGATTGTTAGCAGTGAGGGAAAATGGGAACAAAAAGTCCAGTTATAAAATGAGACCATTAGGTACAACAGATTTGCTTTCCATAATGCCGTTATTCATGACAGCTCTGCAGCCTGCAGATCACTGTTTTCCCCCATAAAACAGCAAACTGACATGTCTAATCTCACTTGTGAACTACTTCATATTTATACTGTAATTTCAGGTTGTTAAAAAGGCAGTGACAAACAAATTGGATCCAAAACTGAGATTTTGAAAAATAACCTTTCATAAAAACCTAAATCCAAAAGGCTTTTTAAACACCAGATGAAACAATTTTTCTTTTCAGTTGAATAACCATTCCTTTGCTATATTTGTAACCAAGACAAATTGTAAAAATTAAAGGGGTGGTTAGAGCATGTAGGCAAGAATCTCTTTTTAAAAAAATGTTTTTAATCTGATAGTTGTCCCTGTAAGATCAGTTCCAGAGGGGTAGCCATGTTAGTCTGTATAGAGCAAAAAAGGCCTGTGGCATCTTAAAGACTAACATTTCTTCAGGCATAAGCTTTCATGGGCTGCAAATCACTTTGTCAGATCATCTGATGAAGCAGGTTGCAGCCCACAAAAGCTTATGCCCAAAGAAATGTTAGTCTTTAAAGTGCCACAGGACTTTCATTGTATCTGCTTAAGATTAGTATGTGTTTAAGAATCAGCAAAACCAATTCAATATGCTTAAATAAATCTCATTAAAGGGCATTGTACAGTGGGCTGCATACTTCTTAGTTCTTAGTGCTAGAAATTGACAAATAGGGCTGTGCTTAGTTTTGAATGTGGGTTTCATTTTTGTCTGTACTTCCAAAGTTTAGGGAGGAAAACGATGATTGGTTCTGGTTTGGGATAATCTCCGCTCCGCACTGCAACTGCTACCCCTTTGGAACTTGGCAACATGCAAGACACTGAATACAGCTGTTTGAAGTGGAAATCCATCAACTAAGCGTCTGACGAAGTGGGATTTTCTCCCATGAAAGCTCCTGCGATAAATAAATTTTTAGTCTTTAAGTGCCACAGAACTCCTTGCTTGTTTTAATATCAAGACAGGACCCTATTCAAATTCTCAGTTTGAGTGAAATCCTGGCTTCATTTTAAAGTCAGTGGTATACGGTCCATTAATTTCAATAGGGCCAGGATTTCATTGCAAGTCTCATATAGCAAAGGTGGAGATGTTATTTTAACAACAAGCCTCATGCGTTACCATAGTGAATCCACATTCCAAAGGGGTAGCCGCTTTAGTCTAGTCCAGCAAAACAAACGAGTCTGGTGGCACTTTTAAAGACTGACAAATTTTTTTATGTCGTGAACTTCCATGGGAGAGAATCCCACTTTGTCAACTGCTTGAAGATGCAATCCAATTAGTAAAAACTGACTGACTTGGAAATGAGTGCTATTCAGCCCTCAGCTACTAGGACTATTTTAGTTCCCAAAATAGGGTAAGAGGAGTAGAGAGGAATAAAGCCAAATCTAAAATATACAGTGCAAATCCTATTAAGGTACTAGAGATGTACCACATTTTTAAAAGAAGATAAATTAATTGCAAAGCTTTTATTACCATTAGTATTGGTTATTCCAACATGAAGATCAGAGCTTCCATCATAGCCTCTGCAAGAAAAAATGAGAACATTTTCATGACGGAAAATGTTATTTCTTGTAGGCATTGCTTGGCTTGAGATCTGATACACAAACATTTCCACCACTTCCCCCTTCCAGCCTATTAAAAATACCCTGACAAAGCTCTTTTCTTCTACTTTGGATCCCAATAAAACCAGGATGTGGACAAATAGATGGAAATGAACAAACATCACCATGGCAAGTTTAGACAAATGTTTTCATTCCCCAAAAAAGCCTTGGTATATGTTTTGTCAAAGGTTTGTGTCATGTTTTTATTTTATCCAAAAAAGTTCACTCATCAGTTTTTAGCTATTTTCCTAATGAAAAGTTTTTTCATTGATTGGTAAAAGTCACAACTAGGAGGTAGACAGCATGTGTAGGTGTACATGTTACACGCACTTGCTTAAATAGATGTGTAGCTTGACATACATTTATTCAGCTTCTTAATGTTTACAGTCTTACAATGTTAAGAAATGTATGAGTCACCATTTTCTATTTACTGGATAATGTTTTACTCACAATTTGTGTCAGGCTGCAGTTGGATGAAAATTCTTAGTAAATTTAAAATGTGCAAAAACAGAATTTTACATTTGTTTTTAATGATTAAATAGAACTACATTAAATATGCTGTTAACATAAGAAATAAAGCAATTTGTTAAACAAAGGAAATATTCAACAGTTAAAATGATAATTTGCATTCACTTCTTTTACTTTAATGACTTTTTCAAAAGGGATAGC
>ML681973.1:36386601-36608160 GCA_007922195.1 Podocnemis expansa | reverse complement strand
TGTTGTTTTTTTAAAGACTGTCAGTGGTTTTCAACTGGTGTGTCAAAGCACACTGGTGTGCCATGAGAACTCTCCAAGTGTCCTGTGATATTTGTACAAAGGTAATGAAAATCAGTGTAAAAAGAACATTTTCATCGTAAACAATATTCTAGTCAAAATTACAGCTCTCAAAAGTTGAGAAAATTTATCATCAAATTAAAAATGAGGCATTGGTCTTTCAATTCTAAAACATGACATTTTAAACACAGGCAGCCAAAGGGCAAAATTGAGATGATGTGTAATTATTTTTTCCAGTGGATTTGAAACATTAATGCATTTGATCCTTGTTTAGCTTGTTGTATGCACTATGTTGGAAATCTCTCTAGTAAGACTGTAACCATAATAAATGTGACATTTATGAGCAATCACTTCAGCTGAAAATGTGGGTGTGCCATAGAATTGTTTGTCTCATTTAAGTATACTGTATTACTGAAAAGGTTGGGAACCACTACTCTATGTATTATTTAATGGGTGGCCAAACTCTGGTTTGTGAGCCACGTGTTTCTTTTACAGTTAAAGTGCAGCTTGTGGAGCCCCCATCTCCTTCTCCCCTATCATCTGCCTACCAGACTGGTGTGGAGGGGCGAGCTTGGAGATTCTGCCCTTCAGCAAGGTGGTGAGGCTATAGCAATGGTTTTCAAACTTTTTTACTTTAGACCCAGATGGAAAAAAAAAATCACTTATTCCAGTGACCCAGTAATTACATCTTTGAGGAATACATTCCAGCCTCTGCAACCCAGTATCTGAGGGTCTGTGACCCAGTACTGGGTCCTGACCTGTAGTTTGAAAACTACTAGCTGGTGGCTTCTACCCAGGCTAGAAGAGGGATTATGGTGGGTCAGTAAGTTTGGTCATCTCTGTATTTATTTCAAAATACAAAAATGGATTCCTTTGACTTCAGAGCATTACAATAACAATCTAAAGGGTAAAACAAAAAATAATAAATTTGTACAGGCGTCATTGAAATGCAGTAGTGCAGGAGACATTCCTAGTCACCATTATCATCATGTTCGTCATTATGATCTTTGTTGAGAAAGCAGGGTTACTACACTCTTCATTGCCTTGGTGCATACACCACTCTAGGCAGTGAAGATTGTTCTGACTACAGTTACAGTTAATATTTCTCAATTACTTTTTCATGGCTCATCTGTTAGGTACATGTTTTAATTTTTTCAAATACTGCACACTGCACTAGAGACTTTGATTGTCCATGGGGAATAAGTGACATTTTCCCCCCCATGCTTATATTATCATTTCCTTCACGGAGGAGTTTTTCACCAGCATGAAAAGGTACAATTCCTTTTCATATGAACACGCTTTCCTGGTGTCAGGATTTGAAGACTAGTAATTGATGCAGAATCCATGAAAGTGTAGTATGTAATTAAACTGAGGCCCAAATTCATGGTATAGCTGTGTGGGAAGACATGACCAGTGATGTGGTAATTTTGAAACTGTAAAATGCTATGCATGCTGCAAGTGAATGGTGCCTTCTCTGAATGTCTTCTGAGGGATGATATTCATTGCTTGCTGAAATATATAATTTTTCTAACAAGACAACAAATTTCTGCACCAATCGGGCACAAAAGTAGATGACCTCTTGTCAATGACAATCACCTGGCTTTGAATAATATTCTGAGGTTTCATTTTGGCTATTTTAGACCACAAGATTGAAATGGCATTATACAAAACCACTACTTCATTTAAAAGCTGTTCATTAGGCCCACTTTCCAGAAGAAGAAAAAGTATTTGGATGACTTAAGTTCTTGCTTCATGATTACTAGCTGTTACTGCAGTGTCTAGCACAATGGTAGACTTGCTGTGTTTATGCTGTGCATGAAATTAAATTACAAAACCATAGTGTTTCTAAACTGATGTGATTTGCTAATTATAGTTTCTGCATCTGAGGGAAGTGGCACTTTATAGCTTGGACAGGAGAAGAGCCTTTGTGTTATACATAAGATCATTGTCTTTCTCTTTGATCATCTGATCAAATCCACTATCATAAGGTGATTATTACTGCTGAGTAAACTAGATGAATTTGTGTTAAGATTCATTCTACACATGTAGGAAGAAAGAGAAGCAGAATGATTAAATTACATCCTTAGCAATCAAGTCTTCCATAGATCTACTGTACAATACGTCATCATTGCTTCTTTGAAGAGCTACCTCCCTAAAATTGGTTGCTTTCTCTAATATTTCTGTTTTATGAAGTGTCTTGTTTTTCTCAAGTTAACAATACAAGACTAATCACTGGAGGGCATGCTTGCTCTGGTGGTTATAGAAGCAGGTGAACATGATGTTCTCTGATCAGACTCAGAGTTTTCTTTTCCAGATTCAGTACAAGTCTGACACGTGCCAAATTCCATATCCTTATCCCTCCATTTCCCACTCCTGTGATAGAATATTGGTGACCTGTCGTCTAAAGTAGAAGACTCATAATGGTAATCTCCAGCACAGTTCAGTTCTCCTGACTCCTGCCAGCATCACAGAATTCTGTCCAACACTATGATGGCTTTTGACAGTTTTGCATTCTTTTTATTTTTCCTTGACAAAACATTTTTCAAAATGTGCGGAGAGTCTTTTTCTCTTTAATGAATACTTTAAGGCAGTGGTTCCCAACTTGTGGCCCAGGGGCCAAAGGCAGCCCATGATAACTTTCAAAGTGGCCCATGGCTCCCCTCTCGCTGGCAACAGAAAAGAGCTACTTATGGACTCAGGTAGAGTGCATTGCTGTGGGGGGTGTTAGATTGGTGCAGACTTCTTGGCTGTGTCTACACCCGAAAGCTTAGTTCAGACTTGTTTACTCCGAACTAAGCAGTTCCTGGTTAGTTCAAACTAACCATGGCTTTTTAGTTCAACTAGCCGCATTTGTTTAGTTTGAACTAACTTTTTAGTTCAAACTAAAAAAGCACAGCTAGTTTGAACTAAAAAATGCAGTTAGTTTGAACTAACCGTTTAGTTCAAACTTACTTAGTTTGAACTAGCATAACTATATTGCACTGGTTCAAACTAAAGTTCAAACTAACCGCTTAGGTCAAACTTACTGTTTGAATTAAGTAATTGGAACTAAGCTTTGCATAGTTCAAACTAAAAATTGTTTTAGTTCGAACCAGTCAAAGCCTAGTGTAGACCTGGTCCAAATTAGTCCAGACTAATCTTGCTTAATCTAGTAGACATAGCC
This sequence comes from Podocnemis expansa, assembly GCA_007922195.1. Taxonomy (NCBI): domain Eukaryota; kingdom Metazoa; phylum Chordata; order Testudines; family Podocnemididae; genus Podocnemis; species Podocnemis expansa. The sequence continues at coordinate 36,604,940 of ML681973.1, read as the reverse complement.
CATCAGCGCTCCCATCCCCCTGGCTGTAGCATGGAGCACGGCAAAGCATCAACCTGAGTCCCTAGGTGCTGGAGTCCCTGCTGGAGCCAGGAGGAGGAGAGCACTGATCTTCCATCATCCTGGCTGCAGACAGGAGCCACTGCCTGTGGACTCAGGTGGTACACATGGGGCTACAGGATGTGCTCAAGCTCCAAAGGGGTAGCCATGTCAGTCTAGTTCAGCAAAACAAGCGAGGAGTCTTGTGGCACTCTTAAAGGACGCGCTGTTTAACTGATGCAGCCAGGGGGGACAAGAACTAGCTGAACTCCTTCTGTCTGGTGGCAGGGGCAGCCCGCAGGTAGAGAGTGGTGGCCCTTCAGGTTTGTAAAAATGATACCTGTAGCCCTCAAGCTAAAAAGGCTGGAAACCACTGTAGTTTAAGGTGCTTATATCCTGTGTCTGCCTTTACTGTAACTTCCTTGTAGAGGTCAAGTTTCCAAAGTATATTGCTAACATTATCACCACTTCTCTTGTTTTGTAAAGGACAGAACAGTGGTTCCCAACCTCTTCTCTGCTGTGGCACACCATGATACATTTAGTTATTTTGAGGCACAGCACCATATAGTCTCCAAATGAACTCATGAATATTCATGAGCAATCCAGAACTCTTTGAGTAGCTTTCAAAAACATTCCACGGCACACCTGCTGAGGCCTCATGGCACATCTGTGTGCCATCACACACTGGTTGGGAAACACTGATATAGACTTATGCTATGTTAGATCTATATATTAATAGCAAAATTGCAATTTTTGTTTCTTGAATACTGAAGCCAAAAATGAAGCTACATATTGTCATCTATAACACTAATACATAGGTGTTATTGAAGTAAAAAGCTGATTTCTAGATTTCAAAGGTTAGCTAGGCAGTTACAATATTTAAACTATCTCCAGGCAAATGAGCAGCTATGTTGTACAAAAGCTTGCAAATGGAGAAGTATTGCATTACAAATTCACATATACTTCTATCTACCTAACGTGATACACATTATGGGCCCACAATCTGCTGTTAGTATATACACTGTGTTCACTGTGAAGCTAATCTGGCCAGCAAATTTCAAGGGAAAATGTAGAAAACTGTTATAATCACTCATGAGATAGTATGACAATTAAGAATAAGCAACATGAAAAAAATTTGTATTAGGATACTGCAAAATGTTGATATTCATCATTTTTTTCCATCTGCTGAACAGCTTAATCATTTCTTGAAAAAAAAATACTTGCTCATATGAAACTGATAATCTTTCAATACATTGTTGTTTGGTATCTCTGAACAATAAACATTAAGGTTTTGAAATTAATGTAAACAGTAAACTAGTCATAGTCGTACCAGCTCCTGGAAGACTCCAAAAATGACATTAATTTGGGTACCATCATTTCACCTTGCATATGTGTTTTACCATTCAACAGCTCCACATCATATGTCATCTAAACAAACATAAAATTAGCTTTCAAATGATATATTATATGGCTGTGTAGGATGGGTACACTAAATTCTAGAACCATGCCCCCTTTTGGAGAAATGTTGCATGCTTATAGCAGATCTCGGCTTTCCTCACCTTGTTTTTATTCACAGATTGGAGAGAAAAACTTTCCTGCTTTTTCTACTTCCAGTTGGTTTTTCAGCTTTGAATGATCTAGTCATTCCAACAAACTAGTTGAGTAAACTGGACTCAGGAAAACATTTTCTGCAGAAGAGGTGCTGTCAAAAGCTGTTTTTCCACTTCAGCAAACCCTGTCTCAGGTCCCCTTAGGCAGTGACTTCAACCAGTTCTGTTCTGACTTTCTCTAAAGCTTTGGCAGGAAATATAATTCTTGGTGGGTTTATTTAAATTTAATAAAATTTGAATTAACTTAATAGATTGTAATATGTTTAGTCTTAAAATAGGGTGTCACAATTTAAAGTAGGTTTATATTTTAAAACAAGAAATGCATTTATTTTACCTCCCCTTCCCTGCTGCTGTGGACAACAGCAACAAGGAAGAGGAGGAGCAAAACAGTGACCCAGACTCACAAGGTAAAGTTCATACTTAAGACTCTTGTAGAACTCATGGATTAAAAATCAAGGTCCAGATTGAATATTTCTGATACTAGAACCCACAGAAGGTGATTCTGCGAGAGGAACTTCATTCAGTTTGACTTTATTTAAAAGTAATACCTGAACTTCTTTATAAGTAGCACCACAGCATAAATCCTGGCTTCTTTTCCCTCTAAGAGAGGAAAATGGTATAGGTGTATTACTCACAGTTTTACATAATATAGAATCTTTCAACATTGTCTTTGATTCTACTGTCTGAATAAAATGTAACAATTTATAAAACAAAAATTATGTATGATTTTACATCAGAACTCTATGCTATGTAATTAATAATAATACATGGTGTTAAACAACTTAAAAAAAAACCCCACATCCCTGTGTATGTATGTAGCCAGTGTGTTTCAATTTCATACATATTAGAAAAATTACCATTCAAGAGACAAATCCTGAGGATTGTACTCAGTTTCCACTCAAGCAAAACTCTCATTGAGTTAACTGGGAGTTTTCCTGATCCTGTGAGACCATAATCAGCAGGTCCTGCACATGTAAGTGGTTCCACTGGCCTCTGTGGAACTCTATTTGTAGGATCAGGCCACTGGAAGGAGTAAATTCATTAACATAAGCAAATACAAACAAACATCAGAAAACATTTTATAGGTAATAGCAAAACTAAAAATTCCATACCTAAGAAATGTTCCTGTAGTAGGCTTAAGTAAAAATGAACATATCTGCTTATGCCCATTGACAAATGGACAAGGAATGCTGACAGGTGCATCTTCCAGGCTCCTGTAGTTTAGACTCTGTCCACAAACAGGACAGAGCCTGGGCACATACGAGCAAAATATATCTTTTTTACAATGGCTGAACTTGATTAAGCCTTTCTCTGAGTCTAAGGACTGCATTCTTTCAGCCAACTACCTGTGCAAATAGAAGGAAGCTTTCTGAAATCACCTTTTGCTACCTATATCGTTCTCACCCAGAGGGTAGGTGGATTGCTGGTCTAGGGATGGCTGTTGTTCAGTGATGTCATTCAGAATGACAGCCCACTTAACCATTCACTGTTAGGTTGACTAGTAACTGGAGACAGAAGGTTTAACAGCCTTTTAAAGAGCTAGTATTTATTTTATTATACTACGATCAGAGCTGGGTTGAGAGGGAGTTGTTTTGTTTTGTGAGATGATATGTACATGTTTCTGTTTTGGTTCAGTTCTTGATCTTACCCTCTAGCTCTGTGTATCTGCTAAGTTTTACAATAAGCAGTTTAGAATACAAAATACATATACAACAGAGTGTTCTTCAGCAACAAATAAAATGAAAGCTAAAGCTTGTATGTTGCTTATATGTATTTGAACTGAATTGTGTTTGTATCATCTCCCCTCTGGAGATTTTTAAGAGATTTTTTTTTTTTTTTTAGTTCTGAGAATATTGTTAGTGCTAACTGTGCTGCTTTTCTAGTAATAATCCAACCTTTTTTCTCCTATTTTAGCACCGAAATCTGTGTTGTGTGTATGTGTATCTTTACTATCACATGATTTATAAGTGAAGGTAGTTGAACAGTTACAGCAGTGGTTTTCAACTGGTGTGCCATAAGAACTGTCCAAGTGTGCTGTGAAATTTGTACTAATGTAATGAAAATCAGTGTAAAACAAACACTGTTTCATCTTAAATATTCTAGTCAATCATAATTACAACTCATAAAACTTGTGAAAATTAATCATCAAATTAAAAAGGAGGCACCAGTCTTTCAATTCTAAAACATAACTATCCTAAACACAGGTGACCAAAGGGCAAAACTGAGATGACATGTATTGCTTTTCCAGTGGATTTGAAACAATGCATTTGATCCTCCTTTAGTCGTTCTGTCTTCCTTTTGTTCTAGGCTGTGAGCTCTGGTAGATGGGTACTGTAGTCATTCTGTGCCTTGTGTACAGCTGTTTCTTAACTATATGTAAACAGAACTAAGTCCAGTGACTGCTTTGTTTTCTGCATAAGAAATTATATGGAGTTCTTTGATCACTTTATGTTGATCATTTTGTCACTCCTATGAGTTGTTTGAAGATCCTTCACCAATATGCAAAGCCTGACACTGTCTGTAGGCAGGATTCTTTATTTCTAAATCCTTAACCACGCACAATTACGTGAATGGGTGTTTTTTGTTTGTTTTGTTTAATATTCCTAGCACGGCATATTTATTCCCTGCTGTAAAAATAGCAGGATGAATGACTTCTGATCAAGGGATGTGATCATTCCCCTCTATTCTGCACTGGTGAAGCCACATCTAGAATACTGTGTTCAGTTTTGGGCTCCCCACTACAAAAAGGACAGGGACATGCTAGAGAGAGTTCAGAGGAGGGCAACCAAAATGATTAAAGGGCTGGAGCACAAGCCCTATGAGGAAAGACCGAGAGCATTAGGCTTATTTAGTCTGCAGAAGAGAAGATTGAGGGGGGATTTGATAGCAACCTTCAACTACTTGAAGGGATGCTCCAACAAGGAGGAGCTTGACTATTCTTGGTAGTAACAGAGGACAGAATGAGGAGCAATGATCTCAAGTTGTGGTTAGGGAGGTCGAGGCTGGATATTAGAAAGAACTTTTTTACCAGGAGAGTGGTGAGGCCTTGGAATGAGTTGCCGAGGGAGGTGGTGGAGTCTCCATCTTTGGAGGTGTTTAAGGCCCGGCTGGAGAAAACCATGCCTGGGATGGTTTAGTGGGAGTGGTCCTGCCTCTGGCAGGGGGTTGGACTAGATGACCTATGAGGTCCCTTCCAACCCTATGACCTGTGTGACATCTATACAGCTGGATCTGGCCCCTTCGCTCAGTGCTGCAGCTCACAGAACACCTCAGACCGCAAGGAATTAAAAACCAAACAAACACGGAGTCGTGCGGCACTTAAAGACTCCTTGTGTGGTTTTTGCTGGACTAGGCTAACACTGCTATCCCTTTGGAAACTGCAGGGCATTAGCCACCCCACCACCCCCGGCCCCGCCTGGCTGGGCCTGCTACGGCGGCCTGGAGGGCACCAGCCCGACCCGGGCCAGGCACCATTGACTCACGAGCCCCCTCCCCAGGGGCACAGTTGGAGACGCTCTGCTCTGCATGAGGCGTGTCTATGGTAGAGGGGTGACGCTCTGCTCCTCATCTGTCTATGGTACCTCGATTGCCCGCTTTTCTAGGCAGCTTCCCGTTCCTGGAGTCTAGCGGCCGCGCCCCGTCTCTATGACTGAGGAGGCACCGCTCTATGGTTCACGTCAGGGACGCTCTGGTCTCTCCCCCGTGACTATGGTTCAGTCCGCCGGCGACTAGTTTCCCGGGGGAGGCGCCGCCAGGGGGCCCCCTCAGGAGCGCGGTGGGGGAGGCCGGTCCCCTCCCAGGCAGCGGCACCGCCCCTCGCCGGTGCGCGGCTGAGCCTGAGGGAGGGAGGCGGCGAGCGGCGCGGGGCCATGAGCAGCACCAAGGAAGTGACCTGCAGGTGAGAGCGGCTCCGGCTCCGGCTCCGGCACCGCCCGCCCTCTCCTCGCCGTGGTGCCGGAGCCGGGACGCGCCGCGCCTGGAGCCCGCGGCAGCGAGGGCGTCCCCCACCCCCAGGCAGGCCCGGGGGCTCGTGGCTGTGGCTGTGGCTGTGGCTCGGCCCGTCACGCGCCCGCCCGGCCGCCCGTTGCCCCCGGGCCCGGCGGGTCCCAGAGCCGAGGGGGCTGAGGCCTGCCGGTCGCCCCCAGGGGCGATGGCTCCTCCTGCTCGCGGGGCCGGGCTCGTCCCCCCCGTCAGCGAGCCCAGAGCCGCCGCCGCCGCCGCCGCTCTCGCTTGTTGGCGGGGCGCTTGGCGATGGTCCCTTCCCAGCTCCTTGTGCCTCTTGCGCCTGGCCTCCTCTGAGCAACCTGCGGAGGAGGAAACTTCAGGCAGACAGGTTGCTGGATGGGCCGCTGTTTGCCTTCTGGGCTTATTGCCAGTCCAGTGGATTGCTGCTTGTTAGTTAAAAACGACTTGAAAATTACATTATATAATAGTTTGTGTTATCTTATTTCTGCTCTGTTTGATTATGAGTTATGTAGTGCTCATTACAGCTACCACCTTCTAACAGTGACTGTTAAAAAGTGATATTGTTTTCAGGGACCAGGAATCTATGTTTTCAGGTCCATCTATCCTAATTCTGCCTTTAGTGATTGACCAACGGGAACTTTTAAGGTGATGTCAGTCAGAAACATGGCATAATGTGAATAAAGTGGTGACTTTTAATTTCGATCTGGAGCTAAAGATCTGCTTTTCCCCATGTGTAATCCTTTGTCTGGGATTTTTCTCCTTGTGCAAAACAAGGAGAGGGATTCTGAGGGTTAGCCATGTTCATCTATTACAGCAAAACCAAAACAAAGGAGGAGTTCTGTGGTGCTTTCAAAGCTGCCCTTTTCTGGGAAATGACTGGTGGTTATCCTAGCTTGCAGTATGTAACAGATCTCTGTGGCTGTAACCATTTATCCCTGCAGGTATTATATGCAAGGAGTGTGTCGTGAAGGAAGCAGATGTTTCTTCTCACATGACTTAAGTACAAGCAAACCATCTACTATCTGCAGATACTACCAGAAAGGACAGTGTTCCTATGGAGCTCGCTGCAGGTAAAAATTGCCACTCTTCCAGCATTGAGTGTTTCACACAACTAGAAAAGATATTCTAAACAATAGATTTTAACACCCTAGAGAATAAATGAAGAATCACAAAGGTATATTGGATGCTTTTGTTTAAAAAAGGGGGGGGGGTTGAAAAGCAATTGCATTCATGATTGATAAGTCTGGTATTCAGCAGTTTCCTCGTTTTGTATCTTTGTGCTGTGCATGGACCTATGGCTTTTTGTTCTCTTGGACTTTTGTTCTTAAGACCCGAAAGCTCCTTTCAGGTAGGAGACTATGCCGTCTAACGTTTGTAGTGTTCAGTACAATGGTGGCTTCATCCTAGCTTGGGTCTCTGAGCGCTACTGTAATATAAATAGTAACAAATTACAGAGTTATGCCTGCTCATTATTTTATTTTATGCCTTGAAAGAAAGGGGCGTAGTTAAGATTGCTGTGAAATTTTGATGCTGAATTTCATAGTTTGTGTGATCTAAAGTATTTATTGAGAGAGATATTTTACTGTTATTAATATGACGGTTAGGTCTTAACCTCTGTGTAAAATAGGAATAATCCTGCCTGTCCAGGTTGATTGCTTTGAGGTTCTTAAATAAATGGTGCCATAAAAATTCAAATACTTCCTTGTTGTCAGATATTAGTACAGCTCATGCACATTAATCAGTAGGAACCTTTCCAAGGTCATCCAGCTCAGAGCCAACCAGTGTTCCCTCTAATTATTCGTAGGCTATGTGTGCCAAAAAATTTCTTTGTGAGCAACAATATTAGTACTACTGAATTCTTGTGTGCACGGGTTTCATGACCTGTGTGTGCGCATACACACGCACAGCTTAGGGGGAACAGTGGAGCCAGCTATTTGGAAGTTAGCATCAGTGTTAGAAATTTTAGCTTGTTATCTTTATAAAGTATTTTTATTGGCTTTTGTTTGACCCACCTTTGTGTGGGTGCACAGATACTATAGGGGACCTGAAGGGGAAGTAGGCAGGATTTAAGAAGTGAGCTTCTTCTGTGGTATTCCCCATTTTGGATTTCAGACAGGATGCCCATTTTGCTTTGGGGAAGGATGACCGCCTTTATGGGGCTTGATCTCCAGCACCTTTACCCCCAAAAGCTTACAAAGAGCATCAGCATCTGCATCAAGCCTTGTTGCCTCACAGTGAACTAGCAGATAAACCCTCCGGTTCCACAGACACTGGTTCTGATGGTACCAAGTGTTCTGTCAGCTCTACATCCACAGGGAGTGTGCTGCTGCTGATACTCTCTTCCACTCCTGGAGCGAAAAGAGACTGTTCAGTACTAAGCAATCAAATCCTAGTTCTAGAAACAACACAACCCTGCAGATATTAACCCTTGTCCTAGCAGGAATACCCTTTTGGAGTCGGAGGAGTATGGTGTTAAATGTGGCTGCTGTTAGCAGAACCCAGCGCAGTTCTGTGTACCTGTGGGAGATCTAGCAACACTCTTTGAACCTAGGATTAAGGATTAGTTTACAGCAGGAAGAACCTTCCAGAGAAACTGTGATGCTGATTGCATTAGGGGGACCATTTATGATACTATTTAACACCAATATATCAAAATTATAACAACTCCTGAGTTGTTGTAATGTCAGATAACATCAGAAAGGTTATAATTTAAGTGTGATATTGTTTGTGACTATCATATTTGTAATGTAGGTTATGAATATGTAAGGTATATCTGTTTTTCAACATGTGCTGTGCTTTCGGATGATACTTCAAGCAGGATGACCACAGCACTAGCCTGCTTAATGACCCATTCAGAGAACTCAAACATACAATAAGCCCAGGAAGAGAGAACCCAGGGGCTACATTTTGTGTGTTACCAGGACTTACACATGTGACTTCAGACTCTGTCTTAGCCACAAATCTTCCATCAGAAATCATAACATTCCAAAACCAATGGGTCAGCATTTCAGTCTTTGAGATTATTCCATTAATGATTTGCTAATTGCTGTGATCAGACAGATGAATACTAGATCAAGGCTTCAAAGAAGCTGCTGGGATGGAATTTTTTTACAAATTTGGTTGCATTGCCTCAGGACATAATAGGGACATAGGATTTTTCTCTCATTACAACAGATGATTTGACCTTATCTTCCTCTGTATGCTGTTCCCCAATGTTTGAATCTTTACAACTGTTTTGATTTGCTGTTATAGTGTGATATGTTCCCATGACTTACACTTCCCTGCATTTATTTCCTCCCATTCTGTAAGTTCCCCCCATCTTCAAAGCATCTGATGGAGTGGGATTTTTCTCCCATGAAAGCTTATGCAATAAATAAATGTCAGTTTTTAAGTACCACGGGACTCCTTTTTTGTTTTACTGAACTAGACTGAAACAGTTGTCCCTTTGGAACTTGGCATCTTATCTCTATATTTCCACAAGCAGTATGGCAAGGGGACGTAAAAAGCAGATAGCTGTACCACACCATATTGTCTTTGGTCTTCAGTCAGTGTCTTCAGTTTCGCTTCTCTCTGGATCAGCTCGTATGCAACTGAAACAATGAAAAGGCCAGAGACTTATCCAGGGACTGGATGTACACCAGATGGACTATACAAGCCTGTAAACTCCACAATTCTCATGAAAACCTGATATGAAAGGGCTGTGTGTGTCTGCCTTAATCACTGTAGCCCTGCCTGCTTAGTAGATCAGTGGAGCAGGGACAGAAGAGTGTGGCTCAGGTGGCCTCTAAAGATATCAGTGGGCCTTGAGATCTTTCCTCTTGGAGATTGTCTGGAAATTGATCTCTTTTTCAACAAGGTACAAGAGCATGAATGTACCAAATCTGTTTTCCACAACAGTATCTAAAGATGAGTAACCTTATGCCCTGAACTGACAAAGATAAGACATCCTTCTAGATCTTAGTATGTGTAGTACTAACTTTCATATATATATTTTTTCCTTTTTAAATTGATTGTACTAGGTTAGGATAAGGAGATCAGTCATGTAAACCAGAAAGTGTAGAAGTTAAAATACCTATGTCACCCTTAACTTTGCCATTTTGAATTAATACATGAGGATAGGATCATAGGATTGGAAGGGACCTCATGAGGTCATCTAGTCCAACCCCCTGCCAGAGGCAGGCCCACTCCCACTAAACCATCCCAGTCATGGTTTTGTCCAGCTGGGCCTTAAACACCTCCAAAGATGGAGACTCCACCACCTCCCTCAGCAGCTCATTCCAATGCTTCACCACTCGCCTAGTAAAAAAGTTCTTTCTAATATCCAGCCTCGACCTCCCTAACTGTAACTTGAGACCATTGCTCCTCGTTCTGTCCTCCATTACTACCGAGAATAGTCGAGCTCCATCTTCCTTGGAGCATCCCTTCAAGTAGTTGAAGGTTGCTATCAAATCCCCCCTCAGTCTTCTCTTCTGCAGACTAAATAAGCCTAATGCTTTCAGTCTTTCCTCATAGGGCTTGTGCTCCAGCCCTTTAATCATTTTGGTTGCCCTCTGCTGGACCCTCTCTAGCATGTCCCTGTCCTTTTTGTAGTGGGGAGCCCAAAACTGAACACAGTATTCTAGATGTGGCCTTACCAGTGCAGAATAGAGGGGAATGATCACATCCCTTGATCTGCTGGTAACACTTCTTTTGATGCAGCCCAGTATGCCATTGGCCTTTTTGGCAGCAAGAGCACACTGCTGACTCATATCCAGCTTCCCATCCACCATGACCCCCAGGTCCTTTTCTACAGTGCTGCTACTTAGCTGAATGTTCCCCAGCCTGTAGCAGTGCATGGGGTTTTTCCGTCCCAAGTGCAGGATTTTACACTTGTCCTTATTGAACCTCATAAGATTTCTATTGGCTCACTGTTCCAATTTATCTAGGTCTCCCTGAATCCTGTCCTTGCCCTCCAGTGTGTCTACTGGTCCCCCCAGTTTGGTGTCATCCACAAATTTACTGAGAATGCAGTCTATTCCATCATCCAGATCATTGATGAAAATATTGAACAGAACTGGCCTCAGGACCGACCCCTGGGGCACGCCACTCGTGACTGGTTGCCAGCTAGACATGGAACCATTGATTCCTACACGCTGAAACTGTTGATCTAGCCAGTTTTCTATCCACCTTATAGTCCACCTATCCAACCCATACTTCCTTAATTTGCCAGTGAGAATGCTGTGGGGAACTGTATCAAAAGCCTTGCTAAAATCAAGGTATATCACATCAACAGTTCTTCCTGCATCCAGAAAACCAGTCATCTGATCATAGAAGGAAATGAGATTGGTCAGGCATGATTTACCCTTGGTGAATCCATGCTGACTGTTCCTGATCACTTTATTTTCCTCTAAGTGTTTGAGGATGGATTTTTTGAGAATCTGATCCATAATTTTTCCAGGGATTGAGGTGAGGCTGACAGGTCTGTAATTCCCTGGATCCTCCTTTTTCACTTTCTTGAAAATGGGTACTATATCTGCATTTTTCCAATCCTCTGGCACCTCCCCCTGTTCTCCATGAGTTTTGAAAGATACTGGCCAGCGGTGCTGCTATCTCATTGGCCAATTCCCTTAGCACCCTTGGATGCGGTTCGTCCGGCCCCATGGACTTGTGCACATCCAGCTTCTTTAAGCAGTCCCTAACCTGACCTTCTGTCACCAAGGGCCTCTCTTCTTCTCTCCAATCTGCCATACCCATGGTAGTGGGCAGGGAGCTGACCCTGCCTGTGAAAACTGAAGCAACAAAAGCATTGAACACTTCAGCTTTTCCCTCATCCTCTGCCATGAGGATGCCTGCGTCATTCAGGAAGGGACCTACACCATCCCTGATCCTCTTCTTGTTATTAACATACTTGTAGAACCCCTTCCTGTTATCCTTTACATCCCTCACAAGCTGCAACTCCATTTGTCCTTTGGCCTTTCTGATTTTCTCCCTGCAGTCCCTGGCAATATCTTTATATGCCTCCTTGGTCATCTGACCAAGCTTCCACTTCCTGTAAGCTTCCTTTTTATGTTTAAGCTGAGAGCAGAGTTCTCTGCTAAGCCATTCTGGGTGCCTTACATGTTTGCTGTTCTTTCTCCTAATTGGAATGGCAACTTCCTGTGCCCTTAGCAGGGTTTCTTTAAAATATAACCAACTCTCTTGAACTCCTTTCCCTTTCAGATTAGCTTCCCAAGGGATCCTGCCCATCAGTTCCCTGAGGGAGCCAAAATCTGCTTGTTTGAAGTCCAGGGTTTGTGTTTTGCTGCTTTCCTTCCTTCCTTTAATCAGGATCATGAACTCAACCATGTCATGGTCACTATTGCCTAGTTTGCCATTTACCTCTACCTCCCTGATCAATTCTTCCCAGTTTGTGAGCACCAGGTCGAGAGGTGCAAGGCCCCTGGTTGGTTCCTCCAGAAAGTTGTCCCCAGCACTCTCTAAAAACTTCCTGGATTGTCCATGCACTGCTGTATTGGCCTCCCAGCAGATGCCAGGGTAATTGAAAAAACAGCAAGGAGTTGTGTGGCACTTTAACAGATTTATTTTTTGCATGAGCTTTCATGTTAGTCTTAAAGTGCCACACAACTCCTTATTGTTTTTTCACTGGACTAGACTAACACGGCTATCCCTTTTAAAATTGACAAGATGCAAGGGTAATTAAAGTCCCACATGAATACCAGGGCCTGTGATCTAGAAGCTTCCGCTAGTCGTCCATAGAACACCTCATCCACCTCCTGCTTCTGGTCTGGTGGTCTATAGCAGACACCTACCACAACATCCCCCTTGTTGCTTTCCCCTCTTAATGTAACCCACGGACTTTCTACTGGCATGCTTCCACTTCCATAATGGAGCTCTGAGCAGTCATAGAGCTCTTTTACATATAGTGCTACTCCTCCCCCTCTTTTTCCCTGCCTGTCCTTCCTGAACAGTTTATACCCATCCACGGCAGAGCTCCAGTCATGCAGACTATCCCACCACGTCTCTGTTATTCCAATAATATCATAGTTCCTTGTCTGCGCTACTACTACCAATTCTTCCTGCTTATTTCCCAGGCTCCTCGCATTAGTTTATAGGCACCTAAGATACCAGGCCGATTTCCCTACTTTGTCTTTAGTCATAAACTGGTGTTTGGCACATAATAATACAAACTACTCTGGGATGTTAAATGTTACATGTGTACTGTCGTATAATGGTAAACTGCACCTGCATTTCCTCCTCTGTGACTACTCTAGGAGTGTTGAGTCAGCGCTCAAGATTCCTGCCATCACATATTTCTGGTTCGGGAACCTTGTCTTGTGCTCTTCTAACCAAGGATTTTAAGGCTGCATAGCTCCCTGCCAGGTGCTCCAGTATCCCCAGCAAATCAGTCTGCTTAAAAGTCATTCTGGACCATCCTTTTCTGTGGGAGCCATGATAGATGCAATTTACCACTAATCCAGATTATTCTCTCAAAACAAGCAGGTTTTATTTTTAAGGTTAAAACATTACAGAGAAAACAATAAAAACATGTTTAAGTAAACACTAAACATGATGGGAATTGTCCATCAGTCTTCCTTCCAGCTCTTTAGCAGGATTGGAGCCATTGGGATGAATGTTTGTCAAAAAAAAAAAAAAAAAGACCATATATTGGTTCAAACACAGCCATTTTAAATCAAAAGCCATTTGTAGTTTCTGGAAAATATGCAAGCATCCCAAAAGGGTAGGTTTCTGGACATGTCTATAATCTGAGTGAGTCACCTTCATTATCTACCAGTTTTTTGTACTTTGAGGGAACTGTGGTGACCTCTACCCAAGGGTTGCATACAACTCCTGGCCCACAGTCATAATAACCATTCATAACCTTAGTACAATATGATCCGCAAAGGTAGGTGTGGTTACAGTGTCTCAAGTGTGTGTTTCTGTATGATTCATATAGCACCATTGGTGTTCATGGCGATTCTAGAGAGAGAGATTCTCAAGAATGGACAGCATGTAAATGAATGACAGACCTGAAGACAATCAAATACAATTGTTAGAATAATCCTTAGCTAGAGAACCATTACTTCCCTTGTCCTCAGTAAGATATTTTCAAGTAAAATCAGTGCACATGCATATAGGGGAAAACACCTATTGATTTCAGTGGGAGCAGAGTTTGGCCAGTGTTGAGTGAATGCTTTTAAAAATTCTGTGTGTGTGTGTGTCTTCTGTCTGCACACCATATTGGTGTGTGTGAATAAGAGCAGCAATTATACGGTGTACTATCAGGTGCAAAACATGAGATCGCAGAGGCAGTGCACACAGTATTTTGACATTCTTCAAGTGGTGTCTAATGAGTCATTGTGTCCGGATCAGAGATTTCTGTTAAAGCATCTGAATAAATGTCAGCAAACTTTTTGCCATGTAATGATAGTGTTAAATTAACCAGATAAGCATTAAGCATATTGTTCTTCCAATGTTGTTGTGACTTTGGACAAGTTATTTAAATCTACAGTCAAGTGTCTTCCAATTTGGGGTTTCTCAGTCTTTCCAAGCCTAATATGAAAGGTGTCTAGTCTGATTTTTCAAAGATGTTGAGTAGCTAAAATTCAACTGGTTCTCCAAAATGAGGCAATGCTTGAAAATGTAGGCCTCAAACTCTGTAAAATAGGGATCCCATCTCGCAGTGCTCTTGTAAAGTTTGTTTGCAAAGTGCTTTGAGATAATTGAAAGGTACTGTAGAAAACCAACATATTCTCCAAACAGATTGTGAACCATAAGCTAATGTATTGAATAAACTGGTTCATTAATAGAAACTGGGCATTTACCACATTATCTATAAGCTTCCTGGAATAACAGTGATTATGCATTGAACTAGATCTTAGTACCTGTGGTACTTAATATTACATTGTCCCCCCCTCCCCACTTTTTTTTTGTTTTTTAAAGATATGATCACACCAAACCCTCTGGGGCTACTGGTGCAGTGGGTACCATGCCACCCAGCATTTCTTCACCCGTGTTCCACAGTCCTGCCCCCCTGCCAGAGCATAACATGCCCATAATCAAGAGCAAAACAGATGAGCCTGGAAAGCGCAAGAAGAGAACACTGGTGCTTAGGGATAGAGGTGAGTAAGGGCAGTTAGTCAGTATTTTCACTGTTCCTGGTTTCTGATGATGATTAGCATAGTTCTGTTGCTTTCCATCACTTTCGCTTCAGTAATTGCAATAATGGGTGAGTTTGCCTTTGCAATTTGCATAGGATGTAATCCTGTAAACATACGTATCAGTAACCTTACTTGTGAAGAGTCGGTCTTAACTTTTGCTTCATGCATCCCCCTGATGACCTTGTATTCTCTGGCCACAAATGTTAAGGGAGCCCTTCCTTCCATTGCTGATACCTCAGTTCAGAGGACCTAAGCTCCCACTTAACTCAGTCTTCCTTACACACACAGACTGTTCTCACCAAGTCCACTACATACAGACCTCTCACTCTGTACATCCCCATCCTCTGAGAGCCAAATCTGCCTCCTGTCACAACCTTGTATGGTCCCAATACCCAACAGAACCCCAGACCTCTGCTGCCCGCCCTTTCTACCTCAGGTCTCTGCTGAGGCCAGCTCTGGATAGCAGTGTCTGAGAACAGGGATAGTGAATAGACCCTCACCTGTTCTTCCTTTCACTATAAATCATTTTATAAACCATTTTATTTCTGTTTGAGTGGCATAACTTTGTGTTTAAACTGAAAAAGTGGACAGAGTCTGAGATTAGAAATTCTAGTAACTCTTATTGAGAGGAGCCTGACAATTGTTATCCAGGGGGACCTCAAATTTCCAAGAAGGCTCATTGGTAGGGGAAACAGGTGACCATATTGGAGCTGACACATACTTCCCCTCTCCTTACCCCCAGGCTTCTCCCTCCACCCTCGTCCAAGACTAAAAGAAAATCCAGTTGCCCAGTGATGGTACCATGTTAATTGTGGTGAATTCATTCACTTAAAATATGAAATAAGACTCTAAGCCTGTTCCAAATACAGTTTTAGCTTTGCTTCTAATACTTGGGATGAAATACATGATACATATACCAAACCTCAAGGGTTCCTAACCCTGGCTTGCAGGTCAAAAGTAACTTGCAGGGCTTTTTTAAAGTGGCTTGTGCCCCCAGGATGAGCTGAAGGCAAGGGGTGGGAGCATGGAGCCTGGCTTCTGGGTTACCAGGATGGAACAGTCAACCCAGAGGCTGGACTTTGAGCTCCCACCCTGCCACTGGCCTGGTCCAGAGGCTGAGCTCTGCTCTCCTACCCCACCATTGGGCTGATTGTTCTGCCATGGGGGTGGACTCTGAGCTTATGCCCCTCTCTTGCTGCTGAAGGCAGTGAGGGGAGAAGGGGGAAGTGGCATGGCCCCTGGGATGGTTGCTCTGTTTCCTACCCCACCCCCCAAGAATGGCAGTGCGTGTCTCCCTGCTGCTGGCTGGGAGCCCGGCTGCAGCAGCCTGCTTTCTGCCCAGCCCCAACACCCAGGTCCCTGACCTGCCACCCTGCTGCGTGTGGCTGGCCGGTTTCCCGCAGACACCCTCCTCCTGTCTGGTGTCAGCATCCAACCTTTGGACTAAAATAAAGAAAAAACACTCTTTTAAGAAAAAATTTTAAATTTTAATTTTATTTTTATTTTTAATTAAGTAGACTGGTGGCTCCTCAGGAATGTAAAAGTATATTTGTGGCCCTTTAGCCAAAAAGGTTGGGAACCACTGCCGTACCTAGTATCATCTGTCTTTACAGTTTAAGTCTGTAGAACACTCAATGATTTTGGGATGGAAAGAGCTACATGCATGGACTCAGCATATGAAAGGATTTAACTATGAATAAGGAAACTATAATTTAACAGGTAGTTGCTGGGTTTTATGCTCCTATGGTCTTTCATGCCACATGCAGTTCTTTTCCTTTTAAGATTTATGTGGTTTGACTAAAGAACAGATGAGACCCAGTACCATGGGTGATCCAATGTGTGGCAGTGACAAAAACGATGATCTGCAAATGAAGCCCCATTCATATTTAGAAGCTATTTGCAGCGGACTTGAAGAAGATTCTGTGGCTGGAAGTTCCTGTACTGATGGACAACAGCTATGTCCCTATGCAGCAGCTGGGGAATGCCAGTTTGGTGACCGCTGTCCTTACCTGCATGGAGATGTGTGTGAAATCTGTGAATTGCAAGTACTTCACCCTTTTGACCTAGAGCAGAGGAAGGCTCATGAGAAGGTAAAGATGGACATACATAAACTGAGTCTGAAACATGATATAAATATGCTTGTTCTAAAGCCCACAGACATTTGTGTGTTGCAGGATTATTTCAGTGCTTTAGAAAGTATTTGTAGAGGTGTTTACTTAGTTTAGAATTAAAGTAATTAAGACCTGTTGAAAACTCTAGGCACCTGAGATGCCATTAATACAATAAAATCCCAGCTGCATTAAAATAAACATCCAGCAGGAATTCAGCCAGCCATTTATAGAAACTCCCTTTCATCATTCTGCAAAGAATCCCCTTGGCTCTCTCTAAAAACCCTCTCAAACACTATTCGACCCAGAAGTTTACCAGTTTCTAAATTCTACTTGTACTCCACGAGGTCACGCTGACCTGAGATAATCAGTTCATTTCACATGGGGTAGCCATGTTAGTCTTTCACAGTGCCACTGGACTTCTTGTTCATTTCACACAGTTCACCCCAGTGCAGCCAGATAGTAACTTGCAGTCACTGTAGGCATTAGCTGTATTTCAGATCAGGAAAGTCACTGCATTCTGCTGGTCTTTTCTGGAGCCAGACAGTTCCAATTTGGATAGGATTTTACACTCAGTTCACTCTTCTCTGTAACCTGTCACCAAAATTATGTTAATCAGAGGCAAGTCAGCTCCTGATGGTACAAATGATTCTCTTGTATATATGCAATAGCTGTCGGTGTCACATACTCGATGATTTTGTAATTGTGTTCTTCATCAGCGAGCAGTGGGAATTTTTGCTGTGCTAAATTTAATACAGTTTATTATGGGGTAGAGCTGATAGCATTGCTCATACAGTAAAGAATGACCAAGACATATCATTATAAGTCTCTCTTCAGTTGATTATAACTTTGACAAACTGTAACAGTTTGACTGAAATTCTCTGCAGTGAGTATCTCCCTTGGACTGAGTTTTCTGGGAAATTTTCAGCAAAAGCAGCTCAGCTGTTTCAGAGAATGAAATTAGGAAAAATATATTAAAAATTCTTTTAACTGTTCTGCAGAGAATATCATGCTTTGAACCAAAGGCTTGAAATTTGGCAGGGAGGCTGCCTTCATTAGGGATGTGGGTTTGCTGTAGGCAAGCCATGGCAGCTCTGTTTCCCCCTACCCCCAAAGGTATTTTTAGTAAAAAATCGGGCACAGGTCACAGGCTTTCATGAATTTGTTTGTTGCCTGTGACTTGTCCTTGACCATCAGTAAAAGTACCTTTGACAGGATCGTATCCATACTTAGGCTTGGAAAAAAAATTCTCATTTTGAACAAGCTCAGTAAGGAATTACTAGTTTTATAGCTAAATTATTCAAAGATTCCTTCTGTTTTGGGTATTCTACAGGCAGGGGCTGGGGAGGCCAAGCAATCCTTTGTCCAGCAGTTGCTGTGAGTTTCTGGGGCACTGGAAGTGAGAGCAGACACACATTCCTATCCCCTCAGTGTTCCCTTTACTGGCATTGAGACAGCATTGAGCAGGAAATGATTGAAATGAACAGTGGACGAGAACTGGACCTGGCTTAGGCAGCTAGCTGGGGTGAGACCAGGCTTGTCTGGGCAGGGACAGGAGTGAGGAGCAGAGCGGGGAGACTGGAAAAAGAAGCCAGATGACAGACAGGAGTTCAGATTTCAGGGACGGGGACCGGCAGGAGGATCTGTGACCATGAGAACACAATGTTCCTCAGACTTCAAATGGAACCTCAGAGCCCGCTGGCATCAGCAAATACCTGTGAAACCCACTGGCAAAGTGTCTGTGTGGACCAGGACTAAACAGGGATAACGGATCACAGCTCTACTACTTCTGTGGCTCAAGTGGTCATGGTCCATGCAGTGGATCTAAACATCTTTGCAGATTCCAGCGTTGCTGGTGACCTATGGGAGAGTCAATGTGATGCCACGTGATGGAATTTCTGTATTTTCTGTTTGATTTAAAAAAAAAAAAAAGTTAAGAAAAATTTGAAGTTACGAAATGCCAGATTTAAGGCTGTGTGGGACAGTAATACCCCCTTGCTTCACAGGAGTATTGTGAAAAAATGAATCAGTCTGTGAAGCACTCAGATATTACAGTGGTGAACACTAGAAAAATCCTTGAAGAAGTTAATTCTGCATTCAGAACAGGATTTTAATAATTTGCAGTAAATAAGGTCTGGGGCCCCACAGCATAAAACAAAATATTGAAAGGTGCTTATTCAGTGAGCACCATCCATTCTGTGCTACAGTCTGATCATGTATACTCAAGCATACTCAAGGGGAGTGAATGAAGGTTGGAGAGGCAATCTTAATTCTGGTGTTTTCTTAACTTTGTGGCCTGCAATTTGCTACCTTAGTGCTCTTTTGCTCTCTTTTTGTAATGTTTTATAAATCAAAGTATGAACTAGATTCTTAAGAGTTAGATGTACTGTGTTTTTTCTTAGTGCATGTCTTCCATAAATATTTGTTTTGGAAGCTGGAAGCCTTGTTCAGATATTGCAGAGACTCAAAGTAACTCTTTGCTTCTGTCCTGTTTAATGAGCTAGATGTGCATGGCAGCATTTGAACATGAGATGGAGAAGGCCTTTGCCTTTCAGGCAAGTCAGGACAAAGTATGCAGCATCTGCATGGAAGTTGTATATGAGAAGCCATCAGCCTCAGAGAGGAGGTTTGGAATCCTTTCCAACTGCAATCACACCTACTGTTTGTCCTGCATCCGGCAGTGGAGGTGTGCCAAACAGTTTGAGAATCTGATCATAAAGTAAGTGCATGTCAGTGTCATCCAAGAGCTCACCCAGTGGGAGTTTTGTCCATGTAAATCATTCTCTTTGTTGTAGTTTCTGTCATTCGGGTGGTCTCTTCTATAGAGCTTTTGACTAGGAATAATCCTATGTTCACAGAGAGAAATTCAGTGGCCCTAAATGTGTCCAATACTGAGATTGTGATGAAAATCCCAACTTTATCTGCCAAGGAGATACAGCAGCTTAGTTAAGAATTGAGAGCTGCTATCACGTTCTTTGTATACATTCAGTTTCCGGATTGCACGTACATTTTAGCTATTGTCATGCTCGCACTGAATGCTTTGTTCTTTATCTAGCCAACATCATTGTTGTATCTGCCATTTTAGCTATATAAATGCATTCACACTTGGATTCTCCTTAGAACAGAAATGAAAAATAAAGAATCCAACTATCACAGAAGAGGAAGCTATCTGCCATTCTTTCCCTGCCTCAAAATTCCTTAGACAGCTACAGATGCCTCAGGGAAATCTTTGGAAAATATTTTCCATTCTTATTATAAAGAGACTTATTGCCCAAATCCTTCAAAATTAGTTTGGTACACTGAAATTTACTATATTGGAAGCTGCTTGTAGTAGTGACGTTCTGAATGGGTATTCAATGGGAGCAGCTTGGTCCAAAGCAGGAAATGAGGCTGTTGCGCCAGTGGTTTTTGCACTAGGTCCCTTGAGCCAACATCGATTTGTTTTCAGCATTTTCAGAAAACAAATCTGAAATTCTTTAACCACTTGTGACCTCATCAGAATGGAAGTAATCCTGAGGTTCTGGCTGGAAGACTGGATGGTTCGTGGGGCTGGTAATGCGATATTAGTGACACTTGCAGGTTTTGGTAGTTGCTAGAAATTATCTGATGGCTGGTGGTGGTTCTCTTTGAAATCACTTGCATACGTGATCTGGGTCTAATGAATATGTCCATCCCACAATAGCACTAGCCTAATGGGCCCACTTAATGCAATCTTACAGGACAGGTCAGATATTGAACTTCTATCCCTGCTGTCCCTACTATAATTCTTCTGCAGAACAGGGACTGAAGTATCTGAGTAGTCTCTAACATGGTTTGGGTAGCTTAGTTCTCAGGGAAGAAAATCAATATCCATGCAGATCAGGGAAAGCAAACTAATTATTCAAACATTGTTTTAACTATAATTTGGAATAAACTTAATGGGTCTGAATTGATTTATTTTGGTTGAAACAAATATAAAATCTTGTGAATATAATATACACTGTAATCAGTTGTTAAATGCTTTGATACTTCAGTATAAAAGAGGATATTCCCCTTTTCCACCAAAATTATTGTTAATGAAAGGCTAATTGTTGAGAAATATCTGTTCCCAACAAAGTGTATCTACATTTATTTTTTCCCCCCATTTAAGAGCGTGCCCACAGTGCCGAGTGACATCAGAGTTTGTAATTCCTAGTGTATACTGGGTAGAAGACCAAAACAAGAAAAATCAGCTGATTGAGGCATTTAAGCAAGGAATGGGGTAAGTTTGCCATAATTGTTTTCTTTCTTAGGTAAACTGAAAAGGTGCTAGACTGAGGTATTCAGTAGCCTCTTTTGTAAAATGTTTTCTTTAATGCCATATAAAACATATCTTGTAGAATATAATTATATATGTAAATGTAAACCAATATTCAGATCCAGAGACTTAAGTGAGAATTGTAAGAAGTCTTATCTAACTCTGGTTTCATTTCAGCTAGGCTAATGATCTCTGAAAATATCCCTTATTATTAAATTCGAAATGCCCCTCACTCCAGTTCTTCTGATATAACTGTCTGGATTATTTGTGCTCTTGTGTCATTAAGGGGGGGGAACCAGTTAAGTCACCGAACTGACTTTGAGCCTTCGTTCTTTGTCTCCGTTTTCCCATGTGAAATGGGGTGAAACTTCAGAGTTATTGAGGGATTTGTTATTGGAATGCCCCTGAAAATGTAAAAATTATTAAATACAGGATAAGTTTTACTGAGGAGTTAGACTTGATTAGGTGTCAGAACATAGGATGCATGTGCCAAAGTATGGTACTGTATCATCCTAGGAAAACTACTCGCTCAGGATAAGTGAGCTTCTATTTTTGATGTGAGGTTAAAGTATTATTATTCACAACTACTGTCATTATCATTCATCACCATCCCAAATGGTGAGGAAGTAGATCTTTGCATTGGGATAATAATTGTGTGACCATCTTGGAAATGCTAAAAGCTGAGTGATGTACTACCTGAAGTATGTTAATCCACTGGGGATGCTCTGGAGTGGCTTCATAAGAAATACCCCTGCGTTCACTCAACAGTGTCAACAAGTATGTGACATCGTACTTAACTCTTAGGAAAGCTTCATTTATAATCGAACAACAACAACAACAAAAAACCTATGAAAATAGATGTTACACAGTTGCAGTTTTTTAAATGTTGACCATTTGTTCTTTGCCTTTTTTTTTTTAAGGGGGAAAGTATTCAGATTGTCATGCAATTAGATGCTATTATAAAACAAAGGTGTTTTCCAGCTATGGTGTGAAAACCCTTGTGTCTCCTTGCTATATTTTTCCATTGCTCTGTCACTGAAAGCCATTTTGAATGCAGGCTGACAACTCATGTTCCAAATTTAAGTTTGGCATTTTTTTAAATAGTCACATTATAATCAAAAGACTAAGGTTATAATGGAGCTATTAAGAGATACTTTATTTGCTGCAGGGTACTACTGTGCTGAAAGAAAGTAGGTCTTAGCATTTCAGATACAGAAATCTGTTGCAGGAGGGAAAGAATTAGAATACCAAAAGGATTTTCTGGTCAGTGCTCAGCTAAGATTAATGTGTGGTGTCATGTGTAGAACTGTGCCAAAAAGCTTTCTATGAATAGATCAAATGGAATCATATTTAATTTGATGATGTGGTATTGCATGGAGTGAAATAACTCCTTCCTAACATGTCACAAGGGGTGTCAGAGTTAAGGGAATCATACTCTGACTAGCTGTGTGAGAATCCAAGTTGTGTTTTTTCCCTAGAAGTATGTTTCAGATGTCAGTAAAAATATATGGCTGTGTTCACACACAGGGGGTTATAAGTTCACAGTGTGAACATGCTATTTTGCTTGGGGAGGGGGCTGCAGGCACCCGCGGGGTTCAGCGCAGCCCAGCGCCGATCCCCGCCGGCTTAAAGCCCGGGCTGCCCCAAACCGCCGCAACCTGCGGCGGGTTTGGGGGCAGCCCGGGCTTTAAGCCGGCGGGGATCGGCGCTGGGCTGCGCTGAACCCCGCGGGTGCCTGCAGCCCCCTCTGCAGGCATCAGCGGTGGGCGCGCTGAACCCGGTGGGTGCCTGCAGCCCCGCTCTCCTGGCCAGGGTGCTGAGGGGGCAGCCCTTCAAATGTTGTTTCGGAACACCTTGTTCCGAAACAACATGTTCACACGCATTGTTTCGCCCCCAAATAAGTTTTAACTTGTTTCGAAACAACGGGTTCCCGTTGTTTTGAAACAACTGTGCGTTGTGTAAACGTGGTTTTTTGGTTTCAAAACAACCTCGTTGTTTCGAAACAAAAATGCTGTGTGAACGCAGCCTATATAATTAACAGATTTTTTATAACTCTGAAGTATAACAAAAATAGTAAGTGATAAATTATCTGATGCATTGGGCTTTTGATATTGTGGAAAATATTTCAGATCATTGTTCTATGGGGCAAGAATAAAGATTGGCTTTAGCATTAGATCATAGCAATATCTCTGGAACTATGCTGTTCTGATATCAAATTGAAAGTTCACACCCCAAATTCTAGTATATTTAAGCATTTGTACATAGCATGTAGAAATACTGGCAGCCATTTCTGGAAAATTTTACATCCTGTATTCAGTTTTGATACTTCTAATACTATTGGTAGATGTTAGATTGAGTGGTCTAAGATGACTATAAATTCTTACGTAGTCATTCTGTTTTATTCTAATTTGCCAGTGGTAAATGCCACCTAGAACGTTGGCCCCGGAGCGCCCTACTTCTAGTTTAAAAGTGGTAGTGTTACGTTGGTCTCATGACTTTTGCTTTCATGGCAGATGTCGTCTTTGCCCATAGGGTAGTGTCCTGGTTTTTGGATGATGATCTAGGGTGACACTAATGTGTTTTTATTCTTTTAAGCGCTTTAAGTTTAAACCTTATTAGAATTTCCCACTTTCTCAGTTTGTTTAAAATACAATGTTAATTTATTTTCCCTGTGGTTCTGGAGGCTTAATTTTAAGATCAACCCTAATTTACCATTGATGCTCGTTTATAAGCCAATCCACACATAACCCAACCCCTGGTTATGAGCCCCCAAAACATGGGGAAAAAAGCATGACCCACAGATAAGCTGAGGTCATCTGCATGGCCTTGGGCACCTAACGCCCCCACCCTGTACCCCCAGCTTACCCAGTAGCTTCAGCATTAAGCGTGGGATAAGCATCTCCCCTTAAGCAAACAGAAGCTGTTAAAACATATTGAAAAAAATTTTGCCTACATTAACTTCTTGGGCTATTAATTCTTTAAAGAATTTCAGGTTGTTTTTTTTTTTTTTTCCTGTTCCACCACTTTTGCTATTCAATGGCCATTTGTTTTTCACTGAGGGTGGGCAAACATGAGGCTACTAGATATCGCTTCCTGACTCTTACTGGTATAATACCAAACAAACAAGGAGTTCTGTGCCACTCTTAAAGACTAACATTTATCTATCACATGAGCTTTTGTGGGAGAAATCCCCTTTCGTCAGACACTTGAAAATGGAAGACTTGCTGTATGGGAGGGAAGAATAAATGCAGTGAAATGTAATTCACAGAATCAGGTCAGATTATTTCAGCAAATCAATCAAGTCTGGATCAAAACAGCAGCATGGAACAGATAAGGAGGTGGGGAGGCTGTAAGAGGGGAAAACTGCCTTTTGTAATGAGGAAACCAGCCATATACCTCTATTCAGTGCCAAGCTAATGGTATCAGATTTACATAAGAATTCTAACCCTACAGTTTCCCTTTGAAGCTTTGGTTTGAAGATTTTCTTTTGGCGTACAGTAACTGACATGTCATTCAGAGTATGCAGGGAGGTTGAAGAATTTCCTTACTGGTTTTTGAGTGGTACCATTCCTGATATGATTTGCC
The DNA here is from genome assembly GCA_007922195.1 of Podocnemis expansa. Taxonomy (NCBI): domain Eukaryota; kingdom Metazoa; phylum Chordata; order Testudines; family Podocnemididae; genus Podocnemis; species Podocnemis expansa. The sequence goes on along the minus strand of ML681973.1, from coordinate 36,580,222 downwards.
TAATGCCATAATATTTGGTTTATAAGCATTACACAGAATCTCCAGTTTTTAGTTTTGCGGAACCTAAATTTTTACACTTGTGACTGTAGGTTCAACTTTTGAACGTTTTTTTTTTTAAAGTATAAACAGAGTGACAGGAAAGACAGTGGTAAGTATGCCATGTATTTATTACTTAAGTCTTTATTACTGTTTCTGTTTGTTATTTCCATTGGGGATTTCTGGAGACTGTTGAGCATGTTAATGATGATGCAATACAAGTGAAAAAGTAAGATTGGTTAGATTACATTTGATTTAGGTGTTAATTTCTCATGCAATCTTTTGCAGAGGCTGTCAAGTAAAAAGTGAACACACTGCATTGCCCAGATGACAGGGCTGAGTTGTTAATAACAGGATGAATGCTCATGACATTATGGTCATCATAGTCCAAAATGCAGCACGGTGATTGAAGTGCTAGAATACTTTTTAATCACAATTTCTGAACCAACCCCCTCCTCCCCCATGCCTTTAGGCTAAGACTAGCAGAAAATAAAGCAAATAGGACTTGTGCAGTGTTGAAAATTTGTATTTTAATTATTATTCTACAGATAGTTCTTACAATTTCTAGGCTTTCAAACTTGTTAATATTCTAGTACTTGATAGGTTTACAGTTTTGTTGTAGTGATGCAAAGATAGGTGTTCAGTGTACTTTGGAGAACATCTGTTTTTGGAGTTGCTAATGCTGTGCTTTGGTCGAGGTTAGGATGATGTCTAATTTGGGTAGCGAGAGGGACAGAAATGAGGCTATTGGGGTGTCCTCCATTGCAAGGTCATTTTAATTTGAGGGAACTTACCTGTATACTTCTGTAGTCTAATTTTTTGGTTTGATTTTTAATTTGAATTTTCAGATTTGCTATCCTTTTGCTTTCTGAGTAACAACCTGCACTGCAGGTTCTCCTCCTCCTACCCCATCACTCTCCCATATGAAGGAAAAGTAAGGATAGACATCCTCCACAACCTTCTGGGTAGTTTCACTAAACAGCTCAGAAGGGACAGTGAGAGAAGGAAGTGTTTGTGGTAGTGAGTGGATTGAATGAGGAAAGAGGATGCAGGAAAATTAATACTTGGCAGGGCAAAGTTCACATAGTGGTTTGTGGTATAAAAGAGTTTTGCTAGTGGTGAAGTGTCTCTCTGGGTGGTGGATTGAGGTTACGTACTGATGGTTGCTGTCACTTTGTCTCCTTAGGTTTTAGTTTTATTATGTATAAGAGCCACCTTAACTGATATCACCTGCCCACTTCATAGGCAAAAAACCTATTAATGTACACCCTCCCCTGTCACTTTAAAAAAAAGCAATCCCTGAAGTGTGGTATTGAAAACAGGTGGGCATCTGTTCAGTAAATTGCATTACTGGTCATTTCTTCTGTTTTATATGCAGGAGCCAAAAACTAAATTAAGACAGGACTGTGCAGGGGTATGTTTCTAAACTTGCATTCCTATTAATTTGGGAGAATATTTTTTCTATCTCTACCCTAAAGTGGCTTGAGGGAATGTTCCTTTAATTTGCAGTGATGTGCTTTTTCATGCTCTGAAGAACACAGCCTGTACTCTTATACATACTGTGCAAGCCTTGCTATAACTGTAAAAAAGTGATACTTCAGAACAGGTTAATGGTTATTTTCATGCAAAACTGAGAGGAAACAACAAATTTGGATGAGAGCTTCTCTTTGTTTTTGCAACACTGTAGAGGCTAATTTGTTGTATAATTGTCCTATTGGAAATCTGAAAGTTAAGGGGTGGGGAGGAAGCCCCTGTCAGTCATTGAGCTACCTATCTGGGAGTGTGAGTAGAAATGGTAATCTAATAATAGGTTGTGAAGGCCCATAGACTTGTTTTTTGTCTATGAATTAACAAATAGTGAATCAGTGGTTTGTCAGAGATTATTATGTAGTCAGTCAACTATTAGGTTAACATTATCAGCTTAAGGTTCTGTGAGCTTCTCTAAAACTGTTCACAACGGAGAATGGCAAGCTTGTGGTATTCACATGGTCTCTCTAGTTCTGTAGAGTGTATACAGAGACTGGAAGGAACCATGAGAGGTCATCGAGTCCAGTCCCCTGCACTCATAGCAGGACCAAGTACCCTCTTCAGCCATCCCGACAGGTATTTTGTCTAACGTGTTTAAAAACGTCCAACGATGGAGATTCCACAAACCTGCCTAGACAACTTATTCCAGTGGTTAAGACAGTTAGGAATTTTTTCCTAATGTCCAACCCAAACCTCCCTAGCTGTAATTAAAGCCCATTGCTTCTTGTCATATCAGCAGCAGATAAGGAGAATAATTTTTCTCCCTCCTCCTCATGACTGCCTCTTAGAGGGGACATAACAGTTTTCAAGTACCTCTCTCTTCTTTTCTAAACAAACCCAGCTCTTTGAGTCTTCCCTCATAAGTGAAGTGTTGACTTCTGATTATTTGTGTTGCTCTTCTCTGTACTTTCTCCAGTTCGTCCACATCTTCCCTGAAATGAGAAAGCCAGAACTGAACATAGTATTCCAGTTGAGGCCTAATCAGGGCTGAGTAGAGTGGAAGAATTACCTCTTGTGTCTGTCTTAAAATATTCCTGTTGCTACATCCCAGAATGGCATTTGCTTTTCTCCGCAAGAGTGTTGCACTGTTGACTCACATTTAGCTGGTGGTCCACCATGACACCCAGATCCCTTTCCACAGTACTCTTTCCTAGGCAGTCCTTGCCCATTTTGTATGTGTGCAATGGATTGGTCTTTCTTAATTGGAGTACTTTGCACTTGTTTTTATTGAGTTTCATTGTTTACCTCAGACCATTTCACCAGTTTGTCCAAATCCTTTTGAAGTGTGACCATATCCTCCAAAGCACTTGCAACCCCTCCCGGCTTGCTATCACCAGCACACTTTCTAAATGTATTCACTATGCCATCATCTAAATCACAGATGAAAATAGTGAACAGAAACAGATCCAGAACTGATCCCTGCAGTACCCTGCTCATTATGCCCTTCCATGACTGAACTGTTAATAACTACTCTCTGGGAGCAGTTATCCAACCAGTTTTTCACCCATCTTATAGTTGCTCCATCTAGGCTGTGCTTTCCTAGTTTGTTAATGAGAAGGTGATGCAAGACTGTATCGAAAGCCTTACTAAGGTCTAGATATACCACATCTACTGCTTCCCCTCTAGCCATATGGCTTGTTACCCCAACATAGAAAGTTAAGTTTGGTTTGACATGATTTGTTCTTGACAAATCTGTGCTATCACTTAGCACCTTATTCTCTTCTAGATGCCTGCTAATGGATTCCTTGATTATTTGCTTCATTATTTTTCCTGGTACAGAGGTTAAACTGACTGGTCTATTAGTCCCTCAGTTGTCCTTATTTCCCTTTTCATAGATGGGCACTGTATTTGCTCTTTTCCAGTCTTCCATGATTTTTCAAAGATAATAGCTATCTCCTGAGTCAGCTCCTTGAGCATTCTAGGGTGTATATCAGGCCCTGGGGACTTGAAGACAACTAACTTGTCTAGGTAATTTTTAATTTGTTCTTTCCCTGTTTCAGCTGCTGATCCTAACCCCTTTTTTTACTGCCTCCCCTATGTCAGGCAAGGGTCTGTGCTATTTATATTACAATAGTGGAACTTGCAGCTGCTGAGTAGTAACAACCAGCTCACTATTTTTGGACTTGCCCTGTATAGTTTTACTGTAGGATGCACTATTACATGAGCAAAATACTTTCCCAAGATCATTCTTGTGTTGTGTAAGTTCGAGGGGTCGAGAGGGAGAGTAATTTAGTAGTAATCAGTTCAGCCTCTGGTTGTATATAACCACTGGTGTTTGAAAATACAGACTTTAAGGCATGTATTTCTTTCTAATTAATTGCTGGACAAAGTAATATTTGCACTTGCTTTCATACATTTTTACTCCATCTTTCATGTCATCTAAAATCAGAAACATAGGTCTGTAATGAAGTAACTACAATTGAAATCACTGGACTTGGAGTGCATAAAAGAATGTTTTCAGATAGCCTTTATTATCTAGTGTACTTTTAACCATAATCATAAACCTGTCAGAGCAGCTTTCTATTTTACTCTTACCTTGTATAGCAAAACAGGTATTTTGTTCCACCTTGCTGGGAGGATCTCTGATAAGTGACCAACATAAATGAAGGATTATTCTGGCTGCAGTGTTGCTAGTAGTACATATTTTTTTCCTCTTTTTCAGTGAACTGCACTCTTCCCACAGTATGTTGGAACATTCAAAGATCTTTATCAATCAACTCCTTTTGTTTCCATTTTTAGTGAAGGTTAAATAGTGCTTTAGATTCTTTTCTCCCCCAAAGATGCTCACTGATTGGGATAACCTCACAGGTTTCTAGCTTTGAAAAAGTAAATCTGACTTATGTTCCATTGTTGTTTGTACTTGTTGCTGTAATTATCACTGTCTCATGACTTGGCTTGGCTTCACCAGCTAGAACAGATCTGTTACTTTGTGTATGTTGAATATTAGTGTGTTTAAATGAAGATCAGCCAGGACTGAGGGCATGTCTATACTGGTGATGACAAATTCACTGCCATCAGTCAAGACATGAGCAGTTGATCTACAGTTCGATGCCAGTCCTGTAACTGGAGTAGTGCTAAGTTAGCTGAATGGCATGTCTGGTCTCCTTAACTCAGCATGTACAGGGAAGTGAGAGGGAGTTACTAAGGCGACAGGAGATCTGCAAGGTATTCTACATTGACTGCTGCTGAAAAGTGCAGCACATGCAGACTTTTAAAAAAAAATCCTCTTAGTAACTGCATATTCTGGAGCCCCTGAGCTGATCCTGCTTCACTATGTGATGATGAATCAGGCTTCTGTAGCACCTTTCTGAGGGGTGGTGGTGGAAATAAGAGAGGAGAATGGATCAGCGTGATGGAGAACTTTCTCCGTTCACTCACCTACACTCAAGAAACAACTCTCATTTTTGTCACTTAAAGAACTGGTTCCTCTTTTTCAGGAAGAAAGCCTGCAAGTACTTTGAACAAGGAAAGGGAACCTGCCCATTTGGAGGAAAATGCCTGTACCTTCATGCTTACCCTGATGGGACAAAAGCCAAACCTGAGAAACCACGAAAACAGCTCAGCTCCGAGGGGACGGTGCGGGTAAGCAGATATTTAGCCATTCATTTGTTTTAAAAGCTCCACTTCAATATAAGCTATCTATAGCAGGGCTCTAAAAACCCTTAGGCTCTGATTTTCAAAACTGACAACTTGACATGGATGGGAAATTTGCTAGAAAATCAGAATGAGTGGAAGTTCTCCTTACATTTATTTACAATGTCTCAAGAGCTCTGAGTTCAGTGGGAGATGCATCCAAAGAGGCATTGTAGGATCAGTCCCTCATTTGTGATGCAAAAATAGTGTGAATTTTCATCTGTCTTCATATCTCCTTACCAGAGCTCTTATGTGCAGCAGGAGTTAAGAGCAGTTCAGTGGGCCATAAGCCTGGACCAGGATTCCACAATATAAGTTACGCTCACCGAGTTGCATCTACAAAGGAAATGTTCTGAGGGGGCTGGCCAGACATATCATCTGAGTTAGCTTGTGCCTTTAAGATTGTTTGTTTGGCTTGCTAGCAAGAAACAGACCCAAGAAACTGAGCTGTGGGAGTAAATGCCCACAGGCCTCCCAGCTGATCACTCAAAACAGAGCTGCAACTGTTGGCTAAAAAAAAAATTTCAGCTAATAACTTAAGAGCAGAAACTGTCCTGATTAACAGAGATTGACATTTAGTGTGTAGAAAATACGGCTAGTCTTGTTCCTGTCTCACCTTGTTTAGTACTTGAACACAACACAATGGTTAGTTAATGGCAGTAGAAAGAACACCCCCCCTTCCTCTGTACGCTCACTCCCCTGCCTCTTTTTTTAAAATGTAAGCCCTAGCTTTGAACTTCCCCCTTTGTTTATCAATTTTAGGAAAAGAGGGGAAGTAAAATATAAACATTATTTAAATGACACATTCCTAGTATACATTAAGTATAAGGCAGGTACCTTAGACTTGAATGCTTTGGTGAAGGCTGTACATTGGTATAACTGCAGAAATCTAATTTAGCCTCAGGAAAAAATAAATGGTCACAGCAAAGTACATTCTCTCTCTACAGTTCTTCAATTCTGTTCGGCTCTGGGATTTTATTGAAGACAGAGAAAACAGGACTCTGCCTCATGCTGAAGATGAAGTAACAGAGCTTGGAGAGCTTTTCATGCACCTCTCAGGAGCAGATGAAGAGGCTGCCACTCCTCAATAAAGGGAACAAAAGCCCTGTTCCTTCTGTACCAGTTCAGCTATTTATTTAGAGAAGGTTTTAGTTTTTACAGTAAGCAGGAAAACTAATGTGAAGTCTGGGTAGAATTGTGGCATAATAGTAAGTATAGAACTGCTATTATAAAAGGTTGTTTTTTAAAAAAAAAAACCACCTAAACTGCATCAAAGCTTAGAGGTGTACAGCAATATGGTTTCAAAAAGGACATGTGGTGGTGGGAGGGCATAGATCTCTGCATAAGATCTTGCTTTTTTGCAGTCTGAAAAGCTTATCTCTTAAAAAGCAAGGTCCAGGCTAGTACAGATAAGGTGAGTGAAATATCTTTAACTCTCATTAGTTTGAAACCCTGCCTCACTCATCAAATGAGCAGGTACAATAAAACTATACTCCCATCTCCATAGTTCTTTAAACCCAACAGGCTATGCCCTACATTAGGACACACCCCACCCACTGCCCTTATTACCTGAGCCAGCACAGTTCTTGGACCATGGTCTTGCTCAGAGTGCTACTGTGGGCAGATCAGTGTTTTCAAGGAGGGCTCCGATTACACATGCTGAAGGCTGCTGGTGGTGCATGGGCTGCTGCAGGATGGCTGAAGCATGCTTTTCCTTTCTGACCGTCCGCTCCAAGTTAAAATGGAGAAGCAAGTTAGAGTGGGTCTGATTCTACGCATATGTACATACATGCACCTTAGTTGCTATTCATTTCATTCCAATGCATCTATTTGTTTGATGGAGAACAGTAATTTTCAGTGTGTGTGCAAGTTCTAGTATCTTATTCCTGCAGATAGTTGGTGTACTGGAGTTTACAAAATTAAATAGGTAAACTTCCCAAAAGTGAATGTATCTGGATGAAAGGTTAGATTAAATATACAGAATAGAGTGATGGCAGTACTCTTGCCAACAGCATCAGTACAAGGAGTGTTGTATGGTGTGCAGATAAAGGGTTAAGGGGCAGACCCAAGGTGGAGTAGTACTCTAGGAGACAGCTAATGGCTCTCATATAGCATGTGTACCTAGGACAATCCTGAAGATGTACGATGCCACCTATAGCTAATATTAAGCACCCTGTATATACAAATGAATATGCAAGTTTCAATGAGCTGCTGCACAACTAGAAAATATGAATTGCTGTCCCTCATTTCTACCCCAAGATAGTACCCCTAATCTCACTGGAGACAGTGATAATTTAACTAGTTATTGCCTGGAGAGTAAGGGCATCCTTCCTGCAGAACACTTCCTGTGCAGCCACCTCCAAGGGTGACATGCTTACCTTAATGCTTACAGGCCCCCATTAGGATCAGAACTGAACATCTACCAAGTAAAATGATAGTTCTTCATGTCCCCCAGAAACTACAATCTAAACTGGGGAAAACAGCAGCTCTAACAAAACAATGGGAGGAAACAGCCCCAAGAATGTTTGTCAGCACAGAAAAGCCACACCCTACAAGATGGTCAAATCTGTACTACAAGATCAATAGTGGAGCCCAGAGTCCATGCCCTTCACCCATTCACTTGACTATTTTCAGCATTTTATTCCATATCATTGGTTTTGGAAAGGACCATCTGCATTATTTCCAGTACTGAAGAGCAGCTCCTCATTAAAAACATAGGGCAAGTAATCAAACTGCAGTATGATCTTGATTTAATTTTGATAACCTCTAGTCAAGACAACTCTGTATTTACCTGCATCAGCAAGGAAGCAGGAAATGCTATATTCTGTAGTATTTAAAAACAACATCTAAGGCTAAACTTTCAAGGCCATGCAAGGAATTTTAATGCCAGTTTCCATTAAAACAATGTAAACTGAACATTCAAATCACCTTTAGAATATGCCCTAGTCTATACCCGATGCACTTTTTGGCAGCAGCAGCTGAGAGATACACAAGGCATGTAAAATATCTTGCACATCTCCCACCTACTTACTAATCTGTCACTACAAATTAAGGTAAGTCAACTGGAAATGCCTTCTAGTCTGCTTACAGCAACTCCAGGTCTGGGGCTGGAGTTGATATGGCGATTTTCCAGAGCAATTGAGCAGGTCTACGCAGACTGCTCAATCACACCCAGAAGATTGCGGTGTCCATATATACTTACCCTGCATTTCAGAGTGCTTCCTGGGACTATGGCTTGATGCATAGCCTTTCACTTCTGGAAGAAAAAGTTGATTATGTCTCAGGTTACACACTGCTTAATCTTAGGATAAAGATTTAAAATTTTATTAAATTAGAAGTAAATCTGTTCAGTGGCTTAACTTAAATCACTCCTCTTTTAAACATGGAGCTAGAGTAGTTGTATTTTTCCAGTCCTCTAACCATTTTTTTTTCTTGTAATACTTTGCTGCAGAACTGAACGGTTTCACTCTTACAGTTCACATTTTGTTACTAACAGCCTCTTGTGGATTAGGGTCATACCTTGGTTGTTAAGATGAGCAGGCTGAATTTAACTGACCATATGAACAGTAAGGGTAGTTCACTGTAGTCTTTGTAATGCTGATGTTTGTAAGGGTTAAAGAAAACTATTTCAGCCTTTATCTTAAGGTAAAGCTTTCTGGTGAGGATCACTGATTCTGGTAACAGGAACACTTCCTGCAGAACAGAAAGCAATATTAAAAGGAAAAAAAAAAACCCACCTCAGAATCTGAGAGACTACTTTGCTTTATGTTTCAGTAATTATTCTCTCCCTTTTGTGAAGGCTTTGGAATTAATCATCTAAGGGGAGGAAGAAGCTGAGGGGACACTCTTTGGGGCCAGCAACAATGAAAAACTGAGTATAGAGATCTGCACAATTCACAGCAAAATAATTACAATTTAGCAAGTTATTCTCCTACTTTGGCTAGCCATGTATCAAGCTAAGAAATTACAGACTAGTGGTTCCCAATCTTGTCTCTGCTGTGGCACACCACCATTAAACTTATGAATATTCACAAACCATGACAGTGTTTTGGAAATGCTGCTATGTGGAGTAGTAAGGGTAGCAGAGCAGGGGTGGCAAAACAGGGGAGGTCAGGAGTTGTGTGCAGTGGCAGGAGAGAGTGTGGGGAGCAGAACAGGGCAGGGGTGGCAAAAGAGGATAAAGGCAGCTATGTGGGGAACAGCACAAGGGTGGCAGGAGAGAAGAGAGGAAGGGAGAAGAAGAGTGGCTTTGTGGAGAGATGGGGGGAACCTGGGGAGTGGGAAGGTAGGGCAGGGGCACCCCACTTTCCCCTTCTCCATAGTGGCTCCCTCCCACGCCATGGGTCCTGTCCTCTCCCGGCCCCCTGCTGCCTGTGATGGACCCTCCCATCACTGCAGGGGCCAGAACTACTTCTCCAGCCCCCAGCTACCCCCCCACAGCCACTCTACCCCCCAGCTACACACACCACCAGCCAAATGGCCACCCCACAACCCCAGCTACACACCCTCTGCTACACACACACACACCCCTTCCCCACACAACCCCCACAGCAGCCCTGCCCCCTAAAGCCCTTACCTGGGCTGGTTGCAGGCTGGCTGACACAAGCTGCTCTGCCCTGCAGGGGGAGATTCAGGCACTCCTAGCTTCCCCCAGCAGTCTGCTGGCTGGGGTTAAGGTGGAACCACTAAAATGCAGCTTTCTGGCTGTGCGTGCTATTTTTAGTGGGACCCCTGGCACTCCACACGCTGATGCTTCCTCTATTTTTAGGGGGGGGCTTGGAATGCTGCCTGCCTAAAAACAGGTGGTCCTGGAACTGTGTTCTGGTGCCTTCCCCCTTACTTTAACCCCCACCTTTCCTCAGCCCTGCACAGCCCATGTGGCTGAACTGAGCAGGGAGGGAACTTTAACTCCAGCTCTCAGGGACGCTCACGGCACGCTTTGGGTGTTGCAGTGGCACACCAGTGTGCCCTGGCACACTGGTTGGGAATCTCTGTTATAGACTGCATCAAAAAAGTACTAGTTAGTGTACTATTTATGCAATCATTAGCACAGGGGGAATTGCATAACTGGTCAGCTATCGCTATCCATCTGAACTGGATGAGCGAGTATATTCCAGGGGAACTGAAAACCCAGGAGCCTAACATTATTGTAGCATAGCATCCAAGGCCTACATGCATGCCACCCACTGGCCCTACAAATAGTGTCTGGTCTTCCCTTATTAAAACAATTAACAGACAGACACACACTAAATATTACTATTAAAACAAGAAAGATTTTAAGATCAACCCATGGTCTGAAATTAGGCTTCCTAAATTGCAGTCACCAGTGAGCTGGCTAGTCACATGATGCATCAGTGTTGACAGCTGAAAGAGACTGATGGAAGATAAATGCAGAGCAGAAATAACATTATTCACATTTCTTAAAAGGGGACAATAAATACAGCCAACAGTACATTAAATACATTTGTATGTAGAAGCCCTGCTATAGTTGCCCAGAGACATTATACAAATAGAAGGAGAAATGATCAATGTTAAATATTTGAACATTTAACCCTGGGCTACCACACTGTTCTATCAATTATCACTTTTACAGTAAGCTCAGAAGTGTAACTTCTAATGATCAATCATTCACATATGTTAAAGTTTACTTACACAGTGTTTGGAAACTTGTATCCTCTACTGTAGTCAATATAGTGAAGAGTATGGGATAATTTAGAATTTCAAGAGTTAATTTAAGATACTGTCTAAATGGGCAAATGATTGCACAGCTTGCAGCCATCTACCGCCATCTTAGAGCTGTAAGCTGTTGCACTGAAGAATGACACTGAAACGTAAACCTAAATTTAATTTATTTTATTAAAATAAGATAATCAGAGGAACCTTGGTTTACATTAAAGGCATTTTATTAGGAGCAATAAAAACAAAATTAAAACCCAAATCAGCAAGAAAAACTAAGCTCAGTTTCTGCTTTTTATAGTGCATCTTTCGGAAGACAGCTTCAAATTGGATTGAAGTTCTGTGTTTTGCAGAAATATATTGATAATGTTCTTAGCCTTTTTGCATCCAAAAAAGCCTTTCAATCCACACTTGACACCTCATTGGGCTGCAAGAAACAAGTCAATAGTACCAGAAAAGCGTCTTAAGTTACTGAAGAGGACCACAGCAAGATTGTGCTAGCTTCCTTCTCTGAGCAGTACTATTCAGACTATATTCCACTCCACTGCAGAAGTTTTTCTTCTGTGTGCAAAACTATTTTTGTGTGGTCTCAGCAATTTGTTTTAACAGATTCCATCTGCTGTTCTTTGCAGGAGCTGTTTTCCACAAGTTGTTTCCTTCTCTTCCCCTGTGTTGTTTGTAGTAATGGGTTATGTTAATGTCCCCCAACTTTACAGTGGCATATGGTCTAGGGTAGCCAAAGAACAGCACCAGTCTGCAGTATTTCTTTCCTCAAATGCTGAGCCATCCTTGCTATGAAAATACCAGTTTATTAAACAATCAGGTCAAGACACAAAACTGCCAAAGACACATCCATCTCTTCTGCTTTTGGGAAAATAAGGCTCAAGTGCATCTATTAAAAAAATAGTAATAGATTTTTTTTATTACAGTTTCAGTTAACTCTATACCAACAAAAGAAACGGTAGAAAAAAGGCAACATGGAGCAATGTCCCTGTAGGATTAGACTGTAGAAATCCATAGCAGCTTGTTCTTAAAACCGGGAGACAGATAATCCTGCTGGCACTGCAATCCTGTACACTGAGGCATTGAAAGTACAATGACTGACTGCTTTTCTTTCTCATTATTGGTTAGAGCGAGAGCATGAGCGTGCAGTTCTAAAACACTGGTAGTCTTGCGGATGTCAATGTGCACGAATTTATGTCCTCAGTGTGGGCTGCACGATGGAGAGAGGGTTCAGAAGCGCTGCGGTTGATTTTGGGTAAAGAATGCTGCAGCAATTCAATGGAAGACAGTATCTGGAGGGAAAGGACACCAAAAGAAGCTTTTATTTCAAGAAGGTTTACTGGAAACACCTGAAAGGGCTGTGCTGCAAACATCTGAAATAGCACTGAAAACCCAGGAGTCAGTAATAGCAGAATATGGAAGCTTTCCTTCCTTTAGTTTTTCCAAGCGATCATCAGCAAGTTTCCTATACAAGTGCTTAAGAACATAAGACCTGCCACATTGGGTCAACTCTTGCTCCATCTTGCCCAGTCTACGGTCTCAGGTATGGATACGCGGGGCAGTTACAGAACAAGGCCATTGTAGTCATTTACCTGACTTCTGGCAGTCAAGAAGTTTAAGGTCGCCACGAGCAAAGCATTGCATCCCTGACTGATTTGGGCAGTAGCCATTGATGGCACTGTCATCCAGGAACCAATCTAGTTCTATTCTGAAACTGGTTGTACTTTTAGCTATTACAACATTCCATGGCAGTGAGGGCCACTGATAAGTACTTTAAATTGTTTGCGTTAAACCTTTGTATTACTTTCACTGAGTGACTTCCAGTTTTTTTGTTTTTGTTTTGTTTTTTTTAATTGTGTGAAAGCGTAAACAACACTTCTCCCATCCCATTCATGATTTTATAGACCTCTGTCAGATCCTCATTTGGATAGTCCTAATTTTTTTTCTTCTCTCCCCTCCTATGGAAGCTGTTGTATACTCCTGAGCATCTTTGCTTCCCTTCTCTGAACCTTTTCTCATTGAACTCCATCTTTTCCGAGATGCAGTGATCAGAACTGGGCATGGTATTCAAGGTGTGGTTGCAGCATGAATTTGTACAATGGCATTATGATATTTTCTGTCTTGTTTTCTGTCCCTTTCCTAACATACTGTTAGTTATTTGACACCTGCTGCCCATAAAGCACAAGTTTTTGAAGAACAATCCACAGTGAGTCCAAGATCTCTTGCCATGGTGGTAATGGTTAATTTAGAGCCCATCACTATATCTATGTATAGTTCAGATTATTTTTTTCAACATGCATTACTTTGCACTGACCTATGCTGAATTTCACTTGCTATTTTGTTGCCTAGTCATTCAGTTTTGTGAGCTGCCTTCATAACTCTTTGCGGTCTGCTTGGGATTTAACTATCTTGAATAATTTTGCATCACCTGCAAATGTAGCTACTTCTCTATTCATCACCCCCATTTGCAGATCCTTAATGAATATGCTACACAGCACAGGTCCCAATACAGATCCTTAGGGGGTCCTGCTGTTCACCTCTCTTCATTGTGAAAACTGACCATTTATTCCTAACCTTTGTTTCCTATCTTGCAAACAGTTACTGATCCACAAAGACTATCCCTCTTATCCCATGGCTGCTCAGCTTCCTAATAAGGTCTTTGTGAGGGACCTTGTCAATGACTTTCAGAAAGTGAACTGAAACGACATGGATCTCCCTTATCCACTTGCTTGTAGATACCCTTGAATTCTAGTAAGCTTGGTGAGGCATGACTTCCCTTTATGAAAGCTGAGTTGACTTCAACAAATTGTATTTATTTAGGTGTCTGATAATTCTTTCCTTTATTACAGTTTCTACTAATTCTCTGGGTTCTAAAGTTGAGCTCATCAGCTTGTAATTGCCAGAATTTCATCCAGAGCTGTTTTTAAAAATCAGCATTACATTATCTACCTTCCAGGCATCTGGTATGAAGGCTGATTACAGTGATACATTATATGCTATCAAGAGCAGTTTTGAAATTTTATATTTGAATTCCTTCAAAACTCTTGGTGAATACCAACCATTTCTGGTGACTTGTTACTTTACAGTTTATCAATTTGTTCTAAAACCTCTTCTTACTGACTCTTCAATTTGGGACTTCACATCCGTCACCCAAAAATAACAACTCTGACATGGATATCTGCTCCATATCTTCTGAAGACCAATGCCTGTAATTCATTTAACTTCTCTGCAATGACCTTGTCTTCCTTGAGTGCTCTATCATCTTTATTGTTTAATGGCCCATTGTCTGGCAGACTCCCTACTTCTGAGGCTCCTGTACTCATTCTTGTGAAGTTCCCTTTCTAAAAAAGGTTAAAGATTGGGGGGAGGGGAGTTGTGTGGTAATTCCCACGCACCCTCCCAAAGATGCTACATTTCATTACATTATAGTCACTATTTCCAAGCAGTTCAGCAACAGTTAACCTCTTGGACCAGATTCTATTCCCTTTAGGATTAAATCAGGAATAGCCTCTCCTCTTGTGGGTTCCAGGATTAGCTGCTCCCAGAAAGCCTCATTTCTAAATTTTATCTTTGCAAATTAGATGAATTGTGTGCTCTGCCCATACTCTTAGAATTTAAGAACCAGAATTTAGAAATAAAGTAACAAAAAGGCTTATTATCAGAAATACAGGCATTTTAATAAAATCCCTACCATGCCACAACAAATCCAGATAAACTGTCAATAGGTAAGGGAAAGTATGTAACCTATGAACCCTTTTGGTGAAGCTCAGTGAAAGCATCTTTGTCAAAATACTAAAAAATGCCCTTTCAGAACTACCCAGAGCAGGTTCATTTTGTAGTGATACTGAAGAAAAGATTGGATTTACAGATGGATAAGGTAAACTGGAAAAGTTAATGCAATATGATAAATGTGAATTAGCCTGTCATCTGGAAGTAAACAATTTTAATGCTGCTCAACTATTAGTATCTACATGAGTGTACCTAAAATGAGACTTTTTAGGACACTCAATTTAAGCGCAGATTTTGTTGTTAATTGTCAAGTGCATATGGAAGCAAGGTCATGCAGGGCACAGGACACAAAAATATAGCAAGAATAGGAGACAAGTACCCCCTCTGTGCTATCCATTAGTTTTCAGTGGGTTTCTCTTCCCTCTTCACTACTGAACGTCATTAAAATAAACAAGGAGACTAGTGGCACTTTTAAAGACCAACAAATGTATTTATTGCACAACATTTCATGGGAGAAAATTCCACTTCATCAGATGCTTGCAGATGGGGAACTTCAGTTCTGTAAGGGTACGTCTACACTTACAAATCAATCTGAATTGATGAGGATCAATTCAAATTAAATAAGTGCATGGCCATGCTTGCTTTCATGCCCTTAGTTCGAATTGATGAAAGCTGACTTCGAAGTGATAAAACCTTGCTGAACTTCGACTTGATGGTCAATCTGAATTCTTTAGTTCGAATTGACGCAGTGTAGCCATGTTAATTTGAACTAATGGTTAGTTCGAATTAATGCTGTTTGATCTTCTTCCTCCCAGGGTGCCCTCCTCTTTCTATATATCGGGTGGGGGCATGGTGCTTCTCAGGGACCATCTTGCCACACTTCCCATGTGCCCCTCTTCCAATTCAAACTAGCAAGTCCTGTCCATGGACATGCTAGTTTGAATTGCTCTTCCTAGTGTGGCCATGTTAATTCAAATTAACTGAATTCAAACTAACCATTATTAGTTCAAATTGATTAGTGTTAATTCGAACTACCATTCAAAGTGCAGACATACCCTAAGTGACTAAGTTCCCTATCTTCAAGCACATGATGAAGCGGGATTGTTCCTCCCATGAAAGCTCATGCAATACATACATTTCTTAGTACTTAAAAGTGCTACAAGATTCCTTGTTTGTTTTACTGAACTAGACTAATGCAGATACTCCTTTGTGTACTGAATGTCATATTCTCAAGATTATTTATAGAGTCTTTCTGTGAAGTAGAGAATATGCAGTGGATATTTCTAGAACTTGTTTAAAAATCAAGGTGAATAAAAACAAACACTCCTACCTGTGGAAACAGAGGTCTTTCTTCCTTAATTCTCTTTATACAATCTGCTACGAGCCTCTTCATAGCTTTAGGGCAATTCTTGTACAGTTTACTGAGGTCTGGAGATGCATAACCTCGGCCAACCATAAAAATGATCTAAACAATGAGGCACAAACACAGATAACTGGAATATCAATGGTGTGAATTACTTCACTGCCCTTTAATTTGTTCTTTAACATGGAAATACTGAAGGTAGGCACACAGCAGGTTCTACAGTATTCAAGTCTTTGTCAAAATTAATAAACAGGAACTGTGGTCCTGCTTTTCCAATGGAAGATACTGCCAATCTACAAGATAAGTGACACTGCACAGCTAGGTCATAACTTCTTCATATATTAATTTTTAAATAATGTATAGTAGCAACAAGGCCAGAGCTTAGAGCATTTCATGACATAACTTGCTGGAGTTGAAGATTCAAGTGACAAGAGATCCTAAACCCAGCCAGTAAGTGTCCAACTCACATGACATTACTGTTTAATTTACCAATACCTTTTGACTGAAAAACACAAAACAATATTATGTTTAATTAAAACTCTGTCAGACAATGTGACCATTTACAAGGGGACTATAAAGTGGAAAGAGGCTGTAACAATGTTTAACTGTGAAGTAATTTCATTTATTTATTTATTTAAAGATAAGCTTTGGGTTTTTTAGATGGCAAACTCTCAAGCGAGATGTCTGCATTTTCTGTTCCTTCTTGATTAGCAGAACATCTACTTTTCAGACTCATCAGTACTGTTACCCAGGCTTTCATGAATCTTACCAATGTGGTCTAGCTGGTAACAGATTAGTGATATCGTGGCTTAGGTTATGATGTTATACCTCAGGATTTGGTCTGTATAGCTTAATAAAAAATACTCCAACAGTTGTATGTACCACGCAAATACAACTCAAAACCACTGAAGTTCTGAAAAATTAAACTAATTGCTAACGTGAGGAGGAAGTCAATGAAGCAAGAGTCCTCTTATAAAATACATAGGGAAACATTCTATCATTCTATTCATTTCAGAATTAAACACTAATATTAATTTGAATGGTAACAAGACAACTATATTGATACTTGTGGTACGTCAATGTCCTACAACAGAGAAGGCTGTTCAAAGTGTTCACACAATTTAAGTATGACATGCTGAGAATTTAATGGGATTAATAAAAAATCCCATTTTGATCTCTAATTTGCTACTTCTAAGGTGACATTCAAAGTAGTTATAATTATCGAGGGACACTTATCCATTAATTAACTTAGCAGAACACTTAGGAAGAGGGGTTTGGTTTTTTACTAATTTGTTTTCAATTCAGTAAATTTCAATACAGTTCAAAAGTGTCAAGATTTCTAGATATTAATGTGCTATCGTTATCGCAGAAAATCTGACAAGTCTAATTAATAAAATTTATTCCTTTATAGACAGACTCATACTGGAACTTCATTAAGCCATAAGGCCCATCCATAATTGACATCAGAGAAGTTCTCACTTCTCTACAAAGATTCAATAGCAGTATGATAGTGCACTACAGTGCTCTAATAAAATACTATACTTATCACTTGATCCACAGAGTACTTTATAAACTAAATCCTAATACAAGTTATGAAAATAAAATGTAAGCACTTTTACACATTCAGTAAACAGACTGCATATTCCCCAGGAATACAATGGATTATACACCAGAGTTGAATGTTCCTCACCTGATCTCGGTTGTTAATGTGGGAATATGGCAGTTCTCCTGTCATAAGTTCATATAATACTATTCCATAGGAGTAGACATCAGACTGAAAACTAAATGGGTTATTATCCTGCATTCGGATGACCTCTGGTGCCTTTAAAAACCAAAACAACACAACAGTTACAGTAGCTGGAAGAAAAACACATTAGTATAAAACAAGGTTAAGTTATTAACTCTGTACACTACAAAAGGAATTTTAAAAACATTTATGGCTATAATAGTTCTTGCTAATCACTCCATTTAATTCACAATGGATCAAACCTATTACACTGGGTAATAAATAACAGAAAAACAACATTCACATTTACCCATTTACCATTAGGTAAAATACAACTGTCCTTACTCCTAGTATACTCTTGGATGTATGAAGTGGCAAAATTAGGCATATGTAGGCTCGCTTTCATCATAATCATTCTATCATCAGATTTATTAAAAAATTCTATGAAGTTATTCATTAGTGAATAAATCCAGGGAGTCACACTAATCTACAAATACATTCAACTCTAAAAGTTCTTTCAAGAGTATGTTAGAGTTATGTACTTCAGTATTAAAAACTGAATGCTCTAAAAATAGTCTGTATCTGTATAACTTGCTTTCTCAACCAGACTTGACAAATCCACTTTCCAAAAGCAAGTAGGGCACTTTCCTTGGCTAATAAGGACCTGCCAGAAGTTGCTGCATAACCTCAGCTTTCATGTTTCTACATAATGTTCTCAATCCACCCATATACGGCTGTCTTCCTGAATCTGCAGACAGTCTGAAATAAGAGCTAGGAAATACCCAAATTTCTGCCCCAATCATGAAGTCTGAAGAGCCGGACTCCAACTTGTCAATTCTTCTACAGTGGTACACGAAAGTCTTTTTCAATCAAGTATTCCTTTTCTGCTATTTCAGTTTCTAAGCATGTGAGGTTTACTTGGACTATATATGGAGAAATCAAAGCATTTGGTCTTTTGTCACTCAAAACAAGGTCAGGTATTTCCTTGCCTAAGAGTGCTTTCAGACTTTAATGAAGGAAGTGGGCTAATTACACAGACAACTGCAGCTATGACAGCAACAATAAAATCTCAGTAAGGGCTTGTTCCCATATGCACTGCTATCAATAGAAGCAGTATCCAGTCCTAAGTTGGGCCTTTTATATAACAAAAACTATTTTTACCTCCTACAAGAGGCTGATAATTTGTTAAACTGTAACTATTGGTTCTGAAGTAAAATCACCAGAATAGCTATTTGGATTGAATCAAAGTCCTATAGGAAAGTTCAGAAAACCTACTCTGTTGGTGTTCTGTGAAGCCTAAGCCAAACTGAAAGAGAAAATTCAGACAGCCCTTGGAATTCCACTTTTGCCAGTGTTAGAAATGTTTTGCATCCTTCCTTCACAAAATGAAATCTAGTAAAAGAAATCTTACTGGAATAAAAGTTTCTTACCTAACACCTTACAGTATTAATTCAAAATATTTTTAACAGTATTTCACTTTCACTGTTTACATATTTTTAGTACCTTCACTCAGTTTTGACAATGAAAGATTGCTCAGTATCATTTTCTAGATTCTAAGACAATGCTGTGATATTCATAATGCACAGGAACAGTTAAACTTAATTAAAAATTCTTTACTGATTTTTAATTAATACATTTTAACAGTTCTGAATTTTAGTACAAGACCACCTGCAAGTGTTACTTTAAATGTATGTTTTGGTGTTAAACGTGGGCTGGAAGTCTTCATTGTTACCCTGTATTTGTGCTTTGAAAAAAACCAAAAACAGGAAATATTTATTAAGAATACAAAGACGCTCAGCTAAGATTAGTTTATGAACTACAAGTACACAAATAATCTAAAACATAATAGCAAACAAATTATATTAAAAATTCAATGTTTCATAAAAGCTTCCCCCCCTTCTTTTGTGTAACATTTTTATTTCCTAAAACTAAATTAAAACCACCTATTTAAAAAACTGAAATGTTTATGACAAAACAGGTATCAGCTGAAGACAGATGCTAAAGAAAACATCATATAAACCTTGCTCTTTAAAATTAAAACTTTAATCATTAAAGAGCCAGAATTTGCCAACCTTAAGTATTCAATGATAGACTCACAGACTCTAAGTCAAGGATCAACAAAATCTAGGAGGTTACCACAGCGACCAGGGTTTGTAGCCTGGCTCCAAGCTCTGCTGTGTAAATGCTGCAGATGAGTGCCCTCTGGCAACCAAAGATAAAACCGCTGGCACCTAGCTAGGAGCCAGTTTTAGTCAAGCCCTGCTACAGGGTTAGAAAGGACCAATATGATCATCTAATCTGATCTGCACAATGCAGGCAACAGGATCTCAAGCATCTCTGCCTGCAATAAACTTCTAGCCTATGACTAAGTTATTTAAGTCCTCAGATCATGATTTAAAGATTTTAAGGTACAGAGAATCCACAAGCAATTAAATCATGCCCTGTGCTACAGAGGAAGGCAAAAAATCCCCCAAGCCTTTGCCAATCTACCCAGAGGGAAAATTACTTCAAGACTCCAATAGGGCAGTTAAACCCTGCTCACGTGGGTTAGACTCATCAGTCAAATACAGCCAAGAACGAATTCTCTGTAATAACTCAAATCACCTCATCAACCATTGCATCAGCATATGTACCTCCCTCCCTTCACTCTGACCTAGTAATAAAACCACAATGTATTCGTAGCAATACCATATCTTTCACACACAGCTTCACAACTTCACTGAAAGATCAAATGGGGGAAACTAAACAGATATATTAGCAAAATTCACGTAAGTAGTAAAGAGAGCATGAAAGGAGGATACATTTGAGTATTTCCTCCATAGTGTGTGACGTTCTTTCAAAGGTACAGGAAGATATACATGTGTTACTCCTTCCAAGTGTTTCAGAATTTGTTTTTTTCCAAATTAATAAAGAAACCAAAACAAATATACTCCACAGACATTGACTGGGAAACAAAAATTGCATGCCCTTCATGCTAAGCCCGCATGGATATTCATTACAAGAACATGCAGCATACTAGCAACAGGAATTGCACAGGGGTACCTTTATTTAAAACAAACAAACGAACAAACAAAAATTGTATAGTAGGACAGGATGTTCTTTTTGAGTTGAAAGATCATACTGGCTGAGAAACAGAGAGCTCTCATTTACTCAGAGTAATCTTAGAATGATACTTTTTAAGTAATACCAACAAAACCACTACTTGGGATTTCAAAAGCACAATAAAATACTAATCCAGGAACACATGATTTTAGAAACTTTTTAAAAAATCCCATAACAGCAATCAAATAAAAATAAAGAGCTTTTACTGTTCAGCATATTTAATTCTTAAACGTCAATTAATTTGTGTTATATGGGCAATGGCTGAAGTTTACTGGAGCATGATGTGCCACATGACATGATGATGCTTTTTGAAAAGTATTTACACTGAAGCACATTATAAGAAAAACACCAAACCAGTTCAAAAGAACTGACACTTTCAAGCCCCCTAGGGAGAGCAAATATTTTGCTATCCTGTCAAAATCATCTTTAAAAAATGATTCTTGCAGGACTGACCCGCCAGTGTTTGCTTTATGCTGGTAAAACACTCTGAAGGAGGAGGCACTCAAAGGGAAACACTGCATCCATGTCTCCAGGGTAAGGAGACCAAGTAGGCAAAGAAATGTACCCGTTTTGGAACAACAAAAGACCTTTGACAAGGCAATTAAGTAATGATTGTCAACAGAATTTTAATATTGCTGTGTCAAAACAGGCTGAATGACATTATTTTCCAACTGAAAAAGTGGTTTGGATCTGCACAAACCCCCCCCCCCCCAATCTATTTTCTTACCATCCAGAGGACTGAACCAGAAGGCTGCTCCACCTGCTGAGACCCACTCCATCTTGATTTTACTGTGGCCAGACCAAAATCTCCTATTTTTACCGTGAGGCCTTCATGAAGAAATATATCTAAATGGTGGTTTAGGAACTTCTGTAGACAGTATGTAAATCAGTCTGGATTTTCCATCAGCTTAATTAAAGGATTTGGTTTTTCTCACATACTGGTCAAAGAGCCAAGAGGTTTGCCAAGTTTCACTATTTTCTTTTAATCACTTCATGCAAAACCTGAATAGGTTGTAATAAAAACTATTTTCCCAGCTTTGAGATAAATATAATCCCAAATAACTGCCCTTTAATTATATTATTTTATTACCTCTATGCTAACATAGCTAACACAAAGAGAAAAGGCAAATATTTTAGAAGAGGGGTTGGAATAACCATATGAGTCGGCTCACTATTATTGTCTGACACACTTGCTTTTTCTCTCTTCCATAGCTAAGTTTAGACCGTAACTTACAACAGTTTATCTGTGCATGCATGTAAGTAGTTGAATAAAGCACACAGTCCGTAACAGAATTTAAAGTAAGTTGAAACAACATTTATCACATGAAACAGAAAGCAAATTGAACTTATATATCTGGATCTCACTACTGAGGGGAAAAGAGAAAGGGGAGGAAGTCTCAGGAGATTTAATTTAGGAATCTCATTCAACTGGGAGCTCTACACTTTGTAGCATGTAATAAGTCTTATACTGTACACTGATCATTAACAGCTCTAATATGTCCTTTAGTAACTGTATTGTTCCAGAAGGAAAAATACTTCAAAATCTGATTCAAGAATTTACTAAGAAAGCCCAACATTCTAAAAGATTCTATAGATCTGTCAGAGATAGATATTCCTTACTCATTTGCTGATATCTAGTGAACTTGAGGGGAAAACCAGATTTAAATAAGTTAATAGTATAATAAATAGTTGCACTTATAAATGCATCATCAACAGCAATTTTACATTTAAAATGACTATTCTTTCATCTTCAATGAAAACATGAATTCTCATTTGTTTACTGTAACAACTGAGGTTGACAGAATTTTTACAATGGTCTTTAAGAGAACAGGTTTTTTCTCCCCTACATTCCACTGGAGCAAGTTTCAGTTTGGTATTTTGCCAATTCAATCAATATTCTAGATGGCAGTTTCACAAGCTGAGCCCCAGGAACAGACAATTTTTAAAAAATTACTTGTATTTAAGCCAGGGCTTGACAAATCCTAAGTGCCAGGTTGCCATGCCCATGGCACAGAATTTCACTGAAATATCCAGAGAGGAAAACACCTCTTGGCACCTAAAAACAAGAGGTGGAGGGGCTGAGACTTTCAGCATCAGTGCAACCCCTCCCCCAACCCCACATCTTCTGAATGAACCCCTGGGTAGCGTCTTTTTTAAGAGGCGGGGGCCTTGTGTGCACCGCATCACCTCCAAAAGTGGTGGTGGCAGCACCTTTTTGCTGGCAGGACGGCAGCACACCTAGGCAGTTTTTAGGCTGGCCACTAGGTGCACAGCACTTTTGTCAAGGCCAGATATAGGCCAGACACATCAAGAAAATAAAAGTGAAGCAAAATCACAGATTAGTCAACTGGTATTCTTTTAGGTATGCATTAGTCAAGATTATTAACATGCACTTCCCAGAATTTAGAATCATAGACTTTTGGGTCAGTTTCCACCAAAAGCACCCTCTTTTGTGTGGTGGGTTGTGGGTTTGTTTTTTTTTTTTTTGTGTTTTGTTTTTTTTGGTCATCTAACCCAGTGTTTCCCAAACAGTATGCAGTGGCCCACGCGTGTGCCCTCAGACCTGAGCAGGTGTGCCATCGAATTTTTTTGAAAAACTACTCAGAGTTTTGGATTGGCTCATGAATATTCATGAGTTCATTCAGACACTATATGGTGGTGTGCCTCAAAATAACTAGCAGTATCAAGGTGCCCTACAGCAGAGACTAGGCTGGGAACCACTGATCTAACTTCATATGGAAGTAATTAAAAGAAAAGTATAACTTCTGACCTAAATTATCTTTTGAAGCTGGGGATATCTTGAAAGTAGGTAGATTAAAACTAGCCACGTTGGGGTTAACACTTGCATCCCAAGACTGCATATACACACAGGTAACAAGAGTAAGTGTACAGATCTATGTCCCAAACACCTTACCTGGCTGGGAGGTGATTTCGTCTGATCCCCAAAGAAAACTGTTTTCAAAAAAAACTTGTCATTTTAACTGTAATATTTCAATTTCACAAAAAGACTTCTGCAATATTTATATTCAGTTATGCTAAGTTAAACAGTTAAAGGAAATTTGAGAAAGGATACTATTTGATTTCATGTCTCTGTGAATGATATTCTTTGCATGTAAATAGCTGTGAAAAGAAAAAAAAACTGTTTAAAAAATGTTACACACATTTACACTAATTTGGGAAACCAAAATCAGTACAAATAAAAGCTCAAACAATTACAGAAAAAATACCTGAATAAATAATAAAATTATACCACAAAATGTTACATAGGGCCATAAATCAGCTTGTTCTAAATTTAAATCCTGGTGCTAAATGCCTTTTGGCTTTATAGCTCATATTGGTTTAATTCCATCCATTCATACTTAAGACTACAAAAGAAATATCCAATTAAGACTACAAAATTAAGACTACAAAAGAATATCCAATATTTCTGTAGGTTCTTCCTAAAAATATTTTTGTGCTTATGCTCCTTTTAATTTTTATCAATTTAAACTTGTCTACTGATAAACTAAAGGTTACACTCCACCATCTTCTCTGGAGAAGAAACCAAACACTGCAGCATCACTAAATACAAACAATGAAAATTTGTGAAGTATCCCATCTCTGAAAGACTGTGTCATATCTTGTGTCTCAGATTCAAGAGCAAAAATGGTTATCTAAATCTCAGATAGCATTGTCAAGAATTTTTAGACTTACTGTAAATGTCCCACGACCCAGGCTAACAGAATTAGAGAGGAATACTGGCACCACTGCACATATTTAAGAAACTGCAGTAATTTTCTATAATTATTTTAGTTTATAATTTAGTTTTAAAATTTACTATGACCCAAATTTTACACAACATACCTGCCTAGCAGAAACTATAAATATATTTCACTATTTTTCAAGAATCAAATCAAACTGTTTCATCACTTTTTTATTACATAAAGGGTTATCAGTTTAGGATGTTTTTGTATATATAAAAATGGATATGATCTTAGATGGAACCCACACAGGTAGTCGAGGCCTGCCTGTGTCAGGAGAGTGGGACAGGGACAAAAAGCATGAAAAGTGCGGAGGCAAACAGAATGACCTGGGACAAGGAACAAAGGCTGGCCAATGAGGACAGGCACAGGTTGGAAGGGATGGGGCAGAAGAATCTCTGACTACTAGAAACAATTTCCTAAAAAGCCTGGAGCAGAGCCCAAGATTCCCGAGTCTCACCATTTCTTTGGGGCCAGCAAATAAATGTGAAATTCAGTGGCAAAGCCTGTGAATCAACCTCTTTAGTGCTTGTGCACATAGAGGAGAATCTATTACCACTATCCATGAGTTCAAGTGACAGAGGTCTAAATGATGGATCTAAAAGTTCCCACCCACACAACGCCACACAATGGACTTCGATTTTTCAGTTTCCTTTTTTTAAAAACCTTGGAAATTAAATACTAGAAACTACACAAGAAGAACATTAAGTTTTCAAATCAACTGTCAGGAAATACCAGAATTAAGACTTCCCATGCAATCTTGATTCAATCCCCTTGTACATGTGTATGAGGATACTGTTTTTGATTACATGATCACATACTATTTTTCCCCATGGTTTTTTGTGTATAATACAAATGTACATTTTAAAATGACATGACAAATTTGTGTTTTTAAGAAGCTCTGAAGCACTAAAGTATTTTCTGAAATATTATTCAGACTTTCAGTCCGCAGTCAACATTATCCTCCCTAACAATTTGCATAACTATTCAAGGGTTTGATGCCACTTTAATATTTACTATTCATTAGGATAAAGTTCCTTTTATATATTTCTCTCTTGAAGAAGAAGAGCAACAGATCAGAATAGACAATTTTTAATCCTACTCACTCCATTCCTTGTGCTGTCTGTCGGGCGATATCAATGAGCTGGAACATTTGGAACTTGGTCTCCTGTACATGCAGATGTTTATATAGACTGCTCCCTTCACACCACTGCGTAACAATAGCCAGATTATCTTTAGTCACATAGCCCATGAACAACAAAATATTAACATGACGGGTTTTCCTAATGGAAAAAGTGGGGGGGGGGGAAAAAAAGAAAAGGATAAACATTTTCTTTTAAACATTTGTAAAGTTCCCTGAAATACATATTCTTGACTGAGGAGACAAAGTATTTAGATCCAAAGTTTAACAAAGTTATGTGTGAAGCATGTGGATGTATATGTGTGAGATATTGCTTTAGAAAACAACATACCACAATTGCATTTAAAAGCAGAAAACTTAGCTGACATGTTTTTAACAAACAATTTTTAACTTTAAAATATTTCTTCTTAGATTCAAGGAAGATGTTTCAGAATCCAAGATGATAGATGAATAAAATATTTAAATATAATGTGACAAACTACTACAGCTTCCATAAAGGCAAATTCTCTCTCTCCCCTATGTTAAAAGTACTTTAAAAAAAGTTAATTGAAATGGTAGCAAAAGGTCAAGTTGCAGTTTACAGATGACATTAAATTGTTCTGGTTCACAGAAAAGACTATAGCAACTTATAAGAAAATGATAGATTTAAGTTCAGTGGAACATTACGCAGCATGATGGCAGACAAATTTAACTTGTGTAATATAAAATAATTCATGGAGGCAAAATCAGCTATTCCCATATACAGAAACTAGCTCTTAAATGTAGGATTTTTACTTTTTCATTATGGATTGACCAATCACATTGGGCACTGAAGGGCAGTAATTTAAGCAAAGAGGGTTTCCTGAGTTGAATAGGGCATATATTTTAGAAGTATAGAAAAATAGTAGGACATAATAATTCAAAAGAAGCACACCACTTAAAATACCCTGTCCTGTATCAATTGTCTTATCTCAAAGTAAAGAGATTCAAGAGTTCCCAGAAAATGGCAATAAAATTATTGCAGGGTTTACATACAAGGGATTATAAAAGTTAGCTTGGAAAGAAGAGTTCAAGGGATAATGAATGAGATTTAAAATTACAAAGGTCTTAGAACTGATCAGAACCTCTTTATTATCCTGCACTATGAGATAAGGGGCTCTTAAAAGGCAAGTGAATTTACAGCTCACAGCAGAAAATACTGTACCATTTACGACACAGAAAATTCATTCAGCCCGTGACATTCACTATAGGAAGGTCAGAAATATTGGGGGGGAGGCTGTTTTTGAAGATTAATAAATATAAAATTATGAAAATCCATGTTATCACTCACCTTAGTACAGCCACTTCATTTCTGAAGGCCTGAAACTGTTCTGGGGTTGGATCTACAACCTTTAAGATCTTCACTGCAACATCTCCTGCAAATATATTTAACATTAGAAATTACCAGCATCCTTGTAACCATCTTTCAGAACAGCATTATCACATCTACTCTTAAAAATCCTGAAATTTCTGCACAGTCCCTCTTTGGTAATTTTATACAGGGAGGTTCACAAACAAAACAGACATTTGTATTTTCACAAAATGCAAATTTACTTGGTTGAGATGACATCAAGTAACCCCAAATAGAAACTACTAATGATTTTTTTTGCATTACTAAATAGCAAGTAACTGGATGAGGGGACGTACTAAGAAATAACACTGCACAAGATATTGAAATATGAAGGTATGAACAATTTAGATTTTAATATGGGGAAACCAATTATCTTGTTTTCTAAAATAAGAGTTATTTTTGAGGAACTGCATCCTCAGCACATTGTGTCAAGCATTCCATCCACTGTATTCTACAGCTTTCCATCAGGAACTCAAATTCTCATTTCTCTTTCTTCTTCTCAGTTTTAGCACAGAGAAATACCTCCTTTATTAAATTAATAGTATTTTATTTTTATTCCCTCAAAATTTATGTCTAGAGGACAGCAGAGTAAACCACAATAAAGCCAAATTATTTTTAATGTGTGAATTACAGAGTTTGTGGACAGAGGGTGTATAATAGTGAATTGGTTCATTAAACTATCTAACGCATCTTATCACAAAATGTTACTTGAAAAGCTAATTCAAATTAACTTGAATGTGAGCACCTGTTTTGGATTCTGCACCTGCTATATGAATGTAAGTGAAAACCAAAGTTAAGCAGCAGTTTAGTCCAGTGTTAGCTGTTTACAGTTATGTTACTTGGGTAAACAGAGAGAAGGAAGTGATGCCAGGAAGGAGATGACCACAGCATCACAGCTGGCATGAAATACAAGTTTGCCCAACTCCTGGTAGGGTCTGAAGCTGCCCAGGTGTCTCACCCTGACCCTCAACTCTCACTCTTTTTGCCCCAGGTCCAGCCAGGAGTGGTGTCCATTTTCTACAGCTCTCCAGGGGACCTGGCTGCCCAGTTTTCTTGTTAAGACAAGAAAGCCAATAGCCTATGTGAGGGATACAGTATCTACAACAGTCACTGCATTGCTCTAACTGCACCATCATAAGCCTCACAGTTCTCATAGAGGTGGCATTATGTCAGTGTAGCAGAGCACTTACATCAGCGGGAGAAAGGCTGTAGTGCAGGGGTACTCAAACTTTTTGCGAGCTGGTCCACATTCAGCCTTCCACCATTCATCAGGGTCCACAGGCAACTAGGGTAGGCCTACTGCTAGGAGTGGGGGGGTGGGGGCGAGGGGGGTTGATGCCGTGAGCAGGGGGTGTGTGATCCGGGAGCGTGGGGGCTAGCAGGAGCAGGGGGGGTGATGCCGCGAGCGGAGGGGGGCTACTGGGAGCAGGGGGGTGATGCCGCTAGCGGGAGTAGGGGGTAATGCCGCGAGCGGAGGGGGCTAGCGGGACTGGGGGGTAATGCCGCGAACAACTGGAGTTGCTCAGCTGCCCTCTCCCCTTAGAGGCAACATTGCTGTTGCCAATGTTCCCTCTAAGACCCACTGGCAGCTGAGCAACTCCTGTTGCTCACTGCGTGGGCCCCCGCCCCCCCGGGCCCGATCCTGAAGGCCCCCCCCTCCCCTGCTTACCCTGCATGGCCCTCACAGCTCCTGGGGCAGAGAAGCACTAACGGAGCATGCTCAGATATTCTGGGCATGCTCCATTAGAGCTTCTCTGGGAGGGAGTTTTAACAACTCCCTGCTCCAGAGGAGCTGTGAGCAGGGCCTCTAGCTGCCGGCCCTGCACGGCCGGCAGCCTTCCCTGCGCGGGGGGCGGTCCACCAGAAATGTCTTTGCGGTCCGGGTTGTGGACCGCGGGCCGCCATTTGAGTACCCCTGCTGTAGTGTAAACACTGATATAATTATAGGTCAACATGGCCTTATGCCTACATGCACAGACTAGCCCACAATGAGACATCCCAAATCAGACCTAAGTAAACAATGCTGATTTTGACTTCCCAGGCAAATACTGTAAGAAAAAACAAAACTGGATCCTATCTAGTGCCTTTTGTTGTTTTTCACTTTTTAAAAACTTTTATTTATATATAACTGAAGAGAAAAATCATTTTGTTATGAGTCAGTCTGGACAAAAAGATTTACTAAAAAGAAAAAGTTACTTACTTGTAACTGGTGTTCTTTGAGATAGGTTGCTCCGGTACATTCTAATTCAGATGTGCACATGCTGCATGCATGGATCACCAGAAAGTTTTCCTCTAGACTATCTGCAAGGTGGTCTGTGGCTACTGGGGGTGCCACCCTACATACAGCCCTGCCAACCCTCTCCTTCTCCAGTTCCTTCTTGCCAGAATTCCAGCCGAGGGGAGGAGGGTGGGTGCTGGAATGTACGTGAGCAACACATCTCAAAGAACACCAGTTACAGGTAAGTAATCGTTTGTTCTTCTTCGAGTGATTGGTCATGTCAATTCCAACTCAGGTGATTCCCGAGGAGGGACGAAATTCTACAGCTCGGCCATATGCAGCACTGCCTGCTGACTGCCGCATCTTCCCTTGCTTGCTGGGTAACTGCATAGAGGGGAGCAAAAGTGTTCACTGACAACCACGTTGCTGCCTGGCAAATGTCCGTGATGGGGACGTGCACTAGAAATGCAGCTGAGGAGACTTGGGCCCATATTGAATGGGGCATTAGCCGTGGAGTCTGAACTTGGGCCAGCAGGTTACACTGCCTGATACAGGCTGTAATCCAGGATGATAAGAGCTGCAATGGCACTGGCTCTCCTTTCATTCTATCCATGACTGCCACAAATAGCTGAGAGGACTTTATGTGGTCTATATAAAAGTCTAATACCCTTAGGGCATCCAGAGTGTGAAGGTGTCATTACCTATCTGAGGCACGAGGTTTCAGGTAGAAAACCGAAAGGAAAATGTCCTGGGAATTGTGAAAATGGGATACCACTTTGGGCAGGAAGGTTGGGTGTGGACAGAAATGCACTTTATCTTTGAAGATGAGCATGTATGGAGGTTCTGATGTGACTGCATGCAGCTCAGATACTCTTCTGGCCGAGGTGATTGCCACCTGAAAGGCTGTCTTCCATAAGTAAAGGAGGGAGCAGGAAGCCTGTGGTTCAAATGGAGGACCAGTGAGTCTAGAGAGGACTAAATTCAGGTCTCTTTCAGCTACTTGTGGCTTGGTGCACAGGAACACTTTATACAGGCCCTTCAGGAAATGCTTGATTATGAAGTCTGAAAACAGGGATCCCTTAGGAGAACCTTCATGGAACGCCAAAATGGTCACCAGGTGGACCTTCACTGAAGATCCTGACAGACCTTGCGGCTTAAAATCTAGAAAGCAATCCAAGACCAGAGGAACCGGTGCCGAACGTGCCCAAACCCCTTTCTCTGCTGCCCAGATACAAAATCTACTCCATTTTGCCTGGTAAGTGAGCCTGGTCCAAGGCTTCTGACTATTAAGCAAGACCTCCTGTACCCATGTGGACCATCGTCTTTCCTCTCGAGTTAACCACTGAGGTACCATACCTTGAGGTGGAGAGCCTGGAGATTGGGGTGACTCAACGTTCCCTGGTCCTGTGTGAGCAGGTCTGGGTACAAGGGCAGTAAGATCGGATTTGTGGCAGATAGGTCTAACAATGTCGGAAACCAATGTTGGCGAGGCCACCCTGGGGCAATCAGAATGACCTTTATCCTGTCCGGCTTCACTTTGAGATGCACCTTGTGAATTAGGGGCATCAGTGAGAATGCGTAGTGAAGATGATATGACCATGGGATCAGAAAGGCATCCGCCAGCAACCCAGGGCTGCAGTTTCGAAACGACCAGAAAATGTTTTGCGTTTCTTGCTGGTCTCAGATGCAAACAAGTCTATTTGGAGAAACCCCCACCTTTGGAAAATGTCTCCTGCAACATCCGCTTGAAGAGACCATTTGTGTGTCAGAAAGTGCCTGCTGAGATCGTCTGCGAGAGCACTCTGGCAGCCCAGAAGGTACATCACCACTAGCCAAACAGACTGAATGCAAAAGTTCCATAGACTGAGAACTTCCTGACAGAGTGGAGAAGAGCAAGCAACATCCTGTCTGCTATACAGTGCATGGTCGTAGTGTTCTCTGTCTGCACCAGTGTTGTCTTGCCTTTCAGCCTGTCCTGGAACATTAGGCAAGCCAAGTGAACTGCTCTGAGTTCTTTCAGATTGATGTGCAAGGGAACCTCTGCATTGGACCACTGGCCCCCTGTTCTGGTATCATCCAAACGGGCTCCCTGCCCAGATCCAAGCCATCTGTGACTGAAGTCATTGACAGCACAGGATCCAGTAACAGGAGCCTCGCGCAAACATTGCTGCAGACACTCCGTCACTGCAAGGACTCTTGCACATGATGAGGAACGGACACCAAGCCAGGGGTTAAAGTAAGGGGGAATGCACTGGAATGCAGTGCCAGGGCCCTGTATTTTTAGGCTGGCAGCATTCCAAGGCCCCTAAAAATAGAGGAAGGCACCAGAACACTGTGTTCCGGGGCTCCCTAAAAATAGCTACAGAAGCTGGAATGCAGTGTTCTGGTGGCTCCACCTAAACTCTGCTCCACCTTAAGCCCAGCCAGCAGAGAGCCGTGGCAGGCTTGGAGTTTGTGAATCTCCCCCCTACAAAGCGGAGCAATTTGTGGCTGGAAGCAGCTTCCATGGGTTTGCCAGCCTGCAAACAGCAGAGGTAAGGGCTTTGGGGGGGCTCCTGGGGGTTGTGTGTCTGTGCATGTGTGTGTCTGTCTGAGGGTGGCTGTGTATATATGTGTGTGTGCCTGGTGTTGGGTATTGGGGCAGGAGGGGTTCTGGGGACAGGTACAGGTGCCCACCCATGCCAAAGGGTTCCAAGGGCTGACCAAATTACACTTTAACCCTTACACCAAGCCATCCAATCGGTCTCCCTCCGGGTGGTAAACCATGGCCAACCACGCTTGCAGGGGCCTGAGATGTATGCAGGTGTGCTCCACCACATATGTGCATGAAGCCACATGGCCTAGCAATCTCGAACAATTTTGTACCAATGTTGGGGGGTGTTCGTTCGGGTCTTTGATTATGCTCCTCCATGAACAGGAACCTGGCCTGCAGAAAGGAGACTTGTTCTTTCAAATCTGGGATGGCCCCAATGACTTCTATACGCTGTGTAGGAACCAGCGTAGATTTGCTCTCATTGATCATCAAGATGAGCCTGGCGAAGGCAGAACAGACTACTTGGAGAGGGGCTTCAACCTCTTGGTGGGAGCAACCTCTTACCAGCCAGTCGTTGAGATAGGGGAGCATCTGATTCCACTGCCTTTGCAGGAACGTGGTTATGACTGCTAGGCACTTTGTGAAAATCTGAGCACAAAAAAGTTGTGTGGCACTTAAAGACTAACAGATTTATTTTTCGCATGAGCTTTTGAGAGAGAAAATCCCACTTTGTCAGATGCTTTGAAGATGGTGGAACTTATGTCTGATGAAGTGGGATTTTCTCCCACAAAAGCTCATGCGAAAAATAAATCTGTCAGTCTTTAAGTGCCACAGGACTCCTTGTTGTTTTTTTTTTTTTTTCTGGACTAGACTAACACGGCTGCCCCTTTGGAACTTTGCATTTTAGACCCATCCTCAGCCAATCTGGCTATAGGAGAATGACCTCCCTCAGCTTTTTTCTTCTTCTTTGGTGCCAAGGAATGGGACCGGTGCCAACGGGGGCCTCCTTCTGCTGGTAATGGAGAGCAATAATACCAGGCCTCTTTTCCAGAGTCCTTATTCTTCCTTGCCACTGGTGTGCTTCGGACTGATCCAGTCCTACCAGCGCTGGAGTCCCTGGCTTCTACCAGATGGAGCGCTTCCTCCATCATCAGGATTCTTATCCTCTGTTCCCTGTCTTTCTGGGTACGCGACTTGAAATTTCTACAGATCTTGTACTTGTACTGCAAGTGTGACTCATACAGACACCTCAGGCAAGATGTGCGCAGGTCATCCTTCGACATGAACATGTTGCAGGAGTGGTGGGCTTTGAAGCCAGGCATACTCTGGCCTCCAGGCCTGCAGCAGTGGAGTGGCCCTGAGAGTAAACACCTAACTACTGTTCTATTTAAGTACCACTATGAATAACTAAGAACTAAATTATAACTACAACAACTTTTTGAACAGAAGAGGAATAGCTGGCTGAACAAGCGAGCAACTGTTCCAGTGACTGTCAGGACGCTAAGAAGGAACTGGAGAAGGAAAGGGTCAACAGGATTATATACAGGGGGTCGCGGAATGCCCCCAGCAGCCACATCCGACCTTGCAGGTAGTCTAAGGGAAAACTTTTTGGCAATCCATGCATGTGGCTTGCGTATACTTGAGTGGGAATTGACATAAGCAATCAGAATAGGGCAAATTTTCACATGCACTTCGCATAATAGTAAGATCTTGATGAGTATGCAAATACCCAATTATTATAATGCAGTTACTGACTGCATGTACCTCTTTAGCCACATTATGTACACACACAAATGTATGTATTTAAAGTGTGCTATTAGAAAAACAAACTCCCTGAAAATTTGCTCCATGAAGCATAACTCAATAAAAGGCAAATGTCAGGTTAAAAAAAAAAAATTCTTAAAAATTTTATATTGAAAGACATTTCAAACATTGACTTGTTCTCTCGGTTTTACTGTCTGTTCCTATATTTCACTCAACTTGGACAATGAAAATTAATCAATCAATCTAATTATTTATAATTAACTACTGCTCAGTTTAACGGTTCTGTCCAGAGGATGCTGCAGCATTTGTGTGAATTTAAAA
This sequence comes from Podocnemis expansa, assembly GCA_007922195.1. Lineage (NCBI taxonomy): Eukaryota > Metazoa > Chordata > Testudines > Podocnemididae > Podocnemis > Podocnemis expansa. The sequence continues at coordinate 36,546,341 of ML681973.1, read as the reverse complement.
ATAGCTTTAATTTAATTTTTCTTTGAAGTATGGATAGCTACTGATCTTATGGTTTGTTTGTTTTTTTAAACAAAACAAAAAAAATACCCAAGCCCTACATTTGAGACGTAAATTGACTTGGCAGTTACAAGCACTGTACCTAATTTTATGCACTATATAGTTAGTAAAGCTCATTTAAACAGGTATTTTCCAATCCATATCCAGATTCCATTGCATAAATCATATATGCTTGTTTCCTTTCTCCAAGATTAGCAAGATCACTATGCTATTAAAATTTAGTAGGTGAAAATTCATTTAAAGTAGTGTCTTTAGCATCAAGATATGGAATTTCTTTGCACAAACTCCACTGCTGACAACTAACCATCCTTGTCAGGAATTAAGCTATTGTACAGCATATTAGATTGAAGAAAAAAATCAAGTCTTTAGCATCTGAACATAGGACAGAGTAGTGTGATTTGGAGTCTATTCTCAGCTCTGCCATTGCCTGGCTACATAACCATGGGAATGTCATGACTTTAGTAGCTAAGGAAACTTATGCATGGTAAATGAGAAAGCAAGTTTTGCATACATGCACAGACTATGATTGCCACCTGCTTGTCCTTTTTTTTTTTTTTTTAAACACTGTACAGTTGAGTTTCAGGCTCCTATGTCTGGATGCCGTTTAGGGTTTTGAGGTGCCTGGCTTTAAGGGACCCGGCAACTTTAAATGGCACCTAAACCAAAATTCCGGTTATTGCAGGTGAGGGAAGGCATTGGGTCGTTAACCCACACTAGTCCATGCTCAGCCAGGACTGCCTCCTCCCTGCAGGAAGGCTCTTTGAGCCAATGCAGCAAGAGACAGGGGTTAGTGGGGGGAAGAGTGAACAAAGGGGAAGTGCCTTGGGGGAAGAGGTGGTACAGGGAGTGGGACTTCACTGGTTTGATTCCCAGCAAATAGAAAGGTGTCAGCCCAACAAAGTAATTAAAATGCAGTGTTATTACAGAATTTACCTTCTGAATAGCTGTCACAATTTTATAACATCAACATTTTAAAGAATACAAAATTAAGTGTTTCATGCTTACCATGCCATTTGCCTTTGTAAACAGTCCCAAAGGAACCTGACCCTATTCTGGTAGAAAGGATAACTTCACTTGCTTCTATTTCCCAATAATAACTTGAATCTCTCTGTCCACGAGGTCTCTGGAACATGAATACATATTTAAGGTACAAGTATGTCAACCATTTGGACAGCAATCCCAAGTATTAATATAACCAGCTCCCTGGACAACCTGTTTCAAGGACTCTACCTAAAAATAGACTCGACTTGATTCATGTTGTCTTAAAAGGCAAACTACAAAACTCTGGGTGATTTGCCTATATGCAAAAGTAATTGCTAAGATGTTCCCTCGTCTTCTAGAACAAGCTTGTTCCTCTGTTTTGACCCATTTCTGAATTCAATGTTTCTCTTACAACCGCTGATAACCTCAAAACCAAAAACTGGGTAGACAACATTTACCCAGATGATTTTAGCTCTGTATGTTATCAACTGTTGCAAGAGAAAAGTGAGACTGTGATAATACATCTTTAAAGGAAAGAAAGGATTTTTTTTTAATTAATGAAATATTTGAAGACATATTTGTCATGTTTAAAGACTAAAAACTTCTTAAAAACTATAAGAGCAGCAGTTTAAAAATACTCCTAAATAAAATGTGTTTATTAAATGTATTTCAAAAGATATTCAATGCTCACGGTAACTGACAAGATAGAAGGCGGGCACCTTAAGCCACTGAAGTGACTTAGGAGCACAAATTCCATTTCAATAGGACTTATGCACCTAAATCACCAAGATGCTCTGAAAAATATCTACTGGTCGACATTTCGCTGAAGCTGTTGACAAAAATATGTATCTAGTTATCGTCTTTATTGAAATCCGCTTTTTCACATAACATGCAAACACTTTTTTGTTTTAAAAAAAGGTATTTAACAGTGCCTCCAGTCCCTGTTAAGGCAAATGGCCAACTACCCAAAGACCACAACCAGAAAAAGTAGAAAAAAATTCACCGGGAAGCTTGGGGAGGAGTACTAAAGGCATACATCTAGACAGGACCTTCACTGCAGTATCTCAGTATCTCACAAGCATCAACTATTCCTTGACAGGGAGAACAAACAACAGATTAAATGACTTATCCATGGTCAGAGACGAAATCTGTGGCAGAGTCAGGAACTGAACTCAGATCTCAAGTCCCAGACCAGGACCTGACCACAAGGTCACCTACCTCCTAATTCAGAATAATTCAAATCACCCTTTCATATTAACATAACAGCTCTATGAAGAATCACCTTTCATACCAGACTGACATCCCTTACATTGAGAAGGATGGCATAAAGTCATTTAATCCTCACCATAGCAGAAAGGAAAACGCATTCCTGATTCCAAATGTGCTTTCCTATAACTGCTCATAGCAGCACTGAATTATTAACACCACACCGACACGACACTTAGTGCTTCATTTCAAGTACTACGTTTGTACCATGGTCATTGTGTAATAGACTAGTTCATGAGCAAGACCTAAATTATTTACCAGTAATATACATACCTTATTTTACTCTCCTGCAGAATCTAATACAGAAAGGACAAAAGAGTTCTCCAACAGCAATGCAAGAGAATTAATTACTAAGGACATGTCTCCATTACCATTTATGCTGGCATCGGTTGTATCAGTAAGGGGTGTGAAAAAACATCCCCAGGAAATACACATAGCAGTGAGCACAGCACGACGTCAACAGGAGAGTTCCTCTCACCAATATAGTTAACTGCCACTCACTAAGGTGGTTTTATTGGTTATGTCTCCACTAGCCAAAGCTAAGAAGTTTGAACTAAGAAGTTTGAGGTTAGTTCGAACTAACCTTGGTCTTATAAATTCAAACTAACAACATGTTCTAGTTCACGCTAATGCTTAGTTCAAACTACCTACCTTACTTAAGTTCGAACTAAGCGTTAGCTCGAGTCCACATCATGCTTAGCCAGTACTAACTCATTCAAACTAAGCCTTCCTTAGTTCCAACTAAGAAATTTCTTAGTTCAAACTAAGGAAAGCCTAGTGTGGCCATGGGCTAAATTAGTCCGCATTAAGCCTCCTTAATTCAGACTAACCTGCCAGTGTAGACATAGCCATTATGTCCACAGGCTGGGTCTCTCCTGTCTGCATAGAGTGGCTACACAAGCAATACTGCAGCAGCACATCGGCTTTGATACAACTACGTCACTGTAAACTTGCTAATGTAGACATGACACTAAGAGTGATTAGTTTGAATTAGGAAAATTTAGGCAGGAAATTTTTGGTATAATCTGAGACCTCAAGTACTAGATCAAGACTGTAAAAGGACACTTGCATTTTGTTAAATTCAAATTTCATAAAAATGACATTTAATCACTTATCATTGAAGTGAACAGACAATGTCAACATCATTTTTCAATGAAAGCCATGGAAGTGAGTTTCAAATGAAGACATAAACAAGATCAATCTTTAAAATCTAGTATCTTTTTTTAAAAAGATAAGGACCTTTAGGAAAAAAAAAATTTTTTAACTCTAACATAGGATGGAAACCTGAAATTACACACAGTGGTTTGTTATGGGGCTTTAAAGTACAAGGGTGATCTAATTTCAACACAAACTACATACTACATTCTAAATAGTTTCATCACAAGTTATATCCTTCAAAAACTAAAATTTTGTCTCAACGTCCCTCTTTTTTTCTCCTCCAGGTTAAGTCTCAAAAAAGACACACTACTTACAATTTTGTTTTTTTCTTGGGTACTGGATCCAGGAGCTCTCTCTCTTTGGGCTGGCACTGGGGTTTTGGGCTGAGCCCATCCAGTTGGGCTCACATTGTTGGGACTTCCAGACACAGCTGACGGTGAAGCTTAACATTCAAAAACAAAACAGGAAATTATTAACAAGAGAAAATATACATACAGTAAAAGAAAGAATAATAATTTTATGTTCAGAAACCTTACCTGACTCACTGTGACTTCGAATTGCATCCTAAAACAGGAGAGAAAAAACTAAAAATCAACACTTCAGTAAGATGTTAGACACAGAATGTGAACATAGGAAAGAGATCTGGAAATCAGATGTAAGAAAATGTAGACTACCCATGAAATGATGATAAAGAGCTTTCATCTAGGGCAGCAGATTAGTAACCAGTATCCTCCAAAAAAAAAAAGAATGGTTTGGATATTTTAGAAATCATTTAAGAATCCTATTGTTACTCGAAGAAAACATCTAGTTTGTCTCAAGCTCTAATCATGAGTTACATAATTTTCCTGTGAAAGTTACACTATACTGCTGTACAGTAACTCCTGCTGAATAAAAACCTTTTCATAAAACAAAGTACTGAACACATTTTTGATTCTTCCAGTTATTGTACTACCTTGTGAATCTGTTATGCAGCCCTGAGTTTCAGACAGGAACATAACTTCTGCTGAAGCCTATTACCTACAGTGAGTGCATTTAGAAAATCATTTTCATTTTGGCACTGCGCTGAGAGAGATTTCTTACACATATAAAGCAAGTTTTGCTAGAGCCTAAACAAAATTGTTAACACCAATATACATTTTGGACATACACATATCCACTGGAGCATATGAGATTGCACAAGACTGAGATGTGTACTTCAATAGCCCAAGATTTACACTGCTGACCAAAATACAACTCTACAAATGGGCTAAAAATAGGCTGTTACAGTATGCTGCACCAGAGTTGGCCCTTCTCCTCCCCTCACATCATGCCACACAAATTTAATAGCATTTAATTCTAAAGTCATGCACAGGATCAGTTCTGGCAGAAGGATCATTTATGATTTGTTCCTTCTACTAAATCTTATCCCCAAACAAGTACATGAAAGGCAAAATAGCTAAATACTACACAAAGCAAGAACATGCAGTAGAGAAATGTCAAGTACTTGGAATGGGTTAATAGAAGTCAATTCAAATTTTCCAACCAGTCATCCACAGATGACATTTAGGATTTCATGGAAGACAGAACAGACCACAGGCACATTAGATGAAGGCTCAGAAATGAGCCGCATAACTGCATTAAAGTAAGCAACACATTTTTAAATGGTTGCTCTAATTATAATTCCTAAAGATTAATTTAGAAAGGTATGCTATCATGGCTAATATGCTGAACTTTGATCTACGGCCTATGTTTTGAATCAAAACATTCACACATTCCTGATGTGCTTCTCTGCTCTCATAGTGAGGAAACTAAAATGGACACAGATCTAGCTCTTTGAAACACTCTTGCATTATGCTATCTGTTCAAGAACAGAGACCAATACAGAGAAACCAGAAAACTTTATAAAACCTGCAAGCAGAACCAGTGATGGATTTTGTACAACTACCCAAGAGTGTAATTTCAGTCAAATGAGCTGAAAAACTCACCTACTTTAAAGAAAGCCATTTTTAAATAAATACTTTTAGATTTACGCATCCAGTATTATAATCTGTCATTTACACTTAACCTTTAAGGGAAGTATAAATAATGCAAGGTGGGTCACTTGCCAAGATTATTTGATATACCTCACTTAATCATTTCCTTGCCACTGCAGAGACTGACTACTGGTACACTTTGTTCCCCGCATTCCGTGTGTGTGACACATAATAGTCTAGTCACCTTTGGGCTCCAATAATTATGGTTGTTGGACTTTGTGTGCGCATGCTGGGTGGTGTTAATGGCCTATGACATAAGTGATCTGATGGTACCTTCTAGCCTAAAACCATGACTTCATAAGCACAATATTTACTTAAGCTTGGTTTCTTTTCGGCTGTATCATGTTGGATTGCCCACACTATAGTTCACCAAAACAATCCCCAAAGAAAAGTCACACAACATTTTAAAGGACATGTTTGGGACAAGAATTTGTTTTAAACATTGTGAGGCCAACATATTTTTAGTGTAAATTTACTAAAGTGAAAGGGTTTACAAAAAGTATGAATTTAATTCTGTAGAACAGTAGTTTCCAACTTTTTCTTGGCCATGACACACCTTGATACCTTCAATTATTTTGTGGCACACTCATGAATATTCATGTGTCAATCCAGAACTCTGAGAAGTTTTTCAAAAAATTCCATGGCACACCTGCTTGGGCCTCATGGCACACTCTGGTTGGGAAGAACCGCTGTAGAATTATCAATGTAAAACCACAACTGAAATTACGATGCCTAGGTATCACCTCCAACCAATGTACTCAAACATTAGAACCTGCTATCAAAATACACATGCCATACTGATGATATCTTTATTAAATCAATTTTAGATTAAAAGTTGAATTTAAACATCACTATGGTTTACAGCCTCACAAATCCTGTTAATTGCAAGAAAGCAAAGACAAAGAAAAATACCTACTCTTCCCCTCAAACAAAATCGTCTGCACCAGGAGCTTGGAGAAGCATTCAGGTGGTTGTTCTAGTACAAAGCAATGAGAAATAAAAGAAAAGAGGAAGTAGTAAAAAGGAGGGAAAAAAGCTTCCAGTTGCTAAACTGAATGAATAGAAGAGCAGAAATTATCTGGAACTTGAGTAAAGAAAAATCAGCTTTATTCATTAGCTCTGTGCAGGTTACATTTTTCTCTATCAGGTGTTTTAAACTACAGTCAAAATATTAATGCCCATGTTTTTGAAAGCTACTTTATTAAAAGCTAGTCTTGTTCATCAAACACTGTGAAACACCTTCCAGGGATTATGTGAAAAGCCATTTGTTACTGGAAGACTTTTAACATACTCTCTGGGAGATATTTCACACAGTGTTTAATGAAAAATACTAGACTTTAAAGGATACAGTATATGAAATGCAAAGATGACAGCGTATCCTTCAAAGCCATGTGTACTGTGTAATTGTTAGGGAATACAGATGGCTTTATAATTAATTCAGCTATTTGTAAAACGGCCCTGTGAATAATTTTTATGCCATAAATAAAGTCAGCAGTGGAGCTTAGCGAAGAGTGAATGAGACAGTGGCCAAGGAAACCAAACATATAAGGAAAGCCCACCTTGCACACTGTCTCTGCTCCAAAAGAGCACTTAGGAGCTCTACTATTCAGAGTGTCTTCCATTGACATAAAACAGATGTAGACAGTACTTAGTTCACTATAATGTCCATCACTTAGGGGGTGTCTTTTTCACATCCCTGAGTAATGTAAGTTAAATTGACTCAAGAGGCAACGTAAACCTGCCCTGATTTTTTAACATTAATAGCACCTTAACTAGAGTGTCTGTTCCAGGCTTGACTCTGTTCTGCCAGTCTACGAAGACAATAGAAGTTTGGAGGAGGAGGGAGAATCTCAGCTGTGCTGAGCCTTAACACCTAATTCCAAGGTCCTTAATAATAAATATAGGTCTGCACAGCACAAAAGGCTTTGCCTTTAACATTCATTCTTTGGAACTGGCAGGTAGATATGAACCACCTACAGAGTGATTTATTGGTTTGCATGGATTTTATATTTTTTAAATGGCAAAGAACATATTCCAAAGAACCAACAGCCAATTGTATAGCAAAAATTATCTTGCTCTGGTCAGTAAGAGGGATCTGTTACACTTCTTAACATTAAGCTCCACCAATTCTTTGTAAAACAGCACAAAACCTGTTAAAAACCTTTAGCAAAAGGTGAGATGCTGAAAGCATAGAAAATAAGATGGTTACATCTCTAGACGAGACAGAAGTTGGGTCACCCTAGGCTTTTTACTACTTTCCATACTAAAGGAAGATGTTAAGCAGAGAAGAGCAACAATATGAAGAAAAAATAAAAATAAAAATAAAAAAGGTTAAATAACCAGCAGTAGTTTTAGATAGTCTCTACACAGTTTTTAATTCAGTGTATTACCTCAATTATCCTGCTGTCTACAGGCATGGTAGTGCTGACCATATGGACATTGGGGGTGGACGTAGATCTCTGTCTTTGGGAAAGGGAGCCCTCAGAGGAAGGATTTGATGTGTTGAATGTGAAGGCGTGAGGTGTAGAATATCTGTGCTGGGAACTAACACGGGGAGATGGAGAAAGTAAGTCACGGTTCATTTTTCTTTCTATACTAGTTGTATATTATTGTATAGCACATCCTGCCTAAAACACACACACACAATCCCTAGCACGAAGAAGGATTACTTCTATTTGCTGGCTAAGCTATTTAGCCAGTTGGATCTTGTCCAATTTAATTTATGAACTAAATCAAAGGGTCTTCAGTAAGATTTTAACAGTTGACAATACCTGCCTAGCATGTTCAGCAACAGTCTGTGATATTTTTGCCATTATTTAATTTGTTACTCCTCATCTCAACTTCTGCCAACTCCTATTTAATCTATTGTTATAACACTAGCTCAGCTGTAATTAACTCAGATCTGTGAAACTTAAGCAAGAACCTTCTTTCAAGCCTAGTCAATTTATGGAGTTTTAAAAAATAGTTTTAATTTGTCATGAGAATTATAGTTTGAGAAGGGGGAGCAGATTGCTGAGACCATTCTGCTATACATGCAGAACAGCTCACTAGGGAGTTGTGAAACCTAATGCCAGTTCTACAGAAATCAGAAAAAACAGGGTTAATATGAATGTAATCTCTCTAACATATGATCAAATACTGAATTACAGTTGAAGCAAAGAATAATCTCAATCAGGACTAAAGGCCAACCAATCCTGTTCACCTAAGTCACATGAACAGGTAGACTGAAGTAACAGAGGCTATTAAAAAAGATGGAGAACACACCCTTAACTCATATTTTTTTTTTACTTGGGTTGCAAGTGGCATAGGAGGCTCAAGGTGGAGAGGTGGAAGGGATAAGGAGTTAATTATTTCTGCAGATCTCCCAAAAGATTTTTTCAAGTTCTTGGAAGTCTCCTTGCACCACGCCTGAGAAACCAGAGTCCTGTAAGGACACTGAGGGGCATACCCTTCTGGCCTGGCCTAACCTCATCAGACTCTAAAACTGCAGGGAAAGGGACCTGAGACACAAGTAAGGGCCAGGGGCATGAGTAAGGGCATCTAGCATCTAAAGCCACACAAACTTTCTTTGCATTTCAGAATTTCAAAGGTGATATACTTTCTTTAACCAATTATATGCTTTGTTTCCTTTTTAAAGCCCTAAGAACACATAGTAGTATAAAAACTGATGGAGTTTTAAAAACTAATATGTATGACTCATGCAAAACAAATGAATGATCATCTTCAAACACATGCTACATGACTGCTTGTGCTTTAATGGAACTATTGGCACCATACAGTCTGAAGGAGCCTCATTCTACAGCATATTTTTTACTACTGAAAAACAGGCAGACACCACAGTCTAAAAAAATTTAAGAAGACAACACCCACCCACCCCCGCTTGCACCTTTAATGGTCTGATTTTAAAACTCAAGGCTTAAAGTTCAAAGTTTGTAACCTCATGTGCAAGTTTCTCTTGACCCTAGGAGCCATAGGAAAAGGGGATGTTACATACCTTATTTACAATATTGACATGCAAACGGTTATTAGCATTTCAACCTTAATACTAAAGTAATGTTGCTTTAGTGTATTCTGTCCACCACCAATGTTACACGATCTTTCTATCTTACTAGATCTACACTTCCCAAACAAAAAATATTGGAAACAGCTTACCTAACAGGCATCCGGGAGACAGACTCACGCATCCGTCGCACTGTCAATGATGGTAGTGAATGGACTGCACTGTCACTGACGTTTATAGGAGATAATCTGAAAGATCAACAAATTTACAAGTAAATGGGCACTACATTACATTTTGATCAATGCTATGGAAAGAGTTATGATTTTAGTTTCTGATTTTTTCATTATGGGTGATTGCTATTTTGCAACATTAGAAGGTTGCTCACTTTGCAATAACCGATGCACTAGATGTGCGTCCCTGGGCATGCTCCACTCTAGGTGTTCGTCGCACCCTTGGATTGAGACCAGAGATTTTCATAGCAGTAGTCACTGGAGCTGCACACAAGCACCCCTTTCCCCCCCCCCCCCAATGATTGGCCCTCTAAGCCTCTCACGCATGGCCAGAGCCCCCATCTGTTCCTTCTCAACCAGAGAGTGTTTCCTGCAACTCCGTGGGGGGGGGGTTGGAGTAGTGGAGTATACCCAGGAACACACATCTCAAAGAACACTGCTTACCACAAAGAGCAACTTCTATTCTTCATTGAGTGATGTCCCTGCATGCTTCACTCTAGGTTACTATGATGCAGTTCCCTTGTATAGGAGGGAGCGTCAGTGCGTAGCCTGTATACTCAGAGGTAAGAGCTGCATTGCCTAAGGTAGTATCTGATTTGTGCATTTGTTCGATGGCATGATGTTTGGTGAATGTATACAGGGAACTCCAAATTGCTGCTGCACATAGGTCCTTTAAGGGCACATTTCTGAGGAAAGTTGTAGTTGTAGCTATGGCTTGTGTTGAGCGTGTTCAAACCCGTTCTGGGAGTAATATATTGTTCAGAGAATATGCTGCTAGCATGCAGTCTTTTATCCATTCAGATAGTCATTGGGAGGATATGACTGAGGGGGGATTTGATAGCAACCTTCAACTACTTGAAGGGTTGCTCCAAAGAGGATGGAGCTCAACTGTTCTCAGTAGTAACAGAGGACAGAACAAGGAGCAGTGGTTTCAAGTTACAGCTCGGGAGGTCCAGGCTGGATATTAGGAAAAACTCTTACTAGGCGAGTGGTGAAGCATTGGAATAAGCTACCTAGAGAGGTGGTGGAATCTTCATCTTTGGAGGTGTTGAAGGCCTAGCTGGACAAAACCCTGGCTGGGATAATCTAGTGGGAGTGATCCTGCTTTTTTGGCAGGGGGTTGGACTAAATGACCTCGTGGGGTCACTTCCAACCCTATGATTCTATGATATTGGTGTTCCTGTGGAACGTTCCGCTATGGATATAAAAAGGCTATGTGATTTTCTGAATGGTTTAGTTCTGTCTAAATAAAAGGCAATGGCCCTTTGGGCATCTAGAGTAATGCAGGAGGGCAGATCGCAGCTCAGAATCAGGTTTCGGATAGAAGGTGAGTAGCTTAATTTCCTGGCTGACGTGAAACTGGGTGAACCTTAGGTATAAATTTGGAATGAGATCATAGCGTTACTCTATCTGGGTGGAAGACTATAGGGGTGTTCAGCCATGAGTGTACCTAGCTCTTACACGTCTGGCCAATGTTACGGCTACCAGGAATGTCACCTTCATGGATAGATGCATTAGAAAGCAGATTGCCATGGGTTAAAATGGCTTTCTGATTATAGTCTGTAATAGCAATTAAGGTCCCATGGTATGACTAGCAGGTGTGTATCTGGGAATGTGTTTTGTAACCCATGTAGGAATCATTTTATAATTGAATTCATGAATATAGACTTGTCCTTTGCCTTCAGATGAAACATTGAGATAGCAGTGAGATGAATTTTGATGGAGTTGTTCGGGATTCCCGAGTTTTTGAGCCCACGGATGTACTCAAGAATGTTTGGGATTGGGGCTGTGTTCAGGGAGATTTCTCGCTGCTCAAACCACAGAAAGAATCTCTTCCATTTTTGCAGATAAGATTTTCTTGTGGTTTGCTTTCTGCTATTGAGTAATATGTCTTTCACTTCTTCCGAACATTGTAATTCTTGTAGTTGGAACAATGGATTCTCCATGCCATGAGATGAAGTTTATGTAACTTGGGCTGGATGGTCTGACCATCATTCTGATATAGGAGGTCCCTGCAAAGTGGCAGAAGCATCAGCAGTCATGTCAACATTTGAAGGAAGTAAGGGAACCATGTTTCTCTCAGCCATACAGTAGCAATTAAAATAATTGATGCTCCATCTATTTTCTGTAGTATTCTGTGCCGTAGAGGTACTCGTGGAAATGCGTATAGCAGACGGTGGCTCCAATCCATGAGGAATGCATCTCCTAGGGATTTTTCACCTATTCCCACTCTGGAATGGAACAGGTGGCATTTCCAATTCCTTTGTGTAGCAAATATTTCAATGGATGGGTAACCCCATTTTTGGAATATATCATGGAAAACTTGGTTGTTTAGATCCTATTCATGCTTCATCCTAAATCACCTGCTGAGCATATCTGGTGTAGTAGTCATGGATCCAGGAAAGTATGAAGCCAATATATTGACACCATATCAGAGGAAACAGGTCCAGAGTCTGGTAGCTTCTGTGCAAAGTGATGGGGGAACGTGTTCCCCCTTGTTTATTTATGTAATACGTGCATGCAGTATTGTCCATCATGATCTTCACGGTTTTGTTCTTTATCAAAAGGAAAAACATGCATGCATTCCATACAGCAAGGAGCTCTAATACACTGATGTGTAGCTTCATCTCCTGAATTGACCAGCTTCCTTGAGCAATGTGTTTTCCTTGGTGAGAACCCCATCCCAGGAGTGATGTTTCTGTGGTTATGAATATCGATGGTGGATCTTGTGTGAAAGGTATTCCCATGGTTATATCCACCACTGCAGACTTTGTTTGATTGTGAGGGGCATCATCATCATCTTGAAGACTGTTTTTCCTTGGTCTGTAGACTGAAGCCAGCCATGCCTGTAATTTGCATGTGCGTAGGCAAGTGTGGAGAACAACCTGGGTCATGGCTGCCGTATGCCCTAGCAACCATAGAAAGGTATGGAACTTTATAGTAGGGCTGTTTGTTATTGTTTTGACCAAGTCCATTACTGCTTCAAATCTTTTGTTTGGTAGTGAGGCTCGCGCGTTCACAAAATCCAGATATGCCCCTATGAATTCTCATTGCTGTACTGGTGTTGTAATCGATTTTTGATAGTTTATCATTAAACCCAATCTTAGGAATACAGTTATCATTTGTTCAGTTGCCAGTTGAGCTTGTTTGAGAGAGCTTGTCTTTATTAAGCAGCCATCCAGGTATGGAAAAATTGTATCTTGTTTGTGTAGAATCATAGAAACTGGAAGTGGCCATGACACATCATCATGTCCAGCCCCCTGTACTCATGGCAGGACCAAGTATCCCATTAAACCATCCCTTACAGGTGTCTGTCTAACCTGCTCTTAAAAACATCCAATGTAGAGATTCCACAACCTGGGGAGGCAACTTATTCCATTGTTTAATCACCCTGACAAGTTAGGAATTTTTTTCCTAATGTCTAGGCTGAACCTCCCTTGCTTGTAAATTAACCCCATTGCTTCTTGTCCTATCATCTGTGACCAAGGAGAATATTTTTCCTCCTACTTCCTCATAACAACCTTTTAGGTATTTGAAAACTGTTATCGTATCCCCTTTCAGTCCTTCTGTCTCCTTTTCCTAGAACAAACAAACCCAGCTCTTTCAATCTTCCCTTGCTGTAAATTAACCCCACTGCTGCTTCTCCTATCATCTGTGACTAAGGAGAATAATTTTTTTTCTTCCTTATAACAACCTTTTAGGTATTTGAAAAACGTTATCGTATCCCCTTTCAGTTCTTCTGTCTCCTTTTTCCTAGACTAAACAAACCCAGCTCTTTCAATCTTCCCTCATAGGTCAAATGTTCCAGACTCCTAATAATTTTTGTTGCTCTTCTCTGGACTTTCTCCAGTTTCTCCATATCCTTTTTGAAATCAGGCACCCAAAACTGGATGCAATACTGAAGTTGAGGCCTAATCAGTGCAGAGCAAGGTGTAAGAATCCCTTCTCGTATCTTACTCACAATACTCCTGTTAATACAACCCCAGAAAGGCGTTTGCTTTTTTTGCAACAGCATTACATTGCTGCCTCATATTTAGCTTGTTATCCACTATTACACCCAGATCCCTTTCTGCAGTACTCCTTCCTGGGCAGTCATTGCCCATTTTGTATGTGTGCAATGAGTTGTTCAACCCTAAGTGGAGTACTTGGCACTTACCTTTATTGAATTTCATTCTATTTACCTCAGACCACTTCAAGAGTTTGTCCAAATCATTTTGAATTGTGATCCTATCCTTCAACAGTGGTTCCCAACCTGGGGGTCCAGGGACACACAGGGGTCCACAGACTTGCTGTAGGGGGTCCATAGAGCCTCTCCCTACCAGAGCTGGAATCCAGCTGCAGACCTAATGCTCCCCACCCGTGGTCAGATCCCAGCAGGGGGATAGAGCTGTGGTGGCTCCCCAGCAGGGGCAAAGGCAGGGAGACATAGCCGCTGCAGCTTGGCTCCCCAGCAACGCAGGTCATGGTGGTGGTGACACCACGCGCCAGCTGTCCCAGCAGCGCTGCCAGAGTGGCGCGGGCCAGCGTCTTCCTGCGTACGCCAGATTACATAATCAGTCAGGGGGCCGCAAAGATTTTTTTTATGAAAAAGGGGTCCCTACCCTGAAAAAGTTTGGAACCACTGCTTTAAAGCTCTTGCAACCCCTCCCAGATTGGTATCATCTGCAAACTTTATAAGTTTGCTCTCTATGCCATCATCTAAGTCATTGATAAAAATGTTGAACAAAGAAATGTGTAGAAATGTGGTGGCTAATGCTGAGTTTCAAGAAAACTCTCAGTGCCATTGAGTGTCTGAAGGGTAGCACCTTGTACTGGTAATGATCACGATGTATCATGAATCACAGAACTATTCTGTGAGGCGGAGGTATGGTTAAATGAAAGTGTGTGTCCTGGAGGTCAAGGGATGAAAACCAATCCCCGACCCCTCCCTCCCGGCCCAGAGTTGGTATAATAGTTGACAATGATACCATCTTGAACTTGTGGGTTCATACAAACTTCTTCCATTTTCTGAGACCTAGTATAGGTCTCCATCCCCCATTTTTCTTTAGTGTCATGAAGCACCAAGAATAAAAGCCCTTTCTCTGTAACATGGTGATACTGGTTCTATGGCATCTAGGTCTAGATGGTGGCTTACTTTCTGTTATTACAGTTGTATGTGAATTTTGTCCCTGAAGAATGACAGGGAAGGGGTTTGGGTGGAGAGAATGCATGAGAAAGGGATGGAATATCCTTTTTATTATGATTTTCAGAACCCATCCGTCTAGGAATGGTTTTAGAAAGTGACCAAAGGGAGCTTTGATGGCTGTGTTTGCTGGACAGGGAGAGTCATTCATGCCCCTGACCAAATCCTCAAAACTGTTATCTTCAGGATGACAATGGTTGAAGCACTGGCTGGTTGTTATGGTTGGGGCGCCTACTCTGAAGTCACTGCCTCTTCCTATCTTGTTGCCATTGCTGTTGATATTGTGAGTAACAGGGTTGATAAGGCTGATATCTGAACTGTGATCTCCTTGTCATTGCAGGTGTGAAGATGCCTAGCGTGCATAACGCAGCCCTGGAGGTTTTCATGGTATGAACGACTGCATTGGTCCTTTCTCCAAACAGCTTGGCATTATCAAAAGGTAAGTCCTCTATAGTGGATTGAAGTTGTTTTGGTAGCGTTGCTGTGTGAAATCATGATGCTCTACGCATCACTATAACAGCCGCAGTGGTCCTGGCTGCTGTATCATCAGCATCTAAAGCAGCTTGGAACACTGTTCTAGATACGAGCTGACGCTCCTTAACCAGGGATTGGTATTGTTCATATTTGTCTTCTGGGATAAATTCAAGAAAGCTGGTGAATTTGAATAGTTATTGTGATCCTAGTTCAAAAGAAGGGCGACACAGTTTGCAATTCTTAATTGGAGTGTAGAGGAAGAACAGACTTTTCCCCCACAAAGGTCTACCCTTTTCCATTCTTTATGCTGTCATCTAGCCTTATTACGTTTCTGTTTGGTGCACTGTTGAGCTGTATCTACTACTAATGAGTTAGATGGGGGATGTGTGAATAAGTATTCATTGTTTTTGGATGGAATGTGATACTACTACTTGGCTTTTTTGCACGTCAGTGTGATAGAGGCCGGAGTTTGCCAGATAGCATTTGCATGGTCCACAATCACCTCATTCACGAGCAGGGCGATCTTAGATGGAGTCATCGTATGAAGGATCCTGAGGAGTTTGTGGTTATTCTGAAACTTCCTCTAGGGCAGAGATTCCCAACCTTTTTGAGTATGAGGACCCCTTTCTAACATCAAAAAACTTCACAGACTTCCAAATAGTTATCAGGGCTAGCTGCAGGCAGTGGTGTCGCAGAAGGGCAATGGAGGACCTGGCCCCACTCTGCTCCCCAGGGCTGGGGACATATCCAAGATGTGGCTTCTCACAGTAGGCAAATACAATTCATTTAAAGCTGAGTGACAAAGTCATTCAATGTGGAGGGCCACACTGGAAGGCAAGACACCTGTCATCAGTCATGTGCCCACGTGGGCTCCCCAACCCTTCCCCACTCCATATTCAGAGTAGCATAGGCCACCCTTTCCCCAGCCCAGCAGGCTCTCCTACACCCTCCCCTTTCCCTCCCCATGGGCTCCTTTTTGCCATGCTGGCTCCCCGACCCCTTTGTCCCCCACTTCCCTTTCCACTTCCTCTACCTCCTAGTGGCAGACAATCAGTCTCAGTCACAGGCAGCCATGTTGCACTTCTGCTTCTCCCCATCTCAGCCCACTCATTGTGAGTTATTTAGAATGCTGGCCTTTGGTTGGCTCAGTCCCAGCTAGCCTCTAATTGGCTTGTTCCCACATGGGCACCAGCCACTTCCTTTTTTATTTATGATTCATACAGTGTGCTGTCAATCAAATTAGCATGCTGATTGACTGACAGTCAATAGTTGGGATGGGGCAGTGCAGTGGCTCTCCAGAGCCAACTTAGCCTGCTGTGACTGAGACTCTGGTTGGTTGGCAAATCAGAGCAGAGCTGAGCCAGGATCAGCTGGAAAGCTTTCTTTGCTCCCCTGGGCTGTGAGTCTGATCACATGACTGAGTCAGAAGCACACTTAGCCCTGCTGTGCCAGGAGCCTGTCTCTGCAGTTCACTGCTACAGACAGCTTCTAGGCACAGCCCAGGCAGGAGCTCTGCGGTCCAGATCAACATCTTCGGCAGGCTGGATCCTGATATATGTGAGAGGTCACTGGGCAATGCTATCTCCCTGTGTGAGTTTCTGGTTCTAGTATGTGGTCTCATATGGGGACCATGAGTCCCAACTATACCACTGATTCTGGTATAACATAGGGGGACCCAGCCATGGAGGTATGAACCGTGGATAAGGGTGGTGTCTTCCATCCCTTCTGCCTGTATGGTTTGGTAGGTAATCCTTGTGAGAGGCCTGTGTACATGTCAATTTCTTTTCTGCTGTGTGACAATGGAGATAACATGGGAGAAGTGTCCAGACCACATGAAAGAAGTGGGGACTCTCAGTCACTGGAGTTAATATGCAGTGCTTAAAGTATAATTTGACGGTTCCCAGAACCTTCCTAATCTCTGGCCCGCTTCCTGTATTGTCCAAGGCCCCTTCATGCATGTGCAGGCCCCAGACCAGACAGGCATTTACAACCACTTCTCAGTACCATGTGCATCAGTTACCACTCCATAAAAATAGCACATCTGATCCTGGCCTCACACTCTGCCCCCTCCACCCCTCTGCACCTTCCTGCGTTGAAGGGCACATAATGGCTAATATGTTCTCCTACAGTCACTCCAGTGCTAAGATTTAATGAATTATGCTGCAAAGCACTTTAATGTATCCTGAATTTTTTTTTTTTTTGCTGCATGCAAGGAGGGAGCCAGGGAGCCCTGGGTCAGGCAACCAAAGATGGAGCACAAGGGCAGATCCTGTGCACACTCACATGAGCATGCTCAGGGCAGGTGATCTGAAAACTATGCCAGGCTGGCTGCAGCTCCTGTGCCAGGACAGTGCACAACAAGCATTCTGCCCACTTTATTTATTTGTTGGGGTCCCAAAACACTGGCCCCTCAAATTTGTGAGCTCCTGAATGGTATGCCAGTGCATTCCCTGTTGCCTTAACTCCAGTTAATATATATATTTCTTTTTCCTTGTGCTTTCCCCTGGTAGTGGTTTGTGGTCCGTACCACTCTGTGCCAGTGTAAGCTGTTGTGCTGACATGGAAGGTGCTAATGAGGGAGCTTAGCACTACCTTTTTCGGCACCAAAGGATCTATGCACCACTACATTCACTGGTGCGTGGGGGGGGGCACTGTCAGTGCCGTTCCTTCTCTCAGCATCTTCTCCAGCTGTGCCATGTATTGTTTTGTTGGTGCCAAGGCAGCTGTTGAGGAGGAGGTCACTGGGCATGCCGACTTCAACTCTGCAGCTGACTGGGTGTCCTTGAACATCTTTCTGCCATTTTGCTCAGCGGTTTCAATGTTCCCACTGGCTTAATCGGCACAGCTCTTTTGGTCAGAGTGCTCCCAGGAGGGGAAGACCCTCTTCCAAGTACATAGCAATGGCTGGATTAGATTCAGGTTCCTGCCCTGGGTCTGAAGCCAGTCTGAGGGACTTTTCTAAGAGGATCATTTTCATCCTCAGTTCCCCATCCCTCCTTGCTCCCGCTTTCAGGTTTTTACAGTGGAGGCATTTTGTACTACATGCACCCCACCTAAATAGCAGATGCACTGAGTATGCCAGTCTGATATAGGCATGGTATCCCAACAAAGGGAGCACATTTTGAAACCATTTGATCTGGGCATGCTATTACCAGCAGTTTCTCTCTCTTTTGTTAAACTAACTGATACTAGGTAACTAATGTTAATGCTAACTAACAATGACTATAAACTCTTAATAAAACTAATTATTTTACTATTTCTAAAAGGGATTCAAAAAGAGCGACTGTGAACTCTGTCTCAATCTGATTGTGGTTGAAAAGGAACTGAGGGTGCTCTGACCATGCACAAGAGGCTCAGAGAAACAACGCCTCTATGGCAGCACTCGCGTGAGGCCCAAGCAACTTCTGTGATGAAAACCTCCAGTCTCAATGAAGAAATTATATTTATCCATATCTACATACCCCTTGGTTTCCTCCTCTGCTTTTGAACTTATTATATGTGTCATTATAAATAAAAAAAACCCTTATATGTTCTAGCACAAATTTTTTAAGTGTTACCTGTAAATTAAACTTCAGCTGCAATCCTTGTGCATTAGGTACTCACCTTCATTGGCACGACATTTAACACCAAACTGCTTGTGCACAGACACTAAGAGAGGGCTCATTAACTTCTAAAGCTATTCTACACTTGAAAATGTTCTCATAATATTTTGGTTAGGAATCCAGCATATGTTTATCTTGTCTGATATGCTGCCAAATTCCAAAGCAGCAGCTGTGTTAGTCTAATTCACTAAAACAAACAAGGAGTCCTGCGGCACTTAAAGACTAATAAATTTATTTATTGAATGAGCTTTCGTGGGAGAAAATCCCACTTCTTCAAAGCGTCTGATGAAGTGGGATTTTCTCCCAGCAAAGCTCACACAATAAATAAGTTTGTTAGTCTTTAAGTCTTGTTTGTTTGTCTGATATAGTTATACAAGTACACAGTGCAGTGTGGATGCAGTAATATCAGATTAAGGTTACCTTATATTACAATAACTTTCTTTTGCAACACGATAGGCTTCCATTTGTATATTACTAGACAGGGAGAAATGAAGCACGTTATAATATCATTTGACGGGTACGCATGGAGTTGATTCCTCATTGTAATTAGATGAAAGCAGCATGCTACTGAGGTGCCATGGGAGAATTTCAGAGATCAGGGGCAATGATTCAGATATGCAGTGATTCTGCCGTAGCTTTTTGACCTCTGTAGTCTCCAAAGAAAACTGCAGGGTGGTATCCTAGGAATTTCCTCAAAAGAAGAGGGGAGGGGAAATGTGCTGCTTTAGATAATTCTGTTTCTCCCTTTTTCATGCCCCAGACCAGTCTAATTGTGAATTTGGATCTGTGTAGAGTCACACAACGCCCCTCCTCAGCTGATGATGCAGCTGAGCAAGTTATGGGAGCTCATGGGCTTGGGGGGGGGGGGGGGGGAATCAACAGGGAACTTGCTCAGGTGCATCATCAGCTCAGAGGAAACACTGCTTCCATGTTGAATGAACTTTGAGGTAACACCAGAGAAATTAGAGGGACAGTGACCATTCATTTGTCTGCTTGTCTCAGAATATTTTACCAAAAAAAGCCTCATATTCTTCACTGCAATGACTCTAGTGTATAAATTGGCTGGCAGTAGACACTGATGGCTGTTTCATCAAGTCAATGCTCAAATCTTTACATATCATACCAAGGTCACAGCCAGTCCCTGTTTTCTGGCAGGGCCCCTGACTCTCCAGATTGGGCCTGGCCAGTCTTACTTCTGCTCATAGAACCAGAAGCCTCCTGATGATGCTCCAGTTGCCTAGGAACTAGAGCATCGGGAGAAGAGGTAGCCTAGCCTCTGCTGTGAAACTGGTACAGTGGCTGCCTGAGGCTGGAACCGCATAGAGAGCAGTCCAACCCCTATCCATCCGCCTTTACTGCCACCACTCACAACTACCCACTTCTTGCCAGTTTGTGATCACAGCAGCAAGCTGCTGAGAGCTGCAGTAGGTGGGGATGGGTGGGCCTGCTGGCCAAGTAGGTGGGCATGGGCCCACCCATAGTTAAGCCCCTGTATCATACTATTACACTGCTCAACAATCCATAATGCCTCACTGATCTTAAGAATGAGGGCAGGTCTCTATTACTATTTAAGCCAATCTAATTTATATTGCTCGGCATTGTGAAAAAGACTGTCCTCTGAGTGATGCAAATTCTGGTGATTTAAGTGCTGTTCACACCAGCACTACGTTGGTGGGAAACACTCTCTCATTGACATATAGCGTTTTCACTCAACACACTGCAGTGGCACAGCTGCATTAGTGGAGCTGCACCAACAGAGCACTTCTGGTGTAGACTGAACCTGAGTCTGAGATTCTTAAAATTACAAACACTCAGTACTATTAATAATTAAAAGTTCTTACAAGAGTTGCCTGATGTTGCTCCAGTCTACACACATGGTTGGAACCTTAGTGCTGCAATGTTCATGGAATTTGTAGCCACATGTCTGACATCGGAACCCATTTAGCAGGAACTTCTGGCATATGTCACAGAAGGCAAGCTTTAGAAATGTCTTCCGAGCCTAGAAAACAAAATTAAATAGTTGAAAAGAACATACCCACCCACCCACCCACCATTATGTTATCAGCTCTGTCAAGTGGCTCAGATCAATATCTAAGGACCTGCCAAAATATTTACTATAAAGCCATGAAAGGAAACTTAATATTATAGTACAGCTTCAAACCGAATACTGAGCTTAATACTACACCTTAGAACATTTGTGTGTTTCTGCTGTTACAATCATGGATATTTTATAAGCATTTAAGGAGTTTTTACACAGCTATTTAACACTGAAATTTAAGATTATCCTTGCAGAATTGGGAGCACCATCTTGCTGCCAATAAAGGTGATTGGGAGTTTTTACACTGACTTCAATGGAGGAAGTTTAAGATCCTTAACCTAAAGCACTGGTTTTCCAACATTTTTTCTTGGGACCCAGTTGAAAAAAAATCATTTATGGCCCCAGCCTAACAATAGTATCTTTGAGCAATGGATTCCAGTTTTTTGTGGGAGCTGCAGGGGATACTGCAACCCAGTGCCTAAGGGATGGCAACACAGTACTGGTCCCAAACCTCAGTTTGAAAAGCACTAACCTAAAGCACCAATCACATCATCTTGAACTTTTTTCAATAGTTATAGAATTGTGTATACAAGGAATCAGTATGCTATAAACAGAATAATGTTATTTAGTAGTTATATTCCTTATGGCAAGTTTCTTTATAAGTGAACTTTAGTGTTTTTAAACTTCTTGACACCTCTTTCTCAAGACTTCTGGGAAGCAAGGCATACAAAAATCCTTCCTCACAATGCACAATCAAGCTAGGCTTCAAATCTATGTCCCTGCCCACTTAGAGTAAAAAGTTTTGCACTTTCTGTTCTGCCTGGGCACATCCAAGTCCACTTATGATCTACCCTGGACAGAAAAATTGATCAAATAAAATGGGGCTTCACTGTGTCAATTGTAACCTTTCTGACTGATATAATCTGCTAAAAATATTTCAGTCCTACCAGATGGATCTAAAAATTAAATCCATTATGACACAATATGCCCATGGAAAAATTAAATCCTAACAGAGAATATTACCCTTTCAGTTTAGATAATGCATGATCATAATGGAAAAATAATCTGGCTATATTCCTTGTTGACACAAAGAAGAAAGGCCTTGAGAGTTAGCTTTACTGCTTTCCTCTTCAACAGTTAAATGTAGCCTTGCTTTCTTTTGCTTCTGAGTGCCATGAACTTGAAGCTGACTGAACAGAACTCCACTCCTGCTTGGACACATCTATTTCCCCATCTCTTCTGAGTAAAGTATTGACTAGATCCCAAGCAGAGAAATCCCACAGCATGCTGTTTGGAAGAAACTATAATCAAAGAAAGTTTCTCACCTCCTGAAAGAACTACATTCTGTCAAATTGTGAACACAGCCTCAAAAGCAAGGTAAAGAGATGTCCTGAATTTGCCAAATAAACGAGGAGTCCTGTGGCACTTTTAAAGACTAAAATTTATTTATGTTAGTCTTTAAAAGTGCCACAGGACCCCTTGTTAGTTTTGCTGAACTAGATTAACATGGCTATCCCTCTGAAACATGAACTTGCAGGACATGTTTAATACCCTGAAAAAAACAGTAGGCCTCTATAAAAGACTCCATATATGGAGTTTCACCACTGATTTTTGACCAAAGACCCAGAAGCTCCAAATGCAAGTCATTTTCAGAAGCTGACCACCATCTGAGGTCATATTCTTAGAACTCAGTTATGCATTTATAGACACATAGGTAAACCCAGGTGATTAAGATGGGGTGTGATCAGAGACAGGCCTAGGCTTAGGCCTACTACTAGTGGAAAAAGCAGCACCTTATTCTAGTAACAATCATCTTCTAACTGATACCTTAGAAAGAATGAACATGCATGCCAAAGAAGCCATAAATACTCTCTCTGAGTTAATGGTGGGCATTTTACTGAACATGTAAGAGAAATTATTTGGTTTTCTGAAATAAAGAGGAGGGTGAAGACATTCATTCTGTTTTGAGAAGAGAAATTACTGTCAACTGCTTACCAAGCTGATAAGAGCATCAGAATTGTATTTTATTACTACTATTGTAAATGAAAGAGGGCATCACCACACATTCTTGCCCAGGTCTGAAAAGTCACAAGATAAATGGACTAATACCTGTAAATAGAGATTACGCTGTCATTCTGGTTTTATTAATTAATATATTTTACTGGGAGAGATCATACTGCAGCATCAAGATGTGAAGTTACTCACTGTGTTTAGGAAGTCAACTATACCAGCAGCCAACATTTAAAAATACAGAAGAAAACTCAACTTACAAAGTTGTGTGTTGTGAGTGGAACATGATCAAGGAAATCTACTTGCAATTCCTCTCCAATCAAGGAGGCAGCATCAGTATTCCAATCCAAACGTGCTTTTTTGCTAACAGGAAAAAATGCAACAACTTGAGACAAGAGAATATAAAGGTCTACACAATAAAATAAATTGTAATTCATGACCCTTAAACATAAAAAACAAAGCACAGCTAAACTCTTAGAATGAGAGGTATTTCAATGTGTTTTATTCTTAAACACAGAACTGTAAGTGATTACCAAGTTTCAGCAATAACTACTTAATTGCCTTACATGGGTTGCCATATATTTTGATGATTGGTTGAGAGAGATGGCACCAAGACACTATAGTGATGGGCACAGTAGACATATTTATAAACAAGAGTACTAATTTATGGATGGTAGACAGTGATATGGGAACTATATTATGTGCTTCAGTTCTAGTGTTACTTGAGACCTAAATCGAACTCCATTACACAGAGGTGAAAACCAACAAATGACTTTCTTATGATTGTGGCTTTAAAAAGCATTGAGCCCAAATCTTCCAAAGTCTGAAACCTTCACTCGTTCAGCTTGTAAAATAACCATTTGGTATTTAATAGCAGCAACCGCCCACCCTACAAAAAGTAAAGGACTGCTTGAGATTTAAATCCATAACACATTATAAATTTCTCTGGAAATTTTAATCTTAAAACAGAATACATTGATCTTTATATGAGGAAGCCAAGCACATGCAATGCTGAGGGTGCTATCTTCATATGCAGGAAATATTGACCCAACTTTGAACACATAATCTAGCTAGATTAGAGTGATACAACACAGTCTTTAAAAAGCTAACTGAAGTTTTTCCCTCTTCAGTTTTGAGACAGAAGTGCAGCTATTTTTTCAGTATTTCCCTGTATATAAAACATACATTTAAACTATTTGCTTTCTTTCAACATGCTTTCAGTAATGGCTTTTTGAAGAAATCTGAGAAGAGCTAAGAGAGCAAAGAAAGCAACAGAAAAGTCTTCACATCCAAGTTAGGGTTGTAAATAAATTAGCAAAACAGGAAAAGAAGCTACTGTTTCTGCTAGTTTAAAAACAGGATTTGAAAAATCCAGTAAGATGTTAAAACTGATTTTCTGATTTTGTATACAGATTCTTACCCTGTTTGTTCATTAAAAAGTCGAAAAACTGCACAGCATTCTGGCTGTAGACCTCTAACTTTGAGCGCTTTCATAAGACAATCATGTAGGGTCATCCCATTCCGCACATTCACCTGTGAATGATCATTTAGTTTAAAAACTCTAATGAGAATGACATACATGGCTTTAAAAATGTTTTACAGATCTTCATATTCTACAGGTTAGACAGCACATTCTACACATTTTTTTAAAGTAAAGATAGCTTAGTAGCACTTTTCTTTATAGAGTCTATTGTTTTTAAAAAGCGTACCTAACGTGCTATACGAGCAACATGCATAAGCATTTCTAGGAACAATGGTATAACAGGTTAAAAAAAGATACTACTTTCTTCAGAATTTAACTGAACAAGTCCACCAAAAAAATATATTCAACATAGCCTTCCACAGAAAACAAATAAGCCATACACGTCTTTGGCTGTCAGATCAATACGTACGTGTGCTGCAGTAGAAAGCAGTCTTCCAAATTTATCCTGCTACCAGAATAGCTCCCAAACTTTCAAATCCAGAAAGCGAGTGAAACTGAATATACCTCATTTAATTTGAGGTGGCATGACAACGGAGACCAAAAGGTACGCTCTTAAGTAGCGGATCCCAAACCATCATGCAGGACTTTATAAAGCTCAGCCATCATATCAAATGGCACACAATGCCTACAGCTTCTTTCTCCTTGGCTGAAACTTTGGAATGCAGTTCCTAGAGAATGCATTAGTAAAGCCTGGATATGGCAAAGGCACAGGCAATCATGGAAATGCCTCCCTTTAAGGCAGGGGTACTCAAACTTTTTGCGAGCCGGTCCACATTCAGCCTTCCACCATTGACCAGGGTCCACAAACAACTAGGGTGGGGGGGAGGGGGAGCGCAGCGAGCAACAGAAGTTGCTCAGCTGCCCTTAGAGCAGGGGTACTCAAACGGGCAAATAGGCCACTGTCGCAGTCCACCGGAAACCTCTTTGCGGTCCGGATTGTGGACCGCGGGCCGCCATTTGAGTACCCCTGCTTTAAGGTGACATGCTGTTAATCTAATCAGATGTACAGGCAGGTGCTTTCTGGCCATCAGTGCTATCTTATTATCCTGATATAGCTCCAACTGTGAACCTCCTTGACAAAAGTCAGACTGGAGCTAAAAAGGCTGAGCAACTTTGCAAATACATGGCCTAAATCTGAGAGTTTTAAAGAGATGTTTAGGAACAGTATATTGTTGGGACAGGCAGTCTTAGTGGAAGGGCAGGAGTGGTATTTGCCCAAGCCCCCACTGGGCGGAGGGGCCCCTGCACTGCAGATGATGCAGGCGGAGAGGATTCCATGTGGGGCAGGCTGGCAGGGGTCCCAGTGAGGCCATTGGGTGAGAGCTGACAAGGGGGACACAGCAGGTCAGTGGGGGCCCTGGCAGAGGGAGATGGGGGGTTTGTACCAGCAGGGGAGCTGGCAGGACCCATGGCGGGCCAGCAGTGGGGCCAAGAGGTTGGCAGGGGACTTGGCAACCCTGCAGAGGGTCTGGCAAGGGCCCCAACAAGGTGCCCAAATCATGAGGCCCCTCCACATAATGCCCAGGGCCCCAAAATCCCTAAGACCACCCCAATTGTTGGTAGCTATTTGATAATTACATTTATTTTGTTACAGGCTAGTTATGTAAATAAACTGCTTTTCTTTTACTGTTGTTTTATTTGATTAAAAGGACAAAAGGGAATATTAACATCTAACTGAACCTTGCACATAAAGTAAGCTGTCAGTTAACTGTGCTATTGCAGCTAATTACCTATGTGTGTCTAGGAGGTGAAGGCTTTAATTTGGAAAGACAATATACACTTCTGTTCTCCACTCAAAGTACCTGTGAACTGTTGTGAGAACTTAAATGGTTATTGTTGACTGTACTGCCTGAGGAACGCATTGAATAAAGGTCAAGCACTGCATTCATCAAAGCCCACATGAGGAAATTACCTGCAAGGGCCCACCTTGCTATAATTATAAAGGATGCTTCCAACATAATCCTTTTATCTCACATCTGTCCAAACTTCTCAAGGGAAGTTTAGAACACAAGATCAAGATTTCTGCATGAACCTGGACCGGAATCACCTTACTGATTCTCATGGGAGAATCAGAACAAATTCTATATATGGACTATTTAGTTTTCATTTCTCTGGACTGGGTTTCTAAAAAAAGAAAACTGTGGAAAAAAAGGCAGATACCTTCCGTTACTAGATGGATGCCACAGAGACTACACAAGCAACAATTCTACCAGAAAACATATACAAGGACCTTTAAATCATTTGTAGGTATCTGACTGCTTTAACACTTTAAGTTCTCCTACAGTTTGTTTCTTCTTTTCTCTAATAAAGCTTCTGTGGTATTTTGGTTAAGATCCAAACTTATATTGATCTGGTAATGTGGCTGATTTTTGGGATCAGGGGAACCTTCTTGGCAAAGGCCATGGAGTTTTAAGTAACTTAACTCTTTACTAGACCCAGTGGCTTATTGGGAGCCAGAGATGGAAGCGCAGTAAATTGGGCTAAGCGTATATTTGTTTTAGCTTCTTGAGAACCATGTGGGGATCAGCAGTATTTCTGTGGCTAGATGGGAAGTCTGACTTCAGTGTCATCTACCAGTGCTGAGAGAATTTGCTTCCCTTGTGCAGCCTGCCCTGACCTGGCCTTTGCTACCCTTCCTGAATGGTTATGAAGAGCAAATGAGCATGCTTAGTGGAAGTTATGGTTGCATCATGTGGTGACTATTCAACTTTTGGGCTTCTGTGTGGATTTACACCTCCAAGATAAAGAAAAGTTGCCTTTCCATAAAAAAAAGTTTAATTTTAATAGCCTTTTTGATTTCTATGCAGGTCAGTGAAAGTGAGAGGAAGTTAAGTCCATTTGCTTTGTTCATTTGTTTGATTTGACTCAAAAAAAAAAAAGTGAAATGTAAGGTTTGATATTTGAATTTTCAAAGGGATAGCCATGTTAGTTTAGTCCAGAAGAAAAACACAAAACAAAAACAAAAAAAAAACCCAAGGAGTCATGTGGCACTTTAAGACTAACAGATTTATTTTTCGCATGAGCTGTCTCCCACAAAAGCTCACGCGAAAAATAAATCTGTTAGTCTTAAAGTGCCACACGACTCCTTGGTTGTTGTGGTGTGTGGGTTTGTTTTTTTTTATCTGAATGTGCATCTGAGCACTGGATAAATTTGCAACATCTTACACCCACCTGGATAGCATTTCTCTATTTGGATAGAATGTGATAATTTTTTAATGCCGCATCCCTACCACTTGATCTACAGTAGGTTCAAGAATTACGCCTGTATGTCTTTTGGCTCAATATACCACTTGATCTTGACCAAAAGAAAAAATAAAGGCAGATGATACAGACTTTATGTATTGTGTTTTAAGTTTGTCATGTTTTGTTTTAATTCTCCTGCTTAAGGAAGCAGTATCTTCTCATCAGTTCTGGAAAAAGCTATTTTGGTTGTTGCCATAACCACTTTATTATAAAGGGTTGCTGTACCTACTGTGTCTAGTTTGTTTCTTATATCATCAAAAATTGTTCTGGAATTTCTGTATTGACAAAAGATACCCTTAAAATTAAAAAAAAATTCTGCTCGCTTAAAATACAAAATATCAGATATATTTCTCTCTCTCTCTAAGAAATACTGGCAGTATTTGGACTTGGAATGTGATGTTTGCACTGGAGGTTGAAATCTGAGCTACCACTCTCCCAGACTAAGTCTCAACCTTTCCTCCTGTTCAAGTTTCAGCCTCCAACTGTGATGTCACATTCCAGGTCCTCCACAAGAGGAGCAGTAAATCAGAACCATATATTCCTAATGTAGAACCAGAAAAAGAGTTTTTCAGAAAATGTTTGAGGTACATAGACCAAAAAAACCATTCCACTTTTCTTAAAATATTTGCAAAACAGTTAACTTCTGTAGGCAAACCTTCAGAAGTGAACAACAGTGGACTTATCGGCACAGTATGCCATGATGAACCAAAATACTGAGGGCCCAGCACGGCCAAAGTGACATATTTTCTGTCACACCCACAGAAGTACACACCCCATGTAAAAGAAAATTTTGTTGAAGTTTACTGTTTTTATTTTGGACAGTGTTTTTATATCTGACACATATGCAGACCAGAGTGGTATCACTGTGTGAAGGTGGCATTATGTTGACACACAGAACAAAATATGAATTAGGATTTCAAGGAACATGACTGACTTTTAGCATATTATTGAAATGCTCAGTTCCAATACAGCTATTGGGGGGGGGGGGAAACACCAAGAAATGTTTAAATTCAGTTTATATTAAACATACTTCACTGTAGGCATCCACACTAAAGCAACCTGTGATAAAATTAATCAAATTTGAGTTTACATAGGCTAAAATAGTTCTGCAATTGTATTGAGTTAAGTTAGCTCATTACTGAAATGTCCTGCCATTAAATATTTGAATGCAACTTGCATATGTCTATAGATAGAACACAGCATCAGAATACAGTGACAGTGGTTTTAAAATATAGCCTTTAGGATTAACAGACTCATCATGACTTTGCTAAACATGGACCAACCTTCTAGTTTTATTTGACATCTCTGCTGCCACATACACATCCCAGCATAAACAATGGTAAAAGTCCATAATACCTCATAGTGACCACAGTGCCAGATTTCCCATTAGGCACTGTAAGCACAGTGCCTACGAATGAGGGAAAAAATTAAAAAAGCAGAAAAAATAAGGGAAAATAAGGAAAATCACGTGGTTTAGCATTAGAATAGTTTAAAGTGCATCATGTCAGTCGACACAATTCAATTGACATTTACCACTCTTTCTGCACATTTCAGAGTGAAAGTGCCTAGGGCCTACGAACACCAAAATCTAGTCCTGAATGCCTATCAGCACTGCACCCTTCTTTTGGCATCGTGTAGTGCACATGTATGCAGTCCACCCCCTACTGCAGGCAACAGAGATCCAGACTATGAGGTGTAGCTTACGCAAACAGACTAAAGATACGCCAGAGATAGGTGTGGGTACACACTCTTACATGAATCGCTAGTCACCCACCCTGTGACTCCCTGCTTACGTTGTTACGTTTAGTCATCTATCATCCCATTACCTCTTTTTCTGAAGCTTTTTTAAAGAACTGATGACAGTTACAGGCTGCCTCAGCCCCCTGCTGGTTGAATCCTTACTTGACAGAGGGTATGCTTCTGGTAGAAGCAAGCTTTCTCCACTGAATCCCATTGCCCGAGCCTTTCACTGACACATGTAACTACACACCACAGCGTGGATGCAGAGTGATTTTGACTGCAGGATGTAACTGCACCTGCAGCATTACCAGTAGAGTGTGATGTAGACATAGTCATACATGAAGCTGGGGTAGACTTACCACTGTGCGCTGCTTGTTAGGCAAGAAAACTCGAATGGTATTACTAGTCTTAGACGTATCAGAGAGTTTGCCATCATCAGAAGGTCGGCGATGATAACCAAACTGCTGAACAATAGTAGGTGAAATACAGTTTGATCCATCAAAGACAGAATCCTTGAATCCAAAGCCATTACTGATGGTCTTCCAAGCTCCCTGAATGTGCTCCATTGATACAACCGAAGGAAAGTAAAATCTGAAATGAAGTACAGATGAGAAAAATTACAACATTCTCAGAGCTGAATCTGAAAGCAAATACAGTAAAAGACCAAGGAATATAATCAACACCACAACCACTTAGGCTTTGATATAGTATTTTTCACTGGTAGAACTCAAGTGCTCTACAACTATGGTATCATCCCCTAATATACTGTTAAATTATATAACATTTAAACAGAATGCCATTGTACATGTAGTACAGACAAATTCATAAAAATATTTCTGTAAACGTCCCAGCTATGTTTATTTAACTGTGTCAATCTCTAAATATATAGAGATGCACGCACATTCCTGTGAATCTCAAAAGCAACACATTAGGCGCATGCTTACATTTCTGATGGTTTATTTTCTCCCAAACTGAAGTATACATTCCTAGCTCATAGCTAAGCACATGCTAAGTTTGAAACTCAAAAGGTGTGAGTTAAAGATATTTATTTTGTGTGAAGTCTTTATTCAAGTGGTTAAAGTTATTATTCTAAAATTGAGAAGAAACAAAATTAAGCATATCTATTCCCCGGACCCCAAAAAAACTGAGCCTAGCGTTCAAAGACAGGGATTTGCAATTAAACAATGTAAGCTTTTTAAATATGTCTCCAGGTGTGTTATAGTAAAAGAAATTATTGCCAAATAAATCTTTGACAATCTATTATCTATCTTCCTGATCATCTTAATATTCTTTATACGCCAAACTATGTTATAACATGAAGACTGCAAAGTCAAGCACTCAAGTTAGGAAAATATCAGAATTACGGTTGTCTTTGCAACCGAGGGAAATTGCTCTTGGGAATTGTGAACTTTTTCAGCTGACACTTTCCAAAATGATTCAGCCTGAGGCAGACAACCTGCACAGAAGTTTTCAACCAAAATGATAAAAATTCAGCAACAGTATAAGCAACTGAAAAGGATCTTAGAATTTAAAGTGTCAAGCAACCTTAACAAGCAGTGCCACGAGCCCTTCCTTAATCAATGACAAGAGGCAAAAGTAACTTTTGAAAAGGCAAAGTATCAATATTCCTAGCTGACATCTTAACAGCTGAATCAAAATTTAATCACAGCTAATGATTCAATCTACAAGCAACTCATGAAATTCTAGTTTATGGCCACACACAGGTACTTGCCCATAATCAAATTATTTTAGTTTTGGCATCTGCATCAGCAAGCACATCCCAATACATAAATGAGGAAGTTGGAGCTCTGATACATCACCACACTTTGAACTGACTACTAAGTGTGTTGCCAGTCTCCAGCAACAAACTCAAAAATTAATACTGCTCCAAAACATGGGGGGGGAGGGGTCAGGTTATCATTTTAAATTTACAAGCGGGGTAAAGCTACAGAAGAGATATGCCAATGACAACTCTAATATGCAAAAGTTGATTTTTGGTAGTTCACTGCATTACATTCTTTATAGATAAATATAAATTCATTTTTCTCCAGTTTAACTTTATACTCTATAGATTCTCCAAAGTCTCCTTCCTGAAATTACTAAAATCTCTGGTATGGTCTGCAGCCTTAGAACACTATTCTGCAAGAGCGGTAGATTTCATAGACTAAGCAGAGTCATTACTTGGACAGAGGAGCAAAGGAAAGCTCAGGAACTCTCAGTGGGGCTGGTGATTCCACACTGCAGGTGGCAGCTTTTCTTCTGAATCAGTCCATGAGGCATGACGAGGCGGCGCCTTACTGTCAGATGTGCTGTTCTCCAGATTACAATTTTCAGTAAAGAAAAGGTTACCCATCCTGTGCGTTAACTGGAGTTCTCTGAGATGTGTCCCCCTGTTGGTGCTCCACCTTAGGTGAGGGCACGTCCCGGACCGGAGAATTTTCTAGCCATGTTATTCAGAGCTACACAGGCAACAAGAGGCCGCCTCAAACTGTAATCTGGCACTCTCTTGTTGCACATATGCTGCCCAACCCTCCTTCAGTTCCTTCTCGACTTGGGAGCAGGAAAGGTAAAATTCCAATGCAGAGAGAAGAGGATGGAGGATGGTGGAGCACCCACAGTGACACACATCTCTGAGAACTCCAGTTACCACACAAGGTGAGTAACCTTCCTTTCTCCTACGAGTACTGTCCCTGTGGGTGGCTCCACCTTAGGTGACTACCAAACCATATCCAATTCAGGATGGTGAGACTCTGGTGTGTTTTGATTATAAAGATGACAGTACTGAGAGACCAAAGGCCGCATTAGATTTTGAGGCTTGGTCAATGCATAACATTTTGTGAAAGCATAGGGTCAAGCCACGGAGCTGCTCTGCATCTCTCTGTGACAGGGACATTGTGTAGGAAGGCCATGGTAGTGGAAAGTGCCCTAGTGGAGTGTGATCTTATGCTGTCTGGAGGTGTTACTCCTTCAA
Source organism: Podocnemis expansa (assembly GCA_007922195.1). Taxonomy (NCBI): domain Eukaryota; kingdom Metazoa; phylum Chordata; order Testudines; family Podocnemididae; genus Podocnemis; species Podocnemis expansa. The sequence continues at coordinate 36,513,894 of ML681973.1, read as the reverse complement.
GTCTGTAAGACGTATGGATACAGCCTGATATCCATTTAGAAAATCTCTGCTTAGAGATGGGATTGCCTTTGCACCCCTGCACTGTGGAGATGAATTGTCTGTTTGTTGTCCTAAAGTACTTTGTTCTCTCTAGGTAGAATGCAAGGGTGCGATGGAGTGTGGAGTATCACATCCTGTTCACTGGAGTGAGCCTTTTGTGTGAAAACAGTTGTGTGTATTGTCTGGTTTAGATAAAAGGGAGACGAAATTTTTTTTATAAGAATTTTGGGTGTGGTTTGACGGTGACCTTGTCTTTATGGTATGTAGTGTATGGTGGGGATGCCATCAGAGCAGCTCATTCTCTAACCCACCTTGCAGATGTTACAGCAACAAGGAAGGCTACTTTCATAGACAAATGGGTAAGCAAGCATGTTGCCATGGGCTTGAAAGGTGGTTTCATGATGGCAGAAAGAACAAGGTTAAGATCCCACATTAGGGTGAGAGGTCAGATCTCGGGATATACGTTTTGAATGCCCGTAAGAAAACACTTTACGGGAAGGTGTGAGAAAAGTGGGTGTATCAATGGAATTTGTGTGGAAGGCCGTGATAGCCGCAAGGAGCTGACTGTAAGGCCTGTTTTGTTTTTTTTTCCAGGTACAAACAGGTAATCCAACATTGTTGGAAAAGAGGCCGAAAGAACAACTGGTGGTGTTCACACCAGTGAGAAAATCTGTGCCGTTTTTGAAAGCAAGTCTTTCACATAGATGGCTTTTGGCAATTCGGTAGTACATGTTGGACTAGTTTGGAGCACTGTAACTCCTCCTGTTGGAGCCAACCAGGAACCATGCTGTCAGATGTAGTTTCTTTAGGTCCGCATGAATGGTGTGACCTTTGTGTTGTGACAGCAGGTCTTTCAAGAGCAGACATATCATGGGTGGTTTTGCCAACATCCGAGTGAAAAGGGTGAACCACAGCTGTCTCAGCCATTCTGGGGCGATCATGATTGCTGTCACTTTGATGTTCCAAATTTTCAGCAGCGTTCACAGGATCAAAGGAATAGGTGAGAAGGCATAAGAGAATCCCTGTGACCTGGAGCAGAGAAAAGCATCCCCTAGGGACCCACTGCCTATGCCCATCCTGGAGAAGAATGCTGGGCATTTGTGCTTATAGTGAATAGCAAAGAGATCTATGGATGGGTAGCCCCACTGGGAGAATATGCTGTGCAGTAGGGTGGTTTGCATCTCCCACTCATGGTCTGGAGGAATTGATCTGCTGGAGAAAGTCTGCCATTGAATTTTTTACACGCAGAAGGTATGATGCAGAGATCCATACCTTCTGCCCAATGCACCAGTTCCAGAGTTTCATGGCTTCAGTACCTAGGGAGTTTGACCGTGCTCCTGTCTGTTGATATAAAACATACAGGCTATGTTGTCTGTCATAACCTTTACATGTCTATGGATAACAAAGTCACAAAAATTAAGGCTGGCACTGCACACTGCAAAAAGCACTAACAAATTTATGTTAAAGGGACAATTCTTGTGGTGACCAGTCTTTACAGGGCGTCATGATGTTGGAGGTGGGTGCCCCAACCCAGAAGGGAGGCGTACGTGGTCACTATCAGAAATAGAGGATCTTATACGAATGGTACCCCTCATTTGAGGTTTTTGGGTTTTGTCCATCAACGTAGAGTTTCCTTGATTTCTGGTGGTATAATTATTATTTTGTTCATAGACTGGTAATGAGGTTTGTAAACTCTTGCAAGCCATTATTGGAGCGGGTGTACACGTAGTGTTACTTTGTCTACTACAAACATTGTGTCAATGCCCAAAGGGATAGCCGTGTTAGTCTAGTCCAGCAAAAAAAAGAGTCGTGTGGCACTTAAATCTGTTAGTTTTTAAGTGCCACACGACTTTTTTTTTTTTTTTTTTTTAAACACAAACACTGTGGCAGTCATATGTTGTAATGGCTCCAGGTTCCAGAGTTGGGATAATGGAGGAGAGTGTGACTATCTTGAATTTTTGGGTCCTTATAAATTTGTTGAGTTTTCTTAAGTCAAGAATTGGTCTCCATCTTCCAGATTTCTTTTGTGTTAGAAAGCATGGGGAGCAGACGCCTTTCTTCCTGAATTGTTCACGCACCCTTTCTATAGCTCCTATATGGTGGAGGCAAGCAGTCTCCTGCTGCAATTGTAGTACATGAGTTGTGTTCCTGAAGATGGACAAGGAAGGGTGATGGAACATGGACTTTGTTTTGACAGGGATGGTGTATCTGATCCACCTAGTATCTAGAATCCACATGTCTGTATATTATCATGGTCCAGGCATGGTAAAATGGGTGACGACAGTCTTTGTTGGTTCTGGAACTTTGGAAAGGTCTTGCAGGCCCCTCAACCAAAATCTCAAAACTGGGGTTTTGAAGCAGGGTTCTGAGAAGTGGATGGTTGATTTGATGGCTGCTTCCAGCACTGTGGACATTGTCTGTTTCGCGGTGGTTGTTCTTGTCACCTGTTGAATGGGTGTTACTATGGCTGGAATTGGTACTGTACATTATACAGTTGGTATCTGTATGATTGTCATCTGGTTATCGGCGTGTAGACACCAAATGTTCAAAAAGTGCCCTGGAAATCTTTGGATGTATTCACGGTGTCTGTCTTTTCTGAGAACAGATTCTTCTTGTCAAAAGGGAGATCCCTGATTACCATCTGTAATTGTTGTGGAAGATCAGCACAGTGTAACCAAGAAGATCTCTGTAGGACAACATCAGTGGCCACCGTGGAGCTGCAGCCTCCACGACATCAAGCGCAGCTTGGAGGGCTGTTCTTGAAATCAATTATCCTCTCTGATTAACATGCATAATTGTTTTTTCTTTGCCTCGGGGATATTTTTTTCAATAAAATCAGCAAATTTAATGTAGTAGTTGTGACTTTAGTTAGCACAGGGGTGTTGGATGGTGCTGATGGCGAAGCGTATGGTGCAGAGTGCACTGACAGTTCTGTCTGTGCTGTAGAGGATGCCTGCATTGTTATCAGCACCGAAGCTGGCTGTGTAGGTACCATATTTAGTGGCACCGAGGATGAATGCCTGGTTGGTGCCAAAGTCACTGACAGCATGGCTGAGACAGCTGTTTTACAGTTTGACTAGCTATTGATTTAGATTAATGGGCATGGCTTTTCCTGTCCCTATGGTCCAAAGTGGTTCAGCTGAACCAGCTATTGGAGTTGCCAGCCTATGTACCTAAGGAGCCTAGTGCCTCTTTGGTAGGATCAGATTTAGCCACAGGCGAAGGTGATTTTCTCCTATTTGCTGTGGAACGCAGAGGATTTAAGCACCCCTTTGAAGTTTGAGTAGGCTCTGGAGTCGATTCTGCCTAGGGTTACAAGATATCCGGCAAAAGGAGGACATGTCCTCCTTTTTTGCCTTCATGTCCTCCATCCTCCAGGCATTTTAAAAATAGGTGCTTTTGTCCAACTTTTTACTGATCAGGAATAGAATGTTAAAAACCCCTCTAATAGCCAAGTTGTGGAATGGGGGACCTTTCCCCCAGTGGCTGGAGATTGGAGCTGGTCACATGCACAAACTGCCCAATCACAGCTCAGCACAAAACAGGCCTTTTCACTAAGAGCTCAGGTATCCCCTGACTGGAGGCTACTTTCACAAAGCTGCCTGGATAGCTCAGTTGGTAGCATATGCATCTTTTAACCTTGAGGTTGTCGGTTCAAGACCTATAGAAGGCACTTTTATTTCTGGCCCCAGCTCCCTACAAAACAGTTCGGTTGGGCGGGGGCCCCCCCCGAGATACTAATAAAATGAAGGAAAATAAAGTTTACCATAAATAAAATTACTAACAAGGACCAATAAAACCACTAAAGGAGCAGGTTTGAACTGGACAGAAACAACTTAGGACTTTCTTTTTTACCGTAAAAATAGGCTGCTGTGGAAAACAAAGTGAATTAACTGTTTTTTTTTCTTTTTTTTAAACTTAAGATACTTTAAGTTTATTTGAAAATTTAGTTTTTTAACTTTAGTCTCATGAATACTAATGAAAGGTTCATGAAAAACTTATTTAATAAAAATCCAGTTTTTGGTAAAAACACATTTTGGTAATTATCTTTATTTTAAAATAATTTGAAAACACATGATATTGTGCAGTTTTAATGCTGCATTCATTAATCATTACCCATTTTTCATGACCCAATATGGTGATGTTTGAGTCACAGATCTCTTATCTTTTCACGCCATGGCACTCAAATTCTTACAGCGGTGGAACTTACAAGTTAAGTGCTCCTCACCCTGACATTTTATGCAACGGTATCCAAGGCCAGCATGGCATCGCAGCAGCTCTCACACCTTTTGAAGCCCAAGGAGCTGGACATGGCTGAAGAAAAAAGCCTGGGGGGGTGGGCTGTTTGTTTTTGTTTTTTAAATGGGAAAAAGAAAAGAGGAGTTCTAACAATTAACGAGAGTGAAAAAGAATCTCTGACAAGCTTAAGCCATAGTCTACACTAAGGGCTTTTTCGGCTGCAGTCGACCAGCATTTACACAAGGAACGTAAAATTCCTTCTGTAAACAGCAGCAGATTTCTAAGCTGCCATTACACATTAGGGGAAAGCCAACTGCAAATCATTTGTGGTCGGCTTTCCCCTATGCCCTCAGACCCCCAGGACTTCAGGGGTCTGCTTCCGGGAGCAGTGCAGCAAGTTCATACATGCTGCCATCTGCTCCCAGAAGTTCAAACTGATGGCAGTGAATCTGCCACCGCCAATATAGACATACCCTCAGAGGAAGGTTAGGTTCCATCTGAAACCTTGGATGGTCGAGAAGGAACTGAGGGAGGGTCAGGTGGTGTGTGCACAACAAGAGGGTGCCAAACTGTGGTGTTAAGAAGCCTCTTGTCACCTGCATAGTCCTGACAAACAGCTAGAAAGCTCTCCAATTTGGGACACAGGAACACACCCTTACCCAAGGTGGAGCACCCACAGGGACACCACTCGTAGGAGAAAGACAAGCTTCCTTTTCAACTACAGTTTGTTTTTCCCTTTGTTTAAAAGAAAATAGATGTCAGCCTTCTCACCTTGCCACTTTCCAACCTGGGTATCTAGAAGGTCGCACATTTTGTTGCTTCTGTAGGCTGAACTCACTGCTTGCGCTAGGGGCTCCTTTATTTCCCATCATTATCTCCACATGCTCTATGTGCCCACCCTCCCATCTCCTATTTCAGGGACTGTCTGGAATCCCTCCTCCCCCATGTCAGTGGCTCTATGTCCCTCATTCTGACTTTCCACCCTACGCAGGGGCTTGGTGCTCACCACATTTCCTTTCCCTACCATATCAGAATCCCCCATTCTCCCCACCTGGAACTGAGATGATGTAGGATTGGGGGGGGGGGGGGAGCACAACTAGCTTGAAGAACAAGAGCAGCAATTAGTAATCTAAAGAAAAAAAAAACAGAATATTCCAGAGGGGTAGCCATGTTTGTCTGTGTCCAGCAGAAATGAGAATCCTGTGGCACTTTACAGACTAACAGATTTAACAAATCTGTTAGCCTATAAGGTGCCACAAGACACTCATTTTTAAAGAGAAGTGAGGGATACTTGCGCTTGTGCAGTAGCCAGGGTACTTCAAGATGTGTGTCCCTGTCTGCTCCACTTCAGGTGTGTGGCCAGCCCCGCGCCTCAAATCAGAGACTTCTTTAGAAGTCTCCAAGGGGGAACTGGCGCATGCCAGCAGGGACCCATGGCTGTTTTCACGCCACTGGTCACTTCCGCAGCTCCCTCCACCCCCCGTAGCTCTGTTCCTTCTCTACCATGAAGGAAGCAGAGCTCCTGTGTATTAGTATGCTTCAAAGTGGAGGGTGGATGAGGGCAGGTAGTGGAGGAGGACAAGGACATGCATCTCGAAGAACCCTGGCCACTGCACAAAGGTGAGTATCCCTCACTTCAAGCAGCGTCCTTGTCTGCTCCACTTCACGATTACCAAGCCTTTCCCTCAGTTGGAGGGGAGAATTTCAGAGCTTGTTTTATGTACTGACTCTAGCACTGCCAGTCCCATAGAGATGTTTGAAAGAGAACTGTCAATAGCACATTTTACAAATGCGTCTGCTGAAGCCCATGTGGGAGCCCAACAGATGTCGGAGATAGGGCTGTTGTTCATAAAAGCAGTGGAAGTTGCTACTGATCTTGCGGAGTAGATGCAAATAACCCCAGGGGGCTGAGTTCCCCTCACTGCATATGCAGTATGTATCAATGTTCCCTCTAATTACTTGTAGACTGTGTGCACAAAAACATTTCTTTGTGAGCACCAATATTAGCATTATTGAATTTTTTGTGTGCACTTTATTTTTTTGTGTGCGCAGGTTTCACGATCTGTGTGCACATGCACACGTGCACAGCTTAGAGGGAACAGTGGTATGTATGCATGTGGATATCCACTTAGAAAGTCTTTCTTTGGAAATTCATTGTCCTTGTGAATGTTCTGTTATAGATACAAAGAGTCTCGATGTTTTACAGAAGAGTTTTGTTCTTCGTAGGTAGAATGCTATGGCACGCCTTAAATCTAATGCATGCCATGTCATATGCTGTGGGTCAGTGTGGTTTTGGGAAGATGAATGGTTTGGTTGAGATGAAAAGAGGGGACACTATTTGGTAGTAATTTGGGGTGTGGTTGGAGAGAGATTTTTTGTCTTTGTCAAAGACTGTGTATGGTGGATTTGCCATCAGTGCAGAGAGTTCGCTGACATGTGCAGAGGATGTTATGGTGATAAGGAAGGCCACTTTCATAGACATGTGCAACAGTGAGCATGTTGCGAGAGGCTCAAAAGGTGGTTTCATTAGAGTTTTTAGAACCATACTGAGGTCCCACTGAGGTACAGCTGGTAGGACATGAAAGTATTCATTCTGCATACCTGTCATGAACCTTTCGACTACTCAACGAGAGAAGAGTGATGAGTTTTGTACTGGTTCATGAAAAGTAGATATCGCTGCACGATGAACCTTGAGCATACTAAGTGAGGGGTTTGTGTTTTTCAGGCACAGAAGATAATCCAGTAATTCGGGGACAGGATCATCATGGGATTTTTGTTTCTCTGGCTGCACCAAATGGAAAATCTGTGCTATTTCTGAAGGTAAGTATGTCTTGTTGCAGGTTTCCTGCAGTTTAGGAGAATTTGTTTTACTTGTTGTGAACATTGCATTTCTAAGTCATTGAACCATCCAGGTACCATGCTATGAGGTGCAATTTGTTCAGGTTAAGTATGCAGAATTTTCCCCTTGGCCTGTAATAAGAGATCTGGGACTTTTGGAAGAGCAACTGGCTGTTTTTTGGACATTCTTAGGAAATAATTGTACCAGCTCTGTCTGGGCCATGCTGGTCCTATCGGTATTACTGTGGCCCTGTTGTGACAGATTATCTAGAGCGTTTTGGAAATCATAGGTATTGGTGGGAAAGCATATAGAAGTCCCATGTTCCATTTGAGAAGAAATGCATCTCCTCTGGATCCTCAGCCTATGCCTGCCTGAGAACAGTATGCTTGGCATTTCTTGTTTGTCTATGTGGCAAAATGGTCTAGTCAGGAGAAGCCCTATTGTAAAAATATTTGTCAGATGATGTCTTTCCGAATCTCCCATTCATGGATAGTTTCAAAAGTCCTGCTCAAGGTGTCTGCTATAGTATTGTCTTTTCCTGCTAAGCACATGGCTGATATGTGTATCCCATGTTCTGTGTACCAGTCCCAGGGCTTTACTGACTTCAGGCATAGTGGTCAGGACTGTGCTCCTCCTTGGCAGTTGATATAGTACGTGCAGGACATGTTGACCATTATATTTTACTAATTCTCCTGAAATCAGGGGCAGGAAATATCTTCAGGCATTGCAGACTACACAGAGCTCTAGCAGGTTTATGCGCAGATGTGTCTCTTGCAGCGACCATCTGGCTTGGACAGTCTCCTCCAGGAGATGTGCCCCCCAGCCTGTCATGGAGGCATCCGTTGTCATTAATAGGTCTGGTTCTGAAGTCGTAAATGGGACCCCTTGCAATAGATTCTCTTCCTTTGTCTACCAAATTAATGAATCTCTTATGTGCTTTGGAGGACACAGGAGGTAATGAAGAGGATGGTGGCGTGGTTTGAACATGTTGGTATACCACAACTGAAAGTGTCGCATGTGGCACCTCACATGCTTGACTTGGGCAGGTTGTTGCTGTCATATGGCCAAGCATCTGCATACATGTGCGCGCCGATACAGTCAGGGAAATCCATACACTGGGTACGAGATTCAGAATGTTTACGTATCTTTCTTGTAGAAGGTAGGCCTTTGTCATTGGTCTATGAATCTGCGTGCCGATGAAGAGGATTTCTTCCGAGGGGCACATGGAGAACTTCTTGTAATTTATCACAAGGCCTAAACATAGGAAAAGTTTTTTGGTAGTGGTCACAGACTCTTGAGCCTCTTGGTATGACCGTGCCTTTATGAGGAAGTTGCCCAAGCAGGGAAAGATTGTGATATCCATTTTGCAAAGATGTGCTGAGACTACAGTCATGAGTTTGGAGAACACTCTTGGTGCTGTACAAAGGCCAAAGGGGAGTACTGTGTACTGGCGGCGTTTGCCCAAACATACAAATCTGACAAATTTCCTGATGGCTGGGTGGACAGAAACATGAAAATAGACATCCTTCTGGTCAAGAGAACCCAACCAGTCCTCTCTTTCCAGCGCAGGAAGTATGGCTGGAATTGTCACTATTTTGAACTTCTTGGTGTCAATGCATTTGTTGAGCTTCCTGAGGTTGAGGATAGGCTTCCAGCCTCCCCTTTTTTTCCTGTGCCAGGAAGTACTGAGAGTAGACCCCCTTCTTCCTGTACTGAGATGGAACTTCCTCTATTGCCCTTAAAAGGAGCAGATAGTTTATCCCCTGGTGTAATAAGTGTTCGTGAACAGGGTCCCTGGAAATGGACTGGAAAGGCGGATGGGAGTGGGTTTCGATAGAAATAGGATGGTATACCCCTTGGAGATGGTATCCAGAACCCACTTGTCTGACAACATGGATTGCCATTAGTGGAAGAAAGGAAGGAGTCTGTTTTGGAAAAACTGAGGCACTTTAATGACAAGAGATTTCACTGGAGTGGGATAGTAGGGGCAACCCTCAACCAAAGACTCAAAATTGCTGTTTAGCATTAGATGGTTGAGAAATAGATGATGTTTTGTTAGTCTGCCTTTGATGCTATTGCTGGCTGGGTTGAGATCTAGCACTGTCAAACCTTCTACCCTGATTATATTGTATTTGTTACTGTCCGATTGGAATCTGTGGTTTCTTCTATGCGAATCTGGGGTATAGATTCCAAGCGTACAAAATGTCGATCTTGAATCTTTGAGTGTGTATATATCATTTGTTTTTTCTCCCAAAAAACTTTGATCTATCAAAGGGGAGGCCTTCAATAGTTGCCTGCATTTGCTTTGGTAGCGCCACTGAATGGAGCCAGGATGCACGCCTCATGACTACTGCCATATCAATACTGCGGTCTGCTGTATCTGCAGCATCCAAGGAGGCCTGCAGTGCCATTCTTGATGCAAGTTGCCCTTCTCTTATTAAGGAGTTAAACTGTTCTTTTTTGTCATCTGGTATAAAAAAATCGATGAACTCTTTGTGTATGAGTCATGATGATAATTCAACAGAACAGCAGTGTAATTCACTACTCTAAGTTGGAATGTTGCTAAGGTGTATGCTTTTTTCCCCAGGAGGTCCAGCTTTTTGTCGTCCTCATCTCCTGGGGTTGTTTTGTAGTGGATGTTTAGATCTCCGGTTCGTGGCCTCTATAACTAGGGAGTTAGGTTGAGGGAGCATGAACAGGAACTCATTGCCTTTTGGTGCGATGAAATTTTTCTTTTATCAGTTTTCTTGTTGATAAGCATAGCAGTGGCAGGCATTTGCCATACTAAATTTACTGGCTCCATAATACCCTCGCCCATGGGCAGTGCAACCTTCATTGAAGTTGAGGACTGAAGAATCTGATATAGCTTATGTTGTGTAGTAGAGTTGTCCCAAATGGAAATGTCTAGATTGTCTGCAACCCTCCTGAACAGTTCCTGGAACTGTTTTGCATCGTCAGACTTGGAGCAATGGGTGGAAGGCTCATCCAGTGTCACTTTAGTGGTTGTCTGTTGCAAAGACTGGGGCAGGGGATTCACAGGGGGCAGATAGTGCTGTTGAGGAAAAGCTGTCACAGGCCACTGGATAGCAGTAGGTGCCTGAGATGTGGACAGGACTACCTGTAATGCCCCATACTGGGTCCAATACACCCAGCCTATATATGGGAAGCCATAAGGCAAGTTCGTGTACCAGGGTGGGGACGCAGTGTAGCTGATGTTCAGACCTGAGTCTGTAAATTAAGAAATTGCTTTACTCCCACCGGCTCTGGGCTCGGAGGCCTGGAGGTGACTGATTCCATACTCTCAGCAGAGGAGAAAGAGTGAGGTAATCTGACCATCAAAGGAGTGCATACTGAATAATGGTGAAACAGGGGAGGAGATGGATAGTTTATCCTCCAGCCTTTCACAGTGTTATTTCTTTTGTTTCTGCTTTTTTGGTGATTGCGTGAGATCGTGCTCCTCCATGCTGCACACCTACCCTCAGAAGAGAGCAGCACAGTATTCGCTGCCAGTGCCGTTTGCAGTGCTGTATTTTGAGAGGCTATAAATGCCGCCAGGGAGAGAAGGGCAGGATTTGGTGCCGGTGCCAGAGCGCACAGCACCAAGTGCAGAATCGGCAAAGAAAGTGTTTTTGGCAGGGCCAGAACACCATTGCTGTTGCCGCTGTTAGAATCCCTAATGGGATTGGTGCCAGCAGGCTGCCCATGGCAGTAAGTTTTTGCCCCTGCTCTCTGGTGGAGCTTGAGGGGCAGCAGCACCCAAGGGACCACAAGCCTCAAGGGTACTATTTCTCACATGGCCACCCCTCAACTCTTTTTGAGGGTGCCAGAGAAGAGGTAGAACATCGTTTATGATCATGATGGGCGGCCATGGTCCAATGCCAGCTTTAGAGAACCCTCCATTAGGAGAACCATCAGTTTCACTTCTCTGTCCTTTGGAGCTCGAGTGGTTAATTTCTGACAGTGTGGGCATTCTGGGTTATGTGACCATCACACAGACATTTAATGCACTCCTGATGTCCATCAGATGCCAGCATAGCGTCTTTACAGGAGGCGCAGCATTTAAATCCTGATGGAGTCAGCATTTTGACAGTTCCTTTTTGTTCTTCTGAGGTGGTTTTTTTTTTTTTTTTTTTTTTAGACTTTTAACCTCATTTCTTTCTTCTAGGTTACTGACGAATAGAGACAGGCAGCCGATAAGACCACCATTGGTAGCATAACTGGGGCTAAGTCGTTCTCCATCCGAGCACTGAGGTGGTAAGAAGGGACCTGAGGCTTTGGAGAAAAGCAGCAATTGTCACCAGTGGCGTGAAAACAGCTGCAGGTGCCTGCTGGCACACGCTAATCCCCCTGTGGCGACTGCTAAAGAAATCTCTGATTTGAGGCACAGGGCTGGCCAGGCACCTAAACTGGAGCAGACAGGGACACTGTTTGAAGAAGATTATGGCTTTGCTATCAGTTCAGTTAGATTTAAACACATTAAAAATGCTTTCACCCTTCCTATTTTCCTGTTTTAATTGTTTTGTAGAGTATAATCAGCAAGAATTCCCACTCTGAATTCTCTAACAAAATACTAGCACTAAACTGGTTCTACCTGAACATTAACCAATACTCTCCTACAAACTATACCAAAACCAGTAGAGTCTAGCATGGTTTGTAGTACCAAAGGATTCAAAAATTTTCAAAAGCATTTAAGTAAGAATCCTATTGAAAGTTAACGGGACTTAGGCCCTTCTGAAAATTTACCCGTTATGGATAAATGACAGGTTTCATATTTGATCCAACTCAAGAGAATCAAAGGAAAGGGATTAATGGCACCAAGTAAATTACAAAAAGCTTTCTGTAACTTTTTATAGTTAGAGTAACAAACTGTCTCTAACAAACTGATAAGCTGCTTAGCCAATCTGGATCAAGACCATTAACTTACTAGCTGTATTTTTTCAGAAAGAGGACCGATGCCAGAGAGAATACATCCTCTACACTTACTTCCCCTACCATCTCAAGTTTATGATGTATTTTCCCCCCTCAGTACTGAAACACTTACTACTGGTTTTCCCAGCCTTTCCAAACTTCACGACATCAAATCTGTTAAGATCAGGTAGACTCTACATTAATCAATTGCACTTAAAAATGTACTTGATACATTAGAGTTCCATCAAGTTACATGTTACAAAAATGTAGAATGAATTTCATAATGCTATCTTACGGAGAACAGACTTGGTATTATGATGCTGGTTTTACAATGCCTTCCAGTTATGTACTGCCTTTAAAGAGAAGCATTCAAAACATTGTTTTGACATCCTAGAACTACCTCACTGCGCACACAATATCACATCTTTAAGCTGCATACAGGGCTTTAAAAATTTACTAGGCATCTAATTACAAGAAGCCTATCCGAAAAATCTTTGAAAGGGGAGCTTCTATTATCAGTATGAACTCCTGGATCTCAAAATTTGGTATCGCCGACTTACAACTTCTGGGAAGAAGATACTTTCCATACTTCTCTTTGCAATAGCACATAAGTGATTAAATTCATATACAACAACCACCTGAACTGAAGGAGTACTCTTTCCATCTCACCTGAAAAGCCTCCTACAGTTGAAAGGAGTATTGCTACTCCCTATTCTCTGTTTCCTTATACGCTGCTGAGATGATAAAGATACTTAATTACAATAGAACCTCAGTTGTGCGCATATCAGGAATGCAAGTTGCTCACAATTGTGAACAAAATGTTATGGTGGTTCTTTCAAAAAGTTTACAATTGAACATGGACTTAGTATAGCTTTGAAACTTTACTGTGAAGAACAACAATGCTGGTTTTAACCATTTTAATGTAAATGAATCAAGCATAGAAAAACTTACCTTGTCCATTTTCTTTTTAAAAAACCTTCCTTTTTATTAGTTTATGTTTAATATAGTACTGCATTTGGGGTTTTTGTTTTTTAAATAGGAAATTCTATACAAAAGAACTGTAATAAAAACATTCAAGTTGAAAATCAAAACCCACCAACAGTCAGGAAGTGACAAAAATTAAAACTGCCTGTACAACCTTAACATTGCTGGGTTACATACAAATCATCCTTACATATTAACATACACACAATATAATAAATGATATTAAAAGAACATTTCTGTTCCAAAATCAGTCACAGATAGTCAGGAAATGCCACACTTACAGTTACCTTTGCCAAGTTATAACTGCCCCACTGCATGTCTATCCTGCACACTGAATAAGGCAGGGGTCCTGCAAAAGAAAAAAGAAAATAGAATGTGACCATACAACTAAATAATTTATCACATAATACATATGCACAAGAAGAACGATTTAAGTTTGCACTGACAAACACAAACCTGGTACTTCCCCACTTCCAAGTATTTTGTCTTTGCAATCTAAATGCCATTCTTTAACGTAACCAACTGAACTTGTGAGATCTTCAGAGTTAATTTGAGAGCATTTCTTTGTTTGGGTGTAATAAGATAACTTTTGAAAGACATCTATTCAATTCCAAAAGTTCAGAGACTGTTCTTGGTGTCAATTGAGTATAACCTGCTGATTTTGGTAAAAAATACAGTAGGAAAAACCAAAAAAGGAAAAATGGATGACACATGGAATTCCTTGCCAATACCCCAATCTTAGTTCCACTAATTTTCCCAATATACTCCCAATATAGTTTTAAAATGCTGACATCCTAGAAGAGAAAGAAAACAATGAATGGTACCTTTGAAGGGTGGGAGGGGAACATGTTGATGCACACAGGGATAATCAGGGAGGCACACAGAGGAAATGGGGGACCTCAGTTGAGGTAGAACGGGAAATTTAGGGCAAGGAAAAAAGGAGAAATTGGTGAGCACAGACCCTGGCATAGGGAAAGAAGGGAATGATTCTGTGGTACATGGAATCCATGGCATAAGGTACAGGCTGAGAGGACTGCAATGATTTCCTGAAATAAAATGAGGTTGAGTGGCACGCAGGGCGCTTGTGATGATGAAGATACGGGAAAACAGAGGACTTCAAGAAGATTTTAAGGTCCATATACTCAGCCTAGTGAAGTTACCAAGCGTGTGATCCTATATTTTAATTGGATGCAATCTCCTAGACTGGGGGGGGGGGGGGGGAAGAAAAAAAAAAACAAACCAAAACAACAAAATACAAAAATAAACACCCCCCCCCCCCCCCCCCCCCCCAAGCACAAACAGCCGCCACTTAAAGGATTAGTTACATTAGCCAGCATCACAGAAGGCTGTTACCACAAAGTGGAGATAGCTAGTCAAGAGCTGGTGGGAAGGGGGAAAGAGTTAAATGGCCCAGTTTTGTCTCTCTCCCCCCCCCACCTGAAGTTAGTGTCTTGGGGTAGGGAGGCAAGAATGAAGAGAAATGGGCCACATGCTGATATTGAAACATGGGGCCCTCTCTCTCCACACCTCCCAAAACCTCTTCAGCTGCTCTGTAGCTCACAGGTATTCCTTCGTGCTGCGTGCATGACAATGCACCAATCTAGGAATTAAAATGTTCCTTTTAAAGTTATTTTTTAGGAATGCTATCAAATTTTTCTGAGGAATATAAAACAAAACAGAAACAGCAATTTTTTAAATTCATATGTTGGGCAAAAGCCGAACACAAAGAAAAAGCCCTTCCCTGACCAAAAGCATTTCCCTTACAAAATAGGAAAGCCTACTGCGAGGCTGCCAAGTAAAGATCACAAGAATCAGGGAGCTGATGGGAAGGATACCATGGGAGGAATATCTAAGAGGAAAAATGACTGAAGACAGCTGGCAGTTTTTCAAAGAGATGTTATTAAGAGCACAAGAGCTAACCATTCCACTGCTTAGGAAGGATAAGAAGCATGACAAGAGACAACCTTGGCTTAACCAGGACACCTTCAATAATTTAAAAATAAAGAGTAAGTCCTACAAAAAAAAAAAAATAGAAACGAGGTCAAATTACAAAGGAGAACTATAAACAAAAAACACAATTAAGTAGAGGAGAAATCTGAAAGGGACAGGTACAAACAGAGATCAAACTAACTGAAGGCATGAGGATAAAAAGATTCTTCAAATACATCAGAAACAAGAAGAAAAGCAAGGCCAGTGTAGGATGCTTACTCAACAAAAAGTGTAACAATACATGAAAATCTGGAAATGGCAGAGAACTAAATAATTTGTTTCAATCTTCACTGAGAAGGTTGGAGGAGACTGGACATCTGATGTAGAGGAAGGCAACAGAAATGAGATAGAGTCAGAAGCACAAATAGGGAAAAAGCAAGTTAAAAATTACATAGACAAGTTAGACATCTTCAAGTCACCGGGGCCTCATGATATGCACCCCAGAGCACTCAAGAAGCTGATTCAGGAGATATCTGAGCCATTAGCTATTATCTCTGAAAAATCATGGAAGATGGGTGAGGTCCCCAAGGACGGGAAAAGTGCAAATATAGTGTCCATCTACAAAAAGGGAAATAAGAATAATCCAGGGAATTATAGACCAGTCAGTTTAACCTCTGTACCAGGTAAAATAATGGAAAGATAAATAAGGAGTCAATCTGCAAACATCTAGAAGAGAATAAAGTGCTCAGGGCTAGTCAGCATTCATTTGTCAAAAAAAAAAAAACCATGTCAAACCAACTTGATAGCTTTCTATGATGTGGTAATAAGCCTTGTGGATAGAAGGAAAGTGGTAGATGTGGTATATCTAGACTTTAGTAAGGCATTTGATACCATCTCACATCACATTCTCATTAATAAACTGGGGAGGTACAAACTAGATGGAACTACTATAAGATGGGTGAAAAACTGGTTGGATAATCATGCCAAGTAAGTAGTTATCAAAAGTTCACATTCAGGCTGAAAGGACATAACAAGCAGGGTAACTCAGGAAGCCGTCCTAGGCCCGGTTTTTGTTTAACATTTTTATCAATGACTTAAATGATGGGCATAGACAGCAAACTTACAAAGTTTGGAGAAGATACCAAGCTGGGAGGGGTTGGACATGCTGTAAAGGATAGGATCACAATTCAAGATGATTTGGACAAATGGAATGGTCTGAGATAAACAGAATTAAATTCAATAAAGATAAGTGCCAAGTACACCACTTAGGGTTGAACAACCCATTGCACACATACAAAATGGGCAATGACTGCCTTGGAAAGAGTACTGCAGAAAGGGACCTCCGTGTAATAGTGGATCACAAGCTAAATGTAAATCAGCAGTGTAATACTGTCGCAAAAAAAGCAAACTCCATTCTGGGGTGTATTAACAGGAGTGTTGTAAGAAAGACATGAGAAGTGATTCTTCCAATCTACTCTGCACTGATTAGGCCGCAACTTGAGTACTGCATCCAGTTTAGGGCACATCATTTCAAAAAGAATATGGAATCACTGGAGAAAGTGCAAAGAAGGACAACAAAAATTACTAGAACTCTGGAACATTTGACCTATGAGGGAAGATTGAAAGAGCTGGATGTGTTTAGTCTAGAAAAAGGAGACAGAGGGAATATGATAACATTTTTCAAATACCTAAAAGGTTGTTATAAGGAAGAAAAAAATTATTCTCCTTAATCAGATGATAGGAGAAGCAGCAATGGGGTTAATTTACAGCAAGGGAGGGTCAGCCTAAAATTAGAAAAAAACCTCCTAACTGTCAGGATGAGGAAACACTGGAATAAACTGTCTCCACAGTTTGTGAAATCTCCTACACTGGAGGTTTTTAACAGCACGTTAGACAAACACTTGCCAGTGATGGTTCAATCAATCAGTCCATGGGGTACTTGGTCCTGCCATGACTGCAGGGAACTGGACTCAATGTCCTGTCATTGTCCCATCCAGTTTCTATGTTTCTGTGACTCTAACCCATAAGGATCACAGAAAAGAGCATAAGAATCTTTTATAGCATAGTTAGGCAATGTAAATAGGAACCAGCTTCTCCTTTAATACACACCTATAATTACATGTTCATATACTTGTTTCCTCAGAACCCTTGTCTCACGACTGGCAGAACGCAGGACAATAAAGCAAGATTATGGAGTGCATTTGTTTAGCAGTCTGAAACCCCTCTTGTATACACTGCACTAGTTGGCTAGTGTGGCATGCATAAGGCTGGTGTCCACTGTAGACATTTTAAGGCATGTCACAAATGAAGCAGGATTCTGCTGGAAAAGGAAAAATATATAGCCTTGTGACAAAGGCCCCGGACTAGGACCTTAGAAATAAGGGTTCCACTTTTGCCTCCACCACATACCTCACATTATCTTGGGCAACTCAGGCAGACCCTGATTCAGCAAAGCACCAAATATAAGAATATTTCCATGGACTGATGAGATTATTCATATACTCAAAGTTAAGCACATGCTTAACCAGGTGTGTCGCTGGCGCCTGGCACACAGGGCCAGTGCCCCAAATGCCAGTGCCAGTGCCCTAGGTCCTGGCAGGGCCCAGCCTCTCCCGGTCTCCAGCCAGATCGGGCCGGAGATCCGGGGCCCAGCTACACGCGGCCGTGGCGGCCACTCCCAGCCCCCTCACAGGCCAGGCGACCCCGCAGCTGCTCCCAGCCCCCTCACAGGCCAGGCGACCCCGCAGCTGCTCCCAGCCCCCTCACAGGCCAGGCGACCCCGCGGCCATGGCTGCCGCTCCCGGCCCTGTCCCCAGCCAGGAACTTGGCCTGTAGGCAGGGGGCGGGGCCTAGGCCCATGCCCTGGGTCATTTCCCAGGACAGCGACACCCCTGTGCTTAACAACTTAACTGAATTTCAGACTCTTACCCTGTGTCTCAGTGCCACTTTTGTAAAACAGTAGTAATATTGTCCTTTTGTATATATGGGATGTTCTGTGAATGTGTTAATAAAGTTATCATGCTGCAGTTGCAACAGTCATAGAAAAGTCTAGAACAATCTGTGACAGAACCAGAGCTGCTATCTAGTAATTTAATAATACCATATGTTGATCTGGGTATTGGAATGTTTATAGCTTGAATCTATTTAATTTAAAACGGAGGCTATAAGGAAAACTAAGGGCTCAAGATAATTTCACGTCTCCACAAATATCTGAGAGGTAAGAGTCTCAGGACAAGAAAAGGCCCCTCTCACACTAAAGATCAAGCAAGTTGTTCGGAACAAGAGGAAGACCCCCGGGGATCTCAGAAGAAGTTAAGCCTGAGTGCATATCTTTCAGGGAAAAAACCTTTAGGTAAGACATAGGTATGCAGCTCAGTGGATTTCTTTTTTTTTTTTTTTTTTTTTTTTTTAACTTGCAGACCCCTAAAAAATTTCAAATGGAGGTGCAGACACATTTGAAAATCCACCCTGTGGTCAATGGACACCTGCCATATAAGTCAGACTGAAAACTGACTGAACAGAATTCATCTATAAATGTTGCACATGCTCAGCACAGCATTTGACGCATGGGGAAAAAGTGCATTAAACCGTGTGCATCTATGGTAATGACAACACTTGCACATTTTGACCTGTAGGTGGGAGCATTCACATACTTTTGACTTAGAAAAACAATGTCTTTTGGGATCTGCTACTTTATTTTTCATAGTCACCTTTTGCTGACCTATTAGTCTGCAGACCTCTGGGGTCCATGCACCACAAGTTGAAAACCACTAGTATAGACTGTTTTTTCCTCCTGAACTCTATACCTATTAAAAATACTTCGGTTTTCAGGATGTTTTATTACTGTGTACCACTAGTTATAGACTCCTGAAGGGAAGAATCACAGGTGTCCAAACCTAGTAGGATAAACTGAGTATGTGCAACTGACACACCATATACTGCAACTCAGGGCCTGGACAGAGTGGGTGGATCTGCAGAATTCCATCCCATAATAGGAAAGATATGTGGCCTCAAATGTTATGGGATGTACTCAAAGACCAGAAAACGGACAGAGGTGCTGCTAATAACTATGAAAAAAGCATTTTCCTTATGTAGGGCAAGGGTCAGATGATGTGCCATAAATGAAACATGGAGCCAAATGATGAATGAGGCTAGTAGGAGATATATTGGGCAGTTGCTATTCCTCAAGTACTTTTCTAACTGCACCTTGAATCAGGCACAGCTGCCTTACTGCAGGGGTTTTAGGGACTTAAGCCCCAGGCTAAAGAGGGGCCCCTGCAAGCCCCACAATAATCCAACCCTGGTCCATTCCTGACTGTTGGTCTGCTGTACTGCTCCGCCTGCCACTGGCCAGACCCCAATGCTTGTGATGAACTGCCCTCCCTCCAGCTTGACTCTGTCAGGATGCAGTGCCCACTAGCCCATCCACAGAGCTCCCAGGAGGAAGGGGGAGTCCCTGTCCCTGCAACGTTGCACTGCAATAAGCCTAGAAGCACTGGCTGTGCTGTGGAATTCTCCATCCCCCTCAAGCCCTGGCCTACTGTTTTTCCCTTGCCCTGGCTCTGCCCCAAGTCCCACCCCCATGCCAGGTCCAACTCCAACAAAGTAGACCAAGTGCTCCCAATTGGGAAATGGGGAGGAGTCCCTGCCCCTGCAGCAGTGCTGGCTCATGGCCCCACAGCAGTGCCAGCTCACCCACCCCCCAAGAAGCGCTGGCCAAGGCCCCAGAGCCCTTGACCCCACCCCACCAGCACCAACTGGGCCAGGTGCCTTTACCCCCAAAGCAAAGTGACAACATAGTGGGGGAGCAGCAGGGCCAGTCCTGAGCCCCCCTGGGTCTTGATTTGGCCCTAGAGTCAGGCAAGGGTTCTGATGAAAATAGTAGATTATTCTGATCATAAGACATAAATTGATAGTTACAATAAAATTAAAAGTTGCCTGTGCAATTATTGCACGACTTGAGTGTTTTGTTATGTAACCTTAATTTTTTTTTTTTAAGTAGCTTCATATGGCTATTGCACTGTGTTCTAACTTCCAGAATAAAGAATGCTTTTAATTAGCTTAAACAGCCAAAGGATTCCCAGACTGTCCCCTACATCTACACACACACCTGACATACACCACCACCAACAGGAAGTATACAAGCATCAGATGAATTTTCTGTAATTGTATACAGTAGTTCTTATTTCTGAACCACAGACATACTTATTGCTCTTGCTGGGAGCACTGACATAGAACAGAGACTATTCCCTCAGGTGCTGATAAAGGTGACCTACAAATATTTATGGCCACTTTTGGGGTGTGGGGGACCACCTTTAGTCTTATCTTTCAAGTTGGAATTATAACACTAAAAAAGCACAAAAAATGACTAAACTGTCATACATTGTAAATGCAACAAAACAGCAGTACAAAATCCACTCCTCCCCCATTACTCAGATCTAATTACTCACTCTGAATATCCTATCAAAGAAACTAATAAATGTTTACCTATTTCACAATATCTGGGATACAAGTTATTTTTCCAACTACAAACACCACACACACAAAAACCTACCCAGTATCATCTGCAGTCTAGAGTGCTATGCAATACATGTTTATGCCTTGTTAGGTTAGTATAATCATTCTGTTTTAGTCTCAGTTTCCAGATTTAGAACAATGTGTAAATACTGATATTTGAGGCCTTTTTTAGAAAATCTCTATGCCAGTTCTAATTATGCAGTATCATTAATCATTAACTTGACAGACTTGTACTGTAAAGGTACCTTAGAATTTAAGAGGGCAAAAATATTTTTTTAAAACTAGGTTTAGAATAAACTATCACCTTGAAAATAAAATTAGGTAACGTGGTAAATTGGTTTATCCTATTAACACAGTCACACTATTTTGTTATTTTAATGTTGTTTGTTAGCATCAGTTCTGATACAAAATCTACAAAAAAAATTTGAAACATTCAATTTGAAAACAGATCAATTTAAATTTTGGCCAAAATAACTAATCCTTTTGTTTAAGAGGGGAGAGATTTTAGACTCACATAAGGCAACCAATTATTGAGAATACTTTTTGCCCCAGCTAGTACCTATAAATAATTCAACTTTGCTCAGACTAAATGGATTGTCTCCAAGGTCCCTACAAATTCATTCCAGTGAACAGATTTTGACAGGTCTCGGTCATAATCACATTTACTTTAGGGCAATCATTTTGGGAGAGCAAGGTTTATACTTACGACATCACAAACAGTTGCCCATCAGTTTATACTCATTCCTGCATCAGTAAGATTTCCCTCCTCCTCCAAATGGCAGCTACTGAAGTTTTTGTGAAATACAAAATTATTACCCTGAATAATGCGCCAAATAAGTCCCTTCTCATGGTATTTATTACAAGTTTATCTTTTTATATCTATTTACTGATTGCTATCCTACACTGCTTGTTTATATTTAAGGTTTTTTTTTTTTAAATAAACTTTTCATGTACAGATAAAAACCACCGGTGACTGTGCACATTACTGGAAGTGAACAATACCAGTAAAAGAACTGTATCTTCCGGCTTTAAAAAATAAAAAGTACGATTGCAGGCTACAGTTTGGCACAGCCTGCAGGCAATTATAGAGGGTTTTCCTCACATTACAAACAAGTTTCTTATTTTATTACTCTGGTTTAAACCATTCTTTCTTCTCTCTCTTCCTCTGCCTAGCCCAGAATTATACTTTTCAACCAGAAAAGATGGAGACTTGTGCTTAAAAAATATTAGGTGCATAAATATGCTCTTTGATTTTTGCCTACAGTTAGTAGGATTGTGCAACCAATTCTAGCAATCATGCACAAATCATCTAATTACAGGGCACGACAAAATTAGCTGCCAGCTAGGTGCCAGCCATTTTAATTTTCAGTTGCCAGAGGACACTTCCCTGCTGCATTTCCACAGCAGAGCTAGAATCCAAGCTACAAACCCCAGTCTCCATGGCAATCTAGCTCCTGAGTTTGTCAAGTCTTTTCTTTTTAGTTATCTGCACAGACACTGAAACTGAATGCACAAAACAGGCATCTATTTTGCATGCCTTTATGTATTAGTTCTTAGACAGTGGAGAAGATTAGTTACTGAGCAGCCCTGAGACTCCGTCTGCAAAGGCAGATATGGGGAGTGCCAAACGTGACCACATGCAGTCTCCAATGACATTTATTGCAGAAGAACAACCCAAAAATGGGGCCCCACTATGGTAGGCTCTGTACAGAGTACTAGACAGTACCAGCCTTTAAGGGTTTACAATAAAACAGAAAAGAAAGATGCAGGCAGCGGGGGAAAGGGGAGGGGAAGGGGCTACAGGTGTGCTGGCAGCACCAACTGTTATTAAGGTTGCCTAACACTTCCTACTGTAAGATCGTTTTCAGTTGCTTCTAACTTTACCAAATGTTAACCCACCTGTGATAACCAAGACCTTATTCTTCAAAGTTCTCAGCACTATGTACTACTTCATATGTTCAAAGCACAACTTCCATTGACTTCCACTGCTGCTGAAGCAATCAAGGTTTCTGCCGCTCTGACTGGCAGGTCTCAAGATGGGCACTCAGAAGGTGAGGAATACAATACAAGTGATCACTTGCAAAAAAATTCATTTTAAGTAACGTGTCTAGCATCACACAGGAATCCTGTGGCAGAAGCAGGGGTCAAATCCAACTCTCAAATATACCAGTCAATTGCCTTGACCATGAGATCATCCTCTCTTCCTCCAATTTCCATCTCTTTCTTATACTTTCCAAGTTCCAGAAGGGCAGCCATGTTACTCAAGTTCAGTAAAATAAACAAGGAGTTCTGTGGTACGTAACGACTAACAAAATTTACTGCATGAGCTTTTGTGGGAGAAAATCCCACTTTGTCAAGACCTTTGAAGATGGAGGATCTTACAGAATGGGAGGAAATACAAGGGAGTGTAAGTCATGGGAACAGGTTTCACTGTAACTGCAAATCAAAGTAGCTGCAAAGATTCAAACACTGGGGAACAGCATACAGTATGTTGTTACAGGGTGACCTGTTCCCATGACTTACAATTCCCTGCATTTATTTCCTCCCATTCTGTAAGTTTCCGCATTTTCAAAGCATCTGACGAAGTGGGATTTTCCTCCCACGAAAGCTCATGACATAAATAAATTTGTTAGTCTTTAAGTGCCCCAAGACGGCTTGTTTGTTCTGCTTTCCAACTTCTTTAACAGATACAGCAAGGATCCCACAGACAACAACCTTCTTCAGTACACAACATGCTCCCCACAGCATAATGAAAAAAAACAGTACTTGCTCATGTAACTAAAGAGTGCATACACCCAAGGGAGCTGAATTAAGGCAACCTTAATACTAAACATTTTGTAATCTTCAAGCACTTTACTTTGCAAACTTAACATTATTTTTAACACAGCTTGTGTGTATAACATAAAACCCAACCTGCATAAACTATGTAATGGTAAAAAAATGCCATGTCAGTTCCAAGATGTTTTTTGGTGGGACAAAGGGGAAAGGCAAGTTTAGTTAGGAGGAGATAAACTAAATGGAAAGAAGTGGAATGGGGGAAAAGGGGAACAAGATGAAGTAAGAAAGGGACATATGGAATGAAGTTGATCTGAAGAGTGAGGGAGAGTTGGGCAAAATAACCAACCGGCACAAGAGACGAAGTCCAGCCAAAACTGTAGAAAGTTCTCTGACCCTCTGATGGTCTTTCATTTGGCAGCTTCTGCAGCTGCTCCCTAAGGCATTACGTTAAGGAAGGGAAGCAGTAGTAAGGCTCTTGTTTCCACAACGTGGAGAAAGTTTTCCTGGGCAGTTTGGGTATGAGTGTGTACTGAGATAGGTGTGGCTGCAGCTGTGCCCCAATTTACTTATTCCCCCTTCTCTCCCCATCTACCCCACCGAAAAAGTTCCTGCTTTGGCTGCTTCTACAACTGTACCTACTTGCTGGTACTTCAACTGATTCCTCTTTGCAGCCACTGCAAGCTGAAAGAGTCTTATAGCTCAAACCTCTGCACCACTCTCCCCTGCTTTACACATGTTTTTCTTCTTGGAACAAAACTTGTCAGCAGGCTACAACTGTCAGGATATTACCATATTATTGCTAAGAAGCAAGAAATCTGATCAAACATAACAAAACCACCATATGATATGGTATGCCCAGTTCAGATTACAAGAAATAAACAAAGCTCCCATTTATGCTTTTTAACCAATAAACCCAAATTCACCACATATTTAAAAACTGAAGCTTTAAGTACAGCCTCATCTCCAACACTCCTGAATCCCCTAGAAACCCAATAACAGTTAAGTTAAAAGAATACAGTTACAACAAAATGATCATATAGTATAGCACATACCTTATGCAACTTTTAACAAACTGAAAATGTTATTAAATTTAGTTATGTACTAAAGATAAAAGCCTGAAACAAGATTCAGGGAAGAATCTTACTCTCCATGCCCTATTGTACCCACTGCAATTAATTTGCCAAATTCATACGAATCAATTATTGTCAAAGTCCAATGTAGGTATCCTGAAGGCTTTCCCTGCCCTCTTTTTACATGTACTATTTTAAAACAGCAATTTTGGAAGCATTTAGAGAAAAGCAAGTATAGTCAGCTGTGTAACTTCGCTCACATTAAGAAAAATGTTCAATAACCAAACACTTAATTCTTATGATTTAGGACTTTTGCTTTGGATCCCCACCACCATTTACAATGCACCAAGAGATGAGGTAGATGAAATTTGCATTCCCTCTAGAACAGGGGTCTCAAACTCAAATCACCACAAGGGCTGCATGAGGACTAGTACAGTAGCCCAAGGACCACACCACTGAAACCTTTTCATACAACGGTATTGCAGATATCAATAGTGATAGTATCATTCTGGGTTGCAAGAAATAACTTAAGGGGTCACATGTGTGGACCTCAGGCCATGAGTTTGAGACCCTTGCTCTAGAATTTAGTGCTAATGCCAGCATTACTACCTATTAGTAGACCCGTACTATCCAGTTGAACTAAAATCATGCACCAAAATTATACATAAAACATTTTTCTATATACAAGTGCAGACTCATCTGTCACTGCTTGGTCTAAAAATCAACTAATAAGTATGTTATATTTTTCATAATCAGAAACACACAAACACGCAAATGCTCAAAGCTCTTCTGTATCAAAATCCCACTCATGTCATTAACTTTAATTTCTAACTATTATGTTAAAGAAACAAAAAATTTATATTAAAGACAACCATGGAGTCAAATTAAACAACTGCAAATGCTGATGGATAATTCAGTGATCATTCTGCCTCAGAGACAGCAACTGGTTATTATTTTAAAAAAAACCTTCATGGCCCCTAGAAAAATCAAACAAAAAAATCTGCTAAATATAAAAATGTTCATTGTCTATGTTTTTCCCATGTGTATTAACCTGTTTGATTAAAAGCCACATAATTTTATCAGATGGCTAGACAGGTAGAAGTCACTGGTTGCAGGAAAAAGTTTTATTGTACAACAGTTTAAATATTTGGAAGAAAGAAGGGAAAGACATTTTACAAATAATTTTATAAATTTTATATTAACTATACAGCAAGCAAGCTTTCAGACTTCTTGAATACCAGACTAAACATTCCCTGGTGAGGAAGTCTGAAATTTTTATTTGTTTAGACTAAATATTTGCCTTTTACGGGATGGGGATGGGGGAGAGGGGAATATTCTTGATGCAAAGTAATTTCAAGGTAACAAAAATAAATTTCCACACAATTATTCAGTTTAAAGCTGTAACATCATACATTCTGGCCACTCAAATCAGCTGTGCCAGGCTCAGGCCACAAAAATATTATTGTGGGAATCTATACAGATGGTAAGAGGCTCTCACAGGGGTGGTCTACAACGCAGCAGGATTTGGCAGCAGCGGAAGGGGGATACACCAAGTACCTAAAATACCTTGCATATCTCCCTTTGACTGTATCACCTACTTACCACAGTGCATTCAATTGAAAGGAAACGCCCTCCCTTCAACTCAGCACTATTCCACTTGCAAGGGGTGGTCTTCTGCGATCAGCTTCCAGATCAGCTGAGAGGGTCCTCACAGAGCTAATCAGTCAATTCAAAAGATCAATATGATGAAGCAAATTTGTCACTGTCAGTTAGGACCAGCCCTCAGTTCCTCCTCCTCACTAGAACAATCTAAACAGAATCAATAGAGCCCTGCACGGATACAAATATGTGGATCAGTTTCCAATCTGCATCTGCAAGAAATGGTCTGCAGATATCTACATTGTATCCGTGGATGTGGGTATCCGCATATTTGCAGGGCTCTAGCTCTGTGCAGATAATATGTGGATCTGTATCTGATCTGCATCCACAAGAAATGGTCTGTGGATATCCGCAGATGCAGACATCCACAAATATAATGCAGATATCCAAGGATTTGCAGGGCTCTCAGAACCAGAACTGAGCGGACAATGAGCCTGGCAAACAGCAATCCCAATTACAGCTCCTCTAGCAGCAATGCAGCCAGTGAAATAGGAGTGTCTCTGAACAGACATGTCAATGAAATTACTCTTTTCCTATCCTTTGCAAACAGAGAGATTAAGTATATAGACAGAACATGGGAGATTATTTTCCTAGTTGCTCACACTGTTGAGGCCTCAGATGGTGCTGTGTCCAATTCCAGGTGCCACACTTTAGCCAAGATGCAGAGAAACTGGATATTATCCAGAAGAGAGCAACAAAAATGATGAAAGATTTAAAAAACTGACCTATAATGAAAGGTTAAAAAGAGAGGCCATGTTTAATACGACTGAACAGGGCATGGTAACAGTCTTCCAATATGTTAAGGACTGTTATAAAGAGTACAGCAATCAACTGTTCTCCCTGCCCTCTGAAGGTATATCAAGAAGTAATGTGCTTAATCTGCAGCAAGGGAGATTTTGGTGACATATAAGTAAACACTTTCTAACTATAAAGCGGGACTTGACAAACCCCAGGCGCCAGTGTCACCATGGTGTTCAGGGATTGTAGCGTGGCACCTAGCTCCATTACAGAACTGCAGCAGCTGAGTGGCCGCTGGCTCGGAGTTCAGGGGATCTGGCAGTATTTTGCTATAAGTGATGATGGCAGCTTTTTGGTGGTAGGGAGCATCCCAGCTAGGCACCTTAGTTTGAAGCTGGGCACCTAGTTGGGTGCCAATTTTGTCAAGTCATGCTATAAGGGTATTTAAACTCCAGAAAAGGCTTCAAGGGAAGTTTCAGAATCTTATCATTTGCAGTTTTTAAGAAGAGATTGAACAAACACCTGTCAGGTATGGTCTAGGTTTATGTGGTTCTGGATCAATGCAGGGGGCTGGACTTGACTTCCATCCCTACATTTCTGTGATCTCAGAGAAGAGCAGCAGGAAAGATTTTTGCATCTTTATATTTTTACCGATGGTAAGAGATTTAATATTTGATGTTCACTACCTTTTTATGCCCAGGGTGGTTGGTGATTTTCACTGTTCCTTCTGTATTCTTTACTCTCTCAACATATTTACATTATTCATAAAAAAAGTTAAAATTCCATTATATTTCTAACAGCTGTTTGGGCAATAATTTTTATTTGCCAAAAACAGAAACAAGCTTCACACTTCTAAATGGGGGAAGAATTTAGACACGATATACACAAGCGCCATTTAACAAACAGCAGGAAGAAAGAGAATAAGATGGTATTAATACTCTAAGTGAACTGCAATGGAAAGACATGACTTGCTACCATCTCGTTTCTTTATGATGTATAAAGGTACGGAATTCCCTCCAAATTCTTTTTAAGAGGATGCCCTCCACCCCAGTTCAGTTTTTTTTACATTACAAATTTGGGTCCTATCTAGCCTAGAAAGCTAAGGCCAACTTAATCAATACAACCATGCTACTGCTGTGTGTCTGGTGAAGACACTATGCCAATGAGAGAGAGCTCTCTCATTGCTCCTTAAAAAGCCATCCCTGCAAGTGACATAAGTTACATAGGCAGAAGAAGCACTCCCACTGACATAGTGCTGGGCACACTTGCAATTTTGTTGGTGTAACTTATGTTGCTCTAGGGGAGCTGGGGGGGGTATAGGATGGGAAGCAATTAGAATATTCACATTGAGCGATATACATTTTACCACCATAAGTGGTCATATAGATGTAACCTAAGCTGGCTGAAACTAATGGAGTGTCAACATCACAAAAAGAGTGAAAAATCAAGCTACAAAGGTTGTAGTAGTCACACTATTCAAGGCAGCTGATTCTTGGTTTTCCTTCTTTAAAGCCAGGTTTGGAGAGCTTTAGGAAGAAATGCAAGACTTCCATTTATCTATGCCTTAATAGAGAAGATCCCATTGCAGTAATGAATACTGCTCTAACATCACTACAAAATACCACCATATCTTTGATTATCTCCATAAAAATGGGAGCAAATAAAAGTAATTAGGGTTCAAGACACAAAAAGCCTGTTGCTATGACACATAGCAATCTTGAGATACTACAGTACCTTGTGTTTCCATGGCAACACACAATAGGATGCAATGAAGCAGGTAACTAGCAATTTACTATTTTCCTGAGTCAAAGCTGGAAGAGGTTTGACATTCTTCTACATTCTTTGCTTTTAGAATACATCTGGGCATGGGTCAAAATATTTCTACAGTCTGAGCCAAACCTAATACATGATAACACACTCGAGTGTTTTTAGCGCCAAACTGTTTGTACAGCTCTATAACTGCTTTTATTATTCTTGTTTTACAATGTACCATACCAAGCAAGTGAACAAAGTAGTCTACATAAAATGGTAAACAAGTGTTTGATTCAGTTAGGTACTTCAGATCCTATGGGGAAAAGGTTGTTTGCTATGCTGTTAGTCATTTGTTAATATACTAAGCATCCAGAAAATATATTCTAGATGGTGTTCTCAAAGAATTTTAGCTCTATTTGGCCTGGTAACCCACAATGCCCCACAGCATCCTATGCGCACGTTTTCTTCACTATAAAAATTTCTTTATAGGGATGATTATAATGGCTCCAAGTAAGGAAGGAGCTGTCAGTCATTTTAGACAACATTTCAGTGCAAAGACAGTGAATTTGTAGGCTAGATTGGTCTTCACTTATCACCCAACTAAAATTAAAAAATTGTAATACTATCCCCAATTCAGCATGATGGCTAAGCCCTTGACTAATCTCATCTTTACTCAGCAAAGCATTATGCTTAAATCTCACTGAAGTCAAAGACAAGCACTTAAGCGCTTTGCTGATCAACCATGGGATTACTCATGTTTAAAATTCATATGATGAGTACCTTGTTGAACTGGGGCTACCGTTGCCAAGCACTTGTTCAAGAAAATGCAGTACCAATTAGAACTTTGAGGGCCATAAAAGAAG
This sequence comes from Podocnemis expansa, assembly GCA_007922195.1. Classification (NCBI taxonomy): domain Eukaryota; kingdom Metazoa; phylum Chordata; order Testudines; family Podocnemididae; genus Podocnemis; species Podocnemis expansa. Next base: position 36,484,579 of record ML681973.1, on the reverse strand, counting down.
TTAACAAATATGCACCAGAAGAGGAAACATTTCTAGGGAACCCAGATGGGTCTTAGACCTTGTCTATGCTACAAAGATAAATTATCCTTTGTTAGGCCAATTTACCGTCACAGCAGTTCAGCGACCCATCTGCTTAGGTCTTCTTTGCCCTGCTCTCAGCCAGAAGTGGGATCCAACCACTCAGCTTTCTAGAAGAGCACAGGTACCAGCTAGACAGGAAAGCTGCCAGCTGACAAGACAGCCAACAGTATCTGTATGGACACTGTGTCCACTTAACTATATCAACTTAAATGCTACATCTTTCAATGAGGTGATTTTATGATGTCTGCATAGCAAGGGAACTATATCACTAGGTGGAGCATTTTAGCACACCTTCCACTGTTTTGACAACAAAACTCTGCTGTGTAGACCAGCTCTTAATAATTAAGACATCAGGCAAAGGAAGAGCTGTAAACCAAGTAATCAGAAAAGCTGCAAGTGCTCAAGAGCGCTATTGGAAAGCAAAAAGGAGTGAAAATACTTTTCTGCCCCATAACTCCCCACCCTGGAATAACATACACTTCCTAAGAGGATCTAACCCTGACTGGGTTAGAGGGCGGTGGAAATGCTACGAAAGGACAAGTAGTAGTAAGGGAACTGACAGATGTCCAAAGATAGAATTTGTAACCTCAGGATGTGTCTAACTAACTAGAGACAAACTCTCTTCTATCTCCTGAAGAGCTGAAATCTGCAGGATGCTGGAGCAGCAAACTCCAGACATGACATTGATTTTCAAGTCAGAGGCTACTTATTTTGAAAGTACATTTAAAACTGAACCCACCTATCTAGCTGCCATCTACAACATGAGCATTTTTCCAATTTCATACTCCACACACTTTTCTACAAGACAAGTACTTCAAAATACTGGCCGCATGCACAGCTTTTTCCAATGAAAACAAAAGTGGTGTTAAACAAAAAAAACCACCCAGTTACTGCTCTGTAATAGGGACCGATTGACGTATACAGACTCAGGCCATTTGTTTAATCACACTATTTTGTAAACTACAGAAATAATGCCCATTAATGTGAGAACAATTAGCATGCCCTGTTAAAAAAATTTTCAGTACCAATTAAATAGAGATAAAGACCACTTTAATAAAACTTCTTGTAATGTTCTTGTTCAAAAAAATCAACTCAATATGTTCATTATTCTATAAAAGTGAAGTAGAGGATTGCTTCCTACTGAAAATTCATCATTAACTGCTTTTCATTTTAAAAAATTCACTTAAACTTAGCATTACTTGATTTCTGATCTGTTAATATAAATTTTTAAATTCTGCTTGCCATAAATACAGTTTTGAAGTCCATAAAAAGAATGCCTAACAGTTTGCAATCAAAGTTTTAAATCACAATACTTTCCAACTTCATAAGAAAGCAGCACTTCTAATCAAAATAAAGGCATTATATTTAACAGATTCAAAAAAACAGCCATTTAGTGTTGGAAGTTAAGTCTACATAGTCATGAAAGTTAAAAAAAATTAGAAGTTATGATTACATGACAATTATAACTTGCATATATGTGGGATTTTTCTATTAGTCTATTACTTCTTCAACATTCGAGTAGCAACAGAAGTGACACTCATTATATACTCCAGTTTTCACTATCTATCTATCTCTGGCAATACTTGAGAAATCCAATCACTGAAGGAGAACATCTTCCCTGGTGAATGAAGTCCAGCCTCTAAATTTTTCATTATTTAAAAGGAAATGTTTTTTAATTGACTAAATTTCAACTTAATTTCAGACACCATGCCCATTCCTAAGCCACAAGACTAATTTTTGTGGTTTTACAATAAAATTGCCTCTTTTAAAAAAATATTTCTCCCTAACTGCTGTGTAAGAAAACAAACAAGGGAAATATTCAACATGCACAGGAATCTCTATAAGTGACTATTGAAAAGGTTCTGTCAAATGCAAAATATACAAACAAAAGAAATGGAGAAAAGTATTTCTTTCAGCTGTAGTGGTCATTTCACTTATGACAATATAAATTCTGTTCTGACATGTGACTCAGACTGGCAGCATCTGTTTAATCTCTCTCATAAGTTTCTTCAGCGTACACTGTAAATTGGTAAAGAAAAGTGATTCCAGTTACTGTCTTGTAGTTAAAATCATAAGCACAGATTTTATTGGAAAAGGTAAAAAACACACCTCACAGGAGAATCTTTTCACTTTGTGCTCAATGTTTAGGCTTTGTCTACACTAGCACTTTTGTTGATAAAACTTGTGCATCACCTAAGAGTAAAAAGCCACACCCAACTAAAAAGCACTGGGTTAGACAGCACTATGTCAGCAGGAGACACTTTCCCACTGGCATAGAGCATCTACCTAGAAGACTTTACAGTGCTGCAGATGCAGCAGCACAGCTGTACTCCTGTAAAGACTGTAGGGCACACACAGCCTTAAGAGCTGTGTCAGTATAGCTGTGCTGCTGTAAGTTTTAAGCATAGATTAGCCCTGAGAAATGACAGATGAGGTATTGTTAGGGTAGAAAACATTAATAGCTGATCTACAGATAAGAATGGGTGAAGCTGCTAGGTGCCCCCATTTGCCCCTTCTGCTTTTCTACCTTTCACCAAAATCAACCAGGTCTGCCCATTGGTGCATAAATCATTAACCAAAACACTGGAATTGGCTGGAGGTGACAATGTTCAAAATATACTTCACGACAACAGACAAATGCCATCAGCCACTATTAAAGCTTCATCATCTTTCTCAGAGAAACACAAACAATGCAAAAACATTTAAGTCTGATTAAGACCAATGACTAACATGGGTTTTTTAAATATTTATTATTCATATTCCAATGTACACATAAAGCAAGTCCTATGCAATCCTACAGAAAGACATTTTCTGCCCTAAAGAGGTTACAGTCTTTTGTGGGAGGGCAGGGGGACAGAAGAGGTTTTGGCATGTTTGTCATCCTCTGTTTAACTTTACAGATTTGGTTTAAAAAGCACTGCAATATATCAAGAAACATTCTAACCACTAAAATTAAAACGAAGAGAGTCATTTAACTACTCAAAATATGACGAACTGTTAACAAGAAAACCGGCCATTTTAACAGCTTATAAAGTAGATTAGGACTGAGAATAAGTCAAATTCCATCAGAATCCATTGAAAGTCAATTTCCCAGTGGTTGTAAGGCAAGTATTTTACAACTTTGAAGTTAATTTCATCATTTTAGAATGGTGGATAAAAAACTGGTTTTCAATGTAACATCAGGCCCACATGCTCTGCCACAAATGAAGCCAGCCTTCAGTAGAAGAGTGATCAACAGGTTAAAAAAATACCAAAGTCACATAATTAACTCACAAAAACCATTTTTCAATTAGGGGACAGTTTAGATGCGAGATAGTGAAAATATAGTCTCTTTCCACTCCACATCAATCTTTCCTGTACTTATGTTACCCTGTGAATATATGCCACCTCTGCTCCCAAACATAAAATTTCCACAGATATGATGAACTGAAGAGTTTCACAATACTCCAGTCCAGTCACTGTCACTAAGGAAGTAGCATATAAAAACAGCACAGGCAGGTTTCTCCTTGTGCTACCATTCCATGTACTAGACAGCAGGAAAAAAAAGAAAAAAAGTTTTACAAGTGGAAGGAGGCAAAGAAAACAGACCTTGTGGTCTATCACTTATCAGTCCAATAGGCAATGAGTGGGTGTATTATGCAGAAACTCATTTCGAGAGAGGAACAGAACAGAGAATGGAAGGAGATAACAAGTGAAATGCCTTGTGTTTTTCTCTAGCAATCCCCTAAAGTAGACTGAAAGAACCACTCTAGAAACCACAGAGAGAACCATAGCCAGTTCTTCAGCACATGAAGTATTGATAACCCAAGACCTTTGAGATAATAGGACTAAAATAAGCCAGTGGTAAATGCATGGCATTAAAACAGAGGGAGGAAAAGATTAACAGAATAAATAACATAGAAAAGTAGGTACATTAGGATACAGATCTTTAAACTTACAAATACATAGTTTGGCCATGGAGACTGAACTATGTTCTCAATCCTATTGATAGTCCAGATAAGGTCAAGACATTTTTCAAGCTGGTAGAAACTAGTAAAATCTGTAGAAGCTTCTACACAAATCAAAGGCTTTTCCAGATGTCTACTGATGTCAAATAAGCCAGCAACTTTCACAAAAAATTAGTGAGAGTAGGAGAAGACTGCATGTAATTAAAACACAGCCAAGCAATCAGATGGAGGACACAAAGAAACCCATTTAAATAATACAAAATAAATAAATAAATAAAATTGAGGAGACTAGAAAGGAACTCACATAAAACGTTAACAGTCATTTTATTAGAAAAAAATCCAAATGCTAAAACTTAAATATTCCAATTGCTATTAAAGTTTATTTTCAAGTACACACAATTTATTCATATAAGTAATGTTTTCTCTTTCTAAGCCAAACAAATTCAAAACAGTCCTCTTTTAACTCCTCAGATCCTTAATTATCCATTTCATGAAACACACCTGCCCTGGTAAGTCAGATAGGCAGACAGGCTACACAGCCAGTTAAAAAAATCCAGACATCCACACTGAATAGAAAGGTTGTTTTGCTGAGCAGAAGGACCTATATCAGCTTCTTCACAATCTAAACTTTCAAAATTTTTTACAAAGTTTCTCTTATTTGCAACTACAAAGATAACCATCCAAATGTGAACTAAATCAGAACCAGACAGTTTTGACTTTTTACAGAGAAAGGCAGCACTTGCGCTTCTGCTGCTGCTCACCACTTTGTCAACTTCATTGTGATATTGCTTAAGACCTGTGTCTTTACTGTTATCCAGCAGCATCAGTGAAACTCAACAATCATATTAGTGCTGAGCTACTGTTGCTGCTTGCGGAACTGTGGACAGCAGCAAGCAGCAGCAGACAAGAATTAACAACAGGAAATTGGAACCCAAAATTTACCAATTAAGACTTCTTGCCTCTCCTTACTGCAGTCAGTAAGTTTGACTGAGAGAACAGTACAGCCTCAGTGGGGATCTACTTCCCCTGAAACAGCAAAGAAGCCATGGGGGGAAGAGTAAGCTCTTTTTCCCTTCTAGAAACTAGATGGAAGGCAAAATGTCCTTAAAATATGTACTACTAAATACTGATATGAAACAACTCCCATTACAGGGTCCAGAGATAGCTTGGCAGAAATCTCAACATCTTTATTCCAATGTAGATGGCTTCTCATCAGAACACTGCCCTCCCAGACCCTGTTGGTTTCCTCCTTTCATACTACTACAAGCTAGTAATTATCTGGCACAATTTACAAGCAGTTAATACAACAGTCCTTCCCACCACCTCAGCGAGCCACTGTCTGGTTTACCCATAAAATTTAGACAAAGCAGGGAGCAGAAAATGATCAGAGAATAAAAATCACAGTTCCCCTCCTCTCTGAAGAGTGAGAATGGGGCGTAGCAATAGCTGCACAACCACAGAATGCAGTTTCCCACTAAGACATCCAGGTGGCAGGAAGAGAAAACAGGGAACCTCATCCTTGTTCACTGAAGCAGGGCAGTTGTGTATACAGCTTTCCTGAAAAGTCTCCACGTTGCATCTCTACCCTGCAACCCCCTCAACATTCCCTAAACACTGATTTTCAAAATTCTAGCTTGCTCTCCAACAAGTTAAGAACAGTGATTCTGAGCCCCTATTACATCAAAAAAAAGTCTAAAATTCTGAGCCAATTTTAATTAACATGGTTAACCCACACCACACCCAGCTGCAAGTCAATGAAGCAATCTCCTTCAGTCTGTGTTCTAAAAATATACTTACAAGATGTCCCAACTGTTCTTAAGTGATACTACGTATATCTATTGGAATGTAATACAAATTAAACCCTTTTGTGTTGATTTATGAAAGAACAGAAAGTTTTGGATCAATCCAATAACAAATGCAATGCAACACACAATTTAGAATTTGAATTGGAACAGCTGTAAACAACAGAGTAATAAAAGAGAAGGTAGGCAGCACTGAAGTACGTTACTGAAACACACAGACAGCAGGCCTCACATAGTGTATATAGCCAGTGAAACAATTCCACAGAAGTGCAAAATGAAATAAGATATTCCAGAATGGAAAGATTGGGCTAAATATCAGGACAGTTTCAAGATACAAAACATTCATTTTTGTACTGCAATCCTAGATTTGAGAAACTTTTTTTTTCATCACCAGCTATAAGACAAAAACTCCAGAAAACATTTGGAGTCAATCAGTGCTGACTATATCTCATAAAAATAAAGGTCTACTTATACAACATCCATTGACCAGCGGTTGTTAGATTTCTTAGCTCTAAACTGAGTGGTCAAGGCTACACGTAATTAAGAATTTCTCACAGAGTGTACGTCAACACTTAAAGAACTCCAGCAGCTTTCATAAAGATGCTTTTACACTAAAAGAACTTCCTTCATCAGCACTGTTCATTTGCCTCCATGAGAGGCTCTAGCTACAATGACAAGAGTAGCTCTCCCATTGACACAGTACCATCTACACCAGAGATTAGGCCATTTTAACCACATCACTCAGGGGTGTGGATTTTTCATACCCGAGTGATACAGTTATACCAATAACAGTTTCCTGTATAGACCTGGGGCTGATAGTTTTTTCTTTATTGGACTCTAATAAAATCACAGAAGAATTTTCCATTAAACTATAAAACATTATTATCCAGACTTCCAACAAAATTACCTTTGCAAGGAATAAAGGATATTTACATGGTATAAGCACAATAAGTGACAAAGAAGTAAATATGCAGCCATGGCTTTCCAATATAAAATAGTTATTCACAAAAAAAATACTGCGCAAGCAGCAAGAACCAATAAGCACTGAAAACTAACTATACAAATTTCATTTGTCTAAATTCAGCCTTTCCTTTTAGCAGTACCAGAGTAAATACATAACTGAATGCATTCCAAGATTTATCCAACTATACAGCCATACCATACCAACTTCAAGTTATTGCAGAACTGCAAATGCAACTAATTCATATCCATTCCTAAAAAGTTTAATTTTCTAAAAACTGAAAAAGTAGCACTTTCACCTCACTGAACTATGCTGCTATATAGTCCAACTTACTGACCTTTCAAACTGCATGCAATAATATTCCAAAGTTCAAGAGTTAGGGTACATCTGCTGGGGCGCAGGGCTTCAACCCTGTGATGGGATGGTCTGCAGGGCCGGTCCTACCATAGAAGCGACTCAGGCGGTCGCCTAGGGCAATGGTTCCCAACACTTTCTCCGCCATGCACATTTTGCTCCCTTTAATTAATCTGAGGCACACCACCATATAGTTTCCAAATGGGCTCATGAATATTCATGAGCCAATCCAGAATTCTGAGTAGTTTTTCAAAAAATTCAGTGGCATACCTGCTCAGGCCTGATGGCACACTGGTTGGGAACCACTGGCCTAGGGCTCTAAACAGTAGGGGGTGCAAACAGGGCCATCCTTCAGGGCACGAGAGGTGCAACTGCCCCTGGCCCTGTAGGCTCCACACTGTCCTGCCGTGAGCAGGGCAGCATGGGGCCTGCACTGCTGCCCCCCCGTGACCATGCTATCCTCATCTCCCAAGGCTGCTTTTGGCCAACGCTGTTGGCGCCCACAGTCATGCTGTCCCCCACCCCCTCCCTGCTGCTTTTGGCACGGAAGCGCAGAACCAGGCTCTGCTCTGGGCCAGCTTGCCCCATGCCCAGAATGGGGAAAGTCAGCCCAGGGGCGGAGCAGGCCAGCCCAGAGGCTGGGCTCCGCTCTCCCACCTCTCCCCTTGGCCAGCTGTTCCACCCTGGGGACAGGGAGGGCGAGCCCAGAGGCAGGGCAAGAGAGTGGAGCCCAGCCCCCGAACCGGCCCACTCTGCCCCCGGATCAGAGAAGGGATGGGAGCGTGGGGCCAGCCTCTGAGCCAGCAATGCCCTGCCCTCCCCCCCCGCCCCCAGCAGGGGAGAGGGGAAGCAGGTGGAGTACCCAGACAGGCCAATTGCCCCAGGCCCTGCACCCCTCCCCCCCAAGGGATGGCCCTGGGCACCAAAAGCACTCCCTAGAAAAGGTAAAGGGGGGCTGTGACCTCTTAGCCATTCTATGGCTCACCCTGAGCAGCCTGCCGCTCAGCCCACGCCCCTCAGCCAGCTGCCATCCCGCCGCTCAGCCCGGCCCACATGGCCCACTACCCAACCAGCAGTCCCCCTTGGCCGGCCCACGAGCTGCTGCTCAGCCCCTGCCCCTCAGCCAGCCAGACCTACCAACCAGGACCACTGCTTGACTAGGGCTGGCCCTGCCCTCCATATGGCCAGACCCACCACTCATTTTGCCCCACGGCACTGCTTGGCCAAGGCCCCCACTGACCTCTGCTTGACCCGCCGCATGGCCCGCACCCCCCTGCCAGGTTTGGGAGGAGCTAGGAGGAGTGGGAGGGAGGTCCCACCATCTGGCCCACGTGGCCCAGGCCACCACCGGGAGGGGGTACCAAAACATGTTGAGCCAGCCTTAATGGTCAGGCTGGGGGCTTCAGCTTCCTGAGGCCTAGTTGGTGCCCTCCACAAGGCTGAAGCCACAAAACACTGCCACAAAACTCTCAGCCCTGCTGAACAGAAGCTTCTCTAGCCTCGCCACCGGACAGAAGCCCTGAGCTCCCTAACCCAGTCTGATAAGCGGAGAACGAGAGGTGGGTTAGCCACTCCTGATTTGATCAATGACATGAATGATCAACTCAGCATTCTAGCTGGTCTTGTAAAAGAACCTGTCCTACACATGTATTCGACATACCTAATATTTCTGCTTTAGACGAGTTTTCTTGCAACAACTACATGCCACAAAACACAGGAGAATTTGTTTGTCCAGCGTCCATAAGCAACCCACCTTGATCCTGTCATCACAAATATTATGTATTAAGTTGATATAATTTGGCTGAAAACAACAGCACATTTTCTCCCTGTTACTTTCATATTTCCTCTTCAGTAATGTCAATTACAACTGCTGCATAATTAAACATCTAGTCCTGGAGATACCATGCATGTACGCAAACTGCAGGATGAATGTGCTTCAAACTTAATACTCTATAATAGGTAATCTTTGCCAATCTCTATGACCACCACAGTTCGTCAGGTTTGTATTATTAAAGAAATTATGCTTATGAAATAGGTTAAAGATCTTGTTTAAGATACTATCAAACTCATGGTCCATTTTCATAAGTTTCATGGTCACAATATTTTAAAAATCTTGAATCTACCAGTTTCAGGTATTTAAGCCTTACCTTTCAATGTTGTGATAAAGCATGAATATGTATTTCAAAACAACTAACCATAAACATGTAAACACCTTAAGACTCAATATTTCTTAAACTGGGGTCCCAACCAAAAAGGGAGTTCACAAGGCTATTGTACAGGGGTAACAGTATTACCACCCCTACTTCTGTGCTGCCTTCGGAACTGGGCGGCCAGAGAGCAGTTGCTTCTGGTCAGATGTCCAGCTCTGAAGGCAGCATCTCCCCTAGCAGCACCAGCACAGAACTGAGGGCTAAAAATGCCACAACGACCCATACAATAGCCCTGCAATAAATAGCCTTTTGGTTAGGATGCTCAGGCTAAAGAACACTGTGCACTTCCATGTGCTGTTATCCTACAGCATAGTCTAAAAACATAGGAAAGATCAGATTTCATCATAAGTGATGTGTTTTTCACAAGCATGAATTTGGTAGGTCCATGCTTGTGTGTGTCAACGCAACTGAGTGCCCAAAAATAAGGGTCTGTCTAGAGAGACATTAACTACTTACATTAAATAAAATTATGACCATATTAATTCTGAATGAGAATGCCTACACAGGATTAAATGTTGTTTAATAAATATACTTTAAATTCACAATTGTAGTTAATTTGGAGTAATGTTTGTGAATCTCCATATGTAAACATAACATAAGAGTAGTTCCTCTTTACACAATAAACAGATCTATTAGTCAGTGTTTGTTGGACACTATCTAAATATTAGCCTTTTACAAGCTTTTCAAGATAGATGATAATTTGTAATCCCTTTACACAGTCTTTTTCAAATATTTCCCATCTACCATAGTCAGCCATAGTTTCTATGGAGCCCCAAAGAAGTAAAGGTTGCAAGGGCCCACTCAGCTTCCTTCTCTTCTTTGCATACACGTGACAATCGCCAACAAGGGTCTTAGATAAATGGGCTCTCATGTAATCAAACTACAGCTCCAGAGAAAGGCCTTGTCTAAATGGCCGTCCCAACGATATAGGTGAACTATGCAGTCACCTACAGCGCCAGACTTTAGGGGGTGCCAAATCAGAGACTAGTGAATTTTGTTCTCATTTAAAAAAATAATACTATAACAGGGGGAGAGGGCCCGCCAACGTCACTGTTCACCTAGGGTGCCAAAAAACCTTTGGGCCAGCTTTGTCTAGATTACAAAACCGGCCCAGTTAAACAAGTCACAATTTTGAAGAGATTTGATCACTTCAAAAAAACGCGAGGTGGAAAAAAAGCTCTATTGCAACTCACAATAGGTTTATTTCATTTGAGTTTGAACCGAGAACTGCTTCAGCCTGAGCCAAACCGCTTCGCCCCAAACCTGAAACGCCAACGTCCCCCCACAGCGACTTGCAGCCTTCACAACCCGAGCCCCATAACCACAGCAGCCGCACACGCACTCCCCAGGCCGGGGCCGAGGGCCGGCTCGAGGGGACAGGGAGGTTCGGAGGCCAGCGGACACCAGGCACGACCCGGCCGGCTCCCGGCCCCGACCCGCCCGGGCCAGGGGACGCTCCAGGCGCCGCCAGATGCCAGCTGCCCGCCCGCCCGCCGCAGAGCCCGACACGGCAGCGGGTCAGAAAAACACCCGCGGGGGACGAGGCACGAAGTACAGGCGGGCGGACTCGCTGGGCCCCGGCTCCCCGGCGACTGGGCTAATGTCCCCGGCCCCGGCCCCCACACGGCTGGGGACGCTCCGGCCACCGCACAGCCCGCCCCGCGCAGGGCCCGGGCCGGGCAGGGACCCCGCCGAGACCGGCCCCACGGGCCCTCGCCCCCCAGGGACACGGCGCGGCCCTCGCCTGGCCCCGCGCCCTCCGCCAGGCCGGGTCAGAGTCGCCCCGTTGACCCCCCGGCCCCCGGTCAGCGCCCGGCCCGGGGCTCAGCGACGGGGCAGGAGCCGCCGGCTCCGCTCCAGAGAGGCGAACCGGGACGGGCGGCCCGGCCCGCGAGAAAGGAGGCCCCGTTACCGCGGCGCGGCACGGCGCAGCCTAGCCCGGCCCGGCCCGGCCCTACCTCCCCCGCGCAGCCTCCGCTGCCGCCCCGACCCGCTCCTCACTCGGCGCCGCTCGCTCCGCTCCCATCTAAAATGGCGGCCTCAGCCTGCGCGAGACATTTCTCGCGAGCCCGGCCTCGGCCCCCGCCCCCGCCCTGCCTGAGAGAGAGAGAGAGAGAGAGAGCGAGCCCCGCCCCTCGCCTGGCCACGCCCCTCACGCTGCCCGGCGGCCGCTGGCTCAGTCCCCGGGCCGGGCCGGCGCCATTGGGGCGCGAGGCCGCTGGCCTCCACGGTCCTGCCTTCCCCGCGGCCCGGGGGCGGCTGCGCTGTCTCCTTCCCGCTCCCGCCGCCCTTCCCCGAGGGAGGAGGCCGGGGCTGGGGGCAGCGGGCCGGGCTGCCGCCCCCGCTGCAGCAGGGACTGGGCGGCTCGGGCTGCCCCGGCCTCAGGAGGCGGGGGCTTGGCTTCCCCAGAGTCCCGGCGCCGCCGGTTCCGTGGCGTGACTTGTTTACAGCCGGGCTCAGCTTTGTCTCCAGCCGCTGCAGCAGCCCCAGAGTGAGGAAAAGCAGGTTCCGGCGCTGCGGAGGCAGCCTCGGGCAGTCGAGGATGATGCGGTGCATGGGGTGTGTGGATCCCTGGCATGACCCGTGCTGACCCTGCCAGTCCGCCAGCGGCTCTCTGCTACTCGCCCTTACCTTGCTTGACCCGGCCAGGGCTTGTTCTTCCATAGATAGGGTTACCAGAGGCCAGAGCGTGGGAGGGACGATGGGGAAGTACAAAAAGGAGGACACATAGAGAAAACATAGTATTAATGTAATATTCTTCTCTTTTTAGGGGGCCCTGGAACATTTCCCCCCTAAAAATAGGGTGTTCTGGGGCATTCCAGCATCCTTTAACTCCTGTAAATTAAAAGCCAGACAAAATCATGTATTTTTAAAATGTCTGCTGGATGGAAGATGTGAAGCTAAAAAGGAGGCCATGTCTTCCTTTTGCATGACATCTGGTAACCCTATCCGTAGAGTCAATCTAGGCAGTTGCATGGGGCACTTAGCCCAGTCTTACAGCCAGTGCACCTCACCTCCCACTCCCCGTAGTGCTGCTCCCTGGCTGGAGCCAGACACCCCCCCCCCCGATCCTGGCTACTCCACCAGTGGCTGGTGGGGGGCAGTGAGGGGGCCAAAATCACTGCTGACCTAGGGCAGCAAAAAACCTTGGGCCGGCCCTGGACAGGGAACAGTTTTAAACACTATCATACTAGGTGTGCAGAGCAGAAGTCACCTTGTGTTTTTTAAATGCCATTTCCTACCTTGGTGCACATAGCTTGTTTGCAACATATTAGCTGATCATACCAACTTCCTGCACTAGCTGTGCTCCTGCAGGGCGTAAACTGGACCTAGTGACTCATCTGCCCATGGACAGCTACAGGCCAGCTGTTGAAATATGAACATTTTATATATGAGCAGATTACTCAGGCAAAAGGGTATGACAGGAATCACGAGCGGTGTAGTGGAAAGCAAATGCCCTACATCAGGGAAACCACAAAGGTGAGGGAGCCCAACAATAAATCTGGATACTCTAGGTGCTGCATGCTGTGTTTTGCAGAGACCCCATCAGAACTCTACAGATCACTGTGATTACTAAGAGACTCCCATAATGCAGCAAGCCATGATTTATTTGAGACTGCCACCTTCAAGCTAGTCCTTCCAGGCAAAGACAGATCATAGAATCATAGAAACATAGGGTTGGAAGGGACCTCATAGGTCATCTAGTCCAACCCCCTGCCAGAGGCAGGATCAATCCCACTAAACCATCCCAGTCATGGTTTTGTCCAGCCGGGCCTTGAACACCTCCAAAGATGGAGACTCCATCACCTCCCTAGGCAGCTCATTCCAATGCTTCACCACTCGCCTAGTAAAAAAGTTCTTTCTAATATCCAGCCTTGACCTCCCTAACCGCAACTTGAGACCATTGTTCCTTGTTCTGTCCTCTGTTACAACCGAGAACAGTCGAGCTCCATCTTCCTTGGAGCATCCCTTCAAGTAGTTGAAGGTTGCTATCAAATCCCCCCTCAATCTTCTCTTCTGCAGACTAAATAAGCCTAATGCTTTCAGTCTTTCCTCATAGGGCTTGTGCTCCAGCCTTTTGATCATTTTGGTTTCCCTCCGCTGAACTCTCTAGCATGCCCCTGTCCTTTTTGTAGTGGGGAGCCCAAAACTGAACACAGTATTCTAGATGTGGCCTCACCAGTGCAGAATAGAGGGGAATGATCACATCCCCTGACCTGCTGGTAACACTTCTTTTGATGCAGCCCGGTATGCCATTGGCCTTTTTGGCCGCAAGAGCACACTGCTGACTCATATCTAGCTTCCCATCCACCATGACCCCCAGGTCCTTTTCTACACTGCTGCTACTTAGCTGAATGTTTCCCAGCCTGTAGCAGTGCATGGGGTTTTTCCGTCCCAAGTGCAGGATTTTACACTTGTCCTTATTGAATCTCATAAGATTTCTATTGGCCCACTGTTCCAATTTATGTAGGTCTCCCTGAATCCTGTCCTTGCCCTCCAACGTGTCTACTGTTTCCCCCAGCTTGGTGTCATCCGCGAACTTACTGAGAGTGCAGTCTATTCCATCACCCAGATCATTGATGAAAATGTTGAACAGAACCGGCCCCAGGACCAACCCCTGGGGCACACCACTCGTGACCGGTTGCCAGCTAGACATGGAACCATTGATTCCTACATGCTGAAACTGCTGATCTAGCCAGTTTTCTATCCGCCCTATAGTCCACCTATCCAATCCATACTTCCTTAATTTGCCAATGAGAATGCTGTGGGAAACTGTATCAAAAGCCTTGCTAAAATCAAGGTATAGCACATCAACGGTTCTTCCTGCATCCATGAGTTTGATGAAGGGGAAAGGAACTTTGATATGTGTGTATATTCATTTTTCCTTATAACATTTAAATTTAAAGATGGTGCCCACCCCATCGCAAAGTTAACAAGACAAAAGGTATTTGCTTACTCATATGAGAATACATAGAGACAACGAAGAGAGGTAACGTTGGCAACAGCTTTTCTTTCCCCTGCAAGTAAGCTGGAGGGGAGAACAAGCACTTTATGTGCATTGAGATGTCCATTTTATTCTAGAGATTTCAATTAAACTTTCATGGAGATACTCTGCGCTCAACTCCCAAAGGTTTCTAGGGATAGCTGCCTTAGTTCTTTTTTCATAGTAAGGCAATTTCCTGTGTCACTCTGTGATGAATTTGGCTGGTATTGCAGTAAACAGGCTAGTGGCATATGTGCCTAAGTAGCTTAAGGAAACTAATAGCAGCTGTGCTTTCAGTGCCTTTGTGACTCCCCCAGAGTGAGATTAGCTAAAATGACCTATGGAAGTAGAGCCAATATTTGCCTTCATTGCTCCATATCTGTGAACCAAACACCAAAATTTTATAGCTTCATGCACTAGAAAATCTCTCTTCCACACTCCAGCCCCTGTTAGGCCATATTTGCCATGACTGGGGCTAGAGAACAGTGTCATGGCAGGCAGGGATTTCCCTAACACCCCCCTACACCCCCTTTACACCTTCCCTGAATTTCCCAACACCACTCGCATTTCTCAGCTAGTAACATTGTTGTACTAATTGAGTGAGCACCCCAACACCCCCCCTTCCCCCCCCCAACCCCCCCTTAATTTCAAGTCCTGGGGAGAATACTGATGCCAAGGCACTCCAAGCTAGAGTATCTGTAAGCATTTCTTCTTCAAAGTATTTATGGGAATAAGGGAAGAGAGTTTTGAAACATATTTTTCCTTTTCCAGTATGACCGTAAATCACATCTAACTGTTTTTAGCAGCAACTCCTGACCACTGTTCCCTCTAAGCTGTGCATGTGTGCACACGCACACAGGTCATGAAACCTGCGCACACAACAAAATAAAGTGCACGCAAAAAAATTCAATAGTGCTAATATTGGTGCTCACAAAGAAATGTTTTTGCGCACACAAAGAAATTATTTGCGCACGCAGTCTACAAGTAATTAGAGGGAACATGGCTCCTGACACAACAGCATTCAGGGATACCCCCCTCTGCCTGTAGAACACAGGAAGAAAGAAGAGCATAATGAGTGAAGCAGGATCTTGCACAATATGCAATACCAAAGCTGCACTAAATAGCGAAAAAAGGACTTGGAGGGACAATATGACCAAGAGTGTGAAAAAGAAGAGAAGGTGTCCCAGGAGTTCCTGCAGAATGAGAGGAAAATGAATAAAGACATAAAGGGTCCTCTTGGGCAGTAAACCCAAATACTATAGACCCTGGTAGACATCTGTACACCAAAAATCTCAGATTCTCCACTGTTTGTAATCTTTGCAGGACTCCATGGTTGCCATTCACTATACCCACTACCTACCATGTCACATTCCTACCCCTACTGTTCCATGTTAGGGAACAACAAGGAACACTGCTTTATGTACACCAACTGCAGTTTACACACATCAGTTTACATGTAGCCATAATAGACTACATTTTTGCCCTCAAATGGACATAAGCATTTATTTCTTTTCTAATATAAAATTTTCATTCCACTGAATTGAAAATTTTGTATACATTACCTTTGGTTTTCTTTAGTTTGTTTTTTCCATGTTGCTTTTCTGCAGTTTTCTCCCCCAGCTCAATAAAGTTCTATTTTTGGAGAATCAAATTATCTTTGTCATTTCACAACAAATATTGCAGAATGCATAGCAGTGATTATGACAAACAATACTTGTAAATGCACAATGAATACCATGTAATATTGAAATTCATAGTTTTAGGAAGACACACAGCCTTATATATAAATGTACATCAACCACTACCACAGTTCTTAGCAGCATCCAAAGCTACAGACCCAGATCACCATGGAACTGTACTGTCTGGCCATTAAAGTGCTCTTTCAAAGCCTTTCTCTACCACATAGCTCTATGCTGGGCTCTTGTAATAGTCCTTGTGTTTGGGTGTTCAAACTCAGCAAACATCAGCCTCATCTCCTTCCAGCCTAGCATCAGTGTTTCTCCCTTTGTCTCACAGATGTTATTAAGGGTATGATTTACCGGTAGTTATGGATTTGGCAACTTTAAGAGATCTTCTGGGTGGCAGGCCTTGGGCTTCAGCTCTAACATGAGCATACCCTGATTCCTGAACATTTTTCGTGTGAATTTTGCTTAATTTTACTGTGACAAAATCATGTCCATAGACATTGTACAGGATAAGAGGCACCTACAACCATTGAGGTATTTTTCTTATTGTGATTCAGTTTAGTGAATAAGCATTCCCAGTATCCCTTCAATCTACCAAAAGCATGTTTTCATTCTGAGTCAATAGCTGAATCTTTCTCTGGTGTGTTAAGGTGGTCAGGGGACAAATTCATGCGCCAAGAGAAAAAGGGGAGGCTGGATCACCCAGAATCACTGTTGGCATTTCAATATTCCCAATAGTAATCCACACATCAGGAAAGAACATCCCCCTTTGTGACTCTCTGACCTCTCCTAAGTTCTTAAGTGACTCAAGTTAATTGTCAGTTATGCTGTTATACAGCTGTGCTGGTGCAGCTGCACCCCTGCAGTGCTTCAGCGTAGACTCTACATGTGGCAACGGCAGGGATTCTGTTGGCGTAGGTAATCGCAGGGATTCTGTTGGCATAGGTAATCCACTTTCCTAGGAGACAGTAGGTGTCTACAGAGGAATTTAAGTCAGTTTAACTATTGCATTCAGATGAGGATTTTTCACACCCCTGACCAAGATAGTTAAACCTAATTTTCTAACGTAGCCCAGGCCTCAGCCACATTTGTGTTCTGTAGCTGCTCTGTTTTGTATATATTTGCATTTGCAGTCATGCTAACTGCCGATCAGTTAACTCAGCATCAGTAACTTATCTAAACAAGCTTGTGGGATGGAGATATTTTCCAATCAGTCGTCTTTAGGGCTTGTCTACACAGCAAAATACTAATAAAAGCAACTAAGGTGTGGGTTTAAACCAATACACCATTATATCACTCTGTGTGGAAATGTATACCAGCATAAGGTCTAATTTTACACTAGAAAAGCTTTGCTGGTATAGACAGGCCAGCAAACTCTCCCAGTATAGATGCGGTTTATACTAGAGAAACCGTACTTGTGACAACCTAGCTTATGCCACTTCCTGGAACAAAATAAGCTACTCTGGCAAAACACTTTGAGAATAAATATGTAAAAACTAGGGAAGCACTTTGAGATCCCCTATTGAAAAGCACTGTATAAGAGCTAGATATTATTGTTTGGCAGCATAACTGCATCTACATTAGGTTTTTGCTGGTATAAAAATTTAGTAAAGCACCCTTGTAACCAACATTGTGATAATGGCAAATTTTCTAGTGCAGACCTAGCATAAGTATGGTTGGTGTATCTGGCTGAGTAAGGGAGCAACCAGTAAGACCTTGAACAGGAAGTACAGGCAGAAGCCAGGGAGAGCAAGAAGGAGCTGGGGACCATTTGCTGGGACTGCACAAAGACAAGGCCCTGAGAGGTAAGGGTGAAGGTGGTGTGGGGAACTGGCTTACGGATTTCAAGCCATGGCAGAGCTTAAGGAAAGGGACACAGTTGACAGCTGCCATGGTGAAGTTCCCTGGGCTGAGGCCAGGAGCAGTTGGTTGATCTGAGTCACTCCCCTCAGCCCACAACTAGTGGGGAGGTGGCATGAACTTTGATATAGCCCAGTAGGGGAACTGAACTCTTCTGGAGGCCTCCCTGGCTGGAGAGCAGGGATCAGAAGAGCCAAATCAGGCAAAGAGGATCCAGGGACAGGGTCCTGAGGACATGGCCCCATACTAGGGCTAGGATTATTAAGGGATTGAGCCCTGGGAGGGGTGCAGGATGTTTGGTCAGAGTCCCATAAAATGGGTTGGTTTACCTTGTACAGACTGTATGGGGCTCAGCTAGAAGGCTGAGCTGCTGGAGACCCACCCTAATTTCAAAAAGAAAGCGCAGACACGCACTCTGACTAGGGGGTGCTTGCGAGAGTTGTGCACGCTTAGTTATAGAGCATTATAACAGTTTAACTATAGTAGCATAACTGGTAAAATTTTCCCATAAAGACACGCCTCTTTTCTTCCCTCTTTCCCACTGCCACAGACTTGGCCCTGAAAGAAGACCACCAAATAAAATCAATATTGTATCCCCAAAGGGCAAGATCACAACACACACCAAAAGACATATTTTAGGAAGATGAACAGTACTTGGCAACTAGAGTAGTGTTTGTTAAATTGTTATATTAAACTACGTCCAGTTCTACCCTCAGATGCAAATATACAACTCTCAAGGCCTTAATAGGAGTTGTATGCACATCTGACCGCAAAATCTGGCCCAGAAAAAACAAACAATTTAAGCATTAATTACACAGGAATACTTAATCTGTATAATATTGTGTCAAAGAGCTAGGTTTTGGCAACGCCAACACTGTGCATTACATGTAAAGAAATGTCACATATGAGAGAAAAAACATGACAACATGCAAAAAAAGAAACCAAAGAAGAAATAGAGATGGAAGGAGGAAATGATACCATGATTAGTGGTATTGATAGCAGACTTCTGATTAATTTTTTAACTTGTAATAGAGGAGCCAACTACTATATGAGAGAAGAAGCCACACAAAGTCAAAGAAGTGAACATTAGAGAGGAAAGTAAGCCAAATTCCAAATAGCTAAAGAGTGAAACATTATAAAGTAACATAGCCACTATAAAGAAAAAGGAACGCAGAACACGCATTTCAAGCAAAGAAACAAAATCATCATAGCACAAATATAGAAGTGGGAGAAAATCAGAAGAACAATTGAGTCAAAATAAAACAGAAATTGTTAGTGTCATTCTGGGTTAATTTGTTTCATGTTTGCTTAGGCTGACAGTACAATACAGAGTCTCTCACTTGACATGTATGTCATGCTCTCATTTGTCCAGACTTGTAGTGAGCTCTTATGTGATGTTCTGCCTGAAGTTATGCACAAATGTGAGAAGCAATGTGTCTAGTGATTAGAATGAGGGAATGGAAGACATCATCACGTCTGAGTTCCACTCCCAGAAATGCCACTCATCACTGTGTGCTCTTAAGAATTCTTTATCTTCTCTATGCGTTAGATTACCTTATGCATGATCAGCATACACGTTTTTCATCTACTTGACTAGGATTACGAGATTTAGTTCCTAAACTGTTCTAAGATTCTCAAATGATGACTATAAAACATAGTTTTTAACATTTTCAGATTTAACTGTAGTGTCATTGCATTAAAATAAATAGAAATGGATAAACTTCAAGGAACAGCAAAGACAAAATCAAAGACCACTCTTGTACAAGAGTGGTGCAGGTGAAGCTATTCTGTTGTATCATCATAATGTAAATAGTCTACATTTTTTTTGAATTACATGAATTTTTTTCATTGACATGATTAAGCTACCTCCCTGAGTGGCAATAGCTAGGTTGACATTTAGCAGTATCTGTCACAGAGGTTTGGTTGACTTAACATAGCTAGTTGATCTTTATTTTAAGTGTCAACCAGGGATAAGTGAAAAAAGTAACAAACAGAGCAAAGACACATAAATGCATACACAAAGTCCTCTGGGAGGAATGGCTATAAAATACAGTTTACTATTTAGGCCAAAGAATTACCGTAGACTAACTTTGCAACCTTGCACAACAGTACTTCATCTCATCCTTCTGCCTAAAACAGTATTTATATCATTAGGTACAAAAAAAGTCCAGGGTAAACAGGTTGTAAAGAAAGCACCATGAACAAATCAAGGCATTAAACCAAGCAATGAAAAATCTAAAAGGTAAGCTGTTAAAAATACAGAACTGTGGCAGACTAAAAAGGAGTTTGTTATTGCAGCTTTTTGTAGCCTTGTTACATTTTGCAGGTAGGAGTGGAAAGAGTTTGTGGCCCCTATGTATCTGATCCAATCAAAATATAGTGGAAGAGTAATCAGCAGGTTTTTGGGGGGGGGGGTTTTTTTTTGTTTTTTGGGTTTTTTTTTTTACTTTTTTTCCCCTTCTGTTTTAAATTTAGACTGCATACATGTCTAATAAACAGCAACTGGACATCCTATACTGTATATGAAGCTGCTATTGAGGCAGAAAGCTTGATTTTTCTGGAATGGGAGAAGTGAAATAACTGTTCACATTGGTTCATCCCAAAATGTCCTAGAGGTAAGACAAAAGAAAAATAGCAAGAATAGAGCAATGGTAAACTTTTTATATTAATTAATTCCCAAATGAAAAGTTGTTGTTGTTTGGTTTATGTACAGTGTATCTTCTCTTGAGCTAAGTCACAACAGCTAGATCATAAAGGCTGTGTCCACACACAGACAGTTAAATCGATTTAACCTAAATTGATTTAATAAAATTGCTATAAAAATCATTAAATCTATTTAAGGTAAATTGATTTAACAGGTCCACACTAGAAAGTCAAATCGAACTAGCATGTCCAGGGACAGGGCTTGCTAGTTCAGTTTAGGAGAGGGGCACCATGGGAGGTGTGGCAAGATGGCCCCCTAGAAGGGCCATTCCCTCACCCAATATATGAATAGAGAAAGCCACCCTGGGAAGGAGAAGGGCAAAAGTGTTAAATTGAAACAACTGTTAAATAGAAATAACACATACACACTGTGTTATTTCAATATAACTGTTGCAACCAAGCATCATTTTGATTTTAAACGAGGTTTTATTGAATTGATCTAACTTTCCTTGTTTCGATATAACAGAGCTTGTCATTTTGAAACAAGAAAACATTGTGTGGACCAAAGCTTTTTTAAATCCATGTGGGCAGACTCCTACAGTCATCCAGGACCCATTTAATTCAGGCACCACACAGGGGTGTACCTAGTCTTAAGCAGATCCGTTTGCAGAATTTAATACCAAAATATTTTCTTTTAGTAAGGACCTCTTTAACTCACAATATAGTTATGTGCCATAGTAATAGTGACATCTCATGCTTTAGGCCTTCTAAGTAAAATAAGCCTTTGTGCAACTCAGCGTAGCTTTGCCCCATGGCCTTTATGAAACAAGCTTAGGTATAACAGTCTGTCAATTATATATGGTTGCTATAATTATATTGCACTCCATTCCAGTGTCTATTTTGAAACAGTTTATAAAATTATTTCCAGTGTCAAACAAATTTGTTTTTAGTATCTTGTGTATGTACTGAGACTTAGCAAAGAACACTTTCAGCATCGTACCTCTGGCTGTATTTTCATGAATGCATTTACCTTATATTTCTCTAACTTATGTGGAGGACAGTGCCCTTGCCAAAAGTTTGCTTTTACTACATACGTCATGCCACACCTCTTTTCCTAGACACCATTATATTGCAGTGCAATTACCTCTACATTTATTACAAGTAAAACTTATATTCATTTATTGACCACTGTATTTTTTGGTCTCTATGCCCATTTCAGTTAGAAACATTTCAGTTCTTCCACTGTGTTAATTCTTTCATTTTGAAAATACATTTTTCACTAATCTGGCAGCTGTTTACAGTGGTATTTGAAAATCAATGGGCTTGATATTGCAGTCTGATTTGGACTTGGTTCTTAGTTTTATTGAAACAATTCCAGCTCTGATTTTATAATCCATGTGTTAAGTGTTCATATTCACATGATTCAGAGATTAGCCACATACAAATATCCATCAACATATCTAGCAATGTATTTATTAAAACAAATTTATTTCAGTACAAGTCTGTGTGAACACTTACTTCAAAATGAAAATGTTCTGTTTTAAATGTTGCTAAGCTCACTTGAAACAGAAGATTATCTAAAATGTCCATTAAGACTTTTACAGAAGTAACAGAAAAGTATGAATTAAAACTGATTTAGTTCGGTGGAAGATTTTGTAGACCCGCCTGAGTCATCTGAACATGATGAATTACAAAAGCAGAGGGCTTGTTTGATAAAACTGATAACTAAGTTCAACTAAGGCTGGAAAATACTGATTTGACATTACAAAGATTTGTGTACTCCATCTTTCAGATTTGTTATGTAGGTCTATAAAAATGGCCAATGGCTTCTATCAGAGGAGGTTTCTTGTAAATAAAGTGCATCTTTCCTAAATGATAGTCTTGCTTCAATCACAGTATTCTTGAAAAAAATTTTAATGACTTTGTCTACTGGTTTGCAGTTCTCTGTGCACTCTGTCTATAAGGTATGATATTTTAACAAGCCCAGAGACTTGCATGGATACCTACATGTAGCAACATGGAGGTTTTATCTGTTTTCAGTGCAATGCCACGTGATTCTAGGAAAATTTGGAAACATTGCAACCATCTCATCCTGTTTTCTGCCATACTCCCTTCTATAACTAAAAGATTCAGGTGACCTCACTATATTTTTGCCAAGATTTAGTTTTTTTCTGATATCTTGTAATAAACTTGTGACACCCAGGGGTACAGTTAAATAAGGGCTTTTCATGTCCCCAGGTTTTAGACATGGTTCAAGTTACAAAAGGTTGGTTGATCCAGCCTTACGACTGGATCAGGGTCAGCTGATTTCATTCAGTGTTACATGTACTGGATACCAGTTTGTTTACAAATGCAATCAAGTTCAATGAAATTATGCAAGATCTGGCACCTAAGTATCTGAAAAAAAAAATGCCTTCCCTGTATCCCATTGATATAGTTACAGTCTATTGAATCATTATTCCTACTGATTTTGGAACTGAGAATTTAAGAAATGATGACAATGTTCTGAGGGCAGGGTTTAACCCTTCGTGACATCTTCAGGAAGATCTGTTGGAGTATGTCTGTACTTCAGTAAAACACCTATGTCTGGCCCAGGTTGTTTAACTTGGACTCAGGCATCACAGGGCTGTAAAATTGCAGTGTAGGCATTCCTACTCAGTCAGTTTGGCAAGCTTCTAAGAACTGTGTAAAGCATCTTAAGTCCAGTTGTGTATCATTTTATGGGCAAAATATTTAAGTTTGACTCTTTAGAACAGTATTTTGTGAATTTAATATGAAGATGGTAAGATGATGGGTGATATTTTTATAAAATCTGTAAATAAGTGTCCTGTT
This sequence comes from Podocnemis expansa, assembly GCA_007922195.1. NCBI lineage: Eukaryota > Metazoa > Chordata > Testudines > Podocnemididae > Podocnemis > Podocnemis expansa. Next base: position 36,461,220 of record ML681973.1, on the reverse strand, counting down.
TGGACAAGTAATAGGTGAACCTTAGTGAAAAAGCAGTCAGACTTTCCAGCTCTTCTGTTTGCTGTTTGTGGTGTCATCACTATTCCATACACAATAAATATGACACTTAATGATTTAGGCATGTGTTCTATTTGTGAAACCTAACCAGACTGGTCTATTGGGCTTATTTTTACTTCCTGAAAAAAGAAACCTCACCACAATAAAATTTACTATCCAGAACAGGGTACTAAAGTTGATTTAGAAATAAAGTATAAATAGCAGTTTCTTGAAAAACTTTCAGCCCCTTGTCTGAATGTAATTGTTCAGGTACAGAGGATTTTTATTTACAGTAGTTAGTTGTCCGGTTTTGAGCTGCTTAAGGATAGAGTGATCTGTTGATTCTGAGTAATTTTTTTTTTCTAATCATGGCCTGTGTTATTTTATGGATTCTATTAACAAAGATTTGCTATAGTATATAGAACATAATTTTCTATAGCAACAAGAGACAGCTTTTGGGGTAGGTAAAACAGGCGACCACCTTGGGCCCCTGATCATTACCCCAAAAGCAGTGTTGGCCTCCCACCCTGTAGAACACATGGCAGGGGGCCAGGGCCAAGGCTGGACCAGTTTTGGGGCGGGGCTCTGAAGGGAAACGAGATCCATGGCCAATCAGGCTGCAGGAGCCCTTGTGCTGGGGGAGAGGGCTCCTGTCCCGCCCCTGGGCTGGCTGCTCCACCCCCAGGGGCAGGGTGTGCCAGCCCAGAGGACCAGGTCTGTGCTCCTGCCCTGCCCCTTGCCTTGGCAGTGAGGGGTTGGTGCCCCCGGCAGGGCGCCAGGGCCATGGAGGGACCCAGCCATAGGAAGAAGGGGCCATGGGGCGGGTTGGAGCCCCTGGCGTGGTGCTGGGGCTGCAGGGGGAACCTGGATACCAGGGGGTTTTGGGGCCCCTGGTGGGCAGAAGGGGCTGGCCCCCAGAGCCAACAGGGGGGATGAGGTGTTATGGCTGCAGGTGGGGCATGAAGGGTGGGCTGGAGGGCCACCAGTGGTGGTGCTCATCACCAATGTGATTTATGCCATCACATGCAAGAAGTGCCCCTCTGCCTTATATATTGGACAAACAGGACAGTCTCTGCACAAAAGAATAAATGGGCACAAATCTGCCATCAGAAATCACAACATTCTAAAACCAGTGGGTCACCATTTCAATCTTCATGATCACTCCATTCATGATTTGCTAATTGCTGTGCTCAGACTGATGAGTAGTAGATCAAGGCTTCAAAGAGAAGCTGCTGAGGTGGAATTTATTTGCAACTTTGGTTGCATTGCTTCAGGACTTAATAGGGACACTGGATTTTTCTCTCATTGCAACAGGTGATTTGACCTCATCTTCCTTTGTATACTGTTCCTCAGTGTTTGAATCTTTACACTTGTTTTGATTTGCTGTTACTGTGTGACCTGTTCCTTTGACTTACACTTCCGTGCATTTATTTCCTACTATTCTGTCAGTTCCCCTAACTTCAAAGCATCTGACAAAGTGGGATTTTCTCCCACAAAAGCTCATGCAATAAATAAATGTTAGTCTTTAAGTGCCACAGGACTCTTTGTTTCACTGAAACAAACTAACGTGGGTGCCCCTCTGACTCTTTCAACAATGCATCCCAATCTGTCTGTGGCAGCATCAGGAGGCACCGCCACCCAGTACCTGAGAATCTGCGACCCAGTACTGGATCCCAACCCATGGTTTGAAAGCCACTGTCTTAAATTATACACTATAAACAAATGTGTTTGTTATTAACATTATAAGCCTTCAATTTTCTAGAGTAGCCTGTTCCAGCTGTACAATTACAACCTCCTAGGCTAGACACCCTCTCTCTTACCCTGGTTTCAAACTGGAGTAACCTGCATCAGTGCCAGTCACAATGTATACTGTTGCGGTGTATCTATACTACTCCCAGTCCAAACTCTACATAGAAATTTTTAAGGATGTGTTTATTAGACTTCGCAAAAAAGATATGGAAACATTTCTTTGGGTCCTAAGTTTTAAAAGAATGGGTGTTTTCTTTTTTCTTCAGAAACAAAATAATTTAGTGAATAAGATACTTTTGTTAGTACAAGAATAATTATTACAGACATGACAAAAGAATGCAGATATACAAGTCTATTGCTCTGTCTTTCCAAATATCTGTATGTTGGAATTGGATTAAGTCATGAAATCTTTTGACAAATGCTAAGGAATGAACTAAAGAGTAGGAAAAACTGTTCCAAATTTAAAGAAAATAAAAGTACTTTTTTTTCCAAGTTTTTGTTCCAGTTCTAGAAACTAGTGCAGACTGATTCTACACTTATGCATTAACCATTCCCCATGTCAAAGATTAAAAAGTAAAAGGTGGTTGTTATGCAGGACCATAACTATGGTGGGGCAAAAGGGGCTTTGCTCTGGACACCGCAGAGTGACTCTACTGAGCCACTCTATCAAAGGTTGCATTCTGCACCGCTGGCTCCAGGTACCACTCATTGTAAGGGTTGCGTTCCAAGTGGAACATGCTCCAGGTGCTGAAATGGGTAGTTACAGCTCTGTTGTTATGAATTTAAACATGGAGGCAAATCCCTGTTGACAGTGCAGTGTAACATTGCTTATAATTTCACCTTCTCAGTTATGATGACATGGAGGAACCACTACTCTTATTCCTTGATATCCAACCTGCTCCCTTAACTCTAACAGGTTACTGATAATACTGCTTTTAACAGTCAGCTAGCACTTGTTTCTGAGATGGCTGCTAACACAGTGACTGGAAGGACGTTGTGGCAGTAGAAACTCATTCAAGACTCTGGGTGAGCACTTCTTTAATGGGGCTCAGTTTTGTCCAAGATGTGATAGTGCCATCTGGGGAGATGGTGTAACAAGGGAAGCCAGCTAGGACACATGATCAGTAAGGATATTCTTCCTTCAAAACTGTGTTTTTAAAGTAAAGGTTTCAGCTCCCATAGATTTAATTCAAAGCTGTGGGCGTTCATTTCTTCTCATGATCAAGTCATTTTTGTTTGTTATTCCTTATTTTCCAAAATCTGTAATAGACATTGTATCACATCCTAGTTTCCCCAGTAGAAGTAGGCACAGTCAATTATAGCAAAACGTCATCTCTAGGGCTATGTCTACACTTAGAAGGTTAGTTCAAGTCACCTTAATTTGAACTAACTAAAGCAAACTAATAATAATTAGTTCGAACTAAGGTAATTCAAACTAATGTGGCCCCATGAGGAAAACCAATTCAAACTAGCATGTCCATGGACAGGACTTGCTAGTTTGAATTAGGAGAGGGGCACCATGAGAAGTGTGGCAACATGGCACTGAAGAAGGGCCATGCTACCACCCAGAGCCAGGCGCTGGGGAAAGCATCCCCCACTCTAGCCCTGCTGAGCTGGGTGGGGAAGAAGGCATCCACCACTGGGCCCCAGCCCACTGGCTGGGTGCAGGAAGGGACTCCCAAAACCAGCTTGACCCATGCTGCCCATGTGCAGGAAAAAGGCACCCTGGAACCCGGCTCATGGAGTGCTGGCCAGCATGGGGAAGGGACCGCTGCGCCTGGCTCCACCCCTGCTGCTGGGGTGGGATAGAGAGGGACTGCCATGACCAGCTCTGGGCTTGCTTGCTGGGTGCAGAGAACACAGCCCCGCACCTGGCTCCAGCCCCACTGCTGGGGCCTGGCAGCAGGGCTGGAGCTGGAAGGGGGGGCTGTGTTTTTGAGAATTGCTACTCTCTGTTTGTTTCAAATCTGTCTGAATCAGTTAAAGGGTAAAAACTACCCTTAGTTAAGAAGAGGCTTGTAGGAAAGGTGACTGCATGTTTCAGTTTGAAAGAACTTGAAAGAGATGGGGGTGGGGGGTTTTCTGGTCTTTTCCTCTATTGCTTCCCCTGTCTTTTGATAGCTATGGCTAAGCCTCTTGTGAGGTCTTTGTCATTTAGATAGAGATAATTGTTCAAGCTACTTAAGAGCTGGAGTCACTAGGGAGAAGCAAGCTCTCTCTCTGACCAAAAACACTAGAGAGAAATTTCTGTCTCTGAGCTGAGATGACTGGAGAGTGGTCAGCAGCAAGCTGGGTGGTGCGGGTGACCAGAGGGTGGAGCTGGCGGACAGTGGGCGGAGGCAGACAGCTGGCATGAAAGACACTCCCTATGTACCCTAGGGTTGATTGGGAGCCTAGTTAGCACAGATTTTCCAGATCAGTGCCAGTTTTGCCATTCAGTTTGTATGTTCTGTTATGCATGTGGGTTATTGGGAACTTCACTCTATATTAATTTTTCTAGATTAGTGCTGATCTATGTTATTTGGCCCTTTGAATTTTGTTTTACTACTATTAAAAGTTCTGTTTACTACACTCATCAGACTTGTGCTTGCGAGTGGGGAAGCCTTACTCCTTTGGGGTGCCCAGGGAATAGTACAGGATTCCCCAGAATCTGGGTGGGGGCTCAAGCCAGTTGGTGGTGTTACAGTACTGGGAAACTTGTAGATGTAGAACCCGGCCCTTGTGCTGCCAGCCCACCCTGGCAGACGGGTTACACTAGAACTGAAGAAGAGCTCTGTCCCTGTGGCTTGTGAGCTTGTCTCTCACCAACAAAAGTTGGCTCAGTAAAAGATATTCCCTCATCCACCTTGTCTTTCTACTAGCTCCACTAAGGACCATCTCTGGAGGGTGAGGCCTAGGGCCAATCAGCCTGTGGGGGCTCATAGTCCCCCCCATTTTGGGGGGGTGGGCTCGCTCAAAGGCAAGACTCTGCTTTCCCAGCCTGCCCGAGTCAGCTGCTTTGCCCTGAAGCTGGACTCTGTGCACCTGCCCTGCCCCTGGGCTTACTGCACTGCTTCTGGGGTTGGTCCAACCCAGAGGTTGTGCTTCATAGTTGCACCCAACCTTGCCTTCGGCTTGCCACTGAAGGTAAAGGGAGGCAGTGTGGCAGCAGAGGGTGGCAGGGCCTGTGGAACCACAGGAGTTGGGGCGGTTGCCCTACTCACTCTCCCTCCACTCCGGTCTCAGGGTGGTAGTGGCTCCACTGGCATTCGCAATCCTAGGGACAAAAAGGAAAAGGGGACAGAGTCAAAATGAAGAAGTGACTGTTTTCCATTCAACCATGCTGTTGTCCATAACCTCCTTACTTCATGTTCCAACAATTTGTGGATCTCAAAATCAATCTTTCCTTTGGGCTCCTGAATCAGGCTGAACTTTGTGATTTTGAACTCATCCACTACCATTTCAGATTTGGAAATGATTTATATTTTCAAGTCAGCAGCACTGCTATGATCACCTGGCTGGCTCCACAATATGCCAACATTTCTGTGGCAGACTTGTTCTTAGAACAACAATTCTGCAGCTCTCATCCCCCAATGCCATCACTCTCCTTATGCTACATTGATGACACCTTCATCTGGACCCATAGAAAGGAACCCCTTGAGGAATTCCACCAAGATTTCAACAATTTCCACCACACCATAAACCTCAGCCTGGATCACTCCACAGGAGAGATCTGCTTCCTGGACACTACAGTACAAGTAAGTGATGGACATGAAACAGCACCCTATACTGGAAACCTACTGTTAATTATAGTTACCTACATCCCTCCAGCTTTCATCTGGGGCACAGCACATGATTCATTGTCTACAGCCAAGCCCTAAGGTATAACTGCATTTGCTCCAGTCCCTCAGACAGAGACAAACACCTTCAGGATCTCTATCAAGCATTCTTAAAACTACAATACCCACCTGCAGAAGTGAAGCAACAGACTGACAGGCTATGTCTACACCTAAAAGCTTAGTTCAGACTTGCTTAGTCTGAACTAACTAGTTTGAACTTAGTTCTAACTGACTGCAGTTTTTTAGTTCAAAGTGACTTTTAGTTTGAACTAACCATGCTTTTTTTTAGTTCAAACTAACTTTTTACTTCAAACTAAAAAAAGTGTGCCTAGTTCAAACTATGTTAGTTTGAAATAAAAAAACATGGTTAGTTTGAACTAACTGCTAGTTCAAACTTCTTTAGTTCAAACTAGCATGAGTACATCATGCTAGTTCAAACTCAGTTTCAAAATAAATTCAAACTAAGCAGTTAGTTTGGACTAACCAGCCAAACTAACTAGTTAAAAATCTTTTAGTTTGAACTAGGCAAAGCCTACTGTAGATAGGGCTCAAATTAGTTCACATTAGGGCTCCTTAATTAAAATTAATTTGCTAGTGTAGATACAGCCCCAAAGTCAACTGCTACAGGAGAAGCCCAAGAAAAAATAAACACCATTGTTCATCATGTACAGCTGCCAACTCAAACTTCTACAGCATATCATTAAGGATCTACAGTCTATCCTGCAAGATGATGTCTCACTCTCTCAAGCCGTGGGAGGTAGGCCTCTCCTTGCTCACAGACAGCCCCCACAACTCATAAGCAGTTACTGTACTCACCAGCAACAATACACCATACAGCAGAGACACTAAGGTATGTCTACACTTGCAAGTTAGTTCAATTTAAGGAAGCTTAATTCGAACAAACTTAGTCCCTATCTACATTAGGCTTTCATTAGTTCAAATTAAGTAATTCCTTAATTTGAACTAATGAAAACTTAGTTTGAATTAGTAAGACCTGCCAATTAGTTCGAACTAAGCCCGTAGTTCGATCCTTAATTCAAACTAAGAACAGTGTAGACTAAGATTAACTCTTAGTTCAAACTTAATAAATTTGAATTAAGGGCCATTAGTTCGAATTAACACAGTGGACTAATTTGACTTAATGTTGTCGAATTAGTCAACTTTGTTAATTCGAACTAATAAGTTTGAGTTTAGTTCGAACTAAACTCGAACTTATTTGTCTGAATTAACAAATTTGAACTAACTTTCCTAATGTAGACATTGACTAAGGCAGGCACCTATCCCTGCAACAAATCCCATTGCCAAATCTGCCCACATATCTACTCAAATGATGCCATCATAGGATCTAACCAAACCAGCTATTCCATAGTGGCTCATTCTCCTGCTCATCCACCAATATGATATATGCCATCATGTACCAACAATGCCCTTCTGCCTTATACATTGGACAAATTGGATTGTCTGTGCAAAAGTATAAATGGACACAAATCAGATATCACGAATGGTAATATTCAAAAAACAATAGAGAACACTTCAACCTCCCTGCACAGTCTGTGAAAGACATAACAGTTACAGTGCTTCAACAGAAACACTTACGTTCCAAAGTGTAACTGCAGAGTTAGAATTCATATGCAAATTCAAAACACTTACACTAGGTCTGAGCTGATATTTGGCTGACTCATTTATTAAAGAGTGATTTTTCCCTTCCTTTAACCTTCCCACCTTATCTGTTGTTCCACACTGTTTGAATGAAAACAACTTGCTGGGTTTGCTGAAAGTCTGAACTGACCTTGTGACTTCAACTTCTCTGCATTTATATATTCCCCTACATACGGTAGTTTCCATTTCATATATCTGATGAACTGAGCTTTTACCCATAAAACTGCATGAGGTAAATACATTTGTTAGACTTTAACAGTGTCACAGGACTCCATCATTAGTCAGTTATTCTGATTATTTTGCCATTGTGATTCCTAAAATATCTCTGCCTTCCAATTCCTTCCAAGTGACACTCAAGGTGTTGATTTTGACCTATGAAGCCCTTTGTAATTTGGAGCTTGGTTTTTTTGGAGAAGCCTTTCTCTTCTTGATATATCACAGTGAATGACTGGGTGATATGCTCTAACAGCCCACAAGTTTAAACATGAAAGACCTAGAGGGGCAGCTGTTTTACTCTAGGTCAGTAAAACAAACAAGAAGTCCTGTGGCACTTGATGACTAACAAATATATTTATTACATGAGCTCTCATGGGGAAAATCCCACTTCATCAGACACTTACTTCATCAGTAAGTTACCATCTTCAAATCATCTGACGAAGTGGGATTTTTTTCCCAAGAAAGCTCATGCAATAAATATACTTGAAAGACCTGTTAACTGAGCATTTGTAATAGGGGACTCTTGACTTTAGCAAAACAAACCATGAGTCTAGTGGCACTTCTAAAGAATAACACATTTATTTATCACGTGAGCTTTCGTGGGAGAAAATCCCACTTTGTAAGACTTTGAAAATGGGGAATTTACTGATGAAGTGGGATTTTTTCCCACAAAAGCTCATGCAATATATAAATTTGTTAGTCTTTAAAAGTGCCACCAGCCTCCTTGTTTGGTTTGCTGGACTGGACTAACATGGCTACCCCATTGGATCTTGACTTCAGGGCACTTTCCTAATTCATTCAACAGAAATCTGAGGTTATCAATGCACGCAGGATCTATGCAAGGTATTGCTATGAAGTCTAGCTATCTGTTTGTAGATTTATCCAAGGAATTATTTAGAAGGGGTTAAAAAAAGAAAAACTTTGAAGTTGGTAGTGAGAGTACAACTATTTACTGATGTCATTTTGTTAAGTCTTGTTTTACTGACTTTGTATAGTAGTGTGTTTGTGAAAATAAGTAAATAAATAAGGTAGTATGGGATTGATTTTAAGATCTTTCCTAGCAGTTGAAAAACAGGGATTTTCAAATCTAATAGAAATAATGTTTTGTTAGGAAAGTTAAGGTTGAAAGCAAGTTTCAGCTAACCCTTAAAATATCACAGCCAACTAAGACTACAGACTAGAGAAGTGTTTGGCTCAGTGTAGGTTCTCTAAATCAGTGATTCACTATCTTTCCAGTCTACTGTACCCTCTTTAGAAGTTTGAAGCCCAAGCCTGCTGCCTAGGGCTGAAACATATAATTTAGCTTTGCGGGACCCACTGTGATATGGGGTTCCAGATAGTTCCCCTTCTTGCCACCCCCTAATGCTGATCTTGGACTTGCAACCTCTCCCTGCCCCAAATCCCATCCCATGACCCCCTCCACGTTGAGCAACACTGTTGTGTCCTCTCTGGAAGATCTGTGTACCCGTGGAGGTACACATAACCCAGTTGAGAACCACTGCTCTAAGTTATTCACAGACCAGAATATCAATCAATATGAAGCAAATAAGTTCTTCCTTTTGCTTGGGAGTGGCTTACAGACTCAAGTGATTAAAAGCCTGGTTATTTTTCTTGGTGGCTTTTTGTTGCTCGTTTTTTTAGAATGTGGAGAATTCTGAGGAAAGTGCTAAGATGTTTCCATTGCTTTGTGAGTAACGGAAAGAATTCACTACAAAAATCAAAATATGCTACTGCTAAGCAGTGATATGGAACACTAAGTATTAGGAGTCAAGAAATAAGTAACCATACAGATTCCTGATCTTTAAGAGGTACCTGACACAACTGATACCATAGCAGAGTTATCTACACAAAATATCTGAGTTACTGTTTGCCAAGCATGCTTATTGAAAGTTAAGCAAAGGTTTGGTGCATTTTCCTGCTTGTTGCTTTCTAGTTCAAATCTTCAGGTAAAAAAATACTGTGTTGCGGCTCATTCTGTATAACCTTGATATGCTAGGTAAATTAAACTGTTTTGCAGGGCTCCCAGTATGGGGTCATGTTTTCTGACTCCTAGTTTTGAATAGTAAGGTTTAATTGAAGAAACTGGATGTGGACAGAAAAAGTCAACTTAAAAGTCAAGTAGAAAAATGAATCCATATAATAAAATACTCTTTTAGTAACCTTTTTATTTGTTTACTGATTAAAATCATTGGATGGTCTGTCATTTTCATATAGAGCCCCATGTTCCTCTCCAGTCCCTCCAGAAAAAGGGAAGAACAAGGGCTATCATAGGGTCTTTATCCCCTCATCTTCAATTTCAGATTTCCTTAGATTAGGACCTGAGTTTCCAACATTGGAAAGGTAATTTCTGAATAACTTGTCTCCCTTCTGTGCATGTCTGTCACTGGAAGGGGAAACATAAACGTAATATAGTCTTCTTCTTCGAGCGCAGCTCGGATGCATTCAGTAATAGGTGTCTCCGTGCTGGAGTGCTGGATTGGTTGGAAAAACTTTTGTCCTAGCCTGTTAGGAGAGGGCAGGTGGGCTACCGCCCCCCCAGGCCACCCAGTGGCTATATATATGGCCGCCTCTCAACCCCTCCCCAGTTTCATTTCTTCCGCCTTACGCGTCGGATCTGGAACGTCCGCTCCTTGAAAAATCAAGCAGCCTGTCCACGACTGTATGAGCTTCACGCCCGACTGGGAGCACCTTTTTGTGGACATAGTTCCACCAAAGAGGACTCCAGCATTTGGGCCGGAACATCGAAATCCACCTCTCACCATGCCGGGGTTTAAACCCTGCACTGAGTGCCACAAGGCCTTCCCCTGGGACGACCCCCATGGGAAGTGCCTCTGGTGCGTAGGCGAAGACCATCTGGTCACCGCCTGCTCCATATGCCCGTCCTTCAAACCTAGGACAATCAAGGATAGGGAGCAAAGACGCCGTGTCCTGGCCTCTGAACAGGCTCGGCACTCCTCTCCTGAGGCTTCGGGAGCCCGTCCAGTGCCACAAGCAGGCTCAGCACCAGGACCTACCCGGCACCATGACAACAGAAGCCACAGGAGGACAAGCTCAGTACCGACATCGGTACCTTGGCGCCGACACAGTCCACCGGCACTGGGCTTGCCCCGGCACCGCTCTAGGTCACCGCTGGCGCTGCAAGCTCACTGCAGCCCTGTACTGACAGTACAGGGCCCGCCCAGGCGCCGCTCTGAGCTGCTGCCCATACTGCAGGCTCGCTTCAGGCCTGTACCGATGGTGCCGGGCCCACCTTGGAACCAGCCATCATCAGCACTGCAGGGTCGAATTTCACCCTCTTCCCCAGTGTTACTTCACAAAGGCATCCCCGTCTCTCCTCGTAGGGGCTTGCCATGAGTCCATTCGGGGTTGCTCCCGATCCCAATGACACCAGAGGCGGTGGAGGCTGCACAAGCACTCCTTTTGTTGCCCACATCTCCCTCCCTGGTACCGGTTAGGAGGGGCAAGCCAGCCTTCATATCAAAGGCCTGGGTGCATCACAAACGGCACCGCTCTCCATCCCCTCCTCCAACCCCAGGTACTCAAGCCCTGCTGCCCATTACTCCTTCGGGCCCAGGCATGGTAGAACCTTCCCTGAGGCAACATATAACTTTGCCGTCTCTGGTACCACCTCGGGGATCATGAGTTGCTTCCCCTTGCTCAAATCCTGAGGAAGGTCCATCAAGGGGCTCCAAGTGGCCTCGGCGCCATGTTTCGGCACCGTCTCCATTCCGCTTCCGCCCTCATGAATGGTCTCCACATGAGACATCGTCACCTTCAGTCCCACTGAGGGCACCCGGTACCACTCTCTCCCCGGTACCGGGCTCATATACAGGCAATCTATCGGCGCACTTCAACCTTTTGCGCCGTGCCGCAGCTCATTTGGGGATGGAAATGCAATCCTCCGAGCCCCCCTCGGATACCCTGTTTGGGCCGGTGTTTTCCTCAGCGGAACCAGTTACAGTTCCCCTTCACACCAGTGTCTGGGACCTCGTCTCCTTCTGATGGCAGAACCCAGGTTCCATTTCCCCAGTGTCAGACACAGCCAGCCTCAAGTATAGAGTGCCGGGATCAGAGTTCCCCTCCCTCATCAAAGACCCGGTCCCACCCCGGGATGTGGTACGAATCGCATTAGGTCCGGGTGAACCCCCCAGCGACCCCCTCCCAGCAGTGAGGGAGGCAAGGGAGTTAGAACTTCTAGGGCGTAAGGTCTACTCCTCCTCGGCCTTCCAACTACGTGTTGCAAACAACCAGGCCCTAACCAGCAGATGTATGCTGGATGTGTGGGGTTCCTTCTCAAAGTTCAGACATCTGCTCCCAGCAGAGGCCAAGAAAGAATATGATGCATTCCTAGCGGAGGGAAGAATAATCTCCCAGGACCTCCTTTGTCAGCCCAGGATGCATTAGATACAGTAGCCTGCACCACGGCCTCAGCCATAACCATCTGTCAGGTGGCCTGGCTCAGGGAAGCCAGGGTGGCCCCTGCTTTGCAACAGGTGGCACTTGACCTGCCCTTTCGTGGTGATGCCTTGTTCCCGCCTGAGACCCTGGTGGTAGTGGGTACCGCCCGTGACCCAAGGGGAGAGGTAAAATACCTTGGCCTTCTCCCCCTGGGGCTCCTCTCCCACCCCCCCCAGCCACATAAGGCCTTCAGGCTCAAGAACCACCCCACCTGCACTTTCCCAGAAGACATTTGGGTAGGGACTTAGTCTCCCTCCACCCTTTCAATTAGCAACTTGGGGCCTGCTCAGAAGACCCTTCCTCCCTCCTTTTCTCCATAGGGAAGGTGAACCTATTCTAACTAATCTGTGACTGCCTCACCATGGGCTCTCAACAGACTGGATATTCCCATGGCCCCAGCCCACCTCTTGAGAAGGTAGGCAACATTTCTTTCCCTTCCTTCCTCTAACTAGAGAAGGGGGAATTCCTTAGGGCTGTCACCCCCCCCCCCCAACTTCTACAGCATGGATGAGGGGAGCCCGGTCTTAACCTTGCTTCTCTGATTTTAGGAGGTCACTAACCCTGTGACCCAAGCCTGCCTCAATCACTAATGACTCAACCGAGACTGCGGCTTCACTCCCGCAGACAATCCTTAAATCTTGCTGCCCTTCGGGCTATCATCGGAGGAAGGAAATGGGTAAAGAATATGAGAAAGGGAAGAAAGCCCTCCCCATCTGCCCCCCCGGGTATTGCTTCAGCCAGTGATCCCTCCTGCTCCTAAGGTGTTAGGAAGACCTTCACTAAGCCAAGGGTGAACCATCTAGTAGCTCTAGTCAAAGCTACAGATACCTCCGGTTTGTGGAGACGCATGTGCCCACCGGATGACTGGGAAACCCCTCTACCAGTCCGTTGCCTGCCCCGCAACAGGTAGGACCTGCTGCTGCACCTTGAACTTGGGAGGGACTCTTTGGGGACCTTTCACACCCCTATAAAACCAGTTGGTGTGCACACCTAAGTTGGTCCCAGTAGGTCCTTCATGACCTCCCCAGGACTATAATTCCTATTTAATTATCCTGCCTGTTAGATGGGAGCACAATGCTCGGTATCATTTACTGCCTGCTGCTCTGGGCCCTGGAGGGGGTTACTAAGGCAGAGTCATTCATGAATCTCTACCTTGCTCCTCGTTTTCCCCCCTTCTCTGCCTATGGAGAAATCAATCTGTAATGGTCTAGAACTCATCTTGTTTTCTCCGGGACTGATTTATATCTTTCCAGAATATCTTTGATCAGGAGTCCCTATTAGGCTCCACTCTCCCAGGAAGGTGGCAGTACCTCTCCACCCCTCTGTAACCTGAGTCCGAAGCATCCATTATCACAGTTGCTAGGGGCTTGGGTTCTCTGAATGGAGTGTCCCCATCACGAAATGGGGTCCCTTCCCTCTTCCCACTTCTGAAACAGCAGCTCCGTATACTTGACCTAGATTCAACTAGGTCAGTGGGATTCATGGGAGAAGAGGCAATACTACTCTCCCTTGCCGCCCTTTCCGACAGAGTGGGGGGAAACCCACCTTATGCCTCCCAATTATCCCATAGCCAATCCAGCAGTGATGGCTTGCTGACAAACTTGCTGCACACTGTGTGGCTCTATGCATAGCCGTCACCCAACCAGGTTATATCCTAATTTGTCCTCTCCCCTGGGTATGACCAGAGATCTGCGGTCACCCAGGCTAGCCCAGGGCGCTGTTGCCCGGGCACCTGGTGGGCAAGATTTGTCTTCCTTCGCAGGACCTCTCTAAGGTCCGGAAACCCTTGGTAGAATTTGTATGATACTCCCACCATAGGAGATTGTTAGACTTCTCCGTCTGCTTACTTCACGAAGTGTAATCTACCAGTCCTGATTTCTGACTTGCACGGAAAATCGGGAAATATTCATTTTTCGCATGATGGAATTCTATCCTGGGTAAGACTGGATAACAACATAGGTTGCTCTTGTCGGATTCCCCAAATATCCAAGGTACACCTGCAGAATCATCGACTGTACCTTGTGAGCATCTTATCCCAACCAGATGGTCTTCACAGAAGACCACTGCCTCCTCAGTTAAGCCTTATCACTCGGAGGGGTCAGTTTCCCTCTTACAAGCTTGCGTTCCTGACTTGCACTTAGGTGCATCGTAGCTAGGGGCCCATATCATACCTGCTAGTGCCCCAGGCACACAGGATCATATAAATCAATCTATCTTCTAATTCCATAGGCCTCCAGGTCATCACAACTAGGCATCTACTTGGAGGCATCGCGAACTCTGCTTTAATTGCTCCTCTGGTTTTTCCACGTAGTCTTCCCAGTAGTGGAATCCTAGGAGGAACTTGATGGGACAACAGGAGGGTTTGTCTCCTTGAGTCTTCCTAAGACAACCAAGGCCAACAGTACTTCCTAAAGCCCACCTTCCTGGCTTGCAAGTGCCTCGTGGGTCCGGAGTATTGCTTCTGAAATGCAAGAAGTCTCCCAGGACAGGGCTCTGTAACACTGCTGAAGGTCTGGTTTTGCATTCCCACTCCCATGGCTGGCCCAGGGACTACAGGGCTGACATGCTGTGTGGCGCCAATCACACCACCTCTGCCAATTTTCCTTTCCCTTAATCAGCTCGAAGTTTCTTCCTCTAGAATCTTCTCACTTAATTCCACTAGCCTTTTCCCTTGCAGGTTCAATGGTATACCAAATACACACACTGCTTTGGGCATGTGACTTATGGGTCTTTTGCATGGCTGGTTGGAGGGATGATATTTTATCCCCTCTTATTGCTCTCTGCATGGGCAGTGACCATCATGTCCAGCCTAGTATCCCTAAGGTTCCCAGATTCTTCGTAAGGTTTATGCTGAAGTGTCCTGCGGCTAGAAGATTTACCCACTGGCCTTCACACCTCAAGCTAGACCCTCAGGTACAGCAATTGAACGCTACTCCCTCCATGTTAGTCATGTTGCGCTGTTGCAAATCCCTGGTGTAAGGTGACTTAGTCCATCTGACCCATGCATGCTAATTGGCTTGGGTGGATTGGACCTACCCCTTCCTTAGGGTTGGCCCTACATTGAGGACTCCATTGCCAAGGCAAGAACCCTAACTGGTCTCTTAGTCCCTGTAAGGACCTTGCTCGCTGGGCCTATACCCTTCTGGGGTGTTGCTGTGCTGAAGGCGGAAGAGCCAACTCCATCCACCATCCATCAGCGCGGCTACTAGTCACCTATTACTGAATGCATCCTAGCCGCGCTTGAAGAACAGTGGGTTACTTACCAGTAACCGTCCTTCTTCGAGATGGGCTGCTCGGATCCATTCAGGTCCCTCCCCTCGATCTCTGCATCTGGAGTTGGCAACTCCTAGGAACTGGGGAGGGTTCGGGAGGCGGCCATATATTTAGCCACTGGGTGGCGTGGGGGGGTGTGTGGCCACCTGCCTCTCCTGATAGGCTAGAACAAAAGTTTTTCTGACCAATCTAGCACTCCGGCCTGGAGACACCTATTACTGAATGAATCCAAGCAGGCCATCTCGAAGAAGGACGGTTACTGGTAAGTAACCCACCATTTTGTGGTTATTTAATACAGTGGGAAATGTATTGAAGAGGTAATACATGAAAATACTAGTCTTTTCAATGATTATTTATATAGCATCATCATAAATCCCTGGCCTGCACTAGTGTCTCAGAATAAATAATGGTCTATTATAATACAGAGGATATCATACTGCAGTGGTTATTGCCTTTTCAACGTCTTCATTTTCAGCATTTGCATACAGTTGAAACAGTTATTTTTTTAAAATGTAAAACTAGATGTGTCATTTTGATTTCCCATAGATGATAAAGGAGTAAACAAGTAGCAAAAAGGATATCAACACCATGATCTGTTGTCAGATGTGGTTGATTGCTATCTGCCTTTGTTAACATTGTTACCAGGAAGACCTCTGTCTCTCAAGCCTTTGTAATCTGCCTTCCTCCCCCACACTGCAGTTGTTCCCTTCCCATTTTACTGCACTCCAAATATTCCTTGCATCATCTGCACTACCTTATATACAAGCTAACCTGCATGCTTCTCGTTCAGAATGCTAAATACATCCTGAGCTTGGTACTTTTCTGGTATGCACTAAACATCGCAGTGGTGTTTTCATTTTATAGAACCAGACAGTAGGCCTCACATTAGTTTTGTAATTATTCCCACTGAGGGCCTGTCTGCGCTGAAAATGCTACCATGGCACAGCTGTGAGCTGCTGCTCTGTGTAAACACTATCTACCGTGTACTGACAGGAGCAATTCTTCACCAGAGGCAGCAGGTCAGGGGAGCAGGGCCTGGTTCCATTTATCCACAAATTGATTTAATGGGAATAACAAGGCATCCTCCGCATCTTTTGGATGAATTTTAAACTGTAAATTTTATTTAAGTATTATAACTTTATTTGTACTGAAGCTAGTGCCCAAAGCTAGGATCAGGACTCCTCTGTAAATACAGCTAAGCAAGAGGTTATTATATGCAAGTCAGTTAAGGCTGCTAGTCAGGTAGAGGCAATTTTGACACTTGCTGGTTCTTCCAGCATATTCATATTGTAAGCAGCCACAGCCTCAACCCCCACTCCACATGTACACCAATGACCTCTGCTTCTAGCATGAATTATTTGTATGGGAAAGGGCAGACCATCAGGGCGCTTTTTGTCAAAGCATGCCAGCCCAAGCCTGGATTGTAACTTCAGATATACAAGCCATTTGCTGTGTGCAGCATCTTGGAGTTTTCTGGCAATTTAAAAATTTGAGAGTCCTTAAGGACACATTTAAATGTCACTGCTGCTCATGCTAACTGTCCCTTCAAGCAGTGCTTGTATTTGGAAAACTGAAAAAAAGGTATAGCTTTTTCTCCATTTATCTCTCTGTGCACTAGTTAACTGCCTAGTATAAACTTAATTTCTCCACAGCATTTCTAATTTGTTTATTAATCCTTGTTTTAATGCTCAGCCTTACTTTTCACCACTTAGACTCCCCTGAAGCCTCACAGACCTTAACTTCAATAAGACTTTTGAGACTGTCTCACATGACCTTCTCATAAACCAGGAAGATATAGCCTAGGTGGAGCTGCTATACATGGCTGGAAAACTGTCCCAGAGAGTAGTTATCAGTAGGTCACAGACAAGCTGGAAGGGCATATTGAATGGAGTCCCATAGGGATCAGCCTGGTTCAGTTGTGTTCAATATCTTCAATGATTTTGATAATGCCATAGAGAAGACAACAAAACAAGGAGTCCTGTAGCACTTTTAAAGCCTAACAAATTTATTTATTGCATGAGCTTTCATGGGATTTTCTCCCACAAATGCTCATGCAATAAATAAATTTGTTAGCGTTTAAAAGTGCCACTGGAATCCTTGTATGTTTTGCTGAGCTAGACTAACACAGCTACCTGCTGGAATAGAGAACACATTTATAAAGTCTGTAGATGTACTGAGACAGGAGGGATTTCAAATCCTTCAGAGCATAGGATTAAAATTCCAAATGATCTGGAGAAATGTTCTGACACAGGATGAAATTCAATGGGGACAAATGGAAAGCATTGCACTTAGGAAGGAACAATCAATTGCATGCACTTAAAGTGGGAAATTACTGCCATGTAAGGAGTACTGCAGAAAGGAATCTAGGGGTAATAGTGGATCACAAGCTAAATATTAGTCAATAGTGTAACTGTTGCAAAAAGATAAAAATCAAATATCAGTCAAGGATGTATCAGCAGTCTAAGTATGTACAAGCTTGTTACAAGGAGGAGAGAGAAAAATAGTTCTAATTGATATGAAACAATAGGCATAAACTGAGATTTAGAATGGACATTAGGAAAACTTCCAAACTGTCAGGGTAGTTAAGTTGCAGTTAAGCAAGACGTTGTTTAGGAAGGTTATGGAATCTGTCACTGGAGCTTTTTTAAGAAGATGTTAGATAGATACTTATCAGGAATGGTCTAGTTATTACTTAATCTTGCCTTGAGTGTAGAGTACCAGACTAGGCGACCTACTGAGGTTCTTCCAGTGCTATATATCTGACTCTATGCATTAGTGGATGAAAAAGTTATTTTGATATAATAAATAACCATTAGCTAGCTAAATCTACCTAATACTAACTTTATAATATGGAAAAATATTTTAAAAAGTAATTTCCTATTTATGAATGATGAAATCCATTGGTTCACTTGCTTGTATTTAAATCTAGTCCCTTTTAGTGATGTGGGAAGACTTATTAAATTTCAAGATGCTAAGATGCTCTTCAGATGTTGACATCATATTTAACAAGCACTAAGAATACAGGAAATCCTGAGTTAAGATTCTTTCACAAACTTAAGAAATCACTTCCTCTTTCATAAAGAATACGTCTTGAAAAAATAAAAGTTTGCACAGTGAACTTAACTTTGACTACAACAATATTAATTCATCTTTGAAATACATAACGAGTTACTAGGGCAGTGGAAAGCAGTGGATGAGGGAGTCGGGGAAACCTGATACTATGGCCTAGTCTACACTTGATGCACTTTTCAGCAACAATTGATGGGAGATACGCAATGTACATAATATACCTCAAGTATCTCCCATTGCCTTACTAATGCTCACTTACCTCCCCCCCTACACACTGCACTAAGGTGAACATAGCTGGAGTTGTTATTGTGAACTCCAGAGCAATTGAGCAGTCTTGACAGACCACTCAATTGCACCCAGAAGAGTGCACTGATGGTGGCAATTTTGCTGCCATCAATATAGACATAGCCTAAGTCTGGGGTCCCAGACCCAGAAACTCTACCCTGCCACCTGCTGCCTTAGGACTTCTTCCTTACTTGGGGAGAACCCAAAGGGAAAATGAAGTGGGGAGTCAAGACAGTAATAGCACCTGTACCACAATTCTCCTATCTTAGGGGTGAGGAGAGGAAGGTGAAGTAGCTTGGAGGAAAGCATGTATTTAAGGTTGACTTACAAACTAAAACTATCACACACAAATAGCCAGAAGATTAGAGGGGAATTAAAAAGATGTTTGCTAACGCTGTAATTAAAAAATGCAGGATGGACCTCAGATGTCTTCAGGCTTTACTTGAACATTGGGGGGCAAATCTTGTCTCCTTTCCCGTCTGTTCAGGAACTGAATCAGAGGCTGCAGTTGTTGGTCTCTGCCTGCTGCCATTAGAGTGACCAGATGTCCTGATTTTATAGGCACTTAAAGACTAACATTTATTTTTTGCGTGAGCTTTCGTGGGGGGAAAATCCCACTTCTTCAGATGCTTTGAAGATGAGGGAACTTACAGAATGGAAAGAAAATAAATGCAAGGGAGTATAAAACATGGGATCAGGTCATGCAATAACAGCAAATCAGAGAAGCCTGGGCTCTATTCCCTCAGTATCAGATACAGCAGGCCTAAAATATCAGGCCCCGGAGACAGAGTTCCCTTCCCTTATCCATCACCTGGTATCATCTCGGGTGGTGGTGGAGGCAGCACTAGGCCCAGGCCAAATTCCCCGTGATCCCCTCCCAGCATCAAGGGACACGAGGGAGGTAAACCTTCTGGGGAGGAAGGTATACTCCTCCTCCGCTTTCCAGTTGTGTGTGGCCAACAACCAAGCCCTGGTGGGCAGATACATGATTGATGTGTGGGAGTCAATGAATAAATTTAGACACCTACTCCCACAGCAAGCTAGGGAAGATTACAACGCCTTCCTGGAGGAAGGAAGAATAGCATCCCAAGACCTTCTCCTTTCAGCTTGGGATGCAATAGACATGGCCTCCCACATGATGGCCTCGGCCGTGACCCTTCGCCGCGCGGCAGGGCTTACAGAGGTGGGGATACCCCTGGCCTACCAACAGGTCATCTTTGACATCCCCTTCAACAGGGAGGCCCTTTTCCCAGCAGAAACTGAGCTGTCATTGCCAGCAACCAAGACCCCTGGGGGGGAAGATCAAGTACTTGGGTCTCCTCTCTTCAGGGGCCCCTGAACATCTTCCTGCTCCATAGGAGCCTTGTGCCGCCCTGGTTCGCCCTTCTGGGCTGAAGGGCCATGTCATGGCGCTCTATCCCCTTCAGGCTGGTTTCACTCTTGGACAGGAGAGTTTTCCCATCCTGGGCCTATACCCCTCCCTGCGCAGAGGAATGCTGCTCTTCACCAGAGGTTGGAACTTCTCATTCTGGCTGTTGAACATTGGTCTCTCCTTTAGACAGGGACAGCGTACTACCCTGGGTCCCAACACATTCCCTCCTGTTACCCGGAGTAAGGGGTGTAAATTGTACACCTAAACTTCGTCTCTTCAGGGTGCCACCCCTGAATCCCTGTTGGGGTTCCCCCCCCATCAGGAAGGGAAGACCCCCCCCCATCCACACTCACACTTGATACTTCTCTGTTCCCCATTGGATATACAGGGCAAAGACCAGGGTAACTCCCATAAATTTTGGGTGGAACAGCGTTACGCCCATCGTAGCAGTACGGGACACTTCCTCCGGTATCCCTGTTGTGACTTAACTGAATATATGTTCACATAGCCTTGAGGGCCACACCTTCCTATCCTGTGTGCCCTGACCCCACAGATCCAGAATGGTTTTATCCCCATCTGGGCTCTGGA
This sequence comes from Podocnemis expansa, assembly GCA_007922195.1. Taxonomy (NCBI): domain Eukaryota; kingdom Metazoa; phylum Chordata; order Testudines; family Podocnemididae; genus Podocnemis; species Podocnemis expansa. The sequence continues at coordinate 36,440,697 of ML681973.1, read as the reverse complement.
CCCTCACACCTTCCTGCTGCTTATGAAGGCATTCCCTATCCCTGCCTTCTGGTCCCACAGCCAAAGAACCCTGGTGACCCATAATACGATCCACGTTGCACCGGAAGCTGTCCAACAGGTCTCGGGCCCTCGCCCTTATCTTTCTTAAACAGTCTATCCTCTGGGTCTTCTGGACAAGGTAACCCGCTGTTGCCCTGCCTGGATGCCAGCTCGGACCAGTGGCATTGGGTGGTTAGATGCCCGATGTCTTAGACCTGACCTTTTGCACTCGGATCAGAGCCCATTAGGGGTTATTACTTCCTTTCCCCAGCCTTAACCCCTGGTAGCCTCTCTCTGGCTCAGGGAGAATATGCTCGGGAGTATCTGCTTGGGAGGGCCTCCGGTATCCTAGCCCAAGCCTCCTGACAGACCGCAGGTTTTTACCAGACTGTCCTGGATACCCTGGGATCCTATGACCCAGGGCTTCGTCCCCTAGCACTCAGTTGCTACAAGGGGATGGGAAGCAACCTAGGGCTGCTCAAAGAGTGCTCTAGGGTGGACGGGAACTCCCTAGTAGCCAGCCGCAAACTGATAGCATGGTCCCACTACTCCGACCCGTCTCCCCTGCTACATGTTGGGCCAGATAATACGGGACCATATGTCCCTTGTTCTCCTCTCACAGAATGAACCCTTGTTCAACTCTGGCAATTGATTTCCCTGATGCCGCCAGAGGCCTGTATAAATATTTCTTGTAAATATTGCCTTAAGTGGCTTCCGGTGCCTGCACCCCACATGGGTGTCTTCCAGTAGACTACCCGCAGTTAGGGTACCCTGTGGTCCAGCCAGTTGCCCTTTTCCCACAGGCGGATGAGATTTCTGCCCAACTCAGGCTATTGAGCCTTGATTCGGACCCTCAGGCCAATGTTAATATTCAGTTAGAACAATGGTCTAAGTGGCTTTTCCTGCTTCTCATCTGGAGCCTCCTCACCAGCAGGCATCCTCCCTGCTGGAGCACCCGCCCTCTTGACACCAGCATTACTGCAGTTATGCTTCCCGGTAACTCCTGCATGTTAGCCAGAAGTCTTATTAAACAAAGCCTCTACGTTCCCAGGCTTTCTCCAACAAGGTTAGCCTTTTGGCACACACGGTTTTGGTGCCAAGTGGCCACGGGCCCCCACAAGGACGGTGGGAATGTATTGTCAGCCTGTCCCTCAAATTCCAAGTGGTAACTTTGGATCTGGGCAAACCAGATGATCCTCACCATTTGTCATCTACCACTCCTTGCAAAAAAAAAAAAAAAAAAAAGCGCAGAGAGAGAGAAACATCAGTCAAAGCAGGTAATTGGAGCTACACCTCATCATGGTGTCACACCCCAAGCCCAGTAAACCAGAGGGAGTCCTCCCCTCCCATCCACTATATCCTTGAGATTTCCCTCCCTCTCTTTCTGCATCCCTGGTAATGAGTTTTCCAGGGTCTGTCCATGAGGAAGCTGCGTGTGCCTCTGTTAGGTATGCAGCTCTATGGCCCCCATGGCATGAGTGCTGCAAATATGGGAAGTAGTACTGAGGCTATGGGCTACAGAGAAGGGTTTCTCTCCCATGGCTGAGTTCCCTTGTCTCGATGCCCTCGGCAGATTGTTGATCATCAGGCACTGGTTGCTAGATGTTCCCTTTTAGATTGGTGTCATGCCTTGTAATACTTAACAGTTCCCTTCCACGAGAATACTGGAAAGGTTATGGGGTCTTCAATGAAGACACCTAGGCCTCAGGTGTCTCCTTAATAATGTTGTAGTTTGCCCTGGACACAGCCGGTCACACCATCCTTACAGCTGGGGATAAGCCAGGGGCGTCGCTGGCTGGGGGAGGGACCTGGGGCACCAGCCCAGGCCCCGCCACCAGCCACCAGGCCGCACCCCCTGGCCGGGGACAAGGCCCGGCGCCGCCGTGCCGCCGTGAGCAGCTAGGCTCCGCATCCCTGGCCGGGATTGGGGCCGCCGCCACTGCGCGCAGCCAGGCCCGGGACTGCCCATCGCGGCCGTGAGCGGCCAGGCCTCAGATCCCCAGCCAGGGCTGGGGCCGGAAGAGGCCACAGGAGGCGGGACCCCGCATCCCTGGCTGGGGACGGGGCCGCTGTGGCTGCTGGTGGCTGGGCCCCGGATCTCCGGCCCGATTGGCCCGGAGATCCAGGGCACCAGCGCTGGGCTTCAGGGCATGTGCCCCGGGATGCCCAACACCAGCGATGCCCCTGGGATAAGCAGTCTTGTCTCTGCAGGGGGTTTTAAGCCAGCTGTGTAACCTCTGCATCCTATTCGGCAGTAGTCCCTGCCCATTTTCCTGACACCCCTTGTGGCCAGACTAGGGAAAAGGGTGAGGTTTTTTCCCCTCCATTTCCTCTTTTCCCTCTTCCTCGCGTCTCCAGTATTTGGTATCCACAGCTAGTAGATGGATAGCTCCAAGATCTGCTACCCTTTTCCGTAACCTTCACACTCCAGTTGATGCTAGTGGCAAAATACTGGACTTTTCTTTCTCAGCAGTTCCTTAATACCAACTGCTCAGACCCTTAGGCTGAGTGGCTTCCCCAATTACAGCCTCACAGACATCTCCATTGGAAGTCTTTCACTCAGGGAGATTAGGCCTTGCTGCCTTTTGCAGATCAGCAAGCTCTCCATTGCAGCAGGACTTGTTCTTACCGGTCCTTGCCTGGAAGTTGGAGCATAGAGGCCATTTACCTTGGCTAGAAGGGTCTCAGTGTTAGAGCCCCTTTTTCCTCAGAAACCCCATCTACAAGGCTCTTCCTAGTAGGCCTTCTATTCCCCACAGGAGTCAGATTTTCCAGCTCAGGTTCCTCTTTTCTGGTTCCAAGGCAGACACTTTAGATCCCTCTGGGGGACCACGCTGGTTTTACCCTGCATGGGAAAAACAGTGCTGGAGGCAGTCAGGGCCAAGAAGAATGGTGGGTTACTTACCAGTAACCATCCTTCAAGATGGGCTGTTCAGATTCATTCACAACCCCCCCACCATCCCCACAACTGGAGTTGGTGACTTTTAGGGACTGAGGAGGGGCCGGGCAGTGGCCACATATATAGCCACGGGGTGGTGTGGGGGGCGGTGGCCGCCAGCCCTCTCCTGACAGGCTAGGGCAAAAAGTTTCTGACCAATCGTGCGCCGCGGCACAGATACACCTATTACTGAATGAATCTGAGCAGTGTATCTCAAAGAAGGACAGTTACTGGGAAGTAACCCATTGATTCCATTTGAATGGGGCAACTTTTAGTTGGGTTCCAGGAATGTAGGGGCACCTGGGCAGATTTGAGTAGCATCATGATTCCATGCATCAGGTTGCAGTGCCTCTCAAATTTGGCTGAGATGGAAGGGCAGCTGGGTCAAATCTGAATTCTGTGATTCTGTGTGCTAGATCAAGTTGTCAAAATGCACTTTGCAGAGTTTACATGCCTGGTTGAAATATTGAATAAAGACAGCCTGCAGTGTTTGCTGTTTATGTAAGGAACATAAGGAACATCCAGCCCTATGATTTGATTTGATTTGATTTGATTAAATCATCCTCACTCAGTCCCCCCTCACAGGGAGGAGTCGGGGTGGGTCATGGAGCATCTGAGGAGCACCAGTGTTGAGAAACACTGTGTTAGAGGAACACAGGTAGCATATGTTATTTTGAAAATGTAGCCCTAAGTGGTAACAACATAGGTGTAACAAAGTCAAAAAATGAATCACTGAATATAAAAGCAGGTTGATTATAGGATATGGGTGCATGAAATTATCTCTGTGTGGTGCTGATGTAGATTTCTAGACTGGGGTAGCGTAGATGAGAAAGAACATTTGGCCTCATGTAGATAATAGACCTTGTCTTAAAAACATCAATCTCTCTCTTGGAAAGAAATAAAGATACCACTTAATGACAGACTAACTGTCTGAAATAAAGCTCCATTCCTTCCACTGTTACACAGCTGACCATTTTACACTGAGCCCAGAGGAAATTAGATACTGCCATAATAGTGTCTTCACATTGTAACCCCAACAGAACAAAAAAGGTTTAGACCATTAGTAAAGTTACTTATTCACCGAGTCAGTTTAATATAATTAACAATACTCCATAAATGAAATACAGGAGACATTATGCATTGGAAAGCCCCAATGAATATAGTACACTCACTTTTTAATGAGTTACTTTTCTTAGGGCTGGTCTAGGCTACTGAGTTTTAACAAAAGTCCACTTCTGGCAACAAAACACTGGTAATACACACACTGCAATGCTCCTCCTGCTGATAAAACTCCCTTGCTTTAGCAACAAACCTCTCCAGGAGAAGTACAGAGCTTTTTACAGCAAAGTTATACTGTGTCTGTGTGCCATAACTAGGCTCCAGGAACTATCCCAGAATACCCATCCTGACTGCTCTGTTCAATGTTTTGAACTCTGCTGTACTGCCCTGTATTCCACCTATGTAGACATGTGCTCTTCCCCTTTAAAAACCTCAGGAAATTTTGAAATTTTTCTGTGTGGAGAGCTCATGCTGTTATCACTACCGCTTAGCTGAGCATGCTGGCTTCCAGCGCAAATGGACTCGTGCCTGGACTACAACAGGGGAGAAGGGGTGGATCACTCTGAGCCCTGGTCTATACTTGCTACACTTTTCAGCAGCAGGCAACAGAAAATAAGCAAGGTACATAACACCTTGCATATCTTCCATTGCCTTACTAACTCCCCCTTACTTCCCTATACACACTGGATTAAGACAACCAGATATGCTGTCCAATCAACTTAGCGCTACTCCAGTTACGGGGCTGGAGTTACAATGTCGAACTGTAGATCAATTGAGTATGTCTTGACAGACTGCTTAATTGATCACAGAAGAGCACACTGACGGTAGGGAATTTGCCACCCTCAGTATAGACATACCCCGAGCATGTGGAAGGACAAGGCTGTGGGAGAACACGGGAATCCATTCTGCTCTCCTATGGCTAGCATGCAGAAAGCACAGGCTGCTGCTGGGGGAGGAGAAAGGAGAGATTCTTGATGTGCTATGCTAAATTAGAATAGTTTCTATCCATTCTTATGGTCATAGGTTCTCGTACCCTTTTTATCCCTTTGTTAGTTCTTCATTTTTCAGAACTCCAATAGAACTGTTGGCCATACATCTTATAAAAGTTTTTTATATTTTGCAATTTTCCTGTCAGGAATTATGTATGCTGGGTGTCTAGACTTCTTTCCAAGAGGATAGTGGGTTGGATAACTTTACTTTTAATCCATGAGCTGTCTTTCGCTTTTCTTTTTCAAAGAGTCTCAAATCCAGAATTCTGAATCTGAAGGAAAATTCAGTGGATTTGAATACACGAAACAAAAAGAATCCCACTGACCGCCTGTTTGACTGACATAGGTAAAGAATTCATCAGTATATTGAACACCTCTTAATCTGGGGATGATTGTTCTGGGGTGCTGTTTGTGTATTAGCAAAATTCTGACCCAGATTCAGAGCTATTCTGCCCCAGCACCTGCCCCACAAACACCTTCACAAAGTTCTGGAGTGTTTGGGTGCAAGATTTTGGCTGAAGCACCCCTCTACAGTTAACATGGGAACCTCAGACCTTAACGAAAGGCCTATATTCTTCCACTGTGCAGTATAGCATAAAATTGGTAGAAGTAGCATTATTAAATATTCACCTAGCAAAGTAAATCTGAAAGTAATTTTAGCAAAGTAATCTAAAACCCCCAAAAAATCAAGTACTGTATGCGTCCTGACAGGAGCATTCAAAGAGTAGCAATTTTCAGGCCAGCTTAGGGCTGTTTCTTGACCATTTTAGAAGTGCAGACGTGCAGAGGATGTAAGTTGCAAAGCAGTGATTGCACCAGTGCTTTTGTTTGTGTCTAATGCTTTTTGTTTTGTTGTGACACTTAGGCCAATTTATAAAAGCAAGATGACATACACACTTCATGGTATAGACTGACAGCCTATTTGAAGCCTGTCCCCTAAGAAGAGATTTTTGTGTGCCAGTCCTCTAGAAAAAATTACAACGTTTTGTCATCCAGGTATTCTGGGAAGTGTCACATGCGCCATCCAACCTAGGAAACAAACTTTAGAGAAATTCAATCCTCAAAAGAGAAGTAAAAAAAGAGGAACTCTGCTGTTAAAGTACAGAAGTTTCTACATAAATGTACAAATTAAAATTTATCCTTATTCTAGGAACTTAGTGATGTGACTGCAGAATATAAAAATAGCTCCAGCAGAAGTCTTACGTAGTCATGTTAATAAGAGACTAAATCTTTCAAACAACCTACTCTTTTTACATTTGGAGAAACTTTAAGAAAAGCCAAGCTAACATTAGTGATCTGAAGTGGATCACTGAAGCAGTAATTTAGCTTTATGCGTTTCCTGTTTAAATTAATGTCCTACTTAGATCACTTTTGCAAAATGTAGGTGCAGAATGCTGCAAATATAAGTACAAGATAAAAAAGTGATGGGCAGGACAGGAAGCACATAGGAAAATCATCCTGTACTGAGAACGTGGTTATACAGCCACCATCAATTACTTATGGCTAAGAAATGGCAGAGTTATACATCTCATTAACATAGTAAAACTTGTTCCTAATGAGGAGGCCCACAGCTCCTCAAACCTGCCCTTTTCTGCCAACTTATCTTCTTTCCTTTATGCTTGCAAAGAAGAAAATTGGTGCTCAAGAAGCCTGAAATACAGGGAAGGGCTGGCTTCAGGCTTAACTGTTATCTTGCCTCTTCTCACATTTGTGCAATGCTGTGCTCCTGCACACATATTTACAAGATCTGAGGTCTTTGGGGGGAAAAATCCACAATGAAATAAATGATCCTAAGTCATTGCTAGTTTGGGGAAGTCAGCAGAAGAGGTAATGCAACCAGTGACTTTTCCACTAGATGGGGAATAACTTTATGGTTTTATGTATGCTAATTCAAGCTGACCTCTCATTCCATATGATATATGAAATCATTGGCCAGATAACTGGCTGTTTCAAACCGCATGAGAGAAGTATTGCTCCTTCTAAAGTGGAGTGTGTCAAATATATCAGCGGGTCACGAACATGTAGAGCTGGACAACACCTGGACCGGACATGATCCACACCTACTGGCTAAAGAAACTAACAGCAGTGCATGAACGCCTAGCAGCACAGATGAACCAGCTGCTAGCAGCAGGCTCCCACCCAGACTGGCTAACACAAGGAAGGATAGTGCTGATCATGAAAGACCCCCACAAAGGAACAGCACTATCCAACTACTGGCCAATAACCTGCCTCCCCACAACACGGAAAGTCCTATCAGGCATCATAGCCGCCTAGCTACAGGACCACATGGGCCAGTACATGAGCACAGCTCAGAAGGGCATTGGGAACAACACCAGAGGCTCAAAACACCAGTTGCTCATAGATAGAGCAGTCACCCAGGACTCAAGGTCTAGACAGACCAATCTGAGCACAGCCTGGATTGACTACAGGAAAGCCTACGACTCAATGCTGCACACATGGATCTGTGAATGTCTGGTGCTATACAAAGTCAACAGGACACTAAGGACCTTCCTCAAGAACTCAATGGGACTGTGGAAGACAACACTGGAAGTCAACTCAAGACAGCTTGCACAAGTGGCCATCAAGTGCGGCATATACCAAGATGATATGCTGTCCCCGCTGCTGTTCTGCATTGCCTTGAACCCCCTCAGCCAGATAATCACAAGGACTGGATATGGATACAAGTTCAAAAGTGGAATTACCATTAGCCACCTCCTCTACATGGATGACATCAAGCTGTATGCTAAGAATGAACGAGACATCGACTCGCTAATCCACCTGACACGGATCTACAGTGAGGATATTGGGATGTCATTCGGACTGGAGAAATGTGGCCGGATGGTAGTAAAGAGAGGAAAGGTATTCAAGACTGATGGGGTGGAACTACCAGTAGGCCACATAGCAGACATACAGACCAGCTACAAGTACCTTGGCATCCCACAGTCACATGGGAACCATGATGAGGAGGCAAGGAAGACAGCAACATCCAAGTACCACCAAAGGATAAGACAGGTCCTGAAGAGCCAGCTCAATGGGAAGAACAAGATCCACGCCATCAACAGGTACACCCTGCCAGTCATCAGATACCCTGCCGGTATAGTGAGCTGGCCAAAGGAGGACATGGAGGCTGCCGATGTGAAGACCCGGAAGCTCCTCACAATGTACGGCGGTTTCCACCCCAAATCCAACACCCAGAGACTGTACGCCAGCCGGAAAGAAGGCGGGCGAGGTTTGGTGAGTGTCAAAGCCACTGTCCTGGATGAAACCCAGAGCATCCAGGAGTACATCAGTAAGATGGCACCCAAAGATGAGCTGCTGAGAGAATGCCTGAGGCAGCAACATCCATGGGAGGAAGATCAAGCAGAAGAAGTGCCATGGCAAGACAAGACCCTGCATGGGATGTACCATCGACAGATAGCTGAGGTGGCTGACATTGGGAAATCCTACCAGTGGCTGGAAAAGGCTGGACTAAAAGACAGCACTGAGGCACTGATCATAGCAGCACAAGAACAGGCACTGAGCACCAGATCCATTGAAGCAGGGGTCCACCACACTAGACAGGACCCAAGGTGCAGACTGTGCAGAGAGGCCTCAGAGACAGTCCAACAGATAGTGGCAGGATGTAAGATGCAGGCAGGAACAGCATACACTGAACGGCACAACCAAGTAGCTGGCATTGTGTACAGGAACATCTGCACAGTGTATGGGCTAGACCCTCCCAAGACCAGATGGGAGATTCCACAGACGGTCGTGGAGAATAACAGGGCTAAGATTCTGTGGGACTTCCAGATCCAGACGGACAGGCAGGTACTGGCCAATCAACCAGACATTGTGGTAATAGACAAGGACCAGAAGACAGCGGTGGTGATAGATGTAGCAGTGCCAAGTGACAGCAACATCAGGAAGAAGGAGTATGAGAAGCTGGAGAAGTACCAGGGCCTGAAAGAGGAACTAGAAAGGATGTGGAAAGTGAAGGCCAAAGTGGTCCCAGTGGTAGTAGGAGCACTCGGGGCTGTGACTCCTAAGCTCGGAGAGTGGTTCCAGCAGATCCCAGGAACAACATCAGAGCTCTCTGTCCAGAAGAGTGCAGTGCTAGGAACAGCTAAGATACTGCGCAGAACCCTCAAACTCCCAGGCCTCTGGTAGAGGACCCGAGGTTGAAGATGACACATACCACCCATAGGGGTGAGAGGGGAATTTTTATATGTATATTGTTTGAGTTACTGCTTTTTACTTAAAAGGAAAAAAGTTTCTGCTAAGAATTACACATTTTTTTACCAGGTTGAGCCTTCAAAACTTGGTTGTAAATTAAGCAAAAAACTGGGTTTGTTCTCTTGCCTTACAATCATAGAACACCACTGAGGACATTTGCAATACAGAATCCTCTAGCCACAGTGCCTCTCTTTAACCTACAGTCCTTTGTAAGTCCCATTGCTAGCTTTCTACCTTTAAGCCAGGAGTGGACTAAATATGGCCCACAGGCTGTATGTGCCCTGTCAGAGGCCTCTGTCCAGACTGACAGCCGTAGCCTGCTCTTCCCCTGCCTTTCAATCCCCCTGTCCTAGCTGCTGGTGCACCACACCGGGCCCTTCTGCCTGCCTGGCCAGCACATCTTCATTCTCACACCAGGGCCTGACCAGTGATGTGCTACCCGTCCTTCTCTATGTCACCCCCTCCCCCCCAGCGCTATGCCACACTGGGGCTGGGGCCAGCACTGTGCCACCCACTTCAACTTCCCCAGTTGGCACAGCTGTGGCGCTCTGGGACTGGGGCCTGTGCTGCACTGTCCCCTTCCACCTCCTCAGCTGGTGCTGCACTGTGCCAGGGCTGGGGTTGGCACTGTGGTGCTCCAGGGCCAGCGCTGCACTGCCCCATTCTGCACCCCCCTCCAGCCAGCTTTCCCTTGCTCTGGCCCTTCCTGCCCCACAAGTTCGCCCCCATCCCTCCAGCACCACCCCTCCACCCCAAACCTGGGCCAGCTCTCCATCACCACCAATGGCCCCTCCTCTGTATTATTGCCCACCCTTGCTTTAAGCCCTATGTCATAGCCCTCTTTCTGTTCTACAATGCTTAAATACAAAAACTTAATGCTTTATAGCACTTTTTGCTTATTTGTAAAACTGAAGGCACAGTTCAGCCATCTGTGTGGTTGGAAAGTGACAAGGAAACATCTACCTACTAACAGCAAAAGTTTTAGCTTATTGGGTATTTTTACACTGAAAAGTTTTTTCAAAATAAGGAGGCTTTTTACCTGTCCATGCAGGCATTTTGTTATTTCAAAATAAGCACTTTGTTATTTTGGAAAATGAGGCGCTATTTTGAAATAACTAAACCTGCTTTTATTTTGAAAGAGCAATTTCAAAATAATAATTCCCGTCTTATTTGGAAATAGAAAGTCTTCTCTAGACTCTTTCAAGTTCCAAAGGGGCAGTCATGCTAGTCTAGATCAGCAAAAGAAGCAAGGAGTCCTGCTAACCTTTAAGTGCCACAGGACTCTCTGCTTCTTTCACTAGACTCCCATTTTGAAATAATAAATTCAAAATAATGCTATTTTGAAATAAATATCTTTGGTAGTGTAGATATAGCCATTGAGGAAGGATAGACTTGTGGTTAAAGAAGCAGTAGGCAGGGACACTGGAGCTTAGGGTTCAATTTCTGGCTAAGTTACTTAGGCCCAGGTTCACTAAGGCACTTAAACAATGGTTACAGGTTTCATTGATTTCAGTGGAATTATGCACATGTTTAAAGTTGAACAGATTAACTAGATAAGATTTTCAAAAGCATCCAGATGACTTGGGTGCACAAGTCCTATCAACATGAGGCAGAGAAAGAAGACTGTTCAGTGGTTATATCACTAGTGTGGGTCTAGGGAGATCCAGGGCAATCCTTTTCCTTGCTAAAAAGCTTGTGAGACCTTGAGCAGATCACTTAGTTTCTTTGGTTGTGTCTACAATGGAGGCCTAAACCCAGAGGGGTTGGGGACAGGTAGGCAGCCAGCGTGGAAAGCGTAGGGGGTTGGGAAGAAGGAGTCGGGGTGGTGGGCTGGGGAAGTGTGGAGGGTGGTGGGGGCTGAAAGGAGTGGAGTGAAGATGGGGAGGTGGAGGGTTGGGGGGCTGGAGTGGAGACATGGGGGCAGGGAGCTTGGGCAATGAGGATTGAGGCTAGGAGGAAATGGGGAAGGAGGGGGTCTGATGGGGCAGGTGTTTTGGGGGCAGTAGCTGGGGTGGGGGGCAGGCATTTATGGGGCAATAGTTGGGGTGGGGGCAATAGCTGGGGTTGGAGGCAGGCATTTGGGGGGCAGTAGCTGGGGTGAGGGCAGGCATTTGGGGGAGCAGTAGCTGCAGTGTGTGAAGGGGGCCTGCATGTGTATGAAGGGTGCCGGACGTGTGAGAAGGGGGCCTGGAAATTTAGGAGAGTTCTGGGGCCCACCAAATTATACTTTAACCCCTGGACTGGGTGATCATAATGGTCCTTTCTAACCTTAAAGTCTATGAGTCTAAAATCTTGCAACATGTAGTTCTTGCAGCAATATATGATGCACTAAACACCAGCACTACAGACTTCAAATCTGAAACACCTTTAATATGAGTAATTGCTGTATTTCATCTGAATATTACTGCAATTCATAAGCAATCTCAATTTCATATAATGAAAGCAATTAATGTTGTTATACTTAATCAGAAAGAAACGTCTGAAAATAACTTCACTCTATGTCGCATCTGAGTAATCTCAACATTGTATCTGAAGACAAGCTCAGTTTGTAGACAAGTCACCTCCACATCATTTGATTTTAATCTGTATGACTAATTTCCACTTCTTCTGAAGTGGATTAAATAGCTTCTCTGCTTCCTGCCTGAAAACAATCTCCTTTTCTATGCCTAAAAGTAATGATATTATTTGAAAGTAATGAGCACCATAGTTGAGGCTGAAATATGGCTTCCATTCTAACACCCTTCTTTCAGTTGCTCATAACTTTATCAAGCAAACTCCACTAGGGCTGAAGTCTTCCATGTTTTTCCTCAGCCCTAAGGTGATTTATGTGCAGAAATTCTGAGCAGTTGACTATTAAAAAGAGTCCATTTCTTCCATAGGTTGTGAATTAAATACAAACATTTAGCATTGCTTGCTCCAGCTTTTCTGTTTTGTTCACCTAAATAGCTACTTCGGAATAACACTACATGTACAGAAGCATTTAGTGTGTGAACTGTGGTCCATCTCTGAAGAAGTGCTGTGCTTTTTTAATGTAGTTTTCTTTTGGGGAAGCTGTTGCGAACAGCAGAGGCAGCCTTAGGCAATTGGGGGCCCTAGGTGAAGGCCCATTATGGGGCCCCCTAAAGGGCCCACTATTGGCCCCCACTGCTACCCTCCCCTGGCTCCAATCCCCTCTGTATCCCTAATCACCTCACACCATCCCCCAGGACTCCCTGTTTGTTTTGCTGAATCGAACTAACATGACTATCCCTTTGGACCTTGTAAATTATTCTTGGGTATGATATTTTTAAAGATCTTCCCATCATGAAGCTTGTAAGTTGATCATCTTTCACTTAACATAAATGAGCTAATGCTAAACTACAAAGTTAAAATGAACATTTTAAATTTTTTAAAAAAAGTATAAGCATTAATTAATAAATAAAAAGTGGTAACATTAATGATGGCTCAAAAATAACAAATACCACATTTAAAATTTTGGCAGTCAAATATTACAAATTTTACATATAGGCTTAGCTTTATGTGAACTAGACATTTAATACAAATAAGTATAATAAAAATAAATAAAAAGAAGGTTTCTAGTGTGTAAATATAAATGAAAAACACCACATTTCAATGAAATTCTCTGAAGTACTCAAGTTTATAAGACTCTGGCCCCCTCAAAAAAATATTAAATAGTACTGAAGAAGATAAAAAATTGCTTACCAAAAGAAAAACATACAGCACAGACATCACACACAGCTATAATTATTGCCTAAGGGCAGCACTGTATTTATATGTAGCAGCCTATATGGACCTACCTGGTAACTTGAGCTAACAAAAGCCAAAGTAAAAATTGCGACAAAATCAAAGGAAAAGGGAAAGGAACAGGTAAAAAAGAAAAGGAAAAGGCAATATTTCACAAAATTAAAAAATGGCAGAATAAACGGCCACACTGAAGAATTAAAAGTTGAGGCCACTGGAAAAGTTCCTGCTATTATGCTGTCTATTGCTTGCTCCTGCTTTTTTAGCATGTCAGTGTGAAGGTGATGGGCAGGTAATGGTGAAATCTGCAATTCAGGGGAAGCACAGATCCTAACAGTGGGTTACTCACCAGTAACCGTCCTTCTTCGAGATGGGCTGCTTGGATCCATTCAGTAATAGGTGTCTCCGTGCTGGAGCGCCAGATTGGTCAGAAAAATTTTGTCCTAGCCTGTCAGCAGAGGGCAGGTGGCCACCCCCCCCACCCCACCCAGTGACTATATATATGGCCACCTCCCGACCCCTCCCCAGTTCCTAGCAGTCGCCAACTCCAGATGCAGAGATCGAAGGGAGGGACCTGAATGGATCCGAGCAGCCCATCTTGAAGAAGGACGGTTACTGGTGAGTAACCCACAATTCTTCTTCAAGCACTGCTTGGATGCATTCAGTAATAGGTGACTACTAGCCATGCTGATGGATGGTGGGTGGAGTTGGCTCTTCTGCCTTCAGCACAGCAAAACACCCCAGATGGGAAACAGACCAGCGAACAAGGTTCTCACAGCAGCCAAGAGACGAACGAGGGCTCATGGCCTGGCAATGGGAAACCTACAACTGAGGGGCCAACCAAAGCAGGGTGTATCATAGAATCATAGAATCATAGGGTTGGAAGGGACCCCACGAGGTCATCTCCCCTAGGGTCCCATGCAGTACCCACTACGGTCAAGTTCTTGGGGGGGGGGAACAAGGCATCACCCCCGAAGGGCAGCTTGAGTGCCACCTGCTGTGCAGCGGGGGGGGTACCCTGGCTTCCCTAAGCCAAGCTGCTCAGCGCAGGGCCGGCGCTAGGTGGTAAGCAGCCCCTGTGTAACAGGGGGGCGCCGGCATTTTGAGGGGCATCAAAAGGGGACAGCACCGTGGTGCTCCCCTGATGACGTCACTCATCTGCGCCGGTGTTGCTCTGCTGCGGGGGGGCACCACGATCCCCAGTGCCAGCCCTGGCTCAGTGGATGGTTACAGCCGAGGCCATGGTGCGGGCTGCTGTATCTACCGTGTCCCAGGCTGAGAGGAGAAGGTCCTGGGAGATTATTCTTCCATCTTCCAGGAATACATCATACTCTTCCTTGGCCTCTGGTGGGAGCAAATGCCTAAATTTTGCAACTGATTCCCACACATCCAGCATGTATCTGCTGATCAGGGCCTGATTGTTTGTGACCTGCAGTTGGAAGGCCAAAGAGAAGTAGACTTTACGCCCCAGGCCTCTTGAGGCAGAGAGGGGGTCGCTAGAAGGTTCGCCTGGGCCTAGCGCCATCTGTACCACATCCCTAGGAGGGACTGGGTGGTCAGCGAGAGGGCGGGAATTCTGATTCGGGGACTCTATATTTAAGACCCGCCATGTCTGACTCCGGGGCAATGGAACCCAGGTTCTGCCATCAGGAGGAGGTAAGGTCCCAAACACTTGGGTATAGGGGGACTGTAAGCAGCTCCGCTGAGGAGATCAGCCTGAACAGGGTCCCTGAGGGAGGTTCAGAGGATTGAACCTCCATCCCCAAATGGGCTGTGGCATGCTGCAAAAGATCAAAGTGCGCCAATAGGTTGCCTGTGTATGAGCCTGGTTCCGGGGCAAAGTGGTACCAGTGCCCATTGCAGAGGTAAGGGGAAAGGAGTCTCATGAGGGGACCATCCATGGTGGTGAAAGCAGAAAGGTTTGGCGCCGAGGCCGTTTAGAGCCCTTTGATGGACCTTCCCCAGGGCTTGAACAGGGGGAAGTACCCCCTGATTCTTGAGGCGGTACTGGTGACGGCAAGGTTATATGGTGCCGCGGGGATGGCTTTACGGTACCGGGGCCCGATGGAGTAGTAGGTGGTGGGGCTTGAAGGGAGAGAGAATGGTGTCGCCCATGATGTACCCAGGCCTTAGATATGAAGGCCGGCTTGCCCCTCCTAACTGGTGTCAGGGAAGGTGGTGTGGGTAACAGGAGGAGTACCCGAGCGGCCTCCACTGCCTCTGGGGTCATCAGTGTCAGGAGAGACCCCCAAATGAGCCCGCGGTGAACCCTTAACAGGGGAGACAGGGCTGCCCTGCTGAGACGGGCCCTGTACTGTTGGTACCGGGCTGTGACTAGACTGCAGTACCGGAGGTGACTGTGATCGGTGCCGGGGTGAGCCCAACACTGACGGTACTGGGCTGTGCTGGGACTGCGGTGCCGGAGGCAACCTCGAGCAATGCCGAGGAGCCGATGTGCTACGTTGGCGCCGAGGTGCCAGAGTCGGTACCGAGCTCGTCCTCCTGCGGTCTCCGACAGCATGGTGCCGGGCCAGCTCCAGCGCCGAGCCAGGTCTCGGCGCCGGGCGGGAACCCAAAGCCTCAGGTGAGGAGTGCCAAGCCTGTTCAGAGGCTAAGGCATAGCACCTTTGTTCTCTGTCCTTGATTGTCCGTGGTTTAAAGGACATACATAGGGAACAAGCGGAGACTAGGTGGCCTTCGCCTAGGCACCGGAGGCACTTCCCGTGGGGGTCGTCCCACGGGAAGGCCTTGCCACACTCGGAGAAGGGTTTAAACCCTGGCGTGGTGATGGACGAATCCTGATGCTCCGGCCCGAAAGTGGAGGATCCCTGTGGTGGAACTATGTCCATGAAAAGGTGCTCCCAGTCAGGTGAAAAGCTCATAGAAGGTGGACAGGCTGCTTGCGTTCGCAAGGAGCGGACGTTCCAGATCCGATGCGCAAGGTGGAAGTAACGAGACTGGAGACGGGTTGGGAGGCGGCCTATATATAGCCACTGGGTGGAGTGGTGGGCAGTGGCCACCTGCCATCTCCTGACAGGCTAGCACAAAGTTTTCCGACCAATCTGGTGTTCTGGCATGGGGACACCTATTACTGAATGCATGCGAGCAGCGCTTGAAGAAGAATGATAGCTTGCTTTGATGAGCCAAGAGTGAAAAGTTCTTAGGCTTCCAGCCCTACTAGCTCTGCTAGATGGGAACAATTTCTATATTTTTCTGTATTTTCATTTTTGTCCACCAAATTGAAGAGGGGGCCCCTTATTCCTTGGGGTCCTAGGCGGCTGCCTGCTTCACCAACCCCAAAAGCCACCACTGGCGAACAGCAAGAGTTTGCTTTCTACCTTAATCTATAGCTAGTCAATGTTTGGGGAAGAGTTTCTTGGACTTTCTCATACATGTGTAATTGCACTGAAGGCTCAACACAACATGATTCCAAGCCTCAACTAACATCTGCTTCTTGGTACCAAAGTTCTAGAGCCACTGTGGGTCATCCCAGATCCCCATGATAATATGATCCCTCCAATATTACTTTATTTAAGATTTGAGCTGAGCAATGGAAATAAAGAGAATATGGTTAACCAGGCACCAGGTGCAGTGAATATTTGGCTAGAAAAGCTTAGTCCAGTAATGGGGGAAGGGGGAGGATATGGCAATGAGAGGTAAGGGGGAAAGATTTTGAAGAGAGCAGAGAAGAGCCCTGGCTGCTTCAGTTTATTTGAGCTAAGGTCCAATGAATGACCAAAGATAACATTGCTTATTTGTCATTGTAGTAACCCTCGGGGAGAAAGGGGTTAACACTCTGGTCAGTGAGTCCCAATACAGCCAATAGGAACAAAGCACAGGTTTTTGAATTGGAGCAGCAGCCTTGCCTCTTCCTGTTTGGATGCAGCAGGGCTCCTGGGAGTTTCAGGAGGAGGCCAGAGGGGCCTGAGGAAGAATCCAGCAACATCCTTACCTAAGTTAAGTTTGTTACTGACCAGGGGTGCTGCTGCCCTGGGGAGGGATCTTGGGCACGGCCCCCAGCCCCGCCCCCTGGCCCGCAGGCTATGCCCCCTGGTTGGGAGCAGGGCTGGAAGCCTCCGTGTGCTGCCGTGGGCGGCTGGGCCCGCATCCCCAGCCAGGGCCAGGGCCAGAAGTGGCCACGGGCAGCTGGGACCCACATCCCAGGCTGGGGACAGGGCCGGAGCAGCCACTGCTGCTGTGGACGGCCGAGCCCCGGATTCCTGGCTGGGGATGGGGCTGCTGTGGACATGGGTGGCTGAGCCCCAGATCCCCTACCAGGGATGGGGCTGCCGTGGCCCCAGGCGGCTGGGCCCCGGATCCCTGGCTGGGGACAGGGCCAGGAGCAGCCTCTGTGGTCGAGCCCCGGATCCCCAGCTGGGGACAGGGCTGCTGCAGCTGCCAATGGCTGGGCCCTGGATCTCCAGCCTGATTGGGCCGGAGACCAGGGGGGACCGCCAGACCCGGGGCACCGGCGTTGGGATTCAGGGCACGTGGCCCAGGTGCCCAGTGTCAGCAACGCCCCTGTTACTGACCAAGTGTAGGTAGAACAGGGAATGTGTACTTAGATGCAGTCAAAATATTTTCTTTGTTTTTGGCTTGTTTTTGGATTTCTCTGTGCTGAGCACATGTACCCCCTCCCCCTATCCTGTAACTACCTAAGTTAAATCCCAGAGAAGCAACTCTCTGTTTTTTTATCTGTTCTTTTTAATTAAAGATTTTACCTTTTAAGTAAGTTCTGGTTATGTGTCCTGAAAGGCAAGAGGTTTGTGTGCATGTGCCTCAGACTACACAGCCAGCTACTAGAGGGAATTCTGTTCCACTTCCAGCTGATATTCCAGCTGGGGTTAGTCACTCTGCTGAGAGATGAATAAAAGTGTTTGTGAATACCTCACAGGAAGGAATTCCCAAGTGCACGTTCCTGGGTTTCAGGAGGTGGTTTTTTTTTTCACATTTAGGTGGTGGCAGCAATACCACTCCAAGGCCAGGAATTGGAGGCCTTGGAGAGTTTTAAGATCAGGCTTTAAGGCCAGTGGCTTTTGAGGCCTGTTGCAGGCCCCCACCTTCTGCACTCAGAATGCCAGAGTGGGGAAACAGCCTTGACGGTCATAGTGTATAAAAAGCAAGAATTTCTAGGGGTTTTGTCAGAGCTTTTCCGTTCCCTCTTGGAGTCATGCCATGATGGGAAGGTATTTCCTGGGCCTGAGCTGGTTGTGAGTATTTAACTAATACTTATAACTGTATTGTTGCTAGGGTATAGTATAGAAGTAAGTATATGCTTTTATTGGTATCTGGGATGTAACCAACGCCAAATGACCATTGAACTAATAAAGGAATGCTTGTGCAGAAACTGACTCATAGTAAACCTTAAACATATTAGGAACTTTTTCTTCAACAGGCCCCATCAAATAGATGGTGGTGGGGTGAAGTGGAAGAGGAAGGCCATTCCCTAAATTTACACCCTCAGGTGGGGTAGAAAGTTGCATGAAAACCGAGAAGCTGCTCACAGCTGAGTTACCTCTGCCCCCTTCCCGAGGTTTCCTTTGCTGGAAGAATGACCTTTATAGTCAGATAATACACAACTATTTGAGTGAAGTTGCTTTGTTACTTCTAACATTACAGCTCACATTTTTAATATAAAAGCTCCAAAAAACCACCTTTACTTGATCAGTCTATGATATGTCAACCTACTGCTTGGTTAGATACCAGAAAACACATTTCACACATCAGTTATTTCTGTTCATTTTGAAGATAGTTTGTCATGTATGCTACATTTCATCTCTGCCTCCTTGATCAAAGAAGGCTCTAGTCTCTTACTGAGTCAAGCCTTAAACCAGGGGCGGCCAAACTTATGGAACTCAAGAGCCACTCAAGTTGATTACTAAACCTTCAAGAGCCACACTGCAACAGATAGCCATACTCTTTTACCTGCTAAATTGATTTGCTGACATTCTTCCAGGAGCCACACTTTTTCATTCAAGAGCCGCATGTGGTTCCTGAGCCACAGTTTGGCCACACCTGCCTTAAGCTTTCTGGTATTGACTAGCTGTAAGAGACAATTTCTTCCAGTGGTTAAAGCAGGGGTGTCAAACTCATTCAGTGTGGGGGGCCACACTGTAAGGCAGGACACCTGTCATGGGTCATGTGGCCAGACAGGTTCCCCAACGCTTTCCCCCTCCATGCTCAATGGCATGGGATCCCCTTTCCTCTCCCCAACCCTGCAGGCTCTCTGACAGCTTCTCTTTCCCCTGCCCTGTGGGCTCCTCTTCCACACACTGGCTCACAGACTCCTGCACTTCCCCTTCTACCTCCCCAACCTCCTGGTGGCAGGCAAAAAAATCAGTCTTTGTCACAGGGAGCCAGGCTGGGCTCCTGCCTCTCCCTTTCCCAGCCCACTCATTGTCAGTCATTCAGAATGATGGCCTTTGGTTGGCTCAGTCCCAGCTGGCCTTTGGTTGGCTTGTTCCCATGTGAGCCTCAGCCACTTTTCCTTTTTTATTTGTGATTTGTGCAATGTGCTATCAATCAAATTAGCATGCTGACTGACTGACTGACTGACAGTGAACAGTTAGTGTGTAGGGCAGTGCGGTGGCTCTCCAGAGCTGGCCTAGCCTGCTGTGGCTGAGACTCTGGTTGGTTGGCAGGCTACAGCAGAACTGAGCCAGGACTGGCTGGAGTCCTTCCTTTGTTCCCCTGTGCTGTGACTCAGATCATGTGAGTGAGTGCGTCAGAAGCATGCCCTGCTGTGCTGTGAGCCTGTCTTTGGAATTTGCTGCTGCAGACAGCTTCCATGCATAGCACAGGAAGTTGCTCTGCAGGCCAGATCAGAGCCCTTGGTGGGCCTGATCCGGCCCATGGGCTGCAAGTTTGACACCCCTGGGTTAAAGCCTCAGTGGATATGATAGTTGAATGTCAGTCGTACTTGTGCAGAACTCGCTTTTTTTGCATATAAAGTCAAGTGGCATACCATGAGTCTCTGGTGCCTGGGGCCAATAGTTAGATTTGTTCCTCCACCCCCAGTGCTGGCAGTGCCCCATAGTGGGGTGTCTGTGGGCCCATTTCCTGTTCTTCCCCCCCCCATTGTTGGGGTGGAAAATACAATAGCAGGGGCGAGTGACAGCAGAAAACAGACACACACCCCCTCCTGCATGTGCTACTGCTGCTGCCAATGGGAGGGGTGCGCAAATTTAAGTACAAAGCAGCAGTCTGGAGGTGGGGCAGGTGGGCATGGTAGGCCCTGCCTTGGAGCTCCAGCTTTGGCTGCCTGGCTCCTGCATGGCTCCCTCCTTGCACCTTGACGACACTTGCTCTACTCACAATGGAAGCCCTTGACTACTAGCCGGCCTGAGCTGTGGTGGGTATGGCTGCTGGAGATATTAATGCCCAGTAGTCCCTGGCTGCCTGTGACAGTGGGGTGGCAGCTGCTGGAAGGCTGGCACCCAGGAGCATGGCCCCTCCAGGTTCTCCCTCAGTACACCACTTCTAAAGCCTTACTTTCATTAACCCTCTTGGGAATTCGAGGTACTTCTTTCAAGGAGCAGCCAAGCAGCTATACCTTGGAGAGCATCCTACTGTATTGTAAATCAAGACCTCCCAGTTCTGCTGACTTGTCCAGTTACGCTATACAGATCTGAGTCAGATCACCTGCTTCTGGGGATGTATCCCAATGTCACAGAGGCCTCCTAATATCCCTGGTCAGTTGTCACTACCCTAGGACTTGGTAAACAGTGGATTGTGGGAGAACTTGTCAGTCCATCCTTTATGAATTCAGCAGAAGCGGTTTGAGTTGCTTGAGCTCACCAATAAATCCAGCCAAGCCAGTTTTGAACGTTTTGCACACTTCCAAAAGAGTAATCAATATGGATCCTAAGAAAGTGGCAAAACTTCTCTAGCTCACTCGCATACTCTTTTGGAAATTGGGCAGCATCTGAGATGCTAGAAATTTAGAAGATATTTGACCTATTGCAGGCACCTCACATAGGATGACACTAGCATGCTGGCTGTGACCTCCTAATGATGCATGTTCTGCATGTCTAGAGTGGCGTTTCTGGAGTCAGGCTCAAGCACAGATGGGGACGGGCAGGAGCTAGCATCATCATGCAGACCTTAAATGACCAGCAGTGGCTCTACAACTTTTGCATGAAGAAGCAGATGTTCCTAGAAACTTATCAGCTTGCTCTGATCCTTGCCATGGTACATGCAGGAGGGAAGATATGTTGGTCCAGAAGCAGTGTGTTTTTAGCCACCTAGAAGCTGATTACCCCAAACTGCTATGGGTCTGTTGCTAACCAGTTTGGAGTAGGCAAATCCAATGTGGAGGCTGTTGTGGCAGAGGTTTATGAGGCACTTGGGGTATGATGTAACCAAAGATGATGGGTGTTACAAAGGTTCCTGAAATTATTGCCAGTTTTGAAAGAATGGGCTTTCCAAACTATGCTGGGGACATTGATGGGAGTTATGTGGCCATGATCCGCCTTTTGCAAGGAGCACATGAGTAAGTAAATCTCAAAGAGCATTACTTCATCTTTATTTGGTTCAGACCCTGGTCAACCACAGAGGCATATTCATGAACACTAGTATGGGACACTGGGAAGGTGCATGATGCAAGGGTTTTCTGGAGTTCATGGAAAAGCTGGGACATTAAACCCACCAAATGACATTGTTGTATTCTCATGGTTTAGACATTGTACCCTAATTTCAGAGGGCCAGGCAAAAGAAGGTTCAACTAAGCACTCCATAGCTGTTCAGTGGTGGTTGAATGTGCATTTGGCAGATTGAAATCCTGTTGGCATTCCCTTCAGAACTGTTTGGGTGCCAGTGATGTCCATGCCATCTGTATGACTGGTCTGCTGTATTTTGCACAAAGTTTGTGGAGAGAAGGGAGAATCTCTTCACCTGCAGTGAACCCAAGTCACTGCTGGATTGCTGAACTGGTACCGATAACCAAAAAGTGCTTTAGTATTGGGGCTCAGTTCACACATGCACTAGAAAACAGGGATGCTTTGTACACCTGTGCAGCGGGTTTACTTGGCTGTGTGTCTGAGGGTGAGTGAAAAGACATTTGTAATTGTGGTGTTTCTGGATGTGTGGCAGCTCTGGGAAAACTTATTAGTGAAGTTGTATCATGCATAAATTTTGCAAACACTAGTGTATCACAACAGCCTTTCTTGCATGCTGAAATTTATGGAAGTTTTTTTTGCTCATGGATTATGGCAATGAAGTTTACTATTATTATTGTTGTTGTTGTTGTTTATTTCTTTGAGACTGGCCATATACTTGAACCCACAGTTTATGGACAACTCTGAAGTTCCACTTCATTATATATAATAAAAATTACTAATGGAGTCTTCTGTGTAAATTCAACACTTTGTTGTTTTACTTATTTAAATACAAATATAAAAACTAGACTGGAGTGGAGGGATAGATTTGATTATTCCATGTATTATTGTTCATTGCTTGTAATGTGGGCCAGCCAGTCCTTCACTTGATCAAAGGCTGGAAGGTCTGCAAGAGACAACATCATGGAGGGGACTGAGGATATGGAACTGGAGCAGGAAGGTGAAGCTGGCAGAGGAGATGATGCTGGAGCCTAGAGTCTGGTGGCCATGAGCACAAGTAACCACTCCAATGGCTTCTTCTGCTGTGCTGTTTTCCTCCCTCAACCTGCGGTCATATTCCAGGAAGTGTGTTGCCAATCTTGCCTCTCACTGCACAGTGTCCATCTACCACACAGATACAGATATAAGAAAGGTACTCAATCTGATAATGAGCTTTACTGAGAATCTCTCCCATCAACTCATCTTCAGCTTTCTTGTTGCTGCTCGAGTATGTGAGGCTCCTCAGGGTATGTTTGCTCTATAGTGATGGAAGGGCCCTGAAAGGAAAATGAAAACACATTATTGTCTGATCATGATAAATTATGTGTTCTACCCTTTCAAAGGGGATACTTTACTTCATGGTCAAAAGATGATGTGTTTTATCAATGAATTTCATTTTATTCACATCAAAAGACAGATGGCTTGTGGAGCAGCACGGCAAGCCAGCACACAGCATGGTAAAGTAGGCATAGAAAATTAAATGATTTATAAATCCCTACCATTTTCCTAGGGGCATATGAGGGATGTTTTCATGGATAGCTATGGTTTTACAAGCCTTCCAAGTGGGGCAAGCTCCGGAGGTCACTGTGTGAAAGCATGAACTTCTGTTCCAGGCCAGGGAGGACAGTGATTTCTTTGTGCTACCGAGGTTTGTAGGCGTGTGTCTGTCTGTCCAGCAAACATCCAAATGGAGCAGGCTTGTGAGACACAGAGGTGGCCCTAATAAGTAGGCCCTGCCCTGGAATGTAACCAACCATCTGGAGAGCCTCATCAGTGAGATCACTTTTATCACCATCCAGCAATGGGTGAAAGTCCGTGCTAAAATGTGCAAGATGTTGATTGTACCATGTCTCCATGCTACAGCCTCCTTACCAGTGTCCTGTGTCCATGGACATACCTCGTCTCACTGCCACTCACTGGGACCTGACACAGGCAAACACCCTCTGCTATAGTTTAGCTGGCCGAAAAATGAGTTTGCAGGCAAAATACACATTCAGGTTTTGTTTGGCCTCTTTACAGCAAACTATTTTTGGACTCCATTTACTGCTGGTCTGGGACAATTGGTATGACTGATTTATAGGGTATGTGGTATTAGCAGGGAGGGGGATGTAGCACAGCAGTAGGGCCACAGCCCATATTTCTAGCAATTGGTGAGGAATGAGCAAAAATATGACTGCTAGTTTTACTGTTTTTCCTCAGTTGGGGAGTCAGTTATGTGTGTACCTGTTAAATGTTTTGAAACTGTATTAACATTTTATACTTTAATGTCCCCACATCACAGAATTTAATTGCACTGTTCATAATGAATAGCATTAGTTGTAAATAAATTGAATTAAACATTATATACCACTATATCCCTCTATAGGTCTAGAGACACTTAGAATATTTAAAATAGATAATACAGTAGTATACAAAATATATGGTACCTTCAGTAATTACATACACTGTGTACTTAAAACAGAAGACAGCCTCTGCATAAATAAGTCACCAAAAATTATTTTTAAGGAATTCGAAAGTCTTGGCATCAAGATAGATAGATCAGAATCACTTCCTCGAGTGACATTTCTGAATTTACACTCTATGGGACTTGAGGGAGACCAGAGCTGCCTTAACTTTGAAAACATTATCCCACATACAATTATTTCTATTGTTTTACAAGCCAAGACTTATGCATAGCACATATACAGTTATCATTGCACCTTTTACTCCTGCCATCTGATGGAATTTGGAAATGCAGTTTAGCTGGTTGCTCATAATGGGCTGATTGCATTTTTTCCTCTTTTCAACTCCTTAACTAACCAGTAATTCTTCTTCTCACCTCCTCAAAGCTAAATCAAGTATCTGATACACCCAAGATATTCCTAACCTCCCGTGAGTGACTTGAAATTGGGAGTGGACATTACCTAAAATAATTTACAAGCCTGTGAGTAGGTTTCAGTAACATCCCCAGGCAAGAAAGCTTATGTTTCCACTGGAGGATGATGTTTGTTTGTAGGACAGTGAATCCCTCACCATATGTGTCTCCTCTCACCAGCCTGAACACACAGTTTTGACATCTAAGATTCTGAGTAGTTAGCAAATATTTATTTAGATTTCTGTCTGCTGTTTTGTGATGACAGCTGAATCTATCCACTAATTTGAAGTTATTCATGGATTTGTTTCTGATCAGCTGGATGGTTAAAATTAGCCTATTTTTTTTTCTTTGCTATTTAACTGCAAAATCAGTGGAGTGTTTTGTTTTTACATTGAGCTTCATTTGGCGTGGTTAGGAAGACGAGCTGAAATAAAGATGATATGGAAACAGAATGGTTTCAAACTATCCATTTGCTTTTTTGCACAGATTCTATTTAAATATATATATATATATATATTTAACTCCAGGCATAGGTTTAAGGACCACATCATGGTACAAAACTAACAGGGAGCATGCCCAACTAGAAATGGACTTGAACAAGAATGCAGTCTGAGCCTTTTTGAGGCTGTGGGGTTTGTTGGATCTAAAGAACTCCCTGATCTTCTGAATACTACGCTACAAGGAGGTTGTATTTACTTCAAGAGGTTAGTGTGATGGGGTGGGATGAGAGAGTACTGGGGTGCTGTTCTGTGTTTCTGCTCTGCATTGGGATCCTCTAGGACTAGTGACTTGCTGCACTGCCAATGAGTCCTTTCCTGATGCTCTTTTCTCTATAGCCTAATCCCAGCCTTCACCCACTCTTGTAGGAAGTAGGAGATCCAGTGCATTCGCTCAACCTTCTTCTAGATTCTGAAGTGAAGTGTGCTGGAAACCCTGCTCGGTATTCAGTATTGCAAACATAAATTCAGCGCCATCCCCAATCCATGTTTCTGTGTAATAAACATGCAGCTTCCCAAAGGGCTCAGCTATGGGGCCCAGAAGTGCTTTCTTTCCCCAGTAGCTGTTGAATAGTTCTGGGCCCTGTAGCACAGCACTGACTGCAACAGGTCATGAACTGGTACCTCTTCTTGTGTGAAGTCGGAGCCTGGAAGAATATGACTTTCACTTTGGAGCTTCTTGCTGCTATGTCCAACCAGAAGTCCAGTTAAGAAAGAACAGTTCTAAAATCATGGGAGGAGGATAGTGATAAAGGCCACCAGGCCCCTTCTGTAAGATTGGAATGGGTGGGAAAGAATAGTGAGAGACGGGGGGGAGGGGAGCTCCAGACAAAATGTGACTGCTCAGCTACCATACATTTTTCATGTATAACATGCAAAGTGGCCAGTGCCAAACAACCCTTGTCAAATTTGAATAACATGTATAATAGCCATGTATAACTTGCAAAGTAGCTAATGCCAACCAATCTTCATCAAATTTCAAGCCATTGCACTAAAGCATAAAGGTGCAAGAGCTGCTCAGTTAAACTTGTTAAAAACAAAAGCCTTTTTAATGTATGCAAGAGAATGTATATTTCCTTAATCTCATTTTCAGATGGCTGAACCCATTTTTGCTGAAATTTAAAACCCGAGATGAAGTCTTGGAACAAAAAATTTCAGTTCTAAATAGTTTGGTCATTATAAGCAACTGAAATTAAGGCCTTATCATGGGAAGTTTGGGACAGCCTGAACTATAGATGTGCTTTTAGGTTTGTGACTCAGAGGCTATGTCTACATCTAACTGCTTAGTTCGGACTTGCTTAATCCGAACTAAGGAGTTTGAAGTTAGTTCAAATGAACCACATTTTTTTTGAGTTCAAACTAGCCATGCTTTTTTTAGTTCAAACTAACTTACCATTCAAACTAACTAACTGCTTAGTTCAAACTTATTTCAAACTTTAGTTTGAACTAGCATCATGTAGTCATGCTAGTTTGAACTAAATAAATTTAAACTAGTGGTTATTTCGAACTAACCATTTTTTTTAGTTTGAACTAACTTTTAGTTTGAACTAGCCACACTTTAGTTCAAACTAAAAAGTTAGTTTGAACTAAAAAAAATGTGGTTCATTTGAACTAACTTCAAACTCCTTAGTTCGGATTAAGGGAGTCCGAACTAAGCAGTTAGATGTAGACATAGCCTCTGAGTCACAAACCTAAAAGCACATCTATAGTTCAGGCTGTCCCAAACTTCCCATGATAAAGCCTTAATTTCAGTTGCTTACAATGACCAAACTATTTACCATTCCTTACCATTCAAACTAACTAGTTCGAACTAAGCTTTAAATTTTTTAGTTTGAACTAGGCAAAGCCTAGTATAGATAGGGAGCACATTAGTCTGGATTAAGCCTCCTTAATCCAGACTAATTTGCTGTTGGAGACAGAGCCAAAGTCTCTAGATCTGTAACTATTTCATGTTATTTACTTCCTATAACCCACAACTTCAAGTTCAACTTCTTTAGGGCCTTCCTGACCAAAAAATTGCTGAATTACTTTTCAGAGGTCATCAGAGAAAATGTGCATTTACAACCAGCCACTTTAGCATGGAAACCTGTCAAAAATATAATGGTGATGCAAAGTAATGAGTTTACAACTACTGCTGCCAATTGCATTGCCTTTCAGCAAAAAAAGGAAGGAGTCTTGGCACTTAAAGACTAAAAGATTTATTTATCGCATTAGCTTTCGTGGGAGAATATCCCTCTTCGTCAGACACTTTGAAGAAGGAGAACTTGCGTATTTTCATCCAACTCTGTAAGTTCTCCCTCTTCAAAGCATTTGACGAAGTGGGATATTCTCCCATGAAAGCTCATGTGATAAATAAATTTGTTAGTCTTTAAGTGCCACCAGACTCCTTGGTTTTGTTTTGCTTTACTAGACTAACACGATTGCCTTTCAGATAGTCCTCCAATCAGAAGAAGCAAAAGATAAACAGGTCCAATCCTTGTCCCTTTAAAATAAATTGTAAAACTGCTATTAATTTTCATGGCAATAAGTGAGAGGAAGGAGAGAAATCAAAACAAACGTAGAGGTGGTGGAAAGCAAAAAGGGCCAATTTAAATTCAGCTTATCAAGATTCCAGCCTGGTGTGCCCACAATCCTCAAGTCTTTGATGAGCAGTTTGAACAATATCTCTGCACACTCTTCCTTGCCCTGTGCCCTCCTCCCCACACACCCACTAATTCCAAAGGCATGTAAATCTGTAGGAAGGAGGGATGACTGCCATCAATCAATTAGAAGACATCTTCGTGCTCAAGATTTTTTTTTCTACAGTTGAACAAATTCCTGGTATGCACAGTGATTTAAATTGAAGTTCTGTAACAGCATAAATCCAAATGGCTAAATTCTCAAAGTTGAATCAACTTGAGCTCTGTAAATGTCCAAATTTTCATGTGCAAAAAACCTGATTTGCACAGACAATGTACTTGCGCATGAATCCCTCTGAATTTCATCCTCTGAAGAAGAAGGATGAGTCAGACTTGCCAACATTTTGATCCTGAATGACTTTATTTGGAGATAAAACTTGCTTGCCAGAAAGAAGGATTTGGCAGAATATGGCTAGTTTCTCCCATTTAAATAAAAGTCAAAGAACAAACAGTTTCTGGAATTTTTAATGCTTCATTTCTAAACATTAACACTGATTTGGATATGATCAGATGAGAAGAAGGCAGTGGGTAACAAAACCATTAGAAGGGAAGCTGGAGCTGTCTATGCCCTGCTCCTCTTGGAAGAAAAAAGGTTCTTGTTTTATTTAATAAACACCCATTTGGTGCATTCCAAAGACATAAAATGCCTTCAGAAGTTTGCTCCAAGGATAAGCTTGATCCCTGGAGCATATGCAGGTAGTAAGCTGGAATTTAAAGCATCCCACAAGCTTAGTGCATGAATATAAATTATGCATTATAAGTAGTACCTGTACTGATGCCTCTAGCTAAAGTTGCCTGACACTACCCATTATAAGACCTTGTTTTCAATTCCTTATAGCTTTGCCCAACATTAACTGTTTAAGTGGAAACATTCCTTGCTGGATTTCTATTCAGGTTCAATCGTTTCTGAAAGTTTAAGTAAAACAGGTGATCTGTTTCTTAGGACAAGTTTAGGGAAAAGATTTTATTTCCTCTCTACCTCAAAAGTTCTTATTATAGCTTCATTGAGAAGCTCTATTGCCTCTAGCCTTTGAAGCAAATAATTGAAATTTGGCATAGTGATTGCTCTGGTGACAGGGATATGCCTTTTGCCATTCTGTAAAATGCATTCAAATCTGGCCAAGTTACAAAGCTCTGAAAATCAGTTTTCACATGCTCAGAGGCTTATTTGTTTGGCAGCTATATTCTCCAGAGATTCCATCAGCACTGAATCTGCTCCAGCCTTGGGTTCAGGAAGACTTTCCCTGAAAATTCTCCTTGGGGAGTGAGGGGCGCTGTGTTGCCAGGAACTCAGACCAGAGATCCTTTCTTATGTTGCTCCAGTAGTGGTGATGCCTTGGCAGCAAAAAGGAGGAACAGCCTGGTTGAAGTGTGGAATGATCAGTTTGGGTGACTGACAACAAGACAGATAACGGAGTGAGATGAAAACAGGCAACCTTAAAAGTTAGCTGCCTGAACTGAGTCCTTGACTTTGCAACTTTAAACTTCTATTAACATAGTTTTTGTTTTAAATGTAATACACCTGACATGAAGAAGTACTTGCTAGCTTACTTTAGAACCATAAAGTCATTTAGAGAAACAATCACTCTGTTGAGCTTTGCGTTTAATTTTTCCTAAGACACAGGTTCTCAACCTGGGATCACTTTCCCCTTAGGGATCAGGATCAGGTAGCAGGGTTGGGAATATTGTCCCAGGATGGCTGTGATAGAAGGAAAGCTGAGAACCACAATTCAAATGTATACCAGCTAGTCAGACAAGTACCCTTGCAGTGCTCGGTATTTACAAATAGGGAATATATACATAGCTACAACTTCAAATCCCTGTCTATGCAGCTATATTTAGAGAGCATAGCATGAGCCTTGCTAACTTGGTCTTTTAACTTGGATTGGCAGACTTGCTCAAAAATACCCTGTAGACATGCCCATAGTGGTACTTCTATAAGTATTTTAAAGTCCTGAATACCAAAAATATGGTGAAGATGCTAAAGGGTGCCATGTCAATATACTAATTATTCTGATCTTCTGGTTGTCATTCTGTTCCCTTAGCCTATGTAGGTTTTCTTCTAAAGCCATGTTCTTCAATCCTTTGTGTGGCCTGTAAATGTCAAACAATGATCCCGTCATCTGTCTGCTAGACAGAGACTAGGAATTATACAGAAATTATACAGGGGCCAGGGTGAGCGCTGCCCCAACCTTGTTTTGCTAGGAAATGGGATTTAACCTATTTTGAAAGTACGGCTCCCATTTCGAAACAAGGGGTTTCCTTGTTTCGAAATGGCTGTAAGTCATGTGGCCACGCTGTTTCTTATTTCGAAACAACCTCGAAATAAGAATGCTATGTGAACACACCCTAAGGCACTGGGCTAATATGTTGGAGATCAGGGTGTCATTTATAAGAATGACAAACCTCCTATATGACCTTGGGCAACTCACTTAATCTCTTCCTCAGATCCTCATTTTGTAGCTGGCATCATACTCCTCTCTGGCCTCAGGTGGGAGCAAGCATTGAAATTTTGCAACTGACTCCCACACATCCAGCAAGTATCTGCTGGTTATGGCTTGGTTGTTTGCCACTCGCAGTTGAAAGGCCTATGAGGAGTAGACCTTACGGCCCAAAAGGTCCAGTTCCCTGGCTTCCCTGGAGGATGGGAGGGGGTTACTGGGGGGCTCCCCCAGGCCTAGCACCATCTGCACCACGTCCCTCGGGGGGACCGGGGGGCCGGCGAGAGAGGGAAAATCTGATTTGGAAACCCGATATTTAATACCTGCTGTGTTCGAAACCAGGGCAATAGAACTTGGGCTCTGCCACTGGGAACATGCAAGGTCTCAGACGCTTGGGTGGGGCGGGACTGTCAAGGGCTCTGTCGAGGCAAAGGCTGGCCCGAAGAGGGTATTGGGAGGAAGACTCAAGGGCTGTACCTCCATGCCTAGGTGGGCCATGGCCCGGCGCAACAGATCGAAATGCACCGACAGATTC
The DNA here is from genome assembly GCA_007922195.1 of Podocnemis expansa. Taxonomy (NCBI): domain Eukaryota; kingdom Metazoa; phylum Chordata; order Testudines; family Podocnemididae; genus Podocnemis; species Podocnemis expansa. The sequence continues at coordinate 36,410,120 of ML681973.1, read as the reverse complement.
TCCGTATAAGACCTCGGTTATGGGGAGAGGGTGGTACCGGGAGCTCGCCATGGTGGGGAGGGGGTCTCTCAAGGGGACCATTCCTGCAGCCTGAAGCAAAATGGCGACAGGGCCAATGTGTGACGCCAAGGCCGCTTGGAGCCCCTTGAAGGTCCTTCCTCCAGACTGGAAGCGGGGAAAGGGGACTGAGACTCCTGGGGCGTTACCAGTGATGGCAGGGTGGTGTGTTGTTGCGGGGATCATTCTACGGTGCCAGCCCCCACGGGAGTGGAAGACGGGGGACTATAGGAGAAGACGGGGTGAGGGCAAATGCCCACGGTGGATCCAGACCTTAGATATAAGGCCGGTTTGCCCCTTCTGTTTGGGATTGGGGCAGGAGGTGTGGGGATCAAGAGGAGGGCCCAAGCAGCCTCCACCGCTTCTGGGGTGGACGGCATGAGGAGTGACTCTGTGTGGCTCCGTGGCAGGTCCTTGCTTGGGGAAGGGGAACTGCCTGGGTGGGAGAACTCCCGCTCCCACAGCACCAGGCTATGGCGAGCCTGCGGTGCCGAGGGTGAATATGGCTGGTGCTGGGGCAAACTCGGCACTGGCGAGGCCGGACTGTACCGGGCCAGCGGCACCATAGATGATGGGGGGCAGCACCGGGGTGATCCACGTACCAGCGGTACCAGGCTACCCGAGGGCGACCTCGAGCGGTGCCAAGGTGCCGGGGCAACCGGCACCGAGGTTGTGTGGCGGCAGCAGATACCGTTGGTACAGTGCCACATAGGCTCTGGTGCCAAGCTGGGTCTCAGTGCCAGGTGGGGACCTGAAGTCTCGGGTGAAGAGTGCCGAGCCTCCTCAGAGCATGGTTCCCTCTCCTTGATGGTTTGGGGTTTGAAGGAGAGACATATGGAACAGGCTGAGACCATGTGGTCTTTGCCCAGGCACCTGAGGCACTTCCCGTGGGGATCGTCCTGGGGGAAGGCCTTGCCGCACTCAGTGCAGGGTTTAAACCCTGGCATGATTGCAGGATGTTCCAGCCCGATGGTGGAGGACTCTTGTGGTGGAATTATATCCACGAAGAGATGCTCCTAGTCGGGCGAAAAGCTCGTAGAAAGGAGGACAGGCTGCTTGCAATTCGCAAGGAGTGGACATTCCAGATCCAACGCGCAAGGCGGAAGAAATGAAACTGAGGAGGAGGTCAGGCAGCGTCCGTATATATAGCCATGGGGTGGCACGAGGGGTGGAGGCCGCCTGCCCTCTCCTGACAGGCTAGGACAAAGTTTTTCCGGCCAATCTGGCGTTCCAGTATGGAGACACCTATTACTGAATGCATCCGAGCAGTGCTCGAAGAAAAAGCAAACTTCACCCTCATTTATGCAGACTTTCAGCATTTTGCATGGGTGGAACAGGGTTAAGTTACCACCTGGTTTATACTTTCAAAAATTTAGCACTGAAAGGTACACTTGTAAGCATGGTTTGAATGAGTCCTCATCTGCTGAGCTGGCTGGAGGGAGGAGAACAGACATCAGAGCCGGACTCTATTTGCCTACATACACACACACGCCCAGCTTAGGTGCACAGTATGGGACTACATTGCCCAAAGGATTCCTTTGGCTGTTGCTCGGTTACAAATCACTCTAGTGTTTAAAGGCAAGTAATGAAATGTTGTTCTTATTATTGTATGAGCAAAGGGCAGCAGAACTCTGCTTAACCTGTACTGATTGAAGGATCAGTGTCATCTGAACCAAACTGGCTAAGCAAGGGCCTTGGATGCCAGAGCCTTGTGGAGGTTGATATTGGGTGGGGACAGGTACTCCTGCCTGGAAGTGTGAGCTCTGCCTAAGTACCTTAGGCATGGTTTAAAATCCCCCTTCCCACTGTTCAAAGAAAGAGCTAATTAAGAGTCCAACAAATATCTTCTCTTTTGTTAAATGCTCACTGGAGCTAACATCATCTACCATGGAACAGCGCTTCTGCCAAGAACGTTGCTGCCTAGGCCCCACCCCTGACTGCAAGACATGCCCCCAGCCCCAATTCGATGCTCTGGCCTGACCCAAGCTCTGGCGCCTGCTGCGCCAGCCGGGCCCCAGACCCCCAGCCGGGGACAGGGCAGGGAGTGGCAGCCATGGCCGCGGGGCCGCCCAGCCTAGGAAGGGGCCAGAAGTAGCCAGGCCGGGATCTCCGGCCAGAGACAGGGAGAGGCAGGGGCCGTGTCAGGACCTGGGGCACTGGTGCTGGGATTCGGGGCATGGGCCCCATGTGCCAGGCGCCAGCGACACCCCTGGCTTCTGCCCAGCTTCTGTACCAAGGTTCACTCCTTAAAAGCTGAAATCCTTTAGAGCTGACAGAGCTGAGTGAAATATCAAGAAACTGACTCAGAGGTCATAGTGGAGAAGCAGGTAGCAGCAGAAGATGATGGCAGCTGGCAGGGCAACCAGCGAGGTTGCAAGTGGCCATTAGAGCAGCCAGAAGGTAGTGGACAGATAATGGAATGAGCAAAGTGCCTTCTTTCCCCGCCAGTCCCCCTACCAACCCATATGGGAGATGACCTCTGAAGCTGCACCTCTAGAGTCTGGGTCTGCCCTGACTAAGGAAAACTCCTATGAGTGGGGTGATGTGAAGGGAGGGGTATATTAAAGGAACTTCTTGTTGCCTGATTTAAGAATCCAAGGCAAAAGAAACAGCCAAGTGTACTTTGGGTGGGTGTTTTGTTAATGGCTTTATGCACGTGAATCCTGTTTAGGGCATTTACCCAATTTAATGCTGGATTACTTTCCCCCTTTTTGTTTTTTTTTTCTCTTTTCACTTGGTCTCTGTGGCTGCAAGAGGGGAAGTATTGCCTCTAGGGGATCCTTTGTAATTGTCCCAGGTTATTGGGTGGGGCTTGAGTAGGTTTTATGTTGTATTGTTGAAAGGAACTCCTGGATATTGAACCTGGCCCTTCTTGCTGCTGACTCGGACTGGCAGAAGGGTTACACACTTCATATGGGATGCAAAGCTGAAACCCTGGTGTTATGTTGAACTACACTGAGGAAGGCCTTTTGTGTACGTAAGTATCAAATATTTTGCATACTTAGCGTAAGTTGATTCATTTTCAGAACACACAGTAAGCCACAGTAATCTAACCCAAAATGTCTGTTTGACAGTTCTATTAGCTTCCCCCTCCTCCCAACATAGGTTAAAACAGATGGTTCTAATTTAAAAAGTTAATCAGGTGAAAGGAGTGGAAACCTAAATTACCGGCATAGGTTTAAGACAGATTATGCTGACTATGTTAGTAAAGTGAATTGCTTTGGATCATTAAATACTCTAATATCCCACTAAAAATCAAAACAGCTTTATAGAAGAAAATACTTTCTATGATGAAAATATGAAATATTTGAAATATATATGAAAATCCTTTATAGTTTATATGGCAGATTGCCCCCCATCCCAGCTGTGTTTTGGCTGAGAACCCTGGATCTAACTGTTACAGGAAAAAAACCATGTGATTTTTAACGTTCACTCAAAACAACTGCAAGATCAGTTTTAGTGTTTCTTTAGAAAATACAGAGCATAAACTACAATATTCAAGATAAAGGGTGCCGAGTCACTCCTAACTATATCCAAACCTGTGATTTGTATGGAAGATAGGTATTACATACCTGATGCCCACTAAGACACCCTTTCAGCAAAGAACTGGAATTTGAGTGAGAATGAAGCCTAGAAATCCCGAGTTCATTTAAGTGTTCTGAGGTATTACAGTGAATGCAGGGCTGCATTTTGAGTTTAGCATGCAGGGATATAACACACAAGTACCATGAGTCACACAGCTAAAACGCTGCATGGCTCGATGAAAAGGAACCTAGTAACAGATATATATTGGGCCCACCAGCTGGAAAGCTCTAACCTGTAGGCAAACTTCCAATGCAGCTACCACTGTAAATGCATTATCACTGCAATCAACTCCACTTATGGTGCCATAGTACTGAATAAGCAATAAATGGTTATGTAAACACACACTTATTTTTAAACCTCAGTATCAGATGTTTCATGATTACAGTTTCAAGGCAACACAGGGCACTGTGGGCTAACTGAAGATGTAACTGTTTTAATCACTTGTGCAATGAGACCTTGTTTAAATCTACATTGAATTCTTAAACCTCAATTATAAACTTTTGAACAATGGGGCTTAGTAATAAAAACTCAAAATGGAAACAAGCTCATGAGAAGAGAAACAGGCACAATAAAGAGTACATGCTTCATAAAAGCTAATTGCTGTTTTTGGTTTAATGTTCAAACCAGGAAAGACAGCATCAAAGATCACTGATCTGTCCCATATATTTTTTCCTAAATATCAGGAAGGTACAACAACAAACTTTATAGACTGAGGCTGTCAGAATGATTTGCCATTCCAAAATGCTCTCAGGAACTCTGTTAGCAGAAATACTTGGACGCACACACCGAACTCTTGAATCTCACATGGGTGATAGAGCTAAAAAAGACAAACCCACAATCTTAATTTACACTTAAACCAAGATATTAGCATTTTCCCTTGAGCTAGTTCATGTGTCTTTTCCAAAACTGCCTGCAATTTTCCCTGGATTTTAATATTCTCCTTGTTTTAGGTTCATGCTTTTTTCACTATTTTATTTTTAGATTTCACAGTGGCCTGTAGAGCCTGCTTGACGCCAGCAAATGTAACTGGATCCCAAGCCCCTAAGAGCCAGGAATTGCAGCCAAGATCCGCATGCTGCCAAGGGCATAAACCTTGGCACTGATCAAAACCAAATAGTCTGAATCCTCTATTTATCTTACATCAGGGCCTGGCTGGAAAGGGATCAGGAGAAGTTCATCAACAGGCAAAGAGGAAGATCTGGGAAGGTTAAGGGGTGTGTAAATAGGAAGAAAAATGCAAATCGCTATAGACGTCTATGTCCATTTTCAAAAACTCAGCTCAGGGATCTTTAAAGACAATAGGGCCCTTTCACTTTCTGGTTATCTAGCATGACTGGCGTGTACATGTAGCTCCCTTATAAAAGGCTTCTGTCAACAAGGCTGATGCTGCCTGTACTGTTTGGAGACTAGTGACTATTTTAATAAATTATTGAATGGGTAAAGTTGACTTTTTAGAAGACTGTAGTAGATCGGAAACTTCTTTATGGTCTCCAGCATTGGGACCCTGAGCAACTGGTGCCAGTTCATATTACTTGACGTATAGATAAACTGCTAGCAGGATGTTTATGAGCTCTAATGTTGTTGCAGAGCCATATGATAGTATTTGCTGAGTCTTTGGAGAAGACTCCAAGTACAGGAAGCCTACTGGCCTGTGTGACAGTAGAAAGTGACCATAAACAGTCAGGGCTATCCCTAGGGGGGGTGTGGGGCCCAGGGCAATCAGCCTATAGGGCTCCCTGGCTGCCCTCCCTACTATGCCAGCAAGGGCAGGGCAGGCTGGCCCAGAGGCTGGCCCTGCACTCCCGCCCCTCCCCTGAGCTGGCGCAAAGCAGGCTAGTCCAGGGGCTGGGCTCTGCTCTCCCGTCCCGCCTGTGGGCTAGTCCACCCCACCCCTAGGGAGGAACAGCTGGCCCAGGGGAGGGACGAGAGAGTGGAGCCTGGCCTCTGGGCTGGCCCACTCTGCCCCTGGGCTGGCTGTTCCATGCCCTGAGGGTGGGCCAGGTCAGCCCAGAAGCAAAGGCAGGTTCCATGCTACTGCCCCCTTCCCTGCTGCCTTTGGCTCCACACCGAAGGTAGTGGGGCAGGGCTGGGGGACAGTGTGGTTGTGGGTAGGGTTACCAGATACCAAAGCATGGAAAGGAGGACAGGGAAGTACGAAAAGGAAGACATTGGAGGACACATACACATCTGGGGCCCCAGGCCCCCTTCACCCACCCCACCTACCACCCCCCAAAATGCCTGTCCCCAAGGCCCGATAGTAGGTGTGCATCTCCTAACTAAGAGGCATGGGTTGAGATCAGTTTGACGGCTGGTATCACCATGGAGCCAACCAGGATGAATAGCGCAGCCCAAGGCAGGATAGCTGGTTTGCCCATCTCTCCAGTGAGAGCTGGGGGAAACAGAGATGGAGGTGAATCCTAGTGGTGCAAGTTCCAGAGGGATCATACCATTAGTCTAGTTCAGCAAAACAAACATGCGTCTTGTCACTGTGTGGCGCCTTTCTTAAAGCCCCAGCTACGGGAAGCAGGCAATCATGAAATGAAAAGGAAGCCTGTCCTTGCCCCTCGCTGCAAGATAACAGCTCCCTGTTATTAGCAAGTTGACTCACCACACTCCCAACAAACCCGGCTTACAGTTGTCATCACTGACAGTTAAACTCACTCTTACAGGCCATTTTTTCCTCTTATTTGTGAGCAAAGTTGCATAGAGCTATAGGGACAAGGAAACCAAAGAGGAAAGAAGAAGCCTGTAGGGGAAACCAGGACCAAAAGCAGTGAGGCAATGGGGTCCAGTTTGAGAACAATGAGTACTCTCAGGTATCTCCCTGCCCATCCTCATTCACAGGCAGTGTTCCCTGTAAGCTGCGCACGTGCAGCAACAATCACTCACCAGTGCACAAATCACTGCCAGCAGCGCTCAGCCAGCAGCCGTGGACCCTAGCTAGCTGGAAGACACAGTCTTCGGCTGGCAGGGAGCTGCATCAGCCTAGGGCAGTTTGAAATTTCCCACCCTGATCATGCTGGGGGCGGCAGCAGCCTGTGGCCAGGGAGCAGCTCTGGTGGCCAGGCAAGGAGGAAGGGGGGGGGATTTAGGAGGGTCAGAGTCGGCAGCGGAGGAAAGGGTGCAGGAGGGTCAGCTGGGAAGGCACTGGGGACTCAGGGAAGCGGGTGAGGAAGGAGCCTGACCCAATGGATAGGTGGGGAAGACTCTTGGCCAGGGGTTGAATAAGCTACCCCTGCTTCAGGGGTTAAAGAGTAATTTGCTGGCCTCAGAGCCCCTCCAGCACAGGTGGCTCCCCCCTGCATGGGTGGGCCCCCCAATACCCATCCCCAGACACACACACACACAGCCAGCCCCAGACAGACAGACAGACACAGAGCCACCCCAGCCAGCCAGCCAGACACACACACACATACATAGCCACCCCCAAACAGATGGACACACAGACACACAGAGCCACTGATGCAAGCACTAAGCAATGTCAGCATAGCAACTTGGCTTGCACCCAAAATGTTGTATAACGAACAAGGAGCCCTGTGGCACTTAAAGATTAACAATTATATTTATTGCATGAGCTTTTGTGGGAGAAAATCCCACTTCATCAGACTTACATCCTAAGTTCTTTCATCTTCAAAGCATCAGGTGAACTGGATTTTCTCCCACAAAAGCTCATGCAATAAATAAAATTGTTAGTCTTTAAGTGCCACAGGATCCTTCTTTGTTTTACTGAACTAGACTAACACAGCTTCCCTTTTGGATCTCGAAAGGATGTTGTATTTCACCTAACGGAGTTTTTTAAACTTCTTCATTCCTGAACTAAAAGAGCACCATAGTATGAATACACAGAATGTGTATCACTCTTAAGTTCATGTGAATGCATCTTCATTACTTTCATGATAGATTGTTTAGTGTTATGTGTAAACATTCTGGCTCAATATAACTTCACAAAGTGCAACAGTGTTCTCTATGTAGGGTTGTAAGCAGAATCCATTGCAATAAATTAGCAGCAACATAGCAGAAAACCATACTGAGAAATTATGTTTTTTCAGTCTATTTTTCCCTTGCTATTCACAACACTGTATAATTGTACCCCTCCTTTTTGCATATTCTATTATGGGCTTTGTCAGAAGAAGAAAGGAAACTACTTGCTCCAGTAAATGGCAGCTTGAACTTCCAACCTCTGCTAAACTGATCATGTGGGCAGCAAAATTAATAACTACGTACAGTAAAGACAGAGATATCAATAAAGTTCTCTGTTGATAAAACGCTCTACAATTTCAGGAAGGGTTAAATCTTAGGATCAGGAGGAATTCTTAATTAAGAAGTATGTTTAATTGAGGATTACTGTCAGGCTCTGACTAAACTGTATGCCAGTTTTTATTTGGCTAATATTTGACATAGGGTAGTGTGACAAGAACCCAAGCACCAAATCTGCCTCTCAGACTTCCAGTAAATTTAGAGGGTAGAAAAGAAAGATATTTCTAATCTAATTCTATTTTCTTGCTTTTTGCTTATTTACATCCAGTGTTCACTCTAAGCTGATGATGCAGTTGAACAAGTTGTTGGATGCACTGGGGGAGCTGGAAGGCAGCAGGGAAGGGGCCCAGTGGGAGTCAGGGAACCAGCAGGGAACTTGCTCAGCTGCATAAGCAGCTTAGAGAGAACATTGTTCACAGGCTGCTTCTAAAGTTCTTAGGCAGCCCCCTCAGCCAACTGGGGTATCTCTATCCCTAAGACAACTAAATTTTGCACAGCCACATTGGCATCTCCCCACCCCAGGAAGTCAGGGTCAGGGATTTCCCTAACACCCCCCCAACAGCCCCCCTGAATTTCCCAACACCACCCCCAGTTGTCAGCTAGTAACAGTGTTATACATTTAGTAAACACCCTCAATACCCCCCTACAACTCCCCCTACACAACCTCTAGTTTCAAGATCTGGGGAGAATACTGGTCAGGGTAGAGATATTTAGCATAAAAGAGAGCAGATGGTTTCACCTTGAGTTCCAAGGAATCTTCTTCAAGAGGTCCCCCCTGTAACTAGAGCCCTGCAAATATGTGGATATCCATGGATACAGCACAGATATCTGCGGACTGTTTCTTGCAGATGCAGATTGGATATGGATCCACGTATTTGTATCCATGCAGGGCTCTACCTACAACATGTTGGCATCAGCCCAACCACATGTCCTCCTTTTGCCAGACATCTGGTAACCCAAGCGATGGGGGACAGCAGTGTAGGTCCCATACTTCCCTGTTCATGGCAGGACAGCATAGGGCCCACAGAACCATCGGGCCAGAGGTGATCACCCCTCTTGCCTCCTCTCCCCAAGGATGGCCCTGGTAGCAGTGAATAACCCAGACACCTCCATATATCAGCCTGCCTGCTTGAAGCTTGTCCTTTAATTTGAGGTCTTTTCAGATCCACCAGTCTATACACAGCAGCAGGACTGGTCGATCCATAGAGGTGACCTCGGTGCTTGCCTAGGGCACCAAGTCGTAGAGCAGAGGTCTCAAACACACGGCCAATGGGCCGCATGCGACTCCTAAAGCTATTTCCTGCAGCTCGTAATAACGCAATTGTTACTGATATTTGCAATATCATTGTATGAAAAAGTTTCAGTGGTGCAGCCCTTGGGCTAATGTACTCATCCTCATGCGACCTTCTACTAGTCCTCATGTGGCCCTCATGGTGATTTGAGTTTGAGACCCCTGCCATAGAGGGTATCAAGGGTGCTCCCTCAGGGCTATCCTTGGTGAGGACGAGAGGGCAATCACCCCTGGCCCCACGGTTCCGTGGGCCCCATGCTGTCCTGCTGTGAGCAGGGCAGCACGGGGTGCATACCACTGCCCCTCACAGCTGTGCTGTCCCCATCCCCATCCCCACGGCTTTCGGCGCGGAGCCAAAGGCAGCAGGGAACAGGGGGAGGTGGATGGGAGGATGCACCTGGCCTCTCTGCTGGACCAGCTCATCCCACCCTGAAGGCAGGGAACAGCCAGCCCAGCAGTGGAGTGGGCCAACCCAGAGGCAGGGCTCTATTCTCTCGCCCCTCCCCTGGGCCAGCTGTTCTGCATTGGGGGTGGGGAGGGCTGGCCCAGAGGCAGGGCAGGAGAGCAGAGCCCAGCCTCTAGACCAGCAGGCTCTACCCCTGGCTCAGGGGAGCAGTACGAGTGTGGGGACAGCCCACACACCCCCCCCCCCAGTGCCAGGGAGGCCCTGCACAGGCCAGTTGCAGTGAGCCCTGCACCCCTCCCTGGGGGACACCAAAATTACAGGCACCTAGGGCACCAGAAAACCTTGGGCCGTCCCTGCACAGCAGTGCTCTCACCATATGAATTTTGAGTGCTGCACTAAGGAGACTGATGTTTGTGTTGGGTAGGGAACACAGCTAAATATGCTGGGAGGCTTGGATTATGGCCAAAGGCAGGCTCCTGAAGGTAGTGGGAATGTTGTTAAATCACCAGTACCTCAAGCAACAAAATGGTGGGTTACCTACAGTAACCATCCTTCTTCGAGATGGGCTGCTTGGATCCATTCAGCATTAGGTGTCTCCATGCCGGAGCACCGGATTGGCCGGAAAAAACTTTTGTTCTAGCCTGTCAGAAGAGGGGAGGCGGCCACTGCCCCTTGCGCCACCCACGGCTACATATACGGCCGCCTCCCCACCCCTTCCTCAGTTCCTTGGAGTCGCCAACTCCAGAAGCGGGGATGGAGGGGAGGGACCTGAATGGATCCAAGCAGCCCATCTCAAAGAAGGACGGTTACTTTAGGTAACCCATTGTTCTTCTTCGAGCGCTGCTCGGATGCATTCAGCATTACGTGACTACTAGCCACGCTGACGGATGGCAGGTGGAGTTGGTACTTCTGCCTTCAACACAATGACAAGGCCTGCGAGGCAGACTCTCCAGCAAGACTCTTGCCGAGGAACAACAGCGAGCGGGCCTGACAGCCCGGAGGAGAAGGGCTGAGGGTCCACCAGAACGGGGTAAGCCTGAACCTGCAGAGGCCGAACAATAAGGGTCAGGCCAGGTCACCTGGGTTGGGAAAGGAAAGGCAATCTTGGATCAGATTGCATGGTTGCTCTGCCTAAGAGGAACGCGGAATGTAACCAGCTGATAAGTTGGCTTAAGACGCATTCTATGGGCGTGCAAGGGGACGCGCAAGAGAACGTCAAAGGCGAGCAAGAGGGCTAGCCAAGTAGGCGCGTCTTGGCAGGATGTAAGAGAGGCATAGATCACTGCAGGCTTCCAGAAGCCACCTAGCCATGGACTGGATGGTGACTGCTAGTTGCATATGAAGCAAAGGGAGAGGGCAATGGCCATCATAGACAGTGCGGCTACACAGGTCACCTGAGCGAAGGGAAAATAAGGGTATAACCACAAGGTGGCTCGGGGTTGGCTGAGAAGGCCACGAAACACGGCCCACACCCTATGGGGTCGGGTCAAGCAGGACAGACCTTCGATGTGAGTAAATGACCTCAGAGTGCAGAAGCGCATGATTCAACCGAATTGGCCCTATGACCGGCTCTCACAGGAGAGGTACGGAGAATACTGGCTACAAAGTGGCCTGGCAATTGACAGGGTGGGCCTATAGGCTTCTAGAATATAGGGAGGGCCCCACTTCTCCCAGTCTAGGCCTGCTGGATTTGCCCTTCAGAGCTCTTACTAGAGCATGGGGAAAAACGGGGGAAGTGGAATGAAGCTCTCACTATTGTCTAGTGAGTCCGTAGGCGACTAAGGAGATTGAAGGACAGCCAGGAGGGAACCTCCAGACTCATTACCTATGGTGTTTGTCTGGGGGATAGCTCTACCATTTTGCCTGCCAGGGTTGTCAAGGAGGCATTCTAAGACATGATATTGTGGGAAAATACCAAGGAGGGTCCTTCTAGGCTTGAGAAGGGAGCCTAAGTCGAGTAGTCACCAGTTCAAAGGATGCCCTGGCATCAGAGAACCAACGGGGTCCCAGCCCGGTGGTGGGGGGAGAGGCCCATAGGTGGGGAAGAGAAGGGCATGAGAACCGCCAAAACCATCATATGTTGCCTAGGAAGTGGGTTCTCTGCATGTCACACCATGGGAACAGCAGTGGTGTCAACAGGGTCCTTGAGAAAGGCGAGAGACCGCAAATGTGCCAGACACCGCCGACGCATGTGGGGAGGGAGGGAGTGATGGCCCTAGGTATAGTTGGCAGTCACGCAGGTGGGCAGGGCAGAAAGAAGAGGTTGAGTGTTGTGCTCTGCCAGGGGAAGATCGAAGGGCATAGGCTATGTAAGTGCCCAAGAGTGAGGGACCTTCGTCTAACATAGACGGCACTGCCCAAGGCAGCAGATATCGGGTACTACGTGTGCAAGGGCACTCGAAGAGGTAGGCCCTGCATCGTTTCCCGACGTACGGAACATGGCAAGGTGTTCCCCTTGAGGGTTAGGTGTCCCCAGTCATACTTTTTGGCCCCGTGGCACTGTGGGCGACCCCAAAGGTGATAAACCAAGGTGAAGATGTTGGGTGGGTCCCCAGTTCCCCATAGATCATCTGGAGGTAGAACTGGGGTTTTTGCGAGGTGGGAAGGAGAGAGGGGAGGGATGGACCATACCTACGGTCCATACAGGGGTATACCCCGCTCTATATACACCTTCCTGACAATGGCATCCCAGGCATCTGTGTTCCCATATGGATGTGACCTCTTGGTTGCGGATGAAAATCCTGCCGGAGGGTTGCGGTCTCAGTGCGGGGGGGCAGCTATGTGACCAGGGATGTCCCCCCCTTCTCCCAACCTGGATACGCGGGGTCCTACCTGGGCACGCGTGATGATCACTGCGCAGTCCTACTAGGGGGAATCTTCGGACATGCGCATCTTGGAGCCCCGCCAAAGCGAGGCTACAATGAGACACGTCTCCTTCCCTTGATGTTTAGGGTGGGAAATGCAGTGGGACACATTCAGGGAGGGAAAAATTGTAGCAAAGGGGGAGGGGCAGTTTTTGTTGGCAGGGTCGATATTTAAGGGAAAGCGCTGTAGCCGAAAACCCCCAATGCCGTAGGGATCAGGCCCAGACAGGAGCTCAAACCTTGGATCTTTGGAGCAGGAGCCTGATGCTCTGTCTACTGAGCTAGCCAGGCAGGCCCGGAGGGGTATGGATGTAGGCCTAGGAGGGGCCTGGCAGACCTGTCCTCCCTATGGGGAGAAAAAAAGAGGGGGGATTAGCAGTGTTTTAGGTCTTGTCCCCTTAAGCCAAGGGGGTAGCGGTAGCCAAGAGGCTCGCCCCCTGAGGGTGGCTAAGAAAACCTTTCTGTTCGTCATTGACAACGAAAGGCAATGGGTTTGACCTGCCCGAAGAGTGAGATTTAAGTTGGTGGGGTGGCGCTGGGAGGAAGAAGGCCAAAATATTTGGCCTCCCCCCGTGGATCTCGGGCTGTGCCCACCACTGGGAGAGTTTCAGGAGGGAACAGGACCTCTCCTTCAAAAGGCAGGTCCAAGACCGCCTGCTGTGCATTAGGGGCCACTCTGGCCTCTCTAAGTCAAGCTGCCCTGCGGAGGGTAACCACCGACGCCATGGTCCGGGCAGCAGTATCCACCGCATCGCAGGCGGAGAGGAGAAGGTCTTGTGAAACCGTGTTGCCTTCCTCCAGGAAGGCATCATAGTCGTCCCTAGCCTTGGGTGGGAGCATGTCGCTGAATCTCCCAAGTGATTCCCAGATATCCAGCAGGTACCTGCTGGTTATGGCCTGGTTGTTAGCCACCTGCAACTGAAGGGCCGATGACGAATACATCTTGCAGCCCAGCAGGTCTATTTCCCTATTCTCTCTAGAAGAGGGGAGGGAGTCCTTAGGGGGATCTCCGGCCCCTGTTGCCATTTGGACCACATCCCAAAGAGGAACCAGGTGGCCGGCGAGTGAGGGGTAGTCCAGTTCTGGTACCCTGTATTTCATGGTCGCCGTATCCGAGACCGGTGGGATGGAGCATGGGTACTGCCACAGGGAGCGTGCAAGATCCCATATGCTCAGGTGGGGTGGGATCGCTAAAGGGTCCATGGTGGTGAGTGCCGGCCTGAACAGGGTATCAGGGGGAAGACTCAGAGGCTCCACCTGCATGGCTAGGTGGGTTGTAGCTCGGTGCAGCAAGTCAAAATGTGCCGAGAGGTTTCCCGTAAAGGTCTCCAGTGCCGGAGACAGCACGGCACCGGGGAGTCGTCGGGGGGGGGTGATGGAGTTCTCTTGGGGGACCATTCCTGTGCCTGGAAGTGGAAAGGGGATGCTGTTCCGCACCGGGGCCGTTTAGAGCCCCTGGACGGCCCTTCTTTGGGACTGGAGCTGGGGGACAGAGGTCAGGATTCCTGGCCCTGTGCCAGCAGTGGTGTAACACTGGCCTCTGTAGTGGGGGAAGAGGGTGAACGTCCCTTTTGAGCCCAGGCCTTTGACGAGAAGGCCGGCTTGCCCCTTCTAACCATGGGTGGGCTGGGAGGGGGGGTCGGGAGGAGCAGCAGAGCCCACGCTGCCTCCATCGCCTCTGGTGTGGAAGGGACAAGGATCCCCCCAGCATGTGCCGCGGGCAAGTCCTTGCTGGGGAAGAGAGGACTGCTCGGGCGGGAGGGCTCCTGCTCCGACGGCACCAGGCTCTGCAGTGCCGATGGTGGGGTTAGCTGGTGCCGAGGTAAAGCCAGCACCGGTGAGGCCGGGCTATGCTGGGTCGTCGGCACCAGGGGTGACACAGCTTGTGCCGGGGTGAGCCCGGTGCCAATGGTGCCGGGGTGGCTGATGGCGACCCCAGTCGATGCCGGGGTGCCAGGGCGCTAGGTTGGCGCCGCGGTGCCGGGGTTGGCGCTGCGGTGCTGGAGTCGGCACCAAGGTGGCATGGCAGCGGTGGACACCGGTGGCACAGTGCTGCACAGGCACCGGCGCCAAGCTGGATCTCGGGGCCGGGCTCAAACCCCAGGCTTCAAGTGAGGGGTGCTGAGCCTCCTCCAAGGCTAAGGCGCAGCGTCACTGTTCCCTCTCCTTGATGGTCCGGGGTTTAAAGGAGAGACAAATGGAACATGCTGAGACCATGTGGTCTTTGCCCAAGCACCTGAGGCACTTCCCGTGGGAGTCATCCCTGGGGAGGGCCTTGCCGCATTCGGCGCAGGGTTTAAACCCTGGCATGATTGTAAGCTTCGGTCGAACAATGGAAGGTTCTTGAAGTGGAACTAGTTCCACAGTAGTTTCTCCAGGTCGGCAAAAGCTGATCTCAAGGGACAGGTCACTTGCAATAGCAAGGAGCGGACATGCCAGATCTGACATGCAAGGCGGAAGAAATGAAACTGAGGAGGGGGCAGGGAGGTGGCCATATATGTAGCCGTGGGTGGCATGAGGGGCCGTGGCCGCCTCCCCTCTTCTGACAGGCTAGGACAAAAGTTTTTGCCAACCAATCCAGCGCTCCAGCATGGAGGCACCTAATGCTGAATGCATCCGAGCAGTGCTCGAAGAAGAAGTAGAATTACCAGTGATGGCCATGACGTCTATATCAGAGCAAGTTGCAGCACCTCTGACCAGGGGCATCACCACTATAGGGAGATTCAGTGCTTTCTTTGTTAAGTACTGGCACATGCTGGGAGCTAGCCTGGGTGTGGGGTGTTTTTAAATCCCCTGCCTGGGTGGGCATTTAAAATTACTTGCAAAAACGGTAAAGTGTTAAGTGTTACCTATTTTGCAAGTCACTGGTATCTGCAAGTCTGTGTCTGAGTAAACTTTAACCCTTTCCTACCTAAGTCATCTGAATTTCCATGGCAGGGGCAGCTTTTACCATTTTCAGGAGGGAGCAGTGTCAGAGCAGTAAGGACTAGCAGGGTCAATGTTCAGTGGGTCCCTCTGTGCTCCCTGGGGTAGGGTTACCAGATGTCAGGCAAAAGGAGGACATGTCCTCCTTTTTACCTTCATGTCCTCCTTTTTATCTTCACGCCCTCCATCTGGCAGGCATTTTAAAATACATGGTTTTGTCTGGCTTTTTACTTACAGGGGCTAAAGTATGCTGGAATACCTTATTTTTGGGGAAAGCGTTCCAGGGCCCCTTAAAAACAGAAGCATATTATATTAATACTACATTTTCTCCATGTGTCCTCCAATGTCCTCCTTTTTGTACTTCCCTGTCCTCCTTTCCAGGCTTTGCTATCTGGTAGCCCTACCCTGGGGTGCAGCCAAAGTGCCACTGTACCTGGAGTCCCTGGGCCCCAATCCTGCCTGTGGTGGGGTCCCTACCACTCCCCAGTCTTCCCCATCTCTCCCCACTGTGCATCCCAAAGAGTGACATTAAGATATAATGATGGTATTGTATTGTTTGTGTTGTTTTTAGTTATGTCAGTAAAAAGTGTACCGTATCAGTTTAAAAAAAATTAGCTTCATCTCTTCATATCAATAAAAACTAAAGTGCAAGGTTGGCAACCCTGGATCACTGTTCCCACATGTGGAAATGTTTGGCTGACCAAAGAATGGTAATATTTTGGGGGGACGATGTAGGGGTGGCCTTCCTAGAGGGTGGTGTAGCTGAAGGAAGGGACCTGGGTAAAAGGCAAATGGGGGAGGAATGGGAGGGTTTAATTTGGGGTCTCTGGGGGGAGAGAGGGAGAGGGCATTCAAAGAGGAACCTGATGGGAGGGAAATGTTGGTTACTGGAAAACAGAGCTATGAGAGTAAACTCGGGGGTTGGGGTACATGTAGAGCTAAAATATATGCCTCCCTATGTCATACATAGGGGTCTGTTGGGGAAGGAGTAAATAAGGAGTGGGGGACTATGGGCACTGGACGTGAGGGACTTCATCTCAGGTGAGAGGGAAGTAGATGTAGCTGGGGGGGGTACAGGAGGGCTGGGGGTGGAGGCTAGACCTGATTCAAATGGGCTTTGTTATGGGGGATGTTTCAGGGCATCCATGGGGGCTGATGAGGTGGTCCACACCAGCAGGTGTGTATGTAGAAAGTCTGGATGACTGGGATTTATCAGGGGGTATAAGAGGAAGATGTATGGGGTGTAGCCTCGGGGAGTATATCACAGGGTCTCTGCTGTATATCTAAGGAACTTGGAAATGAAATGGGGGAAGGAGTGTTTGGTGGTTGCTGTGATATCCATTCCTGGTGGGATTTAATGAGGGGTGCCGGATGCCAAGTCTATGGAGGTTAGGCGGTGCAGTGGAATCAGGAGCCTGGCATGGGCTTTGGGTGGCATGTGGCAGCCCTCTCTGCCTTGCCTTCACATGCTGGAGAAGCTGGGAGGGGGCAGCCTTGGGCTTGTGCAAAAGCCGGGGGGGAGGGAGGTTCCTGCATCCTGGCAAGGTGGAGGAAAAACCAGCAAAGGAGTCAAAAACTAAGTGAGGCTGGGGATGGGGGGAGGGATTGGGGCCCATGCCCCAGATTTTTTTCCTATGCAGCAGCGCTCTTGCCTCTGACACAGAACCACAGAGGGGCAAATTTATGTGAGCTGGACACCCAAGAAGCCTGTAAGCCCTGTGTATGTAAATATTTCTAGTGTTGATGGTGAATCCTGTGCATTAGTATAAACATAAGTTCTTCTGTTATGTATTCATATGCAAGCATGTTTTGTTGTGCCATAATCATTGTGCTGTGTAATCTCCTCCAGTAAACAGTTCCTTTAAACTAATCACTAGGAAAGATAGCTTCCCACACTGTCATGTTTCCTGCATTTGTATACAGCGCTGTTATAAGCACTCCCTGAGTGACCTTTCTTCTCCTTGGGCAATGCTTGGATGCAGTAGAGTGGAACTAGAAATCTTGGCAAGGGCAAATATCAGCTTAACATTTAACTCCTGAAAAACTTGTTTCACTTTATTTCAGCCAAGACTTATTGACTTACGCTGTGTATCTAAAGGAGATTCCAAAACTGAGACTGGAGAAATACCATTGGCTATGTCTACATTGGTGGGCTATTTTAAATCAACTTAACAAGGTCAACTTTAAGTCAACCTTCTTAAGTCAACTTAGGGGTGTGCCTACACTAGTAGACATACTCTGGGCCTGGGCTCGGGACCTGCCTTTCGTCCTGCCCTGGTGTGCAATCCAGCTCCAGGCCCCGATCCGGATCCTGCCGCTGCTGACATTGGCAGGAGCCTGCTCCCAGCCCTCACCACCTGTGACAAGGGGATAGGAGCCGGATTACGCTCACAGCCCCTTGCCACTGGCAACAGGAGCCAGCTCCCAGCCACTTGCCACGGGTGGCAGGAGCTAGCTACCAGCCGTTTCTCACCAGTGGCTGGGGCCAGATTGGAGTCCCAGAGGCAGATAAGCCCCCAGAGCCCAACTGGGATTGGGGCAGGGCAGGGGGCAGGGCCTGGGGCTTCCTGCCCTGTAAAATTGACTTAAAAACTTAAGCCTACTTGCGGGGCAGGTTTCATTAAGTTGACTTAAGCACATACTTAAGTTGATTTAATAAACTCTAAATTTGGCCCTGGAGTTCCTTAAGCTGACTTAAGCCAGCCTCCAGTGTAGACAAAGCCATTGAGAGTACAGTTGGCTGGTGAAGAACTATTAAAAAATTATTTAGGACCCAATCCAGAGTTTCTTACCCCAGACTTTTTGAGACAGAACACAAGTTTCAGTGGTAGCTTAGTCTGAGTAAAAAAATTAGCTATCTGAAAATTTAACTTCAAGTGACTACATTGTTACTAGAAATTTGCCGTAGGGCTTCCCAGATGAGAGTTATGTTATGTGGGGACAGAAATTTAGTACTAATATTTTTTAATATAAAATCATACTATGTCAATTTTCAGTTTCTTGATCATAAGCTGTTCAAGTTCTGTTCTTGAATATACAAAGCTCATGTTGACTTCCATGTGATTGCACACAAAAATGGTTCAAAGTGGCTGCAGTGAAGGAAACAGCTGATGAAAGCCACCTGAACTGTCTTCTGTGCTGAGTTGGTGGGGTAAAGGACTAGTAGGGAGAAAAGAGCAGATGAATAAAGAAGGATGGGACTGAAGGGAAGTATGACTAGCATGACTTTTAAAGGTTTGGAAAACACTAACATAAGCTAAAATTACAGTAAGTCACTGGCTCTATATTGAGAGATTCATTCAGTTGTACAACCCAGTGAGCTGAACTATTCTAATATAGAGAAACCAATTCATGCTACTTCTAATAAAACTCACCTTCAATAAAGCCTGAGGATAGATGCAGTACAAGCCTTAATCATCAGAACAAGCTCAGTGAGTAATAATTTGAGCCAGGCCATTTACCTAACAACTGATGGTTTTAAAAGGAAACTGTGAGATGACACACAGTGTGCAAAACTGCAGCCTTCACCACAAAACTACTTGAAAGAACAAATTATTACAGTTTAAAAGACTGGGTATTACAGTAGTAGACTGTTTGCAAAGAGTTACAAAACTGAGTGACTGAATTTTATCTGCCATTTCGATGCCCAAAGTTAAGTGCAAAGTAAAGTACACTGGAAATCATAAACCCAATTACCCATACAAAATGATGGAGCCTAAATTGTCTGTTATCACTTAAAGTGATCTTGGGTTCTTCATGGATAGTTCTCTGAAGACATCTTCCCACTGTGCAGTGACAATCAAAAATGTTTGGAACCATTAGGAAAGGGATGAATAAGTCAGAAAATGTCATAATGTCAATCCGTAAACCAATGGTATGCCCACACTAGAATACTGCATGAAGTTTTGCTTGGCCTATCTCAGAAAATGATATATTAGAACTGGAAGTACAACAAAAGCACAACAAAAATGATTAGGGGTATGGACACTTCCATATGAGTTGAATCTAAGACTGGGACTGTTCAGCTTGAAAAAGAGACAATGGGGGTAGGAAGATAGAAATCTAGTATATCATGAATTGTGGGTTGAAAGTAAATAAGGAAGTGTTATTTACCTGTTCATATAACACATGAGCCAGGAGTCACAAAATGAAATCAATAGACACAGCAGATGTCTAAAACAAATGAAAGGATGTACTACTTCATACAGCAGATAGTCATCTTGTGGACCTTATTGCCAGGGGATTTTGTGAAGGCCAAAAGTATAACTGGGTTCAGAAAAGAACAATATCCATTGGCAGAGGATAGCACCATCAGTAAGTATTAGTCAAGGTGGTTAGAGATGCAACCCCATGCTGTGGATATCTCTAAATCTCTGACTGACAGAGCCTAGGACTGGACAACAGCAGATAGGTCACTTGATAATTGTCCTGTTCTGTCCATTCCCTCTGAAGCATCTGGTACTGGCCATTGTTAGAAGACAGGATACTGTGCTAGATAGGCCATTGGTCTGATCCAGTATGACTGTTCTTGTGAGCTCTTCAGAGCAGGCTCTTAGACTCTCCCAGAATCTGGTCCTAGCTTTGAATTTAAAGAATCTGGCCATGAGTTGAGTAAAAATAATGAAAATGGAGAATAATGAACACTTAGTGCTTCAGAGCACTGTACCAGCATTAAACAACTCATTAAAAAAGTAGAGTGGTTGCAAGTATAAATCTATAGTTAACAGATAAACTATTCCAACAATGCTTGTTGTCAGGGGCGTCACTGGCGCCAGGCTTACAGGGCTTGGGCCCCAAGTCCCAGTGCCTGAGCCCCAGGTCTTTTACCAGGTCAGCAGTGCTCTTGTTTGTTGTCAGCTATCCCTTGATAAGAGGCTGATGTCTACCAGGGTGAAGGTCACTGATGAAATGGAATATGGATGAGGAGTCCAATTTGTGCTCAGCAGATTTTTCTACACATATAGCAGGTTGCTACTTGGAGATAGCACAACTACTGCTAGGATGCTGTACACTTTCCTTCATTTTCTGCCATTTCTCAGTCTCTTAAGCAAGGTTATTCTCTTCAAAATGAGCAGAGGGTTGGTGTGTAATGTGACATCACTGCAGTCTGTTGCTAACCAACTCTTCTTAATGTGTGGGGTCAATGCCCCCTTCTTAAGATATACTTTCAAGGTGTTCTTATAGTGTTTCCTCTGTCCCCGTGGGTCTTCTTACTATAACTATGTTGAGAAAAGAGGACTTGCTTCAAAAGATGAATATCTCAGCAAGCCACACACAATGAGCAGCCCAGCAAAGCTGATGTTTCATAATCTTCGTCTCAAGAATGATGATATTAGCTGCAGAGAAAATGCTGGCATTAGTGTGACATTCTCTCCATCTGATATGGCGAATCTTTCCAAACCAGGGCTGTTGGTACCACTCCAGATGCTTAAGATGCTTTCAATATGTCACCAATGTCTTGCATGCATAAAGAAATATGGAGATGATTGATGCATTGTGGGCCAGGATCTTAACTTCCACTCACAAATCTCTGTCAAAAAAGACATGACAGAGCAACTTTTCAAAGGATGTGCTGGCATAATAGATCCTATGTTTGATCTCCACATCAGCATTGGTTGTCTGGGAAAGATGGCCATTAAGGTATGGGAAATGCTCAGTATTTTCCAAACAGTCATCACCAATAATTTGTGGTGGAAGAGAGGCAACTTGTACTAGGGCAGGCTTGTGGAGCACCTTAGTCTTCCCATGTTGAGGGTGAGTCTTAGGCTATGATAGGCTTGAGAGAAGAGATCTAGGGTGAAAAGCAAGTTAGTCTTGTGTGCAAGGATACTATAATCATCAGCATACTGAAGGTTGGTAATACCAGTTCTGGGATTTTAGTTTTAGAATGGAGATATCTTAGGTTGAAAAGCTGGCCATCCATGCAGTGCTCAAGCTCAATACCAGAGGAAAGGCAGCACAAATAAGAATCAAGATTACCGCAAAATAGATGGAAAAAAGGGTTAGGTCAGTAGCATAGCCATGCTTAACACCAGTTTGGATGATGAACAGGTCTGTCTCTAACCCATTACAAAAGATGGTGGTGGTCATTCCATTATGAAGTAGCCTGAAAACGTGAATGAACTTCAGTATGTAACCCTTCTGCCAGGGTGAGCCAGCAGAACAAGGGCTGGGTTCTATATCTAGGGGCTTCCCAATAATGTAACACCACCAACTGTCTCAAGCCCCCACCCAGAGTTCTGGGAAATCATGCACTATGCCCTGGGTACCCCAAAGGGGTCAGGCTTCCCCACTCGCAAGCACGAGATAAGCTTAGTGTACAGAACTTTAAATAGTAGTAAAACAATGTACAAAGGCCAAATAACAGAAATCAGCACTGATCTAGCAAAATCAGTACAGAGCAAGGTTCCCAACAACCCACACCGCGTAACAGAACATACAAGACCTAATGGCAAAACCAGCCCTGATCTAGGGAATCAGTGCTAATCAGGCTTCCAACATGATCCCACATATCATAATAGCAAATGTAAACTCACTAGCAAAATCAGCACTGATCGGAGAATCAGTGCTAACTAGGCTCCCGACCAACCCTAGAGTAGGTAGGGAGTGTCCTTCATGCCAGCTCTCCACCACACCAATCACTGGTCACTCACTCCATCCACTAGCACCGTCCCTTGGCTCTCCCCACTGTCCACCGGCTCCACCCACCCATCACTTGTGCTGCTCAGCTCACCACTGGCCGGTCTCACCATCCACTGGCTCTGCCCACCGGTCACTCACGCCACCCAGCTTGCTGCTCTCACCATCCACTGGCTCCACCCACTGGTCACTCTATCTGCTGCTTCTCTTCAGTGATTTCAGCTCAGGGAAAGAGTTTACCTCTCTCAGTGATTTCAGCTCTTAAACCTCAAGTAGCAGCAAACAGCTACTTTCATTAAAATAACAAAGAAAGGCCTCAGAAGAAGCCCAGCCAGATCTATCATTTGACAGTGGGGCCAACAGGTGAGACCCCCCCAAAAAAATGCCTCAAGCATAGCTCTAGAAGTAGCTATACAAACCCCTTCCCTGTCTTAACTTTCCAGGCTGAAACAAGCAGTGGCATCTCTTACAAGTCTCTTTTTAGCTAAGGGTAGCTTTTACCCTTTAACTAACCCAAACAGGTTTGGAACAATCAGAGAGTAGCATATCACCAAAGACAGTATTTCATATTTCCATTCAGTAGAATTACGGATATTGACAGATGGCTGATCAACCCCAAATACCATTACCCATATTTCCCTGTACCCATAGTTTGATTATGCTAATCTATTCTTTGTGCTCATGCAAATACTAAACCCATGCAGATTAGTTGCCCCCCCATCAGAAGCTGTTAAGCACAGCTTCTAAGCCTGCCTTACAAATAGACAACCAAATCCAGACGCCACCTTCTATAATGGTTCCCAACTGATGCACTCAAAAGCCTTAGTTAGGCCAACAAATGCCAAAACAACAGCTAGTATTGTTCTCTACAGTTCTCTTGGATCTGTTATGTAATAAAAATCATATCTGTGGTGCCCCAAGACAGTCTGAAACCACACTGAGATTCCAAAAGGACATCTTCAGCAACAGGGAGGGAGTAGACAGTTCACAAGGATGTGAGTAACGATCTTCCGAGCAATGGAAAGAAGAGAAATACCTCAATAAATTATGCACATTGATTTGTCCCCTTTCTTAAAAATAGTCACAGTATTACCATTTTTTAGAGGGGTGGAATTTCCTCATCAACCCAAATGCAAGCCAGAAATTGAAGTTTTTTGCACAAGTGCTATGTCACCAGCTTTGAAGACCATCACTAGGGCTGAGTTCACACAGCACTTTTGTTTAGAAACAACCTCGTTGTGTCGAAACAAAAAAAACCATGTTCACACGACGCACAGTTGTTTCGAAACAAGTTAAACCCCATTTGGGGAAGAAACAAACTTGTTTCGAAACCCTTGTTTCGAAACAAGGCATGTGAACATGTTGTTTCGGAACAAAGTGTTCCGAAACAACAGTGGAGCCTCAGCACCCTGGCCAGGGAACCCTCAGGACCTCGGCCAGGGTGCTGAGGGCTGTCCCTCAGCCCCAGAAAGGGGGCTGCAGCCCCCAGCGGGGG